>CM060564.1:46171714-47393113 GCA_030625065.1 Alectoris magna
CGGCAGGTTTTTGCCTCACTTTCAATATCCAAGTATGGAATTGGAGAAGATGAATCTGTTAGAACTAAGACATTTTTCTTTTAATAAAAATCATGGTAATATATAAAAATGCCCATGCTAGCATTTTTGCAGGCTTTTAGCAATATGAGACAGTTGTCCAGGCTATAGAATCAAATACCCAAAGAGGGCTATAGCAATAAACATTGTTTCACTACAGAGAACAGCAAGATTGCTAAGAGGTAAAAGAAAGTTGATTAAAGACTTTTTTTTTTTTTTTTTTTCTCTTAAATGTTTCTTTTCCCATTTGACATTGAATTTATTTAAGAAGTTATCCTCAATCAAAGTGGTGTATGCATATATACATAGATATAGATGTACACATTTTGTACAAGGTATAGGTATTCTGCTGAATCCTTGAGAAGTTACTTGATTTTGCTGACTGTAAAGAAACAATGGGACAAGCTTTGGCCAACTGAAGTTTCTGTCATGGTTATGACAGCTTATATAATATATGATCATATGTTCATAAAATCCCAGAGAGCAGGTGTCAAAATTATGTGGAAGAAAGTGCTGAACGTACTTAATTATTTTACAAATGAAATGACGGAACTTATTATTGTCTAGACTACTTTTTGGTAAGACATCATATTTTTTGTCTATTTCAGATTATACTTAATTTGTCTTTGAATCTGTTAGTCAGATTATTAAAAGTTTTAAATTACCTGTTCAAGTCACAACAAAAATGTAGAATTTTTACTTTGTACATTCCCACAAAAATTATGTTGACTTATGAGTATTGAAACATTAACTGAAATCAATGTAAGTTCATCTATTGTTTGGTAAAAAGCAAGCTAGATTCAAAACAAATATAAAAGTATTTAGCAATGAACGTGTTACAGCTAGTATAACCTATTAATTACTTCAGTACTTCCAAATTCAGAATCTTGGTATGCTGATATGAATATACTGTTTCCTATAAAAAGTGGTGTTTAACTGGTTTATTCTACATCACTTGTTCTGTTTCATTATTCCAACCATCCTGAAACATTTGTTTTGATTCTGTTTTCATCTATATTCTATCGTTAATTTCTTCAATGTTCTCCAGCAAGATTAGCTATTGTAGAATGCACGGACTTTCGTTTTTGCCAAAATGATATTTTACAATAACAACAACATATGTTTTGTGCTGCATGGTGGCATAATCAGCTGTTTTAAGTGACACTTATGTATCACTTTACATGAAAGTAAGCTTTCCTTTAAACAAAGGATAACTATGTACTGAATCTGATGACTTTCTGTTATGCAGCATATACTTGCATGTCAAAATCTGTATTACCAAAGATAGCCAGACTGCTATTCACAGGGTATAAATAGCACATTATTTTTTTTTATGATATGTAAATACAGATTTCATAGGAACTAGATTATAAACCCTTCATTCTCCTTCTCTTTAAAGAAAATCGTGTAAAAAATACAAAGTTTTCATAGCTGCAGCTGAAACCATAAAGGCCCCAATGCGAAAATAAGTCTTTTTCTTATTCTTCTGCTTCAATAAAAGCCTTCTTAGCAGATCATTTGATTGATAATTTAAGTTTGATTAAACTTTATTCACAGCTCATATAAACACACTGTAACATGTTGGGAGTTATTTAACACTTGTTTTTAAATACTAATTTCATGATAAAAGGAACAGTTTTCTATTTCCTTTAATAGTAAAAACTTTAATTTGTGAAAACTTTAATTTAATTTAATTTAAACAACTTTAATTTGTGGAAACTTTAATTTGCGTAGAAATTCTTTTTCAGACTTCCAGTAGAAATCAGTTCAAAAATTTCCAAACTAAAAGTAGAGAGTAGAAGCTTCATCTTCATTATATTCAAATCAGTTTTCACTATTTCTGTGTAAAGCTTTTGAAACTCCTAGTTTCCAGGCAGGTATCCAGTATTAGAAAGCTAATGATATGTCTGATATACAGTGATGGTTTTGGGGAAACTACCCCAATGGTATCATGACTGACAAAAGACAGCAATCTTGTATTGTAATTCAATTCAACATTAATCAATACATAGTTCTATTAAAAGAAATAACAGTAAAAATTAAGAAGGGGGACTTTTTTTCCTCATGTTCTTGAGTCTTTGGCAACTGTTTGCAATGATGAATTATAGAAAAAGAAATAAAAAAAAACAACAAGCAAACAAAAGAAAGCATTGCAAAATTCTAAGACAAACACAATGTTTTTCTTTTGAGGAAAACTAAAAAATAACAAATGTAACTTACAGATCTGAATAATATAATTTATAATCTTTGAAAACCTAGAAATAACAAAGGACAAATGAATATATATAAGTAAAGAAAAATAAAAATAAAAAAGAACAGTAATTTAAGCTATGAGAATAGTAACATTTGGTGAAGAGTGTAAGCCATGAGTCACTGACTGTAGGCTGGGCTATTATTTGAACTTGGCAAGGCTTCAGGAAAATAGCAGGAACAAGTAAACAAAAGTTAATTTGCAAGACAAGTGACTTCATGAATGATTTTAAAACGAAATAGAATCTGTTCTAAATGAATCATGAAAAAAAGAGTGAGGAAAGGTTGTTGAATGTTAAGAACAATAACAACATTGTGAATAAAAAAAATATATATGTTAGGAATTTGGGATTGATTCTGAAATCTGTCACTGTGGAATGGAATAAGATTTTAAGTTGTAACATCTTGAGTCTGTTGAAGCTATTAAAAATGTAAAAACTAAGAGTAAAATACTTTTACTGTATGTCTTTAAATTACCTTCAAACTGAAGTGGTTAGTGAATGGAGGAGGATGGGACATAACACAGGATGAAGGCAACATTTCAGAACTCTTTCAGTTTTGTGTAGTGCAAGTGGAGAAAGTGAGGGATTAGGGTGCTTTAGGCAAAAAAAAAAAAAAAAAAAATCATGGGAAAGTGGAGGGTAAAATGGATAAAAGTATCTGAAGATGTGTGAAAAAGGGCTAACCATTCCAGTTGTGGGAGTGTTTGATGGCACAGTCTTGTCTTACTACTGATTACTTTTCTACTTCATGGGCAAGGAGCTTTGTCTTGTGTTTATGTGTGTGTGAAGACATTGAGAGCTGCAAGTGTGGAACCATAAGTGACTAAGGTGCCAGCAACTGGAGAGAACAGGGTCTTTGAATGTTGCCTAGGTGCATATGCCAATGTGTTTAATGGCTACCAAATGTCAAGATGAACTAGTGGTAAGAAGGATAAGGGACCTGAAAACCACTTGTTGGACTAACCATAATTAAGAGGTCAGTGTGTACAGGTCAGAAGTCTGAAATTTGGCTACTTGAGTGGCCACAGGTCCAAGCCAGTTACTGTGATGATCAGCTGATGCATTTATTTGTTTATGATGTAAATGATGCATTTATTTGTTTATGTGCCTGATATGTGTGTGAACGTGCGTGAAAGGCAACAAGGAAATCAGTAGATGCAAAGGCAAGGTACTATACAGACATATATCAAAAGCCATATAGTGAATGGATCCATATTTTGTTTCTGTATATACCTATATATGTGTATGTTGGTTGCTTTGGAAGTAATACTTTTTTTTTCTCTTTTTTTCTTTTTTTTTCTTTCCCATAGAGATTACAGATAAAAGAGCACGATAACTATTTGATAAAGCTCATTTTCTCCTACTGAGCACTATTTTTCAACATAGTCACCACCATGACCTGTACGTTTTTTTTCCCAGCAATGAACAAGAGTCTGCATACCAAGCCTGTAAAAATCTGTGCCAGCAGAGGTGACCGACAGGTTCACAGCTGCTATGATGGTGTCATTGCTAGGAAGATGTTTCCATGCAGTCTATTTTTTATTTGCTTGACCATTTCAGGGCAAGACAAACTCAAAGCGCATTATTAAGGTTGTTATTTAAATTCCTCCTGATGGCTTGGAGGTATGTAACATAAGCCACTTCTTTTAGCAAGCCTGCTCCAGTCTTTGACCACCCACATGGTAATGAAATTTTTCCTATTATCAAGTCTGAAACTCTGCTAGCACAGATTTTTATTCTTCCCGTATATTCTGTCATTGATTACCAGAAGAAGAGATTGGCAGCTCCACTTTCAGAAAGTTGTAGAGATCACTGAGGTCATCTGTCAATCTTCTTTTCTCCAGACTAAACAATCCAAGTGTCCTCAGCCACACCTCATAAGACATCTAGTCTTTTCATCATATTTGTAGTCCTCCTCTGGACAATTTCAAGGACCTTAAAATCCTGTTTAAATTGTGGAGCTCAAAACTGCACACAGTATTCAAGGTGAGGTTGTATAGACACTAAATATAGTGGGAGAGTCAACTCTTTTGAACAGCTGGCTGCTTTATATTTTATACACAGCAAAATGCCATTTGAACATCTAGGACATACTGCTGATTCATATTGAGATTGCTGTCACTGGCAACGCCAGATCTTTCTGTAGAGCTGTTCTCCAGCCACTCCTCTCCCAGTCTGTAATGTGCCTGCATATTACTCCATCTCAAGTTCAGAACTCAGAATTTACCTGTGTTGAATTTCTTGACGTTGATAATTGTTCAGTGCTCCAACCTATCTAGATCCATTTGGGATTTGGGAATTGGAGTGTGAAAAACAATTACCTTAATTAAAAGCTACAAGGTTACACCATGTGCATCCACATTTGGTCAGCATTAGTCTTAAATCCTCTGAAATCAATTTGAAAGGATCCAGTTATTCTTACTCAGTTATTCTTAGTCATTCAAGCCTGAATGCATAGTATATTAGCATTTTAAATGATTTTATTAACATAACAGTTTATATATATCAGAGAAAGAACTACCGGTTTTATTAAATTTCAGTTCCTGAATTTCAGTCTGTATAACTGTGTGAACGTAACACTGTGAACTTCTTCCTGACTGTTAGTTGGGATTTATGAATGCCTGTTATTATTTTTTTTTCCCCATGGAATTTATGGATTATTAATCTCGTGTTAATTTTGTTTGTTTTTTTTGTTTGTTTTTGTCTGCTAGTCACAGAGAAATATATTAACCAGAAAGTAATAGTGACACTGAGGAGAAGAAAAATATTCAAAATAAATAATAATAAGAAAATAAACAATAATTAAAAGAAAATACTGTTACAGAAAATCAGATGGAGATTTTTGCTGAGGTCATCTGAAGAGAGTAGAGTGTCATTAAAATTGCATCATAACATCTATCTACTGCACAAAGTAATGATATACTCATTTACAAAAATTTGATTGGTAGCATAAAATATAATTTTTCATAGTTTATTATACCATAAAGTCTTCAAGGATTAAGTATGTTTCTTAGATTAGATCATTTACATTGCATTAAACCACTTTGCCTTATTGACTGAAATCAAAACTCTCTGACACATGCCAATCTTGTCAACACTACACAGCAATTTTAAGAAGAAAGTGGAGAAAATCACACTTATTTCTCTTGATGAGGGAAATTTCATTGTCAGTTCTCCCAGAAAGTGCAACAGGAAATACCAAGGAGAATACAGATACTCCACTGTGATTCTAACTAATAGAATACGCATGCATTTAGGCATTTAAGTTTTTATCTGTATTACACACATCTGTAGAAAGAGAAATAAGGTTCAAACCTGCCATGCAGATGGAAAGTTTGGAAGGAAGGAAAGAAGAACGTAAGAAAGAAATGTGTGTTGATGTTGTGTCACTAGTTTTCCTTCTCTAGGAAGTTCTGTGTTGCAGCAATTGTTTATTTCTTGCTTACAGAAGATCTAAAAAATCTATGACTGTGCAGAAATCATGTTATTCCACTTCCCATCTTTCCCATGCATACTAGTCTTTCTGCAATTCCAGGGGCTACACTGGTCCTGGGAGTGCTCAAAATGGTACTATAACATAAAAGTTAATGCTACCTGTATATGAAAATAAATTTTGAACTGGAAAGCCTTTGTAATCATAAGGCTGTGGAACGTACCTGGAAACTGTAATTTGTTTTTGATCTCTACAGCTTGCAAAACAAGAAGTATTTCTGGTCTACTCTTCATGTTTTCACTTGACAGAGACAGATTCCCAGAACAGGTAAGCTAGAGTGAGCATGATTCAGATCTCAACATGTGGCAGAACACGAATATAGCTGTGGTATGCATCCATAGTTGGGAATAGGGAAGCAGTACGTGACCTACATATAGCCTGGTGTCTTTCCTATTTATGAAAAAGTTGTCTGAAGAGAAAAAGGTATGCAAAGTTAAAAACAAACAAGCAAACAAGAAACAAACAAACAAAAAAACCCTCTCATCTTCATCTTACTACTATTTTCTTTTTGTCTGTGCTTCTTTCTCTACCTGTTATAGGATGACAGAATTGATCCCATTGTGTTCATTCTTATGTAACCCTTCTTTCCAAAAATGGTTTTACATTTGTACTTACTTTAATTTCAACCTCTCCTTATAAGAAACATGCTTTTATAGGAATTGGTAACATGCAAAATCATCTAGCTATTCACCATCCTACATCCTACAGATCACAAAGATCACACAGCTCTGACCCTCCTGCTGCCTGGAGAACAGCTGGCACCCAGGGCAAGATGCACACCAATGTGTGTGGTTGCAAGGCCTGGGCAGAGAACCACAGTTGCACTTTGGTTTCCAGAAGACTTGAGAAATTTCAGGACAAATTCTCAGTGGCAGTTCCCAGCCTGTTACCAAGTACAGAGTCCAGATTGAGTCCATATTCCTCCTTTTGAGCAAGATGATGGGAAAAAATATTGGCTGCCCACAGGTTTTCATCAGAGTTCCTGAAGTTTCAGGCCTGCCTGTAAGTCCAGCTTTTAAAAGGAAGGCATTTCTGAATTTTCAGTTTTCTGACAGGTAAGTAAGAGGCCATCTAGAGACCAAAGCAGCTTTCCAGTATTCTTTTGGACAGGAATGGCATTAGTCAACAACCTCCTCCTCCCACTACCTTCTTATGAAGGATTTCTCACTTCTAAATAAAATTGTCACAGTACAAAGCACTTCTCCATCCACATTCCTGCCCAAGACAGGGGTTTGGAACTAAGTAATCTTTAATGTCACTTCCAACTTAAGTCATTCTATCTATGATACTGCTCATAATTGCTCATAAATTTGCCATATCTTATTATGGAGAAATAGTACTCGCACAAAATTCTGTGGGACATCACTTACATCACCTAATAATTATTATATGAACAACTTGTTTTTTGTCTATTTGCTTATCTACAACAGCTTGTAAAATAACAAATTTGTCTCTGATTTAAAGATATTTAAATTCCAACATCCAAACATATAGAATTCAGAAGCTGGTTTATATCCCTAGATTTAATTAAAACTTATGAAGTGATTTAAGCAAAAGAGTGGACACAGTGATATGAATTCAGAATGCCATCAATTAATATTTTACAAATTCTGAGAAGTAACTGACTTATACGAGGTGTTAGCATCAAGATATTAGCTGCAGATAGACTGCCAGGGTGTCCTGGTGATCTTAGATCTCTCAGACTTCTCGACTTTGAATCAGAGAATCAAATTTTGCCTAGAATAATGTCAAAAATCACATTATATATATCAATTAAAAACAAGTGCATAGGAGTAAATAATACATTACTTCTATCACTGTTTATCCTTTTCTGTGGTTACAATTTAAAAATACTTAAGTGTAAATACAGGATCCATTCTTCCTGGACCATAATGTGGTCAGGAAGCTCTGTACTCCGAGTCACTAGGGATCTCTGCTTAATGATTTATATCTAACACACAGCGCTCACCATCCACTTTTATAAAATCTCTATGTCTGCTTGCTGTGCCAGTAGTTATCTTCACTTTCCACATTCAGAGTTCTATGAAAAACATGCATAACTCTGGCATAAACATATAGCACACAGTAAAACACAAAGTAATAGATTTAGTTCAATACTTTCCTTTTCAATCAGCCATGCCTCTTATAGCTAGCCTAATTTAGAAGACTGAGCAGAAGGAAACTCCCTTTTTTTCCAGACGAGTGGTGAAAGTAATGGAGATGGTCTTTTGCCTGTAACTGTTCCACAATTGCTAACAGGAAAACAAATGTGTTCCTTTCCTGCAATTATTCGTTCATGATATTGATTTACACATGCAACAGACCACAGTTCAGAACCTTGAGGCTTTAGCAAGAAATTACTTGTTAAAATTAGATTAGCAAAACAATCAGCAAGTTGCACATATTGCAGAAATATACAGAGCTACCTTGACCTTTATGGCTTCACCATTGCTCAGATCCATTACTCTTTGTTATTTGATTAATTTACAGAAATCAAAACAGTGATTTTGAAAATAATATAGAATAAGAAATATAAAATGTAAGGTAAGAAAAATGACATTCTCACTTCCAAGTCAAATGGAACAAATCTCTAATTTCCTTTCAGTATGTTCGTATGAATGTTTATCGGGGTGAGAGAGAGATGTTTATCGGGGTGAGAGAGAGATGTTGACAGAAAGTTAGAATTATGGGTAATGGGAATCTGTGGAGATAATATATCCAGATCTGTATATAGAGTCTTCAAACTGTTACACTGTATCAGGAAAAAAAAAATGGAATGTGTTTTAATTTGCTGACTTATGTGCTAGAAAGTAAATTGACATGATTTACGACAATTTGCTCATGTAGAACTTGTAGCTTGTTAGTGATCAATGCTGTAACCAGCAATATGATTCAGATTCTTTGGCAGATAGGCATAGCAGGTCAGTGATTATATATAATCCGAGGAAAAAAGTGTATATACTCCTTTCCTTCTTCTTCTTGAAATAAATTTAAAATAAAATATGTATTTATATTTATGTAATATTTTATACAATCTTTTTACCTGATGAGCTTCCCAACAACTGAAGTATCGTTGCTACCACAAGACACTAAACCATATCTTGTAGCTCCTCACACAGATACCTCTTGAACACTGCCAGGGATGGCGACTCCGCCACCTCCCTGGGCAGGCCATTCCAGTGCCTGACCACTCTCTGAGAAAAAAAGTTTTTCCTTATGCCTAATCTAAACCTCCTCTGGGACAACTTGTAACCATTTCCTCAGGTCCTGTTTGTTGCCTGGGAGAAGAGGCCAAGCCTCCCCTCATCACAACCTCCCTTCAGGAAGTTGTAGAGTGTAATGAGGTCTCCCCTGAGCCTTCTTTTCTCCAGGCTAAACAAACCCAGCTCCCTCAGCTGCTCCTCATAAGACATGTGCTCCAGACCCCCCACCAGTCTTGTTGCCCTCCTCTGGACGTGTTCCAGGACCTCGATGTCTTTCTCACTGTGAGGGGCCCAAAAGTGAACACAGTACTCGAGATGTGGCCTCACCAGTTCTGAGTATAGAGGGGTGATTACCTCTCTGCTCCTGCTGGTAACACTATTTCTAATACAGGCCAGGATGCCATTGGCACTCTTGGCCACCTGGGCACACTGTCAGTTCATGTTCAGCAGAGCATCACCCAACACCCCCAGGTCCCTTTCCTCTTCATAGTCATCCAGCGACTCAGCCCCAAGCCTATAGCGCTGCATGGTGTTATTGTGGCCAAAGTGCAGCACCTGGCACCTGGCCTTGCTGAACCTCATCCCATTCACCTCAGCCCAGTGATCCAGCTTATCCAGATCCGTCTGAAGGGCCTCCCTACCCTCAGGCAGATCAACACTACCTCCTGACTTGGTGTCATCTGCAAACCTACTGAGGGCACACTCAATTCTCTCATCTAGGTCATCAATAAAAATATTAAACAAGATGGGCCCTAGTACCGACCCCTGGGAGACACCACTTGTAACATGTTGCCAGCTGGACTTAACTCCATTAATCACTACCCATTGGACATGGCCCTCTAGCCAGTTTCTTACCCAAAGAAGGGTATACCTGTCCAGGCCACAGGCAGCCAGTTTCCAGGGGAATATTGTGAGAGACCGTGTCAAAGGCTTTGCTGAAGTCTAGGTAGGCTACATCAACTGCCTTTTCCTCATCTATCAGTCTGGTCACCCAGTTGTAGAAGAAAATGAAGTTGGTCAAGCATGACCTGCCTTTCACGAATCTGTGCTGGCTGGCCTGATCCCCTGGGTGCCACACAGATGCCATATGATCTCACCCAAGATGATTTGTTCCATAACTTTCCCCAGTGCCGAGGTCAGGCTGATGGGCCTGTAGTTCCCTGAATCTGCCTTATGGCCCTTCTTGTAAATGGGAGTCACATCGGCAAGCCTCCAATCCCCTGGGACTTCTCCATTTAACCAGGAGCGCTGGTAGATGGCAGAGAGTGGCTCAGCAATCACCCCCGCCAGCTTCCTCAGCACCTGAGGGTGGAGCCCATCCAGACCCATGGACTTGTGGCAGTCCAGGTGGAGGAGGAGCTCTTTAACTGTCTCCACCTGAATCATTGGGGGTGTATTTTGCGTTCCATCCCAGACTTACAGATCTGGGTGTGAAGTGCCCTGAGAATCATTGATCTGCCCCTTAAAGGCAGATGTAATGTCACGGTATACAGTTTGTTTATTATATCTTCTTGATTGCTCAGTACTGTGTCCAGTTTTTCACTCACTTTTGCAATGGCTGAAACACAAGCATGTAGAGGGGTTAAATGTAACTCAAAACCTTGAAGTTTATTAATCAGTTCATTTATAAGGAGTCTTTCCCCTCTGCCATACATTGCTGCAAATGTACTGGCATACCTTTCCGGTGCAGTCTTTGTGAAAATATGCCACATATTTGGTGTACACCTGACTCTCTCAGGATCATGCTCTTGGTCTGTCTCATCAGGAATGAAAGTGGGGCTCTGTAACATTTCCACCACAGCGTATTCTCTCAAATAACTGATGCCTTTTTCCACATCAGTCCATTTCTATTTCTCCAGCATCAGATCGTCTTTGAAGGGTTATCTTTCTTTCACAGCTAACAACATCCATTTCCTGAGGTGAAAGCCTGCTCCTGGCATGTACTAATACCTCTGTCAATGGCTGAGTCCCTGGCAATGCCACCCAGTTGGTGAGCTTCTCTACTATCTAGCCACACACTGTTGGCCCCATTGTCCCAACATCGAAGTAACCAAGTGACAATAGGCTCCTTTGGGTAGTGTGAAGTCTTTTCTCAAACCTCTAATTTCATTCATTTTCAGAGATCAGTCAACAATAGTAATGATGTCTAGCTCACCTCCTACTCTTTCAGGACTTCTTGTTACCCTCCTGGGAGTTGGTGACCACAATCTTATTGAGGGCCCTTCCCCTGTACTCAGGGACGCTTCCCCTAGATCTCAGAGCCTCTCCTCTGTACCTCTATCCTTCTCTTCTCTTACAGAGACTGCTTCCTCTACTTTTCCCTCCTCCTCTTTCTTCTGTTCTAACTGAGTTGAGATTTGTTTCATTTTCCATCCTTTTACAGCGGCAATTGTCATTGATTCTGGTGCCTCCTGTGGTTGATCAGGTTGCTCAGTGCTGACTCACTCTCCAGCTCGGCTTGGAGTCGGTTTCATTCAATTATGAGGATATTTAGTTCAGATTCGAGCATGGCTTGATAAAACTGAATTCTATTTAGTTCATTTTGGAGACTAACTTTGTCATGCTGGAAGGCATCTCACTCAGTTCAGAGTACGTTCCTTTCAGACTTGAGGATGTCCCTCTCAGACCAAAGGGAGTCCCACTCAGATTAGAGGGTGTCTCTCCTGACTAGACTCTCCTAGCAAAAATTACAAAACCATGACACAGAGTCTTGCTCAGCCTGGAGATTCTTCCTCTCAGTTCGGAGTCTCTCCTGGAAACTCTCTCTTTCAGCCTGGAGATTCTGTTTCTCAGCAAGAAGACTCTCTGGAACTGGAGGTTCTCCCTATCAGCTCTGAGACCCTCTCTTTCAGCTTGGAGACTCTCTCTCTCAATTTGAGAAACTCTCTCCCTTACTGGGATAGTATTGAATAAGGCCTGATAAGCATTAGCCAGGCCCCAAATCATTTGTGCCTCCTCAGATCTGCCTGAGCCGCAACATTCCTGTCTCAAATTTAAGCTCTCAGGGTCTTTGAGGTGTTCAGGAGTAAAAATCCATGACACTGAGGATGTCCATCTCTTTAAAGTCTCTCCCAAGCCTCTCCACACTCCCTGCCACTCAGTATTTTC
This sequence comes from Alectoris magna, assembly GCA_030625065.1. Taxonomy (NCBI): domain Eukaryota; kingdom Metazoa; phylum Chordata; class Aves; order Galliformes; family Phasianidae; genus Alectoris; species Alectoris magna. The sequence continues at coordinate 46,183,828 of CM060564.1, forward strand.
TGGTTTGGGGGGAGACTTCTTCAAAATATGATAAATACAAACACTGAATGAAATGATGAGTAGTGCATTCAGGGAAATCAACAGTGTGATCAGATGAGCATTCAAAAAATGCATAAAGGATTCAAAGGAGAGACTGGGAGCCTGCTTAAAAATCACAAGTTCTGTAAAATTAGCAGCTCCTCTGGAGTTGTATACCACATTGTATGCAGATACCAGGTACATCTTTCCATCATCAGTATTTTCAATCGATTATATATACCTATAGTGCCATAGAGCAAAGTGGCAAACTTAATTAAGGCCCAGTACATTTTGAGCATTAAGAAAGAGAAAATGATGGTATGCAGGCCCTTAAGAAGTGGTTTTACAAGAGAAAACGTTTTTTTTCCTTTTGTTTTGTTTTGTTTTGTTTTGTTTTGTTTCCTCTTTGCAGAAGTAAGATAGCAGTGCTCAAAGTTTACAAATATCACCAGAATACTGGCAGTCCACCTGGACTTTCAAGGTCAAGTTTTCAGTGAGCACCTGCAAAAGAGATAAACTTTACTGACGAAGCTAACGAAGCTCTCCGAGAGCAGAGAGAGAGATTCGTTCTAAAAAGCAGCTTTTTGCCCACATTCTCCACGAAGAATGTCAACGGTTTATGGGCTGGTTTGGCCAGGTTCCACAACTAATGGGGCAAAGGGATTTTGCAAAATCCGCGCCGCCAGAAAAGGGAAAGAGGGGACACCAAAATAATTAAAAACAGCAGCAACAATCTGAGGAGAAACAAACTAATTTACTAAATATGGTATCGGAGTGCAAGATAACACACTATAATATAATATAATTAGAATTAAAGTTAATAAATCAAGTATTATGAGAGAGTATCTGAAAGCTGTAGGCCTTACAGTAATGCTTAAGTGAGGCAATACGTGCAGTTGGGACGGGCAGCAGCCAGGAGAGGCGAAGGAGAAGAGAGCGAAGAAGAGAAGAGCCCCATGAGATCATCTTGCCAGGAGTTATATCTCCTGGCAGTCAGAGGACTGCAAAGTCCCCTGGGGAATGTAGTTCTTCTTCTGTTCCGGGCAGGTACCCAGAACTGGAGCATTAGCACTGTAACTCCCAGTGTACTACATGATGTTATGATGTGGAATACCAGTAACCAAAAATCATAAAACCATGACAGTAAGAAGGTGTTGAGGACCTCAGCCTTCTCCTTATCTTCAGTGGTCACATTCCTGTTGCAGTGACCACTGCATCAAGTAAAGGGTGGACATTTTCCTTGGTTCTTCTCTTACTGCTGATATATTTGTAAAAGGATTTCTTATTCTCTTTTACTGTAGTGGACTATCTAAATTCAAGTCAGGCTTTTGCCTTCCTAACTTTCTCCGTGTATACCTCAGCAACTTCTTTGTAATCTCTCCAAGTAGCCTGTCCCTTCTTCCGGAGGACACAGACTCTCTTTTTCTTTCAGAATCTCAACAGTAGTTCCCGGTTCATCCACACTGGTCTTCTTCCCCTACGGCTCACCTTACGGCATTCAGGGACAGCTTGTTCTTGTGCCTTTAAGATTTCCACCTTGAGGAGCGTCCAGGCTTCCTGGACTGCTTTGCCCTTAAGGAGTGACTTCCAAGAGACCTCTGCAACAAGCATCCTGAACAGGTCAAAGTCTGCTCTCTGGAAGTTCAAGAGAGCAGTTCTGCTAGTCACCCTTCTGACGTCTCCAAGAATAGGGAATTCTCCAATTTCATGGTCACATTAAACAGGCGAGAAGCAAGATGAAAGCGAAAATCAGTGTTGCAGACTTGCAAGTGAGGAAGAGATGTGCTTCCAGAAATATTTCCAGTCTGTCTTAGCACTTAATTTTTCTCTGAAAGATTGTCTTCACTTTTGAATTTGTGACTAGAATTGAAATTCTTCTGAACGTTTCATTTTTAGTTGTTTTGGAAATAAAATACTGCTATTACTGCTGCTACTACTGCTACTAAAGAACTGCATCTGAATTCACTGGAGGACTTGGGGTCCCATCACACATCAGACAGAGGAAGAGTCAGTACTTGTAGCTCACCTATGAAGAATTATCATCAGGTCTACTATATGCCCTAAAAAGAGACATACCATCAGAAAATGTGAATGTTTTACCCCAACTCTAAAAATAATACTATATTTCCTTCACTAAGTATGTTATTTTATATTCAGATCATTTGACATTTTCCATGGTTCATGTTGTCGTACAGTCATGAAAATGGCCATACTGGGTTAGTTCAAACATCTCTCCGATTGGTACATCCAGCACTGTTAGAAAAGAAGAAAGTGAATTTGTTAATTGTTGTTTAATTTTTGCTGGTGGTCAGGCAGGGGCAGGGACTTCTTTAGCTGTTTCATCTGAATTCTAACCGCTTCTCATCTGAGCAATTTTAAAGTAGAAGAAGGGAGATTTAGATTAGATTTTAGTCAGAAGATGATAAGGCACTAGAACAGGTTTCCCAGAGAAGCTGTGGATGCTTCATTCCTGGAGATGTTCAAAGCCTGACTGGATGGGTACTGGGCATCCTGATATAGCGAGTGGCAACCCTGCCCACAGCAGAAGGGGTGGGAACTACATTGGCTCTCCTAACCCAAGTGATTTTATTACAATTAAGCATTTAAGTCAGCATACCCATGCACCCTTAGTACTGAGATGATAACCAGAAGACCCTGCTACAGATGTACCTAATGTATACCAGGGAGCAGTCCATTCCTGATCTACGGCTTATTTAAGATATTCAAACTCTTCACTGAATTCTAGATTTCATTGACAGTCTCTTTCTGAGATGCGACCAGACACTAAGAAGACGAAGAATGGTGGGTGATTTAAAAGCAGTTAGAGCTTATTTCTGTTCCCATTCTACCTCTGGACAGAGATACTACTTTTAATAGCTGCAGAAATGATCATTGACAAGAGTGCTGTGTTCAGGGTATCCCACTAGTATCTCGTTTTTACACACTTGTCTCCTTGCCCTTCATTCCTCCTCTAATTTATGTATTTATTTATTGTTTTCTTTTGTTTTGTTTTTCCTAGGATCATTTTCTCAGTAGTCCTCTGTGAAGGCAGAGCCACAAGAAGCTATTTCTGTTGCTGAGACGAACAATGCAAAAGTGGTCAAAACTAGATGCCTAGGAAGAGAGCAAAATAGAAGTATCAATCATTTTACAATCATAGCATGGCCTAGGTCAGAAGGTACTCCAAAACAAGAGCTGGTGCAATATTTAATGAGAAAAGGGAAGCCAGGTGAGGTTACCAAGCCCTCTGTGTAAAGCTGCTGCTAAACTGTCTCATTGCAATTGCACAAAGATCCAGTTTGGGAATGCAAAGCAGCACTCCCTGACTGCACAGACACAGAAGTTCGTATCTCTGATTTATGATGTTCCTAGCAACATCTTGGTCAAGTAAATGGTTAAGAGATTGTCAGAAGCAGAATCTAAGGAAAATAATGGAGGGCCTTGCTTTACTTCTTCTTTAATTGAGAACTAGTAGCTCACATTTTAGGATTAGTTTCCTCTGTGTCTTTGCTTCCTACTTAAACTGAACAGACAGACACAGCTAATCAAAATGTAAAAGACCTGAGGAGTCTGAGGTTACTATTTTACATCACTGAATCTACATCTTTCTTAACAACAGCAATGGAAAAACTGAGAAAGTAGATGTGTACCAAGCAAATTAAGTCAAGGAATAATATATAGAGAAGAACAACATCTGATCACCTGTGCTACAGATGATTTTTCTGTTTTAACAATCACGCCAAGAAAAAGAGATTTACAGGCTGAATAAGAGTTAGTGAGTCCCAGTCCCTAGAGCTCCTCCGATTGCAGCTTCAGTGAGATTAAAATATATGGATTAGCAAGAGGTAGAAGATGATCTAGAAAGCTAGCAAAAATTATTCTCTAAGGATTATTCATTCCTTATTCATTATTCCTAATTGCTTTCCCTAGAGATCATTGCTGCCCCCCTTGCCCCAGCCCCTCGCCCTTCCCCCTCCCCCAAACAAACAAACAAACAAACAAATAAATAAAATAACAAAATTCCCCTACTCACATGGGAAACTGTTCCAAAATTAACCTTTGGAGATTTAGAATATTAGTTCTATGTCTGATTTGATCTGTCACACCCTAATGTTTCATGTCAATCTGAATAAATTCGCTAATATGTGATGAAAGTGAAGAGCAGGTGAATACTTCAATAAGCTAAATAGCATAGTGGTAGCTTAAGTTAGTCTACAAAGACAAATGTCTGGACACATGGACATAAAGTATGAAATAAAAATAGAAATAAAATATTACTTTAATAGTTTTAGAGAGCCATCCATCAAAAACTGAAAGAAAGTTAACAGAAATAAATCTGATTGCAATATTTTCCTCACAGCCAGTTTACTATGATAAGCACTGTTTGGGGGTTTATATCCTTGCATACCAAATGTTTATTGTTTTTAGGGGATTTTGGAGTATAAACTCAACTTCAACAGAATTTAATTTGGCTTTTAGAAATTATTCATCATCATCATTTGTATTCTATTTTATGGAGTTTAGATGATGCATTCTTCTAAAAACTATGACAATCCAGATATTTAAGAAGATTACAAACCAATTTATTTCATCATTTATATTGTGGTAGGGTTTTAGTTATATATTCTACTCAGAGATAATATATGTTGTCATTCTTTCAACATCAACATTGAATTTTTTGCATTATTTAAAGCTATTTAAGAAGCAAATTTTCAGTGTCAGTGAATGTTTAATACAGTCACCAAAATTAGAGCAATTTCAAAATCATTTTCCACATCAATAGGCACTTTTTATATTTAGGACAGATTATCTGTGAGCGTTTTTATAAAGAAAAGCATTACAATGCAATAATTTTGAATATTTGTGGGAATGCCTTGTGGAAGAGACAGAAACATATGACAGGAAGCAACTCTCTACGTTAACAAACTCAGAATGAAATTATGGCATAGTTCTTTGGGCTTCTGATTTGTTCAATTTGATTTGAATTTTGTAGAAAACTACTGAGAGAATGTTAAACTGATTTTATACATCCTATGGCTTGATCAGAAAAAGAAACAACACCATGAAAGGTATCTTAGAGGATATTAAGCCCCAGGATTTGAACTCTATTGTAATGGATTAATTATGGGTAGCTACAAAACTGAAAGAAATATTTTCCACGTACTCTCATTTTATCAGCTCTAGTTTGTTGGCATGTCTAAATTTTCTTCTTTTTTCTACTTTGTAACATTTTTCTTTTGGTCTTAATTTTGATACTGGTCATCTGAAATTGTTGTAAATAAGTAACAAAGACTGTAGAAAAAGAAATTTAGTGGCATAAATCATCTGTAGGTAATGGATTAATTGTTTTATAACAATACAATGGCACCTCACCATCCTCTGTGTAAAAAATGCCCTCCTAATATCTAAAACAAATCCCCTTCTATTAGCTGATAACTGTTCCTCCTTGTCCTATCATCATCCGTCCATCTAAAAAGTCATTCTCACTCACATTCATATACTCTCTTCAGGTACTAGAAGGCCACAGTGTGGTCTTTCTAGAGCCTTCAATTTGTCAGGCTGAGCGAGCCCGGCTCCCTCAGCCTGTCTTCATAGGAGAGTTGCTCGAGCTCTCTGGTCATCTTCATTGCCCTGCTCTCCAGACAACTTTCAACTGCTTTACATGTTTTTCTACACGTTTTTTTGTTTGTTTGTTTGTTTTGTTTTTGGTGGTTTTTTTTTTGTTTGTTTGTTTTGTTTTTGTTTTTTTTTGTGCTGGGGCCCTCGAGAGTGAATATAGTATTTCAGATGTGTCTTCACAAACGAAGAGTTCTTCACAAGGTTGCTCTCAGTGAGTTCTTCACCCACACTGTACACGCATCTGTGTTTGCACTGACCAAGTGCAACATTTTGCACTTGGCATTGCTCAGTCTCATTGAGTTCAAGAGGGCTGCCCATTTCTCAGATTTGTCCAGGTCCCTCTGGATGGCATCCCTTCCTTCTATTGGGTCAACTGCACCGCTTGGTGTAATCAGCAAACTTGCTGGGGGTGCACTCAGTCTCACAATCAAGATTGCTAATAATGATGTTGTAGATCACTGGTTCTAAGATGGAATGCTGGGGACAGAACTCATCACGTCTCCACTGGACATAGAACTATCAAGAACAACCCTCTGGCTGCAAGCATCCAATCAAATGTATTGTTCTACACAGATATAGTCTGTGTAGAATAGTCTACGCTTCTAATCCATATCTCTCCAGTTTAGAGATATGCTTTGTGATCTGCAGTTCCTCAGGTCTTCCTTTCTCCCTTTCTTAAAAATGGGAGTGATGTTTCCCTTTTTCTAGTCACTGAAGACTTCACGTGACAGACAAGACTTTTCAGCTGTGATGGAGAGTAGCTTGGCAACCATGTCAGCCTGTTTCTTCAGAACCCTGGGATGCATGTGGTCAGACGTCATAGACGTCATATGTTCAGTCTCATCAGGTGGTCTTGGCCTTGCTCTTTGCTTATAGTTGGAGAAATTTTCCTCCCTCAACTTCAGTCTAGACTTTCAGAATTGTAAGATATGTGGAGAGCTTGACTGCCAGTGAAGACTGAGGCACAGAAATTATCGAGTACCTCTGGTTTCTCCAAGTAATTGCCAGTTCTCCCTTCTCCAGTTGAGAGGGGACAAAAACTGGAGAGCTGACTGAAAGGGGTATTCCACCTCACCTGACATTGAGTTGTAAAAATAAAACAAGGGAGAGTTGACTAGGGGGCTGCCATTTCTTGGTGATCAGCTGGATGGTGCAATTCACTTGTTTTGTGAACTCTTTTGCTTTTTTTTGTACTGTCTCATCCATTGCACTACAGAGGAGTAAGCAAACAGCTGTGTCATGACTAGGAGTCAAACAAGTTAAAGCACAGCCACTTGTGGTACTCTCCCAGCCTTCAGACTATCAAGGAATTTCTAAGTCAGATATAGTTCTTTTGTAATTTTAAGTATAATAATAAAAATAATAATAAAACACTGGATTCCTCACCCTTGACTTTTTTTTTCAGTAGGGTTTAAAAGTATTTAAACATTACTAGTCTGTACAGTCTTGCAGCAGGAAATCCATTGGTTGAATAGGAAAAGTTACCAGATGATACATTTCCTGTATCTTCTCCAGTTATCATGACCGATCTGTGCAGTTTCACATATGATTCTATTCTATTATTCTAGTACTATTTGAATTAACTGTCAGGCATTGCTTGCAGAGAAGGTCTTTTCATTACGTGGACCAGGTTTTTAGCAGGGAAGATTACGGAATTCAAATCATAGCTTATTTCACTAGCAATTATTTAATATATATTTCTACACAAAATAAACACACCTCCAAATACTCATTCAAAGATATTACAACTTCAGCAAATGCATTTGGAATTCTGAGGGCATCCCAGCTGCAAGTCAGAAATTATTTTTTATCTATCTATCTATCTATCTATCTGTCTATCTATCTATCTATTTATTTATTTATTTTAATTGTGGATGTTTTACTGGTTAAGACACTTAAATATCCATGGTACACTTCTATCTAGCAAAACACAACATTAAAAAGATCAATATAGTGGCATATAAAAATACACTACTTTTCTAATCATAGATAGAAAAATCTGTTTGCAGGAGATAGTAAGATAACACAGCATTTCTTTCTGGAAATATACTCCTTAAAGTATATTTTTCTTAAGCTATATTTCTGGACTCATAGTAGCATAGTGATCAGTATTTTGTTGTTCTGTTATGCCATGTATTATTCCTTTTGATCTCTTTTGATAAATAAAACAGTCTTCTATGTTGTGAAGATGATTAGGTTTTATCTGAAGTTACGATCTGGTGGGCTTTTTGCTCAGAGTCATAAAGACACCATGGAAACAAATCTAACTCATGAAATAGTTTGTAAAAAAAAAAAAGTGGGGAGGTTGGGGTGGGAAAAAGGGTTGTTAGTAGCAAAACAACCTGCAATGTTTGTAATATTGAGATAAATAAATGAAAGCATGAAATAAAGGATTTTTTTCCACAATAATTTTAAATTAGATATATTATTATCCTCCACCCATTTTTTCCGTATTCTTTCATTCATAATTAGGTTCCTAGCTATGCACAGAGCAGAAAATTATTAGACAAGTTTTCAGCAAGAATGCCCATCAGCTGTCAAATAAGAAGTGCAAGGCAATCATTGTCTTTTGTGTTGACTACAGAGAAGTTGATGAAATAAACAGAATATGTAACATGATGTCTCTTTCATCTGTAAAAATATCAGCTCAGAGGTTATGCTTCATTAGCTTCAAATGTAGCATGCATAATAAAGGAAGAAGGCATAGCATTCCTTTGATTCATTGTGTGAAAGCTTATCATTCCCTCTTTCAAGTGACAGCTTTTTAAATAATGTGAATAACAGAACATATTCAGACTAGAATTGAATCATAGTCTGACACTTGCTGCCTGATTACAAAGTAAATATTACAGCTTTGCACCTTCATTTTGTGTGATTAGGAAGTAACTGGGGTAAGATGTATGGAGCTCCCTGCAGTGTGCTTACTTAAATCTTTTCCCTTACAAACATTAATTGAATCAGAATATTGTTAAAAAAATTACATGAGTGCAAGACACAAGGAATCTTCTCTTTCTTCTCATTAGACACAAGAAAGCATACAGAATGTGAGGAATATGTGTCTACAGTATCTCACCAGTTTTTACAAACACTTTACAATGTCATAATGTAGGAGGGTGGCAGTAAGACATTTTCGTAACCTCTATGAGTTGTGATGTGTTTAGTTAAATTTCAGTTGATTAAATACTCCAAATAGTGTAAAAGAGAATTGCTAGCTCAGATCCCTTTCAATTTGCATTCTTTGTTAGACATTTAAGAAGCTGGAATATCACTGGAGTTTTCTGTAGCTGCATAAACAGAAATAATATTATTTGATGGATTTTTCTTCAGAGTCAATATCGTGATAATCTTTGGTAGGACATAATCACTAATGGATACAAGAAGCAAGTGAGAACAATTCTAAAAATCTCTCTATATCACTTTATAATCACCACTATTTCTCCGGGACAAAAATTTCTCCAAGAAAACCTAAGTGTTATACTGTATCAATACTGCTACTACAATAAAATAAAATACAATAATAATAATAATAATAATAACAACAGAAAACAATCACCTTCCACAATTCTCAAACTCAGTAGTAGGTGCCTTCCTTCTTATATGTATAAGACCATCTACTCCTGTCACACTGGAACACACAGAATAAGTTTCAAGTCCCAGACACTTATTAAAGGAAGGACTGAAAAAAAGGAATTGTTCAACAGAATACTTTTTCTTGAATTAAAAAACACTGTACAGCAAATTCTGCATCATAGCAAGCCACAATCTTCTGCATAAAAAAACTAATGATGAGGTACTTGGGATATAAATAAAAAAATAAGGAAAATGAAAAATTAAACTTTCTCTTTTTAGAAAAGATGATGACAAAAGAAATTAAATGCTATATCTTTAATTATTTTGAACAGCTGAGCTATCTTAGAATTGAAGTTTATTCATTTTCTTGCTTTTTCAAAATATTTCCTCGTATAAAACTTGAAATATTATGAATAAATAGGTGAATACACAAGTAGCTAAATACATAAATAAAACACTGATAAAAATTAACCCAATTGGCTGTTGGCACTGGCCATTTCACCGCAATTATTAAAAAAAAAAAAAAAAAAGAAGAGAGAGAGAGAGAGAGAGAGAGAGACAGAGACAAAGAGAGTGAACCTTTATAGTTAGAAGAAAGTAGCATTTCTGGAAAATGATAAACAAAACATGTTTCCTGATATAAAACACATTACATTTTCCAGCCCTGTGAATTAGAAACTAATTCAACATATTTCATGTTGCAACTAGCTCTTCTCAGCAGGTGTTTAAATAATTGCAAATAAAGCAAAACATGGTGCTTGAATGACAATAAGAACAAAATTTGGCAATGCTATTCATGAAAACAGTTGGATGATCTGTTTGTTTGTTTTCAGTATGTTTCATACAGAATACTAAGGTAATCTTTTTTGTTTCTGAAGATTATAATGGGCAAATAATACTCCTAGTAAAATATTTAAGGAACTGTGAATTTATATAGCAGTTAAGTAAATATCATGACATGATGTATTGTGGTGACAGCGCTGACACAGTCACAACAGGAGCAGAACACCTTTGGAGATATGTTAACGTGCCAGCATTCTTGCATTTTTCCATACAGAGTTTGTTCCAGAATCAGATTTTGTTTTTTAATGCAAGTGCAAAAGGATGTTTTCCAGTGGAGCCAACTCACTGCAGCTGCATACTCTCTGGATGACTTTCTGCTTGCTCTCCACAAAAAGCTAGTTCAAAAGTTTTTGCAAAAAAATACATGTTTACAGTGTTCACACATGCATTACATCAAAACGGCATATTTAAGATTAGAAAAGTCTTTCTAAAAATAGAGTCCACTGGGGAATAAATAAGCAGTCCCATGACTAAACCAACAAGTCATTATCAATCTTCCTAAACAGCAGAGACTGAATATTAAATGCACAGTTACAAATAATGGTTCTTAATACATATATTATCATTAGAACATACAACCAAAATAACTTATAAACATTTCAGATACAAAAGCAATAATTCCAAGCTAAGCAATTAATGCACTGAAAGACAGAAACTACAGATAACTCATGTACAGAATGAGATGCTAAATTTGATAACATTCGTATAAAAAAATGCTCACTTTTATCTGGTTTAGTGTTTAGTTCTTGATTCTTCTGATTATTCGAGCTGATATCACATAAAAGGGGAATTAAACTTTTCTAAAGAGTATAACACCACTCAAAACTTTTTTACTGCTTATTTTTAGTGTTTCACTGTCTGAGCACAACACTGTTGTTCCAGTTATCATTGTGCAGCAGTTAGAGCTAGTTGTCCTAAAGCTTTAGCCCGTTATGTGAGGTTTTTGATGTGTGATCATCAGGTTCTGCCAACTCCTTACAATATAACAGTAAGAAATAATAAATTTCAATGATTTATTTTCCCATATAAAAAAATGCAGAAAACTCTATAATTCCATAAAACCTCAGGGAAAATTTCTGGCTCAAAAATTTCACTGAAGCATCTAAGAAACCCAAGAAAGTTATAAAGAAATATTTGCAATGCTATTTCAAAGTCTGGCTATCACTGCAAAGTTGAATTATGTGTAAGAGACAAATGAGAGGATATCAACAAGTGTTTCAAACACTCAAAATTTAGACAGATAAAAGGGAACTTGAATTTATTTTCAAAAGTAAATAATAGATGCTGTTCAATACTTAGGTTTCCATTTGTATTTGTGTAAGACAGAAACAGATTGCTAAGGATAAAAAAGGGCTTCTGGAAGAATGCAAATGGTATATTGCTGAAGATCATTTGTACTACCTAAATTAAGTTAGTGTACTGGGGATTCATGACAAAAGTCCACTTAAACTCTTCTCTGCACAACATTTTGTGCAGTGATTTGCATGCAGGCTGAGGAAACATAAAAATACCGTCAGTTGCCCTACTTTTTTTACAGCACAGATAAAATTTTATTTCCTTCTTTTGTTCAGGTATAAATAACTATTCTTTCTGATGTAAGTGTAGCAATTATTATGACTTGATAGTGTCCTATATTGAATTTGCAGAACATCTGCAACCAGTACAAGTCAGTAGAAAATTTGACTCGCTGTTATCTGCATCTGCTGGATGTCACCACATATCCATTAACACTGATTCAAATTTATGAGAGAAGATTTATCAGTGGTTAAAATGTATTTAAACTGTTCACAAATACAGATTGATTTTGTGTCCACTGTGAATACATCCTATAATGGCAAGGTCATTAACAAAATACAAGGTCATTAACATGAGCTTTGTTTCTATTTGTTGAGTTATTCAGAATGGGGGCTAGTGGAGAGAGAATACAAGCTGCTGTATTCCTTTTCCAAAGGAGATCTTTCAAGATAGGTCCTGGATTATGCTCTTCAAACTGAAGCAAACTCATTAATTTTGTTTTGAGGTCATATGATGGAATCTCTGTCTTTTGAAAGATTGTTAATCTTTTACACAGTAAGGTATTTGAATTATGGTGTTTTCACACAGCCTCTGATATAATCCATGAAAAGTAAGGGGAGTACTTTGAGACATTCTATTGAGAGTAAGACAGTATCGGACTTTCAAATTTAGATTGTAATCTAGTAATGCAGTAATTGCTGAAGCATTATTTATAACTAGCAGTCAGAACAGGGAAGATGAGATTTATTCTGAACTGCACAATATGATATACATATCATAGCATATACTATATTGTATTGTTATATCACAGTAAGGGAAATGTATTCTCTGCACGCCTCATCCCATCCAGACTGAAATCTAACTGGAGTTAGATTTCTGTTCTGGAGTTCAGAACAAAACTGCTCTTATACTGGATCATCCAAATTGACAAAAACATATATTTTTTTAGTTATCTTCTTTCAAACTTATTGGAAGATAGATAGATAGGCATTTCTGTTTCCCTGCTCTATCTTTGAGATATACCAGGTTACTTGCAGTGGCAAAATGATTTCACAAAAACAGCTAAGTAATTACCCATGCTGACTGGTATCAGTCAGAAGTGCTAAGTCAAGACCTAGAGAGAAATATAATGTGTTGCATGTGTGCTCAAAGAGGCTGCATCCTGCAGAGACAAAGGAACTCTCTGTACACGTGTGAGTAAACAGTGAGTTAAAGATTTTTTTTTTCCTCCTAAGTCTAGATCTTCCTATTCTCAAAAGGTGAGATTCAGTGATCATTCATTTTACGTTCATAAACTTAGCAAATCCCATGAGTTTGGATAGCTGATGTAAGCCATATTTTGGTTCTGACGTTTCATCTATTTGGGAGCGTAGTCAGGAATGGTACTCTTAATGGTGATAGCTGTTTACACACTATAGTTTCTTAAAGTGAGAATTTCAGTTCCTTTCTTTGATATACAGGAGAACAGAGACTTTAACTAAGCATGAATTTGGTACTGTAAACTGCTGACAGTAGGTGAAGCATCTTCCTTATTTTAGTCTATGCAGTTTCCCACTAATTTCAAATATGGTAAGATGTCTTTTGATTAACTCATTTTTGTTCATTTGAGTATCCTGGCTATTAAAAAGTACACAGGATAGTTTCAATTATAAATTTCCTCTAAATAGTTCTATTCCAAAATAGGTAACATGATAATTGGCTGCTGAAAATTGTTCTTTTTATACTGTATACTAACTACTCTATCCTTGTATGTAATTAATATAAAGGAGTTGGACTTCAAACCACTCATAAATAACTTATATTTAGTAAAACAATTCTATTTTTTTTTTTAAAAGAACAAATCACTTTAGCTGACAGCTTGCTGCAGGCTGAACTTAGAAATAACAGATTTAAAATGATGGTAGTATCCAAACAGGGATATCACACAGGCTTGAAGAAAATAGATGCTAATTAAACAGACCTTTTTTAATGTTGCCTTCTGTTTAGCATCTTTTTGTATCTTTTATCTTTAGTGTAGTCTACACATACTGCAAAGATCTGATAAACATAAGAAGAAATTATGAGTATGGAAACAGGGTTACCCAGAGGATATTTTCCTTCTTCCCCCATTTTAAGAAATGCTTTTTAATCAAAGAGTAATGCCCAGTCTCCAGGATAGCTAATTAAAATCAGGAAGATTGAACAGTGAATGCATTAATGTTGCAAACGCTTTTATTATATACTTAAGTTATATGCGAGCAGACCACTGAAGAGCATGCTAGCCTTTTATTAAAAGGTTTCTTTCTTTTTTTTTTTTTTTTTTTTTTTTCATACACAGAGTAGGGCAGGCTAACAATGATATTTCTCAGAAAAACAGCAGGTTTAATGCATCAGCTGATGTAGTAGCTGAATTAGAAGTGGAGGAGGTTTAGATTTAATCTTGACCAAGGTCATTGCTTTCATGTTTTTACCCTCTCAAAACACATTCACACGTATACTTGCTTTTGCAAATACTAGGAGGATTTTTTCTGGATGTATTAAGCCATATTCTTTTTCCTCCTCTATTCTCTTTTAAAGCATTGTCATGCAATCCTGAATTTTTCCACAAAAAAAAAAAAAAATAAAAAAAAAATCCTTCCACCGTCTGAGCAGAAGGTATATATTTGCTGCAAATGCTTTTCTCTTCTTTTTTTCTCATCTATAATTTTGTGTAGCATTACATTGTCTTCTTCAAGGAGTCATACTGGCTTTTAGTTTCCTTCAATAATAAGATCTTTTTATAGCTTCTAAATCTGCAAAAGAAAAAAAAAATAGAAAAAGTAGTTCATGTTTTCATGATCTTTAGTCTAGGGCACTGAGTTTTCTTTGATCCATGTGCTTTTCGCAATAAAAAAGACTACTGAGATTTTAAAACACTATGACAATCTCAGGCTGCTTCATACTGACTGCCATAGACTATTAGGAAGGTTATCAAAGTGAGTGTCTTTTATTTTTGTGTGATTGCTCACAGATGTATGTATGCTTAATGTAAACTACTCTGAATATGTATTTACAAAAACGTTTTTATATGGAATGGTGAAAATGTTTGAGTGGAAGCTTACTGTTAAACTCTTGATCACCTTAAAAATAGTACTGAATAGCTGATGTTGCTGCTGTAACTTTCCTCCTAAACTTTTTCAGTCTATCTCTGTTTGTGCATGTAAAAAAACAGTGTGCAAATGAATTAGGTGCTTATGAAGTCTCCTTTGCCACAACTCAGGTGAAAGACTGTGAAAACAGTATCAGAAATGATCCTTAAGTTAATGTACACATATGAATGTCACTTCTGTCTTAAAATAATAGTGATTAGTTGCTGTTTTGTTTGTCAGGCAACAGCAAAAAAATTTGTGAAACACATGCATTCTAAATCAATATTGCTTAAAATAGTGTTTCACTAAGGAAAAAAAAAAAAAAAGACTGTGTGAACCATTTGTGATTGCAGAAGATTTTTTTACAACATATTTATTTGTACTTTGAAATTTTCTCTAATCTGAAAACTTTAAAATGAAAATAAACAAAACAGGTGAAAGATGGTAAAAAGAAACCTATCTTCAAATATTCAGCTATCTCATTCAAGGTTGTCAATAAACTACAGGGCTATTATTGCCCTTACAGGACACATTTTTTACCATCTTGACTAACGTCTTACAGTTATAGGAAATGAGGTATGTCAGATTTCACCATTTACAAAGGAAATTATTGCCCTTGAAAACATGGGCTAAAATGAGAAGTGATGTTTTTGACTTGCTTTACCATTTAGTCTTAAGAGAAATGTCATCTTCCAGCTAGGTTATAAAATTAGAACATTGTAAATGTTTCGGCACATTGTTAAAGCCTTAGGAAAATCTCTACCACCTCTATGTTTTCAACACTTACTTAATTTATATTTCTTAAAATAACTTTACTCTTCATTGAAGTTCTTCACTCTTCCTAATTGTCTCATCTAATTCCTTGAACTACTCTGAAACTGATCTTTTCATTCACAGGCTATAAAAGTGGGGCCACAGGAACCTAATGAGGTTTGACAAGTGCAAGGTGTTGCAGTAGGACTGGGGCAAACCCAGATATGACTACAGACTGTGAGGAGCAGCCTTGCAGAGAAAGTCTTTCAGATCCTGGTGGATGAAAAGCTCAACACAAGCCAATGTAGTATGCTTGCAGCCCAGGATGTCAACAGTATCCTGGGCTGTATGAAAAGAGGAGTTATTGTTCCCCTCTACTCTGCCCTCCTCACTATCACTTTATTTTCAGTTTTTCTCTTTCACTATGCCTTTACCCCAGTGTACATGCAGTTTCCACCTATATTTTCTAAGTTTAAGATGGGCATGACACAGCACGTGTCACAGGTTATTTGGAACTACATACCTTTTGCTTGGTTAATTAGCAAGTGAGCTGACTGACCAGCTTGCAGGCCAAACATTCCCTTGAATTCACTTTGCTGACTTTTGCCCTCTTTAGAACATGAATATATAACTGGCACCCTTCAGACACCATCACTTTTCTTCACAGATATAGAAGACTGGTTTTAGGTATTTTTTAGATGTAGCTCCCAATTTTTATACTGTTCAAATAGGCTAAGATTCAAATGTATTAGGCAGAAGAGTTTACCATCACATAGGATAACATTCCTTATTTCATTAGAAATCTGGTTTAAAAATGAAGACTGCTTGTGGGACACATTTCTGCTGTTGATTTATATTAGTATTAAGACTACAGAGAAAGTCTGCTCTTATAAGAGAAAGAAAGGAAAGCAGTTATTAAATAATAATAATAATAATAATAATAATAATAATAATAA
Organism: Alectoris magna; assembly: GCA_030625065.1. Taxonomy (NCBI): domain Eukaryota; kingdom Metazoa; phylum Chordata; class Aves; order Galliformes; family Phasianidae; genus Alectoris; species Alectoris magna. Next base: position 46,200,209 of record CM060564.1, read on the forward strand.
TAATAATAATAATAACAAACAAAAAAGCAACCAAAAAGCCCTGTGACCTACATGCAGATTTGGAAACCAAGTGCTTTCCACTGAAGGTTTTCAATTTCCAACTGGACCCTTAGAAATAACAAATCAAAGAATGAGAAAGAAGCCAGAAGATTTAGAGGATAGCTAACAGCCTTTCTAAGCTAGTGTGACACTGTAACAGAAATCTAATATCAAGCATTTGAAAGAGTGAAAGGAATCACAAATAAAACACTAAAGTCTCTAAACCTTGGGTACAGATCAAGCTGCCTCACAAGAATAAGCAGTACAGCTGAAAGCAACAATCCATATTTGAATTTTGAGTCATGTCAACACAGAAATGGGTATTTTCACTCTGAAAAAGAGCTACTGGCTATGCTACTTGCAATGATACAATCCCATCTGTCCTTTCCCAAGGAACAGCATCAGCCTAGCTCAGTGATAAGCACATAGGAAAAGAAACCTCTTCCAATGACACCAAGTGATCTTTATTCCAGTTTCGAGGACAGCGTATAAAGGGAATGAGCAATCTATGAAATGCTGGGAACTTTTAACAAAAAAGATAAAAATGAGAAGACATTTAATAAAACCGTCTTCCATTATGAAATATATGTATGAAACAAATCTCACTATCTAATGATTTGCTCAAACAAAGTCATAACAGGAGGAAGATGCAAAGTTGTGGATGTTGTTGAGACAAGGCATATCCATCCCATAGGAATTAGGAAAACAAATATCTGGGAGGTGGTTATGTTGTTATCTGGACTGAAAAAGGTACTTTTCATTTGACAATGTGAAATCCTCTCCTGTAGCAAGCACTACACAAAAACATAGAATTCTGACAGTGATGTCCTTTCTATAGTAACAGAGCCATTCTAAGTTACATTAGCTTCCCATCTTGTAAAAAATATATAGTAACTTTGGATCTAATATTGCTGAAGCTACTAGAGGACTGTTTCTTCAAGAAATGCTGGAAAAAAAAAAGTGTCTAAATTACTTTATGCATGCATGCATTTAATATAAACCAAGATATTGAATAAACTTCTTGCAATTCTACTGTGATAATTTCACCCAAGGTTGGACGATCAGTCACAGATACATAGCCTTCTCATTCAAAAGTGGGAAAAAATACTAAAAGTGGGAAAAAATTCAACTACATTCCGTAGATAACAAAAGCAACATTAAAGGACTTGACCTGTAGTTTAAGAATGATCTCGAAACTGGCAGCTTTTTACATTATGAAACTTATGTAACTGTAGACCCGCAGTAATATATTACCTTTGTCTAGCAAAGCTGATTTGCTTAAGATATTATATGTTGGGCCTAAATAAATACATGCCACTTTTATGCACAATGTTGTATCCTGGTGCTCAGGTTTCTGTCACCCAGGTATGTAAAAGAACACAATCAACCCTGAATGGCCAGCGTTATCACAAAGGTAGTGCTGGTAGTACTGATTGTCTTGTTTTCCCTTAGCTATACAACATTGCTCTTGGAATCTCCCCCGGTGAACTTCTGAGCCCTTTGGAGGTAAATTTAATTTGTGAGAAATTTGGATTTTGCTGTAGAAATGTGAGATGGAAAAAAATCATTGCTGTGTTAATCATTCTGTTTTCCAAAATGCTCTTTCAGCCTTCACTGATCAAGAAATTGTTACAGAGCAAGAAATTTTGTTTATTTCTTTGCTTTTGTTTGTTTGTTTTGTGATTGTGCGGTTGGTTTGATTTCTTTGCTTGAAATCCTATTATTTCATTCTGTTTAAAAAAGTAGACTATTCTCACTGTTATGCCCTGAGCATTTTGCACTACTCCACTGATGGACGGGAAACTCAAGTGGACCATGATTTCTTTTCTTTTCTTTTCTTTTCTTTTCTTTTCTTTTCTTTTCTTTTCTTTTCTTTTCTTTTCTTTTCTTTTCTTTTCTTTTCTTTTCTTTTCTTTTCTTTTCTTTTCTTTTCTTTTCTTTTCTTTTAATTGTTATCGACTCTCTAAAAGTCATCAGCTGTGTTCTCATGTCATTCTTTCCAGATATTTGGAACAACAATTTGTGGCTGACACAAAATGCTTATAATTTGTTTTTATTTTTATTTTTTAGTCCCTACAGTTATATCTGTTAATTTGTGTATCCTCTGCTTTCCCTGGTGCTCCTCATAGATTCCTTGGACAGCCTTGTTCTCAATCTCCTGTATTTTGTAGAAACTCTGCAAATTTACATTGGCAGAATGAATTGTTTATCTATGATTCACTCAAGTCTCTCTCTGCAAATTTACAACATTTCTTGTGATATTTCCATAGCTATATAACTCTTCCTTTTATGGGTTTATTTCCAATTAACCTAGGCTATTTTTGTCGATGATTAGCAGTACTTTTACCATACAGAATGCTATTTATTAACATTGGATATGCTGTTTTATTTTGATGCCCTAATCTATGTCTACTAATGAAACCAACAAGTGCATTACTAAATGCAAAGTTACTTTCTTACAAGAAGTAAGAGTAAAGAAAAAAAAAAAACAAAACACCAAAACAACCTGAGGTTTGAATGAAGTATTATTTCTCTATGCAATTTTCAGTAAAAAAAAAAAAAATAATAATAAAAAATGGGCTTTTGTAGAGCTGTTTTTCTTTTTAGAAGTCATTTAAGTAATTTATTTCCACAATTAGTTTACTATCAGGTAATTAATACATTATTTAATTACTTGACAAGGATAACTGTTTTCTTAATTTTTAAATTACAGAATCTCCTATTTTTCAAATTCTTTTTTTTGTTGTTGTTCGTTTTTGTTTTGTTTGTTTTGTTTTGTTTGCTTGTTTGTTAGTTTGGTTGGTTGCTTTAAACAAAAACAACAACAACAAAAAAGGAGAATAACAAAGATAGGTAGTGTACTCAGCAGACTGAATGTCATGGTTATATGATTTTTGCTTATTGGTATTCTATGTCATAACATCATGTAGTGCACTGAGAATTAAAGAGTTAATGCTCCAGGTCTGGGTGTGTGTCCCAGAAGAGAAGAGCTACATCTCCCAGAGGACTGTTTGCTGTTCTGTTACCATTTCCACTCAGAGGGAAAGATTAAAAACAGTTTGTAGATCACTTGCTCTCCCCTCTTCAACCTTCCAGCTCATCTCTGCTCCCAGCCATATTGTTTCAGCATTAGAGTAAGGCCTTCGGTTTTCAGACACTGTCTCTCTTTTTATTTGATGTATGAGCTTTAACTCTACTTATATTGTATTATATTGTATTACATTGTATTACATTGTATTATAGTGTATTATAGTGTATTATAGTGTGTTATCTTGCATTCTGATATCGTATTTAGTTTGTTTCTACCCAGATTGTTGCTACTGTTCTGTTTTTAGGCACATCTCTCTACCCTTTTCCACTTTTTCCCTTTCTCCTTGCCAGGGCCATGGGTTTATGGATCCCCCTGCCCCATTAGTCATGGAACTAGGCCGAACTACCTGTAAACCATTGACACTGTAAAAGCAATATAGAAGATTTTTGACAATTCTTACAATGAGTTTTGCCTTATCTCTTATCCGTACTTTGGCATAGGAAAATCAGACATTGTGCCAGGAATTGAAAGCTGCAGGCTCATTACCTCATTCTAAAATGGTCAGTTGCTGTCTTTCTGTGTCCCATTTTCACCAGAAGAAATGACTCTAAAGATTTCTAGGACACACAATGTGCCTATTAGATGCTAATTGTGTAACTGCTGATATTCCTGACTCCTGCAGCTTTTTTACTCATCAGAGGAGTGTCATTGGGTTATTCACCGCTGACTTGGTATTTATAGTTGAATATAAATGTTGTAGTCCAAAAAATGATTTTCACTTTCAATAAATCTTTCTAAGACTGTTTTGTTGTTGTTATTAAAAACTTTTTTATAGCCCTTTCAGGCTCTAGTCAGATCAGTATAGGGTTTTATAACCTTGTCCTTCTAACTTCTTTACAGAACAACAGCGCAGCTGAGAAATACTATTCAGGGCAATACAACTAGATAAATTTCAGTGATCTTTCTATCCTCTTTGTAACCCCTCTTCTAATTTTTATAATTTTATTCATTGGTTGTTGGTAACATTTTTCAATGATTTATGCAAAAGGTTATCTAGGATTTGTAAGGAGTAAAAAAAAAAATCCTGAACTTTAGGCTATTTTTGATAGTTCATCTTACTAATACACACTTTTTTTTTTCAGTACTTTTTATATTGACTAATCAAATAAATAATTCTACTATTGTATTATAAAGGAGGAAAAGGAGGAAGAAATTATTCCTTTTACCATAAATGTCTGTTCAGAACTAAAGAAAGTTGTTTCTAAAATCACTTACTGTTAAAAAATATGACATAAAACTTTTTTTCTTTTAAATTTTTGGATTCTAAACATTATTTCTTTATTTATTTATTCACAGATAAATTGTGCCTTGTTGCTGTAATATGTTTACTTATATTCGTATAAACAGCTAATTTACTAACTGTAAAACAACAACAAAAACCCCTGTAGTTGCAAAAAGTACATCTTCACTTAGTTCTTCTTTTAACCATTGGTGTTTAGTTTCACCTCAGTTTTCATCTGTTACTCCCTGCCAGAGGGTGTTAAAGAAAATTGAACTATTTGTTAAGTAACATTCCTATTAAAACAAACAAACAAAACAAAACAAAAAACAAATCACAAACATGAAAAAATTCATTCAGAGGGGAAAGTCACACGGGGTTAACTAGGTTTCAATTCTGAGATCTGAAATCTCCTGTTATGGTCAGATTCAGTCAGTTCCAGTATTCCCCAAGGAAAGCCAGTGTGGAGTATATTCCTACATCACATGATATTCAGAGAGGTGGAATTAATGTTTTGACCCTCACATAAAAAATAAACATTGTCTTTGAAAAAAAAACAACCAACAACACAACAACAGATGACAGTGTTAAGAAGTCTGTTCCAGAAATGGCTTGAGTCACACCAGGGATTAAAAAGAAATTCATGCAATCACATTATAGATAGAAGAACAATGGATAGTTGGTGGCTATGGGTATGACAACAGAATTATTTAAAAATCATTAAACAAAAGAATCAGTGACTATTTTATAAATATCTATGAATTATTAATATTATGTAGGTCAAAAGGCCTTGTATCTCTGATCTTCCAGATACTAGAAAAGATAGCTTGTATTAACCTCATATGGTAGTACTATGCGAAAAGATGCACACTTTAGGTTTTAGAAATACATTTTTTTTCTCTGTCCCAATACATTTCAGTGTCCGCAGGCCACTGTATGTGAAAAAGAGCCATGAGTACATGAAAAAGCTGCACCCACTTCAATAGCAGTGTTACAGACATGTACTCTCTTTCTTCACAGGAGTCAGAGGAGTCAGTATGTTGTGGGGTTTTTTGTTTTGTTTTGTTTTGTTTTTCCTGTGGCAGGATGAATCCAGAAGTTTCCTACAGGACAACAAAGCTGGATGCTGACATAAACACAGAAGTGTCCCTTGCAGGGCAAGTCTGTGCTGTCTTACTGGAGCAGAAGGGTGACATGATATTTCCCGTCTGCTGACTTAATGAGATTGCTTTTCTGGTTCAGTTTTAAATCTGTACTGAATCTCAGTACAAAACCTGTACCAAGACAAGGTGGGATAGGCGCTTAAACCTGGAGCTCAAAGCGAACAGGCTCCCTGAATCTTTTGTCAGAAAGCTGTGCATATGTGGTGCTGTGAGTGAAAAACAAAACAAAAAAGTATGTTACAAAAGAGGTGTCTGTTTTTCTCCCCCACACCCCTCTCTGTTTCTTACTTCCAAACGTAAACATCTTGCTGTGCTGTGGGGGTAGCAAACTCTGCAGAACTCAACTGTAACTTGGCAAAAACCTACCAAAGATGGGTTGATTGAATAATTGGTGTCATTTCTGTGACTCCTGGCTCATAGGTTGAACCCTGCTTTAAACACAGCAGGAACCTGACGTCAAAGCAAAATCTTACCTTTTTATGCCTGTGCCTTCTGCAAAGCAAGATCATCTCATGTCTTAATATTCCCACAGTTCTTCTTCAATTAGAGAGTCTTGGATACTTATGATAGAATATTTAAGTGAACATGTATATCTAAATCCTGTAAAATGCCTTAGGCTGATAAAATACATGAATTTTACTGTTATAGTTAAAGCCTATGTACTTTTAGTAGAGATAACAAGTGTATGTGATTATGGAACTGGTCTCACCTGTGAAAGCAAAACCCTCTATTTAACATTTCAGGCAGACGCAAAGTATATGAATTTTTCCTTTCAGAAGGGCTTTTCTCCTTGATATTTTTTTGTGTCTACAGTCACAGTGAATTAAATATTCAGGAAATGTTAGAATGCTGGTGTAATTATTATTTCACGACCCATAGTTACATCAAGTAAACCACTATATTTTTCCAGGCAACTTCTTTGAGGGGTGCTCTGAAAGTAATGCCTCCTATTTAATTATGTTGGTCCATTACATCAGAAGCAGATGTTGGGGGTATGGCAGTAGAAGTTGAACCTTCCTGACAATGTTTAATTACATTTTATTTCACTGTGACAGATAGCAGCAGTCAGACAAAATGGTGTCTGACACGGAAGTGCTAATCAAGCAGAAGTATGTCACTGAATTCTTCCATGCTGAAAAAAATTGCACCCATTGACATTCAATGACACTTACTGAATGTTTACAGATACCAAACAGTGGATGTGAGTGAAGTGAGGCAGTGGGTGGTGCATTCCAGCAGAGACAACAGAGACAGTGGGTCACCCCTGCTGCTGCAGATTTTTATGAGCACAGGTGAATATACATAGCTAATGATGCTGGCTATGCTGAAAAGCAGTGTTTTATAACTAAGAATTTGTTCTATCACATAGTGTTATTGTGCTCTTTGTATCTGTTGCAGTTTCCATGGAAATAAATGGGGCTGCGACCTATGTATATTTTTCCTGTCAAAGGTGTAAGCTATTTCTTTTTAAATATAGTTGTGTCTGTAAGTTTGGATTCTACAGAGGGAATGAGAACCAAAAAAGATGAAGGGCATGAAGACATTGTCAAGTAAACTTCCTCTACACTACTCACACATATGGAACTATTACTGTTGCTGAAATGTAAGCTGTTTTGCAGATGATTTATAGATTACAGTAAATTACAGTGCTTTTGCAGGAACTGCTTTATGCTATATCTTCATCATATCACATCATCATCAGTACAGGATGAATGTAAATAAAATTGAATGCCTCAATTCCTCTGCAACACACAATCAAAACAATAGTAGTAAGGCCACAGAAAGCAATCAGAGTCTTTTAAGAACAATGTACAAAGTACAATAACTGGTTAGAGCTCTGCTCCTTATCCCACATTCTCTTCCATCATCTGACTTCTGAGTGACTATATGAGCTTCTTATAGATGAAGCCTTGATATATGTCGCCATTAAATTGCAGAATATACCTATGAATGATTATGTGCTGCTGCTACTGCTGCTACTGCTGCATTAAGAATTTCTCACAACACTCACCTGTGAGCCGAGATTGGTATATTTCACATCGACTATGTAGTTTTTAGCAGTACTTCAAATACATCTGTCATGTCTTCCTCTATGCAGGCAAACTGAAGAAATGGAGCACTGTGCTTCCACAAACTGATTAGGTAGGTGCCTTAGTAAGAAAACCCTGCATACACTGAGTCAGACAGTTGAATGACACGTGCACAGCTGGGACATGTTGAATAGAGAGAATGGAGAAAACAGCACTGCCAATTTATAACTGCTGAGGCCCGAGATGGTTTTCTTTGGCAATTACTACTTTTCTTTCTATGTTTTTCCATCCTTGACAGAATGACTAATGTAGACACAGTTTTGCTGTCACTCTTGCAGCTCCTTTCAATATTCCAATTTCTATTTGGGAAAATAAGGCAAATCTTTTGTCTGAAGCATAGTTCTGTACAACAGAGGATACGCCTGTCTCCGGTGTTTTTCTCAACATGATTGTGTTGGTGTTCCATAAGGCATTTCTTCTACTTCTGTCTCTTCTAAGTATCTTCTTGACATGTGCTAGAACTGAGTAGATGAAGGGTTGTAGATCATTGTTTTGCTTTTAATAATGTCTCCTTTCTCAAATTTCAGAGCAATATAAGCAGTACTATTCTCCACAATCTCCTACCAGGTCTAACGGCATAGGGAACAAGTTAATTAAAAGTACAAATAATCCAGTGAGCATTTAGTTTAATTTTCATCACAGTAAAAGGCACCATATCTTGAATCCCCAAAGGAAAGTAATTTTTGAGCCAAAGAGGACTGACGTCAGCTCGTGGGAGTAAGGGGTCCAGATTTTTTATCTATTTTTATTTTTATTTTATTATTGTTATTATTATTTGCTTTTACAAAAATGTCACTGGAATTTATAAAACAAAGCAAATGGTATAAGTTATGCTTAACTCATGGCTAATGGTATAAGTTATAATGCTTATAATGGTGCTTATACAAGCTTATTAGTATAAGTTGTACTTCCAGGGGAAGTGTGCATCCCTAAACTTCTAGGTGGGGACCAGGGGAGTAAGTCCCCCTGCACTGTATGGGCAGAGCAAGTTCAAAACTGCCTCATGAGACTGAATGTGAACAAGTCTATGGGGCCAGATGGCATGCATCCCAGGGTTCTGAAGGAGCTGGCTGAGGTTGTTGCCAAGCCACTCCCCTTCATATTTGAAAAGTTGTGGCTATCAGGTGAGATCCTGGATGACTGGAGAAAGGGTCATGTCACTCCCATTTATAAGATAGAGATCAAGGAGGACCCAGGGAACTACAGGCTGGTGAGTCTCACCTCTGTACCTGGGAAGATCATGGAACAGATCCTGGACAACATGCTAGATCACATGAGGAATGAGCGTGTGACCTGAGACAGCCAGCACAACTTCACGAGGGAAAGGGCATGCCTAACCAATCTGGTGGCTTTCTATGATGGGATGACAGCATTGGTAGACAAAGCGAAGGTGACTAATGTCATTTACCTGGACTTGAGCAAGGCCTTTGACATGGTCCTCCACCGCATCCTTATCTCTAAATTGGAGGGATGGGTGGACCACCCGATGGATAAGGAATTGGTTGGAAGGGTGCAGTCAAAGGGTGGTGATCATTGGTTCTATGTCCATGTGGAGGCTGGTAACGAGCGGTGTCCCCCAGTGGTCTGTCTTGGGACTGGTGCTCCTTAACATCTTTATCAATGACACTGATGGTGGAATAGAGTGCACCCTCAGCAAGTTTGCTGATGACACCAAGCTGAGTGGTGCGGTTGACACGGAGGAAGGAAGGGATGCCATCCAGAGGGACCTCAACAGACTTCAAAGGTGGGCCCGGGTGAATCTAATGAGGTTCAACACAGCAAAGTGCAAAGTTTTGCACTTGGGCTGGAGGAATCCCAGGCATATATACAGACTGGAAGGAGCAGTCCTTGGGAGTAGCCCTGCAGAGAAGGACCCGGGGATCCTGATTGATGAAAAACTTAACACGAGCCAGCAGTGTGCTCTTGCAGCTTGATGAACAAATGATATCCTGGGCTCCATCAAAAGAGGAGTTGGCCAGCAGGGAAAGGGAAGCGATTGTACCTCTCTACTCTGCCCTAGGGAGGCCCCATCTGGAGTACTGTGTCCTGGTCTGGAGACTCCAATACAAGACAGAGAGGTGTTGGATAGGGTCCAGAGGAGGGCTACAAAGATGATTAGAGGGCTGGAGAACCTCCCCTACAAAGACAAGCTGAGGGAGCTGGGCTTGTTCAGCTGGGAGAAGAGAAGGCTGTGGGGTCACCTAATTGCAGCCTTTCAGTACCTAAAGGAAGCCTATAAATAGGAGAGGAGTCAACTGTTTCAAAGGGTAGATAACAGCTGGACAAGGGGAAATGTTTTTAAGTTGAAGGAGGGAATGTTTAGGTTGGATGTCAGGGGGAAGTTCTTTACTATGAGAGTGGTGAGTTGCTGGAACAGGCTGCCCAGAGAGGTTGTGGATGCCCCATCCTTGGAGGTGTTCAAGGCTGGGTTGGATGTGGCCCTGGGCAGCCTGGTCTAGTATTAAATGTGGAGTTTGTTGGCCCTGCCTGTGGTGGGGAGGTTGGAGCTTCATGATCCTTAAGGTCCCTTCCAACCTGGGCCATTCTGTGGTTCTTTGATTCTATACTATCTTCACATGTAAGCTACTGTGAAATATAGAAGCTGAAGTTACAAGTTACCCCAAGGCCACTGGAAATTATGGTATGTGTTTACAGTAAGAATTTGTATTGGGAACCAAAAAGTTTATCAACCAAGTCACTAAAAATGAGAAAGTACAATGAAACTCATCCAGCCTAAACTATATATCTAACTATTGATTTTGCATAAGCTAAAGGTGATTTTTATGATCCCTGAAAGTATGTAAAATAATTTATCATCTTACCTGAATGTCAGGAACTGCTAATAATGTACATTTCTAAGTAACATATATACCTTAATACAGTTTTATCTAAGGTAGACTGCACTTCAGTTGAAGGGGCACCTAGAATAAAATGCTACAATGCCAGATTCACCCTACTACTAAATATTGGTGCAGTAATTGGTGATGCTTTGTCTATTACTGAACATATTTATTAAGTATTATATAGGATTACCATAGAATCATAGAACGACTTTGGTTGGAAAGGATCATCAAAGATCATTTAGCTCCCCCACGCCATGGACTGGGAAAATTTCCACTAGACCAGGTTGCCAAAAGCACTGTCCAATCCATCCTTAAGCAACTCCAGGGTTGGGGCATCCATAGCTTCTCTGGGCAACTTATTCTAGTGTCTCATCACTCTTTGAGTAAAGATTTTTTCCCTAACATGTAATCTAAATTTACACTTTTTTTTTTTTTTTTTCTTACTTTCCTTTATAGTTCAGTGATCTGCACTTCCTCCCCATCATTTCTGTAGACCCCCTTTACATATAGGAAGACTGCTATGAAGTCTCTGTGGAGTCTTCTCCAGGCTGAACAACCTCAATAATCTCAGCCTGTCTTCACAGGAGGGGTGCTCCAACCCTCTGGTCATCGTCATGGCCCTCCTCTGGACATGTTCCAGCAGGTCCATGTCCTTCTTATGCTGGGGGCTCCAGTGCTCCAGATGGGACCTAATTAGACAGGAGCAGAGGGGTGAAATCACCAACCTCAACCTACTTTATATACAATAAAGTAGTTCTTTATTGCACATCGACAGCTTATATTCAGTTTGTCATCCACTGATACCCCAAAATCCTTCTCTGCAAGGCCACTATGCAATTCATGTATCATGTAATATATTCATGTCATACCATAACAGTTACTTTTCAGCCAATGAAACAGATAGCTATCACTCTTTTATCCAGTATATATTCATAATTTTTTTTTACAGTGTGCGGGTAATACAACATAGATGAGTGTCATTTCGCATTAGATACCTGGAAGAGAGAGACAAACCCAGAACCACAAAAACTTTATTTTCCGAGAAATGAAATGATGAGATAAAGGATACCACTGTAAGATGAATTAGCCAAAATATTTTGACTTTAGCTTCTTTTTACTCCTTAAAAAATCTTGAGGAAAGAATTACACACTAGTTTTTTGTTTAATCAAAGATGGTCAGATGATAAATGGTGTTGGAATGGATCTGAGAATAAAGAGACCCAGAACGGTTTAAAATTAATATCTATCTGACTACTTTAGTGGACAAAAGACTGTGTGGGTTATGTTTTACATTTTGCTGTTGATAGGAGACAGCTTTTCCACTCAGCATTCTTTCATGCCTCCTTCTTTCAGACACTATTGTCTGCAGCTACTGGGTGTGAACTAAGCACTGTATTTATTTAGGTGTGTTGGATAATAATTATTCTGTTGCTAGAAATTATTTTCTTTTTGTAGGACTGGAATCATTTGCAAGACAGCTTTGATTATCAAATTTGATGCTTGATCTTTTCCCACATGTGATGGGCCAGAGAAAATCTTCCGTCTCCAGGGTTTTGAGATTCAGTTCTTTATACCTGTCACAGCAGATCCATAACCCTCTGCTAAAGAAGCTTTGCTGTGATTTAGAACATGCAGAACATCTGTTTGCACAGATAAAGAAAAGTTTCTGTGATCAAATCCACATTACGTAAGCCATTGAAAAATTGTAACAATTGTTGTTAAGAAAAGGGTTTCTCAGTTGCCATAAATTTCTTTCTTCCCTTCTGTCTTCATTCAGGTATAAAGGAAATATATTCATGAACTCTTGTGTATAAAGCAGTAGCAATGAGTACTGAAAAAAGAAAATACATAAATAAATAAATAAACAAATCACTTGTATTAAAAGAAGCCTTATGAAATTCTCTTTGGAACTGCACAGTTTCATCTGTTCTTGTGGCACCTGGGATGGATAGACTAATAAAAAGCTTAAAAAATGTGATGAAGAAACTAAATGTGAATGACCATAACTAACTCACATTATTGAACTGTCAATGATTTATTCTGAGGAGTGAAAGCTGCCAGGTAATGTTGCTAACACTGTAAGATATTGTAAGCAAGATAGTATAAGCTTTCCAGAGCACATCACAGATGGCTATGTGGATTGGGAATAAAATCTATCTACATGTTACGATATTTTCACATCTCTAATAAAAGAGCCAAGCAATTCAGCAAATCACTGAGCAGGAGGCATGGTGTAGATGATAAAAACAGCTAATTCTCTAGGGACAGGTAGATTGCAAAAAGTTCATGCCACAAGAGTTCATTATCTACAGAGAAGTGAGCCATGTGTGCAAAATGGAATTTTGTTTACAGGAGACCAAATAATAATCCTGACAGAGTTAAGAGTTAATACCAGCAGAGTGATTCCTGCTTTAGAACCAGGAGAAGGGGCTTGGGGAGGTAAAGCTAAGAAATACATTTCTCGAAAAAGAGAGGAGAGAGAGCTCAGAGCATGTAAGTAACAAGTGATAAAAGTAATCAAAAATAAAATAAAACAATGAAGCTTCCTGCAGATAACTTCCATGGGTAGGAACTGTTTTTCCATGATACATTCATTATACAGTTTCAATGAAGGATGTCTTTTTGACAGTCATAAGAACCAGGAATTGAAAATTCAAGACATATTTTGCAGGTAGAAATAAACAATTTCTTCTAATGTCTATTCACAGAGCAATGATTAAGCAAATACAGTGGTGTCAATCAAATACGCAAGCAAAACAACCTGGAAAATATCCATATCTGGCATGTCAGTGCATTATAATAAACTGTCCTGGGAATTTTATAACTCCTGAAGCCCACAGAGGAGCTGGTGGGTTGAAGAAAAAAGCTTCATCTTTTGAGTATAAAGGACAGTTTGCTGAAATCTGCAGAAGAGGAGCAGCAGAAGATAGGAACTCAGTCAAATGAGTAAGCATAAAATTTTCTAATTTAGGTGACAGTGTGCGACCACAAGTGAGTAGTTCTGGAATGATCCAGCAAACAACCTTATAAAGTACTGTCAAAAGCAAACACTTAAACCCACCATAATAATGAATCCATGTAGTAAAATGGCAAAAATTAAATCAGAGGTGGCTTTATAACTGTAATATCTAGACTAACATTTCAGTGTGAGATTAAAAATTGAAAGATAATTGACTGCTGGTTAACATGACAATAAAATTTATATTGTCTTTTAGAAAGAAATTCAGTACAGCTGGAAACACATAACAAATAGAAGTGTAGAAAGCATGATCTATCTTGAAGTAGAATATCCTCTCATTTTCCACAACGGATGCAAGACAGATAACTACAGAAACTGTTATATGCCCTCCTGTGAAGTCTTGGTTTGGAAAAAACACCTTTAAAAAATAAAACAATATTCTTCTGTTTGCTGAGTGCATAGCTCATGCCCCATGTTACTATTCCTTCTCTTGTCATCTGTGTGCTCACTGTAATCTAGCAACTGAGTTTGTGCTCCAGTGTTCAAACATAGAATTTTCCATAGGGCTATCATTTAATTTATAACACATCTTCATTTTCCATTTTGTAAAACCTTTCTTAGCTTTGTTAGGACTTTTGCTAAAAAAAAAAAAAAAAAAAAAAAAAAGATAAATAAAACAAAACCATGGAAATGCTAAACAGCAGTAAGCATGATTTAAAGGAGGAAAAAGTTTTCATACTGTCACCATGAATAATAGAAACCCAGAGTGCCTGCACATTGCACAAATGTTCTTCCAGTAGATTTTCTAAACTGCAACCATATGCTTGCAATGCAAAAATATCACAGGGAGTACTGTCCTACTTATTGCAGCAAAAACAGTGGGCTTTATCTCTTCTCAGTTAGGTAGAAATGTAATGTACTTAAATCAGCAAATTGTTTCTGAGAATACAAAAACCTTGTGAAATTAAAAGGTTTCATTGTTCTCTGACTCCTCTGATGTATATTTTCTTTAGTAACAGGGATTCAGAAAGGTTCCTGTGGAGAACAGTGGAACTAACAGAATACTATGAAAATAGAATTTCTCTTCGTTTGTTTTAAAGTGATGAAGGGAGAACTAATGAGAAAGGAATGATTGCAGGATTTAAAATGCTCAAAACTATAAAATCTTGTGTGCAGAGAAAGCAGATAATTTGAGGATGCTATGGTGACAGCTGCTTTTTCTTTATTGTATTGTAGAAGTGCACTTGTATTGTGAAATGCCCCTTTTGTTATTTCTAGCACCAAGTCTGAGTAATTGCAATATGATACCAGCACACATGGTGATATAAGGGAAGGTATGGCAAGAAATTAGAATTAGGTACTTAGGGCCATATATTTCCACTAGACAGAGTGGAGGGAAACAGATAGGCATGAGTTAAAGCAGGGCTCAAAGTCTGGCAAAGTCCACCCAGAAAGCAAAGGTGGATAAATCACACTTCAGTTTGTGTCAAAGTAGTGAGACTTTAGGAATGACCTGGAGTGAGTGTGCTGCCTGGTAAGATCTAATTCAGATTTCAGAGTGTGTTAGCCTCGAATGGAAGAATGCGAGCTGAACATGGGGAGCTGCTGTGCCAGGGTGTATTTCTGAAGGCTATCCTCTTAGGCCAATGCAGGGTGAATCAGCCAGAGAACACACAGCAAGTGTCCAGGAACACTGTGTACAACACATGAGGCCACGAGTCCCTCTGCCACTATTCTGACATCAGACCTCTGTGAAATATATTATTTGACAATAATTCAGAACTGTGGTCTCTGTTAAATTGTTTTGCATCCTTTTATACTGGGAGATATTACACTATCACTTAATTCCAACTAGTTCTAGTGTGCTTTTTGTAGTATTTGAAAGTTCAGGGAACCAAAGGCCATTACTAATAACAATTATCTTTCTTCTTGACTATGTTGTTTCAAAAAAATGGATGTGATGACAACTGTCAAGTTGGAACAGCAGAAAATTTCAATAACCTTACAGTAATTTTCAGACTAAACATACATAGAATAGGTATGGGAAGGTTAAGTCACAGATAGTACAAGGATGATTCAATTTCAGAATAATATCGAAAAAGAAAGAAGCTAAAGAAATTAAAAACTAAATCTGTTAATATATTCTTTCACTACAAGTCCTTCCCTCTAAGAGGGAACTTTATTTAGAAGTACTCAATATGTGAGCAATAAGTCAATTTTTAGTCAGCAATTGATTTTAGATCATTATCCAACATCATTTGCTATCTGTTTCTCTAGAAGATCAATAGTACAATAACTATTTTCAGTATATGATTTACTATTATACATGCTAAGTATGGAATCCTTTCTTAAGTACATTAAGTATTTATTATTTTGATTAGCATCAGAAAGAGATTCTTTCTTCCTTCCTTTCTTCCTTTCTTCCTTTTTCCTTTTTCCTTTCTTTCCTTCCTGTGGTGATAAGTAGTTTGTTTTCTGTAGGGAAAAAATAAAGGGAACTTCTGAGAAGAAAATTCAACAAGAACTTGTTTGAATTCTAAAATCTGAATTTCTACATACCCTGAATCATGTTGCTACAGAAATCAGGGAATACTGCCAATCAGACAATTAAGAAGTCAGGTATACATAAGACAATTAAGAAGGCAGGAGAAAAAAAACCCAAACAGACCCCAAAACAGAAAATCCACAGAACAGCAGTAGCAGCAACAACAACAAAGTCCAAAACACCAATGAACTAAAACAACAAACAAAAAAATAGCAAAGTAATTCATAACTTTTTTGAGAGACTTGCTCTTTTTCCTGTTGCTTAAATGACACATTCTTCCAGGTAATATTAGTCATATACAACAGTGAACATGTTGTACTACAGCAGGGGGCAGCATGGTATGCAGTTTTCCACTCGTTAGCCAGGCTTAAAGTATTAACAATGTGATTTACTAATTAACACAGAGCTTTGATGGCTGTAGACTGTTGAGTAAATTCAATTCCTGCAAAAACAGGTGAGTTCTGTGGATGATCTGCCAGACTTGGTATAGATAGAAAATATCAGTAAATTGTCAAAAAGGAAAAAAAGATAGTAATTCACAAAGATTACAGTATGTAGTGTAGGTTAAGACCCTATTTTCTAATCAGTCCTCAATCATTAGTGCATAAGTACTTCAGATAATAAACACCAGACTACGAGGAGTCTCCTTGATGTGTTGCAAACGTGGTAAAATATCCCTCTCTGCTTGCTAAGATGTTCTAGAGTCTTTGCATTAGAGTTTCCATCAGAAATGCTCACAGTGAAATCAGTTTTGCTAAAGACTGTTAAATCATTATAAAATTGAGCATGAATAAATGTTTTTATACTAGATATTGCTGGCAGTTGGGAAGATATATCTACAGTGGAGTTCACCTAAAGGTCAAATGTGAACATAATTATCCCAAAAGCTCCAGATATGCTTATAGATCTGCCTCTGGTATCAATACAGTTGTTATGCAGGTGTGCTTGGAATGAGGAGGGCAATTGCAGAATTCTACATAATTGATTCTCCAGTTGACCTGAAGTGCGCTGATCCTTCCTTCTCATTTTTTAAAGTCAGTCCCATGGATGAAAAGATTACAGTTGATTCTTAAGATTTTTTTACCCTCTAATATCTTTGCCACGCTAAATGTTTTTTTGTTTGTTTGTTTGTTTTTTGGTCCTCACTACAGTGTTAATTAAGGATAACAGAAGAAAAATCAATTATTAATTTCCTTTAAAATAGCAGAGTGGAATTAATGATATCACAGCTTTCTGATGAGGATGGGTAGTTTCTTAAACTGAGAGAAAAAATAGTACTAACTGCTAACTAATTACACCTGGATTAGGAGATATTACTAACAATTAATGGCCATGTAGCATTGAAATCAATGAGACCTGTCAAAGGAAGTAATGAGTCTCATAATGTTTCCACTGTTCAGGTACTGTAAATACCATGTATTGGATGGGAAAAGTCTCCCTTATCAAAAGTAAGAAGAGCTAAAAAGACATGCTGGAAAAATCTGTGCTTCTGAGTAATCACTGCATTTCAAGGAATATATATATATATATGTATATGTAGGTATGAATTACACAAATAATATAAATATTCATATATTAATTTACATATATAAATGCTTTCCTTTTTTTAAAAAAATAATAATTGTATATAAAGTGGGTCATGTTATCATTTTGCATGATGTGAAAAATGCAGATTTTCAAGGCTTTAACACTGAACCAGGTGATACTTAGCCATTTTTCTTTGTCAATCGCAGTTAATTCGAATCTAAATCTAAGCAAAAAGTTAAGGGATAGGTAGAAATCTACATGGATAAAACTGAATAAAATATTTGTGCAAAGCTTATTATGCCAATTTTTAAGGTTATTTTTCTAGGATCTACTAATAGAATTTAAAAAATCCAGAAAGTTAAATAGTTACATTTTTGCTGGGAGGCCAATTTCAGAAGGTCTCTTACTGCTATTTATTTAAATAATCAGTGCATTAAAAAATAATAATAATAATAATAATAAAATCTTCTACAGTAATTACATACCTAAATATGGGCTTTTTCCTTGGCTGTTGCATTTAGGTATTTAAATGTTGTCTGTTTCCTTTTCTGAATATCAGAGCTATCAGGGAAGATTTCACTTAGAATAGCCGCTTGTGTCAACAAAATTGCAGATCATGTTTGTGGAAAGTGAGGAAGTATTTGCAGGATTGGAGAAATATGGATTTTTCTGCACTATCTTTGACAAATCTGTATAGTGAATATTCAAACTTTAAAATTACATATAGACTGATCCCTCAGTTCACATTTTCAGAAGATGATTCTCAGTGGACTTACTGGTCTTCAAGCACACCTAACAGAATTTTTGGAAGTCAAATGCTTACTGAATAACCTGATGCACGGAACTTTGAACCTCAGGAAAAACCTTCATTTGTGGAAATTTGAAGGAAGAACTAAGACTCAGTCTGCATGTACATGGTTTATTGATATGTCACATGACAGAAGGATGCAGAGAAAGCTAGTCTTTTAAGTAAAAAATTGGAGGAAATTCAAAAGAAAAGGTCAGGTAAAAGGCACACTGAGAGTTATAAATGCTCTAGATGAAAGCCACGGCAGTACAAAGTATGAATCCGCAGGACAAGAGGATGAGATGCTGAGCACAAAACTTCTTTGTCCTAGCTGTTCATTATTCTTCAATTGATGGTATCTGTTACAGAGTCCAGATATGTAAAATAACATTATGCACAAATGAATGTACTACATATCCTAGCATGTAAGTAGATGAAGAAATAGTGCTGTGGTAAACTAAGATTTCTCTTAATGACTTTGTATAATTAATATTTCTTGGGAAAGTGTACAAACTCTCCACATTTTATTGCTATTGTGCTTAACATTAAAAAAAATAAACAAACAAACAAAAAAAACATTTAATTGTTTATATATATGCTCATGAAGGAATAATTCCATGACTTTTAAAATAAAACTATGATTTAAAACCAGTTTAAAAGGCTAAATTATGTTACTGTTTTACATTATATTATATATTTTGTGAAAAGTTAAAATCACTCTATAATTCTCTGAGACTATTTGTAGAGATTTAAAATACACTAATTAATAAACTACTAATCAGAGAGAATGCTTCAAAGTTAGTGCAGTTTTTGCTTCTTTGAGGACTGTAAGACTACGTTAAAGATTCTACTTACAAGGTGTAGTGCAAATACATTTCTAAGATGTAGAATAAGTTTTTCAGCATTTCATTTTTGCCAGGCAACTGAGATGCAGCGTAATATGTTGTTTTCCTTGCCCGTTCTCATTAGTTTTTTTCATCCTGTCACATCTGCTTTCTATTTTCTGAAAGGTTTTCTAAGCCGGCCTGCAGGGTATCCAGCTAACATTACATTCAGAATTTTAAAGAGACTATTGCTTTTTGTTTTGTTTTTTTTTGAAGTTTTTTGCTCTTTTTTTTCTTTTTTTTTTTTTCTTTTTTTTTTTCTTTCTTTTTTTCCTATTTGTGGCTTCAAAGACATGTGTCCATGGTCTAGCATGATGTTTTTGTAAAACGGCTAATCCATGATTTTTATGCAAAATTTTTCAAGGAGGTCAGAATACCTAGGTAAAAGCTTTACAGCTGCAGGCTAAAGTAACCAGTTCATTACAATGTACTAAGCAGGTGACAATACACAGTATAAAAATTTATAGTGAGTTTTCTAGGACTGCAGTACCACTTTGGAAAGTATTTTCTATTTATTTCTAGTAAGCAGACAACATAAAACATTTCATTAGGTTTCCAATCCCGTTTTCACTTTTGTTGTACTTCTAAACAGTTTATAAATGGAGAATGCTTTTTTTTTTTTTTTTTTTTTCTCCCCCCCCCAGAATTTGGTATGCTGTTTAATTTCAGCTGACCCTTTAAAAAGAGTTCAGGGTAGCTTAAAGTACTTGCATATGTCTTTTTTTTTTTTTTTTTTTTTCCCCTATGAGATATTGCACAGTTGATCTTATGCTTTGTAAGTCTACAAGGGGACATGTGGTGTACAAATTTTGCACACAAATCAAATGTTGAGAAAAGCATTTTTATTCACAACTATGAATCCAGAACTTGACATATGAAAATGCATTTATGCTACACTCCAGCTTTGTGAGACAATTTTGAGATGGTTCAGTGTGCTTTGGTTTGTTTAGAGAACTGTTTAGTAATACAGACATTTTTACAGCTATGTTGTCCACAGAGATAGGGAAGGGAGTGTATACAATGAGCTAATCTTTATTCACAAATTGAGGTGCATATCTTAAATTCCCAGTATGCAGTTCTCTTGAAGAGTTATTGATAAAATGCTTTCATTTCCTCCCCAGTAACAGTGAGATGGAGGTACAATACACAAAATGCATTTCACTCAGCACAGTCTGAGGAAAACAATCTTAAATAAGACGTCTCTAATAAATAAATGACTTCTATGGCAATGAATGCATAGACAAAAAGACTTTTATTCTCATTTGAAATGCATAATGTATAATTTTTTTTGTCTCTCTGACCTGATTCCTCCTTTGTAGAACAAGTATGATTCAATTCACTGAGCCAAGAAAACTGGGTTCTTGCTATGGAAGGTGCTAGTAAACTGTTCTTCAAAAGAACACGTAGTATTCAAGAGTCACAGAACATAAAATCACCAAGGTTGGAAAAGACTTCCAGAATCATCCTCTCCAACTGTTCACCTAACACTAACATTTCTCCATTAAACTACATACCTCAGTATAACACATAAATGTTTCTTGAATACTTCCAGGGATGGTGACTCAACCATCTCCCTGGGTAGCCCATTCCAGTGCCTGGCCAATATTTCAGAGAATATTTTTTTTCCCAGTATTCAACCTAAACTTCCCCTAGTGCAACCTGAGGGCATTCCCTCTAATCCTATCACTAGTTATATGGTAGAAGAGGGTGATTCCCACCTCGCCACAACCTCCCTTCAGGTAGTTGTAGAAAGCAAAAATGTGTCCCCTGTGCCTCTTCTTCTCCAGACTAAATAATCCCAGTTTCCTTAGCTGCTCCTAATAACACCTGTGCTCCAGATCCCTCACCAGCTTTGTTGCACTTCTCTGTACATAGTCCAGGACCTTGATGTCCTTATTGCAGTGAGGGGCCCAGAACTGAACACAGTACTGAGGTGCAGCCTCACCAGGACTGAGAACAGATGGGCAATTACCTCCCTGCTCCTGCTGGCAATACTGTTTCTGATACAAGCCAGGATGCCATTGGCCTTCTTGGTCACTTGGGCAGACTACTCACTCTTTATCAGCTGAGCATCAACCAGTGCTTCCAGGTCCATTTTTTCCACAGGTATTCCAGCCACTCTGCCCCAAGCCTGTACCATTGCCTGGGGTTGTTGATGCCAAAGTGTGGGAGCTGGCACTCGGTCTTGTTGAACTTCATCCCATTGGCCTCAGCCTAATGATCCAGCCTGTCCTGGTCCCTCTGTAATGTCATCCTACCACCAGTCAGATCAACACTCCCTCCCAGCTAGGCGTCATTTGCAAACTAACTGTGAGTGCGCTAAATGACATTGTCCAGGTCATCGGTAAAGATACTGAGCAGGACAGGCCCCAATACTGATCCCCAGAGAACATCTCTAGTGACCTGTCACCAGCTGGATTTAACTCCATTCACCTCCACTCTCTGGGCCTGGCCATCCAGCCAGTTCATTACCCAGCAAAGAGTGTACCTGTCCAAGTCATGGGTTGTAAGCTTTTCTAGCAGGATACTGTGGGAGAAGGAGTCAAAGGTTTTGCTGAAGTAGACAGACTATGTCAACATCTTTTTCCTCATTCACCAGGCAGGTCACTTGGTCTCAGAAGTAGATCAGGTTGGTTAAGCAGGATATGCCTTTCACGAACCTATTCTGATCATTAAGAGGGATATAAGAGGGATAATAATTAAGAGGGATATAAACATTAAGAGGGATATAAACAAACTCAAAAGGCGGGCCTGTGTGAATCTACTGTGGTTCAATGTTGTAAAGTGCAACATTTTGCACTTGGGTCAGAGTAATCCCAGATATGTCACTTTTCTAAGGCAAGGGACTTTGGAAAGATTCTAGAGTGGAAAAATGAAAAATGAAAAACGAAAAATAGAAGGGGCTAAAGGGGAGTGAACTGTAACCATCAATATATGTTTAATTCTGTTAGACTAGTGGTAAAAGGGAAAAAATAAGGAAAAACAACAACAAAATACTTAAGTACACTTTACACATTTGTATTAAGTACAAAAGTATCAGTATTTCCAGTGATTGTTTTTAACAGAAGAAATCTCATGACTAGTTGAAGAGAATTTCCAGTTGAGGTAGAAATCAGGTAGGTCAACTTCATTATCTGTTAAATATATAGTCAGCTAAACACTCCATTTCTACCTCTCAATTTCCTCTCAAGTCATACAGTCATCTATACAATATTCTGACTGACTTTACTCCCATCCTACTATGGTATTACATTGTACTGATACTTGATATTGTCTTGTTATCAGTAAGGCAAAAGAGTATGTTCATTTAGTCTGACATTTTGCATAAAATCCAAAGGATTCCCTGTACTGAGTCAAACAACTTACTTATATTTGAGAAAGGTCTATTTTGGAGACCGATCTCTTTCATAGAAACACTCCTTTAAAGACTTCAAGCAGTGCTGATACCACCCTTTCACGGTGAGCTATTCTAATGGTTAATTATTCTCACTGTTAAAATTTGCACTTTATTTCCACTTTGTATTGCTCTAGATTCTGCTCATTCAACTTGTTTTGATGGTTTTCTCTGCTAGATTAAAGAATTCTTGGACTCTTTGTTGTGCGCTTGATGTGGACTCCTGAGGGTGGTATTCACAGCCTCACCATCTCCCATTTTCTCTGTATTGTGAATTACATCGACCATCTAAATAAAGTCAAAGTGATGTTAAAATAATGGAAGAAAAAAGTATATAATCTCAAATAAATGAGACAAATTTGTTGATTTCATATGTCTGTTGTAGTCTTTCTTGGAACACTGTTCTCCTCCAGAATGCCCGTTAATACTTTTTCTCATGTTCTTCCTTACCCTATTTTAAGAATTGTTGTTGTCCTTTTAGCAGCATCTTAATTCTAAAAATTTAAACAAAGTTGTTCACTGTCAGTGTAAATGCTGGTGTGTTTTTGTTACCAGTAAAGGAAATTAGAACATATTTAATTAACAAAATAATAAAATAGCAGAGTTATATGACGTTTTCTAAGCGTTTTGGCTGAAGCTTGTTTCACAAAAAAGAATGCATACTGTATCTTTCACTGTCAGTAGCTGCTAGAAATGATGAAAGATGAAAGGAAATCAGAAAGCAGTAAAGAAAAACAAATAGCCACCATTATTTTATTGTTAAGGGACATTATGTAATAACAATAGAGAACTATGATGGTGTTTCCAGTAATCTTTGCACCATCCCTGACATATCCTTATAAAAATCTGGAAATGTCTGCTGCTTCTAGGGTTCTACACTGCCATTTCAGAAAAATATTTCTGAAGAGCTTGGTGGAATGTGGCAGATACCTGTAAGAGACCAACAAATTCCAATGAAAACATTTCGCTATATTGCTGTTTAAATGACTGGGCAAGGTATTTATCAACACACAATGTTCAGGAACAAAACAAGTTGCACAGAAATAGTGAGATAGTTTAGACCAAAAATGTGTGAATGTTACCTCATTCACTGAAGAAACCTGCTTCTTGTTTCTGTTTTTTCAATATCCTTTGTATTACAGAGCCTTGGGCCAGGTGGTTTCCTTTTAAATGAGAAAGCCACACTTTGAGTATTTCACAACTTGCTATATAGAGCTGTACAACTAAAACACTGGAACTGGATAAGGATGCGAGTATATCTGTATCCTGTGTAACCCAAGATTTTACTTTATTTTATTTTGAGAAGTAACCACCACCCTTATTAAAAAATACTAGAATAGGATTAAATCTGACAACGCTGTTTAAATGTAAATTCAATCTATCAATCAATAAATCCTGGTTTTTGTGTAAATTGCATTCCTCTGAGTTCAGTCCTTTCTTCTGGCTGTTTTCACGCAGTATTTCACACCATTTTAGAGTATTTTAAAATTATCCAATATTACTTTTAAGTCAAAATTCACTCTTTACCCCTCATAAAAGCAAACAGAATAAACCTGCACTGAGAATTTTTATGATAGACATTGTTTCTAATTGCTAGAGACTTCAAATTTGCATTATTAGAATCATCTGAACTTATTTAACTTTAACCTTTTAAAGCCACCTCCTGAATATGGTGAAGAATATTTTCTTCACATTTCCAAGTAGATTATAAAACTTGTGGGATCCACTAATGACTCTTAGTAGTTTCTCCTACCTTGTCTGTGAGAAACCAGCTATTCTTTGGATAAAGTATCTTCTCCTAGGAAACTCTGTCCTACTTCATGAAATAATGTAATGAACTGAATGTTTTCACAAACACACACACACACACACACACACACACACACACACACAAAAATAAATGTGTTTTGATTGCTGTACTTTTGTATACTCAGCTTATTTCTTTATATTAGCATGCAATTAAAGACTGCTATAATATTCTTGAAATCACCTTTCTATAAAACCTTATAATTCTGTGACTACTGTAGAAAATGAATCAACTTACAATCTTAATAAAGATTAGGAGCTGCAAGATAACAGTAGTTAACTAAGGTACTTCAGTTACGTGAATTTTAAATTCATTAAAAAAAAAAAAAAAAAAAAAAAAAAGAAGATCAAATAGAATATTTTCTGACCTCAGATGAAAAATTACCATAAATCTGTCTGTGGGTGATTTATCAGAAAAGCTGGTCCTTTGACAACAGGATAATATTTTACTTTTTGTTTATTTGTTAAGGAAAAAGTAACAGAGAATATGTTGTACTGAAAAAAATATTATATGGGAAAATTTTGAGGCATATACGGAAGACAGAATGAGCACACTTCTTAGAACATCATGCTGTTTGCTATACAGAGCACATTTCTAAAAGGTAGGAGTTGTCAATCGTGTATTTTTAGGAAGAAGAGTGAACTGACCCATATTTGCCAAGTGCTTTTAAACCTGCATAAAAGAATGAGGAAAGGAATACCATTCAGAGGCATTTTTCCACATATACCATCATAAAGATGAAATGCCTTTTTTAATTTTTTTGAAAATTTAAAGTTTGAAACTGACTATGAACATTGGAGGCTGGCAAAAGTTTATTTCCATTTGGCAAATACAGGGTTTTAATAATCTTGCATACTAGTCACCTCAAAAGAATCACAGAATCATAGAATGGCTTGGATTAGAAGGGACCTCAAGGATCATTGGGTTCTAACCCCCTGCCACAGGAAGGGTTGCAGTCACTAGATCAAGTACTACATTAGATTGCCCAGGGCCCCATCCAAACTGGCTTAGAACACCTTCAGGGATGGGGAATCCACAGACTATCTGGGCAACCCATTTCAGCACCTTACCATCCTCTCAGTGGAAAACTTCTCCTGACATCTAATGTAAATCCTCCCTCCTTTAGTTTAAAACCATTCCACCTTGTTCTATCACTATGTACATACGTAAAAACTGATTTTCCCTCCTTTTTATAATCTTCCTTTAAATACTGGAAGACTGCAATGAGGCTTCCCCACAGACTTCTTTACTCCAGATTGAACAAGCCCAACTCCTTCTGTCTGTGGTTAACCACTAATGGTTAATTGAGGGGGGAAAACAAAACAAAACAAAACAAACAAACAAACAAACAAAAAAACAGTATACACCTTCTTCATCTAAGTTCTCTACTTCTGTGTAGATAGCTGAGTTTTAACTCACACTAATAGCACATAAATAAGATATTCTTCTTGGTTGCATACAGATCTATTTTTCTCTACTTCGCAAACATGTATCGAGAATCAAGACTAAGAATTACTGGGGAAAAAAAAATAAATCAGTTTTAAATGTGTCATGGTTTTGTAAATTTTGCTATTGGTATTCCACATCATAACATCATGTGGAGCACAGAGAAGAAGAACTACACATCCCAGGGGACCTCACAGTCAAAGAAGAAAATACGTCACAGAAGCGACGCTCTCTCTCTCTCTCTCTCTCTCTCTCTCACTGCCTGGCAGTGGGTGTGGGTGTGCTTCCAAGCCGCGGTGCCTTCAATTTCAAAGTAGGCTTCTCAGTCTTTGGAAACCTCTCTCTCTCTTATTTCACTTGATTTATTAGCCTCAATTTTCAATTAGATTGTATTATAGTGTGTTATCTTGCATTCTGATATCATAGTTAGTAAAATAAGTTTTACTCCTCAGATCGTTGCCTCTGCTCCGTTTGTTTCCTTGAGCCCAGCTCCCATCTCCCTACCCCTTTCCCTTTTTCCCTTCCCATTTGTCAGGGGCCCATGGGCCTACTGCCCCCTTCCCTGTCACGGACACAGATTGATCTGGATAACTCCATGACAAAATGAAGACTAATACCATATATCTCCTGAATAAGGTTTGTTAAACGTGTTCATCCCTGATGGCTATATTAACACTAGTACAGATACTGTTGAGTATTCACACAATGATTACTGAAATCATGATTTCTTGAATGTTAGGAGTTTTTTCCAATATAGTTCATCAATACATGCTCTTTATATTACAGTTTATTTATATATTTATATTAATTGTGTTTATTTCTGAAAGATAGTCTAAACACAATAAAATGCTGTCTCATTTCTGACTATCTTTAATTGAACTTACAGATATGCTTTTAGATCACTGTTGAGATTTCTTAGTATATGCTGATAATACCACAAATGAAGGAGTCTACATGAAATTAAATTAAGCTGTTTTTTTTATGGAATAACATGAAAGAAGATAAATAGCTTGTGATAAATGAACTCACAGGCCAGAAAGTGAAGCATTTATTGATTCAGTGGTTATTTATCTTGGATTTTATTCTCTACACACAAAAAAAAAAAAAAAAAAAAAAAAAAAAAAAAGCATATTGCTACAGCTACATGGCTACATGCTTAAAGAAAGATTTTGAAAATTATGCTAACCTTTCACTAGGCAGTAGTAAGTTCACTAACCAAACTCATTTGGCTTTGCTTACTATTCATTTTGCTGTCATTATCAGCATTATTATCCATTCCCACCAAAGAGGCTCAGCAAATTGTAATGATTTTATCTGGAATATAAAGTCGTGAACTCCAGCCTTTCCACATTTTTGCATCATGAGTACAAATGTTTTATTGATTTAGATAGTTGTATCAACGTACTTTGAACATGATCCTCATTTCCATTGAAAACCAACTAGCCACTGGGCTTTTTTTTCCCCCAATATTGGTTATTTTGTGATAAAGATTCAGTTATTTTTAAAGCATAGTTAATTGCAGTATGACTTTTAACACACATATATATGCAGTTAATCTCAAGCATTCATACTTATAAAACATTTGAGGCATAAGGGATTGTTTTACTGTTTTCCTTTTTCCTTTATCTACTTTTGATGTAATTACTTAAAAGCGTTCAGTTCATTTGGGTGTTCTGAGCCGCTTAGGAACGAAGAAGTAGAATAGTCACAGTAAGGATTCCACTTAGACTGTGACTTAACTGAGGATAACATTTCTTTTTTAAAGTTTCTTATGATTTTTAAACTCCTCCCCTAATAGCTTTTTCTAAATAGTTTGTAAATTGATTTGCCTGAAAGAGATTATATTGAGACGATTATATTTAAAAGAGATTATATTTAAACAAAAGAAGAAAAGTTTATATAGATATATAACACTGGATATTGTCTCAGCTTTAAGCAGTACATATTTTAAACTGAATTCATGTGGGATACAAATGTGAAGATCAAATACAGTGTTCCAGATAACTAGTGACAAAAACGCTGAAATTAGGGAGAAAAGATGCATTAGACATGTAGTTTCTAGAATGGTAATTAGTAGCCAGACTACTTCCATGGTACAGGTCATCTTAGTGAGTGTCACTCATATTTGTTCACTAACAGCAACCCTCAGACACCATATTTCGTTTCTGTGTGAGTGGCAACAACGTTGATGTAGGTTTAGTGGGCAAGGAACATGAGGAGTGGTTGATATTACTTGGCTTGCTCAGTTTAGAGAAGGTTGAGGGGTGACTTCATCATTGTATACAATGAGTGGGAGTTGGGGGGAAGGCGGTGACCTCTTTTGTTTGGTAACAGCAGTAAGACCTTAGGAAATAGAATGGAGCTGCATCAGGAGAATATCAGGTTGGATATTAGAAAAATGTATTCCATTGGGAGGGCAGTCAGGCACTGGAACTGGTATCCCTGGGAAGTGGTCTTAGCTCCAAGTCTGATAAAATTCAAGAAGTGTTTGGATAGTGCACTTAGATGTATGGTTTAGTTTTGGGGTGGTCCTGTGTGGAGCCAGAAGGCGGACTTGACAATTTCTGTGCGTCCCTTCCAACACAGATGTCATAACACAGTCATAGTCTAATGTTTTCAAGAACATTCTTGAAAACTGTGTTCAAGAGCACACTGTGGGGTATGGCAGAAGCTAATGTAGATGAGTAGAAGAAATGAAGACTGAGTTAGCTGATGTGGAAATTGAAAGGCTAGAAGGAGGAAGAGAAAGTGTCCAAATGGTCCTCTACTAGATCCTCTAAAATTAAATAATATCCCATGCTACTCCTGGCCTTAAAATGGCTGCCTGTAATAGCAGAAGACGACAAATACATTATAATGTTGCCATCATTAACCTTATTTATTTATTTATTTATTTATTCATTTGTTCGTTCATTCATTCATTCATTCATTCATTCATTCATTTCTTTTCAGGGCAAAACCTCAGCAGAATGATAATATATTATTAAGAAAAATGTGCTCCTGTACTCTCTGTTCTATTACTTCATGATTTTTTTTGTAATGAAGCAGGGCTACCCTAAGATCTCCTTTCAGACCTACAAAGACAAAAAATGAACAGAGCTCCTACGCTCCATGCTGCTGTGTTGCATACAACAGACTGTACACTACAAATAGAGAAGAAAAGTGGTCAAGATCCTGTTACTTGACTTTTATTTTCTATTTTTTTTATTCATGTCCTTGTCCATCTGGTTTTGAGCTCTACTAGAAATATGATTTAACTAGTATGTCTAGTGTTGCTGTGATTCTAGGACTGAGTGTAAATCGTGTGCTCAATTTAAGCCTAAAGCTGTTCACTCAGTACCAAATTGTATTGTCTGTTTAGGTTAAGAAGTCTGAGGTGGTTAGATGTGATCCCTTCTTAAGTGCTGTTGGTAAAGGAAAGTAATCTGCCTGAACAACGACATTCTGAAGGACTCTTCCTCACTGACTTTTGCTTTCCCTAGTAGAAGATTACTGGGGACTGAGAGTTGAGAGATTTTATTTAGGCTGGCCTAAATAAATAAATAAATAAATAAAGTTAAATGATATTAATGGCCTCTATTTCAGATATGGAATTCAAGCTCCACCTGTGCTTTTGCTCCACCACACGGGTGTCCTGGTGGATGACACATTGGCCATGAGCCAGCAGTGAGCCCTGGTGGCCAAGAAGACCAATGGCATCCTGGGGTGCATTAAAAAGAGCATGGCCAGCAGGTCAAGGGAGGTAATCCTCCCCCTCTACTCTGCCCTGGTGAGGCCTCCCCTGGAGTACTGTGGCCAGTTCTAGACTCCCCAGTACAAAAAAGACACAGATCTCCTGGAAAGAGTCCAGTGGAAGGCCACAAGGATGATAAAGGGCTTGGAGCATCTCTCTTATGAGTAAAGGCTGAGTGACCTGGGTCTTTTGAGCCTTGTGAAAAGAAGACTGAGGGGATCTGATCAATGTCTATAAATATCTAAGGTGCAGGAGGCAAAGGGGCAAGTCCAGACTCATTTCAGCAGTGTGTGGTGATAGGACAAGGGGAAACAGCCACAAACTAAAGCACAGGAAGTTCTGCACAAATGCGTATAAGAACATCACAACAGAGGAGATGGAGCACAGGAACAGGCTGCCCAGAGATGTTGTGGAGTCTCCTCTGGAGACATTCAAGGCATGTCTGGACGCTTACATGTACAGCATGGTCTGGGGAGCCTGCTTTGCAGAGGGGCTGGACTCAATGATCTTTAAAGGTCCCTTCTAGCCCCTACAATTTGTAATTAAACTTGTAATGACTTTAAAGCACCCCTAAAAAATCAGAATTAAAGATGTGGACAACCACATGTATAAATGATTCATTTAAATATTTTTGAAGTTTTACAAAAAAAAAGGCATTCACAATTCAGATCCCACTCCAATAAAAAATGAAGACTTTAAGCAGTAACAATTCACACTGGGAGTGGTCTTTTGATATTCAACACCTTTTCTTCCATGGAATACTTAATGGTGGAACATTGTGTTTTCTGTGTCAGTGAATATTTCATTTGCTGAAAGGAGAATATCATCTAAGTGGTAATGATGACTGTCTGTACCAAAATGATGTAATTGCAGCATTATTATTTTATTATTTAAAAAATGGTGATTACAGCATGCTGATGGAAAACAAGTATTTACATCTGTGCCTGTCTTTTGGGAAGAATTTAAGGGGTTAATTGATGTTTCTCAGCTGTACTTTCAAGGAGGTAAATTATGCTATAGATACTACACAGATGAGGATCTGAGACATGTCAGCCGGAGAGATTATACTGAATGCTGAGGTTTGAGATAACCAAAGCAGAGTAGATCTAGAAATTCTCAGAAGCTTTTATACTCTCAGACTTTTAATACTGGATATATTAACATACAGAGATTATTCTGTTAATAAGCAAATATTTAGCAACTACAATTGTCCAGCAATATGTCAATGACACTCTGTTAAATACACACACACACACATATACACACACGTAGTTCACTCCAAAAGTAATGCCTCCTATTTGTTTGCATGGAAAATACAAGAGATGCAAAGAGCACAGCACTCTTCTCAGCTACAGAATGCTATCTTTCAACATAGTCACTACCCTTAGATCTGCATTTTTGCCAGCATTGAACAAAATCATGCTCGCTATGCTTGTAAAAACCTGTACCACCAGAGGCGAACAATTATCACTTACCCCACTGCTGAAACGCACCATCCACAGCCTCACTGTGCTCACATCCACTGTTTGGTCTCTATAAACATTAAATAAGCATTAATGAATTTCAAGGGGGGCATTTATTTATTTATTTATTTATTTATTTATTCATTCATTCATTCATTCATTCAACATGGAGGAATTCAATTACACACCTTTGCTTCACATGCACTTTCATATCAGACATCATTTTGTCAGACTGCCCTTCTGCTGCCATCTATTGCAGAGCAACAAAATGTAATGGAATATTAGTGTAATGGTTCAACCTCTACTGCCATACCACCAATACTGACCTCTAACATCAGGGGTCAACATAAGAAAATGAGGCAATACTTCCAGAGCTGACCTCATGTATATATATTTCCTTGAGAAGGAAATTGTGTATCTAATCTTTTAAGGGCCAGTATCATATAGTCTTCTTAACTATAACATAATTACTAATGAAAACGTGTGTTATAGTTTTATGACTTTTGTTATCTTTATTCATCATTATAACATCATGTAGTGCACTGAGTTACAGATTTAATGCTCCAGTTCCATCAATTGTCAATTTTTCTGAATACCTGGTTCTCAGAAGAGAAGAAGTGCGTATTCCAGAAGACTTTCACTGCTCCATTTCTGTTTTCCCTTTAGAGGGAAAGATAAAACTGCTCATGAGACACAAGACTGTCCCCTTCTTTTACTGCTCATCTCTGAGGTGTGTGCTCTCTAGCTATCTCTTCTTCAGCATTAGAGTAAGGTCTTCTGTTTTTTACACTCTCTCATTTGATTTATTAGCTTCAGTTCCTATTGTATTTTATTATATTGTGTTATCTTGCATTCCGCTATCATATTTAGTAAACTAGTTTTTTTCTCTTAGCTTGTTTGAGGCCCATCTCCAGACCCTTTACTAGCTTTACTGCTCTTCTTTGGACATATGCCAGTGCACCAATGTCTTTTTTGCAGTGATGGGCCCAAAACTGAACATGACACTCAAGGTGTGGCCTCACTAGTGCCAAATACAGATGGATGATCACCTCTCTAGTCCTGCTGATAACAATATTTCTGTTACAAGCCAGGATGTAATTGGCTTTCTTGGTCACCTGAGAACTTTACTGTCTCACATTCAGCTGTCTGTTGACTAACACCCCCAGATACATCTTCATCGTACACTTTACCAGCCATGCTACCCCAAGCTTGTAGCATTACTTGAGGCTGAGACAAAAATGCAGGACTCATCACTTCATCTTATGGGAGCTCACACAACTGTCCTCAGTCCATTGATCCAGCCTATCCAGATCTCTCTGTAGAGCATTTCTACCCTCCAGCAGATCAGCACTTCCTCCCATCTTAGTTTCATCTGCAAACTCACTGAGCATGTACTCAATCCCCTTGTCCAGATCATCAATAAGGATATTTAAAAATATCAGCTCCTGTACTGACCCCTGAGGAACACCACTAGTGATCAGTTTCTGGCAGGATTTAATTCTCCACAACTCCTGGGATCCAGCAATCTTGCCAATGTATAACTCAATGAAGAATACATCTGTCTAAACTATGAACTGCCATCTTATCCAGGAGAGTGCTGTGGGAGATATAGTGTCAAAGGCTTTACTAATTTCTAGGTAGACTATGCCCCCACCTTTTCCTCGTCCATTAGTTGAGTCACCTGGTCATAGATGAGATCAGGTTTGTCAAACAGGACATAACTTTCATGAACCTATCCTGGCTAGTCCTGAACCTCTGATTGTTTCACACGTGCTGTATGACTGTACTCAAGATGATCTGCTTCATAAACTTCCTCGATACTGTGGTCAGCCTGACAGGTCTGCCATTCCCTGGATCCTCCCTTTGGACCCTGTGATGATGTCCGTCCTCAGTCTCCCCTCCTCTGGGCTGAAAAAAACCAGGTACTTAAGCTGCTCTTCTGCTCTTTTAAAACTTAATGTATTTGGTGATGGCCCAACTCTCTACTTTGACTAGATCTCTCTGCGAGGCCTCTCCACCCTTGACAGAGTCCAGAGCTCCTCCCAATTTAGTACTGTGAGCAAACTTGCTCAAAATACCCTCTAGTCCTACATCTAAGTCATTTATGAATATATTAAAGAGAATTGGTCCTGAAATGGAGCTTTGGGGAGCCCTGTTATATCTTTATCCTGATGTAACCTCATTTACTATAACCCTTTGGGCATTACCCATCAGCCAATTATTCACCCATGTTTCTGTCTAGTTATATGCTGGACATTTCGTCCAGAAGGATATTATGAGAAACAATATCAAAATCTTCACTGAATTCCAAAAAGATTATATCAGCCAGTGAATCAGATGTCGTAAAAGCAAATTAAGTTAGTTAAAACAGGACCTTCTCCTCATGAACCTGTGTTGGCTGTGACCAATGATCACACTAACTTTCAAGCATTTTTCAAAAACTCCCAGCATAATTTTCTCCATGATGGAAAATGTCTTGGCAATCACTTTCACTCTCTCAGTGCTTTTGGGTGGATCCCATCTAGCCCCATAGGCTTGGGATAGTCTAGATGAAGTGGTAGATCTCTAATAGTTTTCTACTGAATTATGGGGATTTATTCTTCTTCCCATCTCTGTCTTGCAGCTCAGGGGGCTGAGTACAATTTGGGTGATTAATTTGACTTTTAAAGACTGAAGGAAAGAAGGCATTGAGAACCTCAGTGGTAGTGTTCCCCACTGCATTCAGTAGAGGACTGAGATTTTCCTTGGTCTTTTTGTTCTTAATGTATTTGTTAAAACATTTTTTTTCATAATCTTTTACAATGGTGAAAAGATTAACTTCTAGTTGGTCTTTTACCTCTCTAATTTCTCTCTGCACATCCTAGAATGATCACAGTATTCTTCCCAAGTTGTCTGCCCCTTTTTCCAAACATGGTAAACTCCCCTCCTCCCCCCCCACCCCCCCCAGCCCCATGGAGTCTCAGCAAAAGCTCCCTCTTCTGCCAGGCTGGTCTTTTTTCTCACTGTCTCATCTTACAACACTCAGAAATAACTTGCTCCAGTGCCTTTAACATTTACTTCTTGAGGAGTATCCAGTCTTCCTGGTCCATTTTGCCTTTCACAGCCACACAAAGAAAGGAGAATGGTGTTGTGATAGACTGGTTATCTCAGAATCTGTCATGCTGGTTAATGATTTACTACACTGCAGCTTGCTACCCTCCCATCATTTCAATGTAGACATACTCTGAAAGAACTAAAATAACATACAGTTGCAAGAGAACAAAACTACTAGAAATGAGATGGACAGTAGCTTTTGCAATCCAAATAAAGCATTAGGTTAGTATAAAATACACATTTTATTCTCAAATTAGGCTAATCAGGATTAAAGCATCCAGAAACTACATCCTCTGAGTGCAGATGACTAGGAAGTAAATTACATAGTAATTATCTTTATGATAACAGAGAATCAGATAGAAGTTGAAAAGCGAGGTCAGTTGCTTGAATATGAAAGACTTAAGTTTCTGTCATGATTTATATATAAATTTCTGATTAATGTCACAGTAGTTTCTCAATTTAGCTGTTTTAACAGGCTTTTCTCAGTAACTGAAATGTAATGTTGTGCCTTTGGAGTCCTCATAAGAGTACAGTTCTACTATCAGTTGTATCTACGAGACAATACTTTCTTCAGGTTTTCAAAATGATGGCAGATATATACTATCTTTTCAAGAGAAAACCACAGTAACATGAATGAGACTGAAATAAGGATGTTCACTTTTTGACCTGGTCTGAATGTGTTGTAATTTTAGTAGTTGTTTTTGCTCCTACAGCATCCATAGAAAAATCTGCATCAAGATGCCATGATGCTATGAATGTCGAAAACAGAAGAAGAGAGCATCCTTTCTCCAGAAACCTAACAATTAGACATGATATGATCAAAAAGAGAGGGGGGAAAAAAATTGAAAAGAAAGAAAGAAACAAAGAAAAAGGATAAAGAAAAATAATAGTGACAAGAATAGCAGATGATATCACTTCCTGTTACGCTTGGTGGTAATTGAAAGCTACAGAAAAAGAAGTAGACATTAGAGTGGGCTCTAATTCTTCATATCGTCACCATCTGGATTACAAGAATACATTAATGTTCTCCCATTTCTTTTTTATTAATAGTCTTTCGCATGAGAATAAGATGTCATAGTTTGAATAACTCATGTTTTCAAGCAGTACTGCTGAAATTTCTTCCACTTTGACCTTTACATGGATTGTTGTCCTTTGTTTACAAGCTGTCTGGGCAATGGAGTATGGAATTTAAGTATTTGCCAAAATACAAAATTGTAAAATATTTGAAAGATATGTAGAAAGACCAAAAGTTATAGTGAATCATTCTCAAGATAAATTGGTAACAGAAAATGAATGAGCTCTATGTCGAAGTTTGAGACAAAAATTGAAAAAGTTCCAGCCTAGAACTTAATGAATTGATGTACACATTCACTGTTTTTATCTTCATCAGATCTCAAGTAGCCTTCAAGATATCTAGTCCCTTCATCTTCTTTTTGGCTCCAGTCCCCTCATCTTGGCAGGAGACTTTCCATTAGCTCCATGTTGCTTTTGGAAGGAACAGAATGGAACAAAACTGTCCAGGGTTTTGCCAGTGCTGAGTGGAAGGAAAGATCACCTCCTTCAGTCTGTGTTGGCAATATCTCTTGAGCAGAATGGCTGAATGCTGATCTTCTTCATCACAAGGGGTAAATTGTTGTCTTGTAGTCAACTTGGTGTCCATTAAGGCTCCCAGGTACTCCCTTGTAGAGAGCTGCTTTTCAATTAGTCAGCATTCAGCCTGTGCACTGTGGTGCATGGGGTTACTCCTACTAGGTGCAGGACTTCGTACTTCTCCTTGAACTTCATGACGTTCTTGTCAACCCATTTTTACATCCCATCAAGTTTCCTCTGAATGGGAGTACAACAATTTTGTATGCCAAACACTATGGTGTATCAACTGCTCCTCACAGTTTTGTATCATCTTTAAGCTTTCTGAAGGTGCACTTTGCTGCATCATACAGATAGTTAATGTTGAACAAAATTAGGTATTGACTCCAGTATTGTGATACATTGCTAGCTACCATACTCCAATTAGACTTTGTTCCACTGATCACAACTCTCAGGGCCAGGCCAATTTTCCATTTTCCACATTATTTATTTATTTATATTATCTCTTCGCACATCATTTAGGGATATTTTTAATGCAAATATAGTGCAGATGAAACTAAACTTGGCAAAGGATGTAAAAAAGAAATAAAATATTCTGCAGATACACTAGTAAGAGAAGAAGGGCTAAGGAAAGTGTACTTCCTCTGATGAGTGAGAAGGGAGAAATGGCAACAATAGATATGGAGAAGGCTGAGTTATTCTGCAAGATCTTTCACTCAGTCTTCACTGGCAGTCAGGATTACCACATCTGTCATGTCACTAAAACTCTAGGTTAGCATTAGGGAGCAAAATCTTTCACACTGTAGGCAAACTGCAAGTTTGAAGTCACCTGATGAGAATGAATATGTACCAATGTATGAGGTCCAACAACATGCAACACAGGATCCTGAAGGAACTGGTTAACGTAGAGGCCATGACAATCTCTTCATCATATTCAGAAAGTCTGGGTTTCAGGTGAAGTCCCTGGTAATTTAAAAAAAAAAAAAAAAAAAAAAGGAAAGATTATTCTTATCTTTAAGAAAGGTAGAAAGGAAGACCTGGGAAATTATAGATGAGTAAGTCTCATGTCTGTATTTGGAAAATCATGGAACAGATCCTCATGACAGGTATGCAGATGTGTGTAAGACACAGAGCTGATCTAAAACAACCAGAACGGCTTCAGCAATGGGTAATCCTGCCTTTCCAATCTGGTGGCCTTCTATTATGGATAGAAAGCTTTAGTGGACAAAGGAAGAGCAACTGATATTATCTACTTGGACTTCTGTGGGGCAGTGGGTATAGTCCCACACCACATTCTTATCTTTAAACTGAAGAGAGATGAATTTGAAGGGTGGAGTATTCATTGTAAAAGTATTGGGTAAGATAGCCGCAGTTGGAGGCTTTTGATCAATGGCTCTATTTCCAGGCAGAGGCTAGTGATAAGTAGTGAAACTCAGGAGATATATCTTAGGGCCAAATACTTCAGGATCTTTATTAACTATCTAGATAGTGGAACTGAGTGTACCCTCAGGAAAACTGATGACACAACACTGAGTGATGCAGTTGACAAAACTGAAAGAAAGGATGCCACTCAAAGGGACCTGGACAAGACTGAAAAGCAAGCTCCTATGAACCAAAGGTGGTTGCTTGTAGTCAACTCTGTTCTGTACTGCATCAAAAAAGGATGGCCAGCAGGGTGAGAAAGGTGATTGTCCCTCTCTGCTGTGTCCTTGTGAAGCTCCACCTGCATCTAGGCCTGGAGTTCTGAGCACAAGAAAGACATAGAGCTGTTGAAACTTGTCCAGAGTAGGGCAACGAAGATGATCAGAGAGCTGGAACAACTCTTATGAAGACAGGGTGAGGGAGCTGGGCATGTTCAGCTTGATGAAGAGAAGGCTCTACAGAGACCCCACTGTGGCCTTCCAGTACCTAAGGAGAGCTTATAAATAGAAGGAAGACTGACTTTTTAGATGTATGGATGATGATAAGACAAGGAGGAACAATTTTCAGCTAATAGAAGGGGATTTGCTTTAGATATTAGGAGGAAATCTTTTACTCAGAGGATGGTGAGATGCTGGAGCATCTTAGAGAAGATGTGGAAGATGACTCATTCTTGCAAGCATTCAAGCTCAGGTTGGATAGGGCTCTGGGCAACCTGATCTAGAGGGTGACAACCCTGCCCATGGCACAGAGGTTGGGAGTGAGTGATCCTGAAGTTCCCATCCAAACCAAGCCTCAGTATGATGATTTTATGGTGATTCTATGGTAATTATTTGATTAATTCCTTACCTACAGATGAGTCATGCCTCTGCGCTTCTTTTCTGCACTCTTTGTTTCTGTTAGTTATTTGCATCAATTTCCAAATGACCAATATCAAAATTAAAACTGAATTACTTTTTACTACTTTAAAGAAAAATGCTACAAAATAGAAAAAGGAGAAACTTAGACATGCTAACAAACCAGAGCTGGTAAAATGAGAGTACGGGGAAAACAGTCCTTTCAGTTTTGTAGCTACCTAGAATTTATCTGTTACAGTAGAGTT
The DNA here is from genome assembly GCA_030625065.1 of Alectoris magna. Classification (NCBI taxonomy): domain Eukaryota; kingdom Metazoa; phylum Chordata; class Aves; order Galliformes; family Phasianidae; genus Alectoris; species Alectoris magna. Next base: position 46,238,400 of record CM060564.1, read on the forward strand.
CAAAGCCTGAGGCTTAATATCTTCTAAAATACCTTTCATGATGTTGTTTCTTTTTCTTATCATGCTGCAGGATGTACAAAAGCAGTTCAACGTTCTTCTCAGTAGTTACCTACTGCATTAAAAGAACCACTCTGAAGCCCAAATGCAATGATTTTATTCTGAGTTTGTCAACATTAATATCTTGGAGGAAGACATGATCAGAGAGTGTCTAGCCACAATCAATGTTGCCTCTGTTCTGGCAACCCAGGCATCAGCCCGCCTGGTGTGCAGTGGCTTGACAGCCCTCGGACCCAGCACCTGACCCTACCGGTCCCGCGCCCCGTCCCGGACCATTCTCATGCTATTTAAGACATCAATATGATGAGCGGCAAATGGCATCTATTGCAAGCAACACACTCTTCTTATACCCTTTCTGATATCTCAAAGTTACTTTCCTGCCCAATAGGTGTGTGGCACGAACTGCCCTTTCCTTATTTGGCCTTACTTGCTCTTCTTTCTTATCTTAAGGAATGTGTTGCCATGGTTTCCCAAAGTTGAGAGGCCCCTGCAGGCCTTATCACTGTGGCTAGCTCAGCCATCCTAGGAATTTAGTTAACAGTTTACTACATCTTCCCCTCCCTATGCTTAAGCGAACCTATTATTACTCGAGAGGACCCTAACCGTGTACACCCGAAATCCCCGCGTTGCGCCTAAGCATTCTATTGTCCTCTTGGTTAAGCCTTGCCCCATTACAGCACAAATATCGCATATTGCCTAAAATCTTATCTAAACGAAAAGGTTATATATTCTACTTTCAATTCTAGGCACACGTTTCAGCATTCACCAAACTAACATACAGCATAATCACCAGCAGTAAGCATATCACTATTAGGACTAACATGATTAAAACTGGATGGAGCGCAGCATTAAGAATCCCTGTTGCAGTTGGAGACCATCCAAGAAACGATTCCCACCAGTGGTGTCTTCCATCCTTCTTCACTCGCTCCAGGACGCGATGTATCTCTGTTGTATCATGGTGAACAGTAACTCAAGTCTTCTGTCCATTGTCCCGAATGCGTCTCAGCAGCTGACGTAGATCATCATGTTGTAGCAATTTCTTCACCAGAAGAAGGTTCATCCTGATGGGAACAGGTGACAAATCCTGATTTAACGCGTAGTTAGACTGCAGCAGCTGATATGAAGTAACTGGAACTGAATAATTGAAATCACAACCTACAATGCTAGTTAAGTTACAAACACAGACGTTTGAGCGAGTACTAATATTTACAGTAATATGGTCAACAAGCAGAGAATCACAGAAAGTCTTTACACATGCACATCCTTTCCCAATACATATATAGAATTGTTATTAGTGGGCAAATGTGCCAAAAATGTGCTTGCGGTGGATGCGATAGGGAGGGCCAGCAGGGCGTCCCCTGCTTCAAAGTGCACTTTACCTTTCTCACCCATCACAGATTCTCTCCTGCTTTTATTTCTCTCAGAGTCTGAAGGATATTTTCCATTTGTACACCACATCCGCGTGGCCAGTGCGTGAGGCAGAGCCCAAGTGGAACACCTGCTCAAAAACAAATAAGATATTAAGATCAACTCTCTTAGTGTGAGCCTTTGTCTCAAGTGATGCATGGTCATATTTGAAAAATCCTGATTAGTGGGCTGAAGGAGAAGTTATCATTCTGTGATACAGGGTCATCCCCTTCGCTTGGGATTTCTTCTCAGGTTTCGTCTTTGCAAATTAAGAAAAGCTAATTGATAGGCTAATAGCATCACAACCGAGCATTACTAATACATCAAAAGCTATTCCCATAGATTCTAGCACTGGTAACATCAAATCCTGTTTAATTCACATTTGATCTATTACTAAAATAGAAGAAGCACACAACAACCTAGACAATTTAGGTTACGCCTGAACTGCACACAAGGGGAGCAGCCAGGGCAGGAGCTGGCACCGGCACAGGATCGACCGCAATGCTGGGGGCAAACGGCCCCTCCTCTGCGAACTAGGAATCTAAGGCTTTTCCCTGAAGACGAGGAGACCTGTCACTATTGTCCTGACTCCACCCCTCCTTCCTCTTTAACTTTGGACCAATCAGTGAGCTGGCCACGCCTACGCTCCCCCCCAGCCGCGGGGCCAGACATGCCCACCCCCGCCGCTGGCACGGAGAGATCACACAAGTAAGGATACAGCGATTTCTGAGGCGGTGCTGATGAATATGAGGGTGGGAACTCCGCCGATGCCCCTCCCTCGAGGCCCCACTGGCAACTGGTACTGGCTGCTGACGGATGGGGGCCGCCGTTTTGTTGCTTGTCTTCTTCCGGCATTGTGGGCGTGGTCAAGGCTGTCTTGTCAGCGGCCGGGGATGGCTAGCTCAGCCATCCTAGGAATTTAGTTAACAGCTTGCTACAAATCAATGCACACAAATCCACGAGTGTGGCAATTGAGACTCAGTTGCTACTGCAGGACAAAGACCTTCAAACCTTTTGTACTGCCACAGCAACCCCTTGGTCACGTGTACTCACCAGATGCCCTGGGTGTGTTTACATCTGGCTCAAGTAGCTGGTGAGCTTGTTTACACATCCCAAGGTCTTTTTCTCATCAAAGCGAGAATGTCTTTGTTTTCATATTGTCCCACACATCCCCTAAGGGATGCACACATATGTGCTGAGGGAGATGGCAGAGGTGATTGCTGAACTGCTCTCTATCATCTTTGAAAGGTCTAGGCAAATAGGAGAGGTGTCTGAAGGCCAGAGGATAGCCAATGTCAATCCAGTCTTCAAAAAGGGCAAGAAGGAGGATCTGGAAAACTACAGACCAGTAAGACTCACCTCCATCCCTGAAAATGTGATGGAACAACTTGTTCTGGATGCCATATCCAAGCAATTGGAAGAGAAGAAGGTGACCGGGAGTAGACAACATGGATTCACCAAGGGAAAATCATGCATCTCCCTTATGAGTAGAGGCTGAGTAACCTGAATCTGTTCAGCCTGGGGAAAAAAAGTCTGAGGGGTGATCTGAATAATGTTTCTAAATATCTAAAGGGAGGTGGAAGGCAAATGGATGAGTCCAGGCTCTTCTTGGTGGTGTGTAGTGATCGGAAAAGGAACAATGGCCTAAAACTTGAACATCATAGGAAATTTCATACACACGTGGAAAAACATAAGAGTGACAGAGCACTAGAATAAGTTGCCCAGAGAGAGTGTGGAGTCTTCTACAGTGATATTCAAGACCCTTTAGGACACCTGTATGCGTGACCTGTTGCAGGGAAACTTCTTTAGCAGGGGGAATGGACTTGATGATCTCTTGAAGTCCCTTCCAACCCCTGTGATTTTGTGATTCTCTGATTAGAGCTCCTGTCATATGTTTCTGGCTCTTCCACAAGGCATTCCCACAAATATTCAAAATTATTGCATTGTAATGCTTTTCTTTATAACAATGCTCAAAGATAATCAGTTCTATATATAAAATGTCTTGATTGATGTGAAAAAGGATTTTGAAATTGCTCTTATTTTGGTGACCATATTAAACATTAACTGACACTGAAAATTTGCTTCTTAAATAGCTTTAAATAATGTAACCAATTTAACGCTGTTGTAATTGAAAGAATGACAGTATATACTATCACTGAGTAGAATACATAACTAAAATATCTACCCCCATAAAGAACAATGAAAGGAATTGATCTGTAATCTTTGTAAATATCTAGACTGTCATAGTTTTTAGAAGAATGCATCATCTAAACTCCATAAAATAGAATACAAATGATGATGATGAATAATTTCTAAAAGCCAAATTAAATTCTGTTGAAGTTGAGTTTATACTCCAAAATCCCCTAAAAACAATAAACATTTGGTATGCAAGGATATAAACCCCCAAACAGTGCTTATCATAGTAAACTGGCTGTGAGGAAAATATTGCAATCAGATTTATTTCTGTTAACTTTCTTTCAGTTTTTGATGGATGGCTCTCTAAAACTATTAAAGTAATATTTAATTTCTATTTTTATTTCATACTTTATGTCCATGTGTCCAGACATTTGTCTTTGTAGACTAACTTAAGCTACCACTATGCTATTTAGCTTATTGAAGTATTCACCTGCTCTTCACTTTCATCACATATTAGCGAATTTATTCAGATTGACATGAAACATTAGGGTGTGACAGATCAAATCAGACATAGAACTAATATTCTAAATCTCCAAAGGTTAATTTTGGAACAGTTTCCCATGTGAGTAGGGGAATTTTGTTATTTTATTTATTTGTTTGTTTGTTTGTTTGTTTGGGGGAGGGGGAAGGGCAAGGGGCTGGGGCAGGGGGGCAGCAATGATCTCTAGGGAAAGCAATTAGGAATAATGAATAAGGAATGAATAATCCTTAGAGAATAATTTTTGCTAGCTTTCTAGATCATCTTCTACCTCTTGCTAATCCATATATTTTAATCTCACTGAAGCTGCAATCGGAGGAGCTCTAGGGACTGGGACTCACTAACTCTTATTCAGCCTGTAAATCTCTTTTTCTTGGCGTGATTGTTAGAACAGAAAAATCATCTGTAGCACAGGTGATCAGATGTTGTTCTTCTCTATATATTATTCCTTGACTTAATTTGCTTGGTACACATCTACTTTCTCAGTTTTTCCATTGCTGTTGTTAAGAAAGATGTAGATTCAGTGATGTAAAATAGTAACCTCAGACTCCTCAGGTCTTTTACATTTTGATTAGCTGTGTCTGTCTGTTCAGTTTAAGTAGGAAGCAAAGACACAGAGGAAACTAATCCTAAAATGTGAGCTACTAGTTCTCAATTAAAGAAGAAGTAAAGCAGGGCCCTCCATTATTTTCCTTAGATTCTGCTTCTGACAATCTCTTACCCATTTACTTGACCAAGATGTTGCTAGGAACATCATAAATCAGAGATACGAACTTCTGTGTCTGTGCAGTCAGGGAGTGCTGCTTTGCATTCCCAAACTGGATCTTTGTGCAATTGCAATGAGACAGTTTAGCAGCAGCTTTACACAGAGGGCTTGGTAACCTCACCTGGCTTCCCTTTTCTCATTAAATATTGCACCAGCTCTTGTTTTGGAGTACCTTCTGACCTAGGCCATGCTATGATTGTAAAATGATTGATACTTCTATTTTGCTCTCTTCCTAGGCATCTAGTTTTGACCACTTTTGCATTGTTCGTCTCAGCAACAGAAATAGCTTCTTGTGGCTCTGCCTTCACAGAGGACTACTGAGAAAATGATCCTAGGAAAAACAAAACAAAAGAAAACAATAAATAAATACATCAATTAGAGGAGGAATGAAGGGCGAGGAGACAAGTGTGTAAAAACGAGATACTAGTGGGATACCCTGAACACAGCACTCTTGTCAATGATCATTTCTGCAGCTATTAAAAGTAGTATCTCTGTCCAGAGGTAGAATGGGAACAGAAATAAGCTCTAACTGCTTTTAAATCACCCACCATTCTTCGTCTTCTTAGTGTCTGGTCGCATCTCAGAAAGAGACTGTCAATGAAATCTAGAATTCAGTGAAGAGTTAGAATAACCTAAATAAGCCGTAGATCAGGAATGGACTGCTCCCTGGTATACATTAGGTACATCTGTAGCAGGGTCTTCTGGTTATCATCTCAGTACTAAGGGTGCATGGGTATGCTGACTTAAATGCTTAATTGTAATAAAATCACTTGGGTTAGGAGAGCCAATGTAGTTCCCACCCCTTCTGCTGTGGGCAGGGTTGCCACTCGCTATATCAGGATGCCCAGTACCCATCCAGTCAGGCTTTGAACATCTCCAGGAATGAAGCATCCGCAGCTTCTCTGGGAAACCTGTTCTAGTGCCTTATCATCTTCTGACTAAAATCTAATCTAAATCTCCCTTCTTCTACTTTAAAATTGCTCAGATGAGAAGTGATTAGAATTCAGATGAAACAGCTGAAGAAGTCCCTGCCCCTGCCATTATCACTAACAAAAATTAAACAATTAACAAATTCACTTTCTTCTGTTCTAACAGTGCTTTTTGCAATTGCAATGAGACAGTTTAGCAGCAGCTGTACACAGAGAGCTTGATAACCTCACCTGGCTTCCCTTTTCTCATTAAATATTGCACCAGCTCTTGTTTTGGAGTACCTTCTGACCTGGACCGTGCTATGATTGTAAAATGATTGATACTGCTATTTTGCTCTCTTCCTAGGCATCTAGTTTGTATCACTTTTGCATTGTTCTGGATCTCTGTGTATTTGCAGTGAATTTATCTGCAGTGTTTCACAATTGTTGCATGGGCAAAGTAGTGGAAAGAAGTACATGCTGAAGTTCCAAAGACGGAATAAATTAACCAAACAGAAGTGAGTGAAAACAATGCTCTTTAGAGCCTTGTTTTATTTTGTCAAGTGTCACCTGAAGGTTTTTGTTTGTTTGGTTGGTTGGGTTTTTGTTGTTGTTGTTTTAAATAGAATTTTATTTTAAATAAAGCTCTCTTTTAAATATCTTTTAAATAAAGATACAGCATTTTTGCCCTTACATCCCCATTAATGATGTCTGCCAAGACAGACTTAAGTACCATAGAAAAGCAGTCACCTATTCCACTGCTTTAGGTGTTGCAATTTTGTTCTTTAGATTATTCATTTATATTCTACTCCGATAGCTTCTGAGCATATCTTCTTTTGTAAAAAAGGTTAGAAAAAAAGTATGGAAAGTGTCATCTTGTTAGCACACTGCTCTCAGAACACCCTTCCTCTCTAAAGCTACAATGCATCAATGCTGGAATTTAAAGCTCCATGTCATATTTTACCGGTACAAAGAAGAAATGAAGAAATTCATGTGAGTTTGTATCTTCCATGTATACTTTGGCAAATGTAATTACTGGCTTCTTTATCTTACAGTCCTAACTACGAAAAATGGGATTGGATGTTTATTCATATATTGCTTTGATAAGTTGAAATATGGATCAGTCTGATTATTCACTCTTGTCTCAAACCAAAACCTGATTTTGTTGATTACTTGATCTCCTTCAAGTTCTATGTAAGTCTTGCAGCTGGATATATCCAAACTGGCTCAAATTCCTACAAAATTGGTAGTAATTTTTAATGTCATATTGTCAAGTTCCTTTACTCTGCATCTCCTTAAAAATAAGAACACAGTCAAACAAATAGCATACAAAATATCCCATCACCGCCAGAATAATTACAATGAAACATCGGAAAATGGGCAAACACTATGTATGCAGGGGTCTCTTATTTTTGGTCATTTGTTTCTGTTTTGCTGCAGCTCCAGATTTAAGAACTCTGATGGTCAGAGCCTGTAGAGAATACTGCCAGAAAGTATACTTTCTCCATACTGACTTGAAGCATAACACTGATCAAGTACATGGATGGAATTAAAAATGAAAGTTCCCTGACTCTGTCTCAGTTAACCTCAAACAGATCATACCTCTTTTCTCAAAAACCTGTAGTAAAAATTCAAAGGAGACAAATCAGATCATTTCAAGATTTTTCCCAAAAATGCTATGGAGAAGAGCCTTGTTTGTATACATATTTTAATTTCCAATATCACACACACCACACAATAAAATTTCCATTATCACACCACCACACAATAAAAATACAAATGGCTCAGCATATCCTTTAGTACTTGTGGTATATTTTTTACTGAATAATTTCAAATCTTTCTGGCTTTGTGAAAATCATTTGCCAAATTTTATCTTGAAGTGAGGGAAAAGCATCTTATTTAAACTGGAAAATGAATAATAATTTTAATATTTCATGTCTATGTCTTCAGCCAACGGAACTACTGAAAGACAAGTTCTGTAACAGTATAAAGAATATGTCTTTTTTGCCTGTAACATCAGAGACAGAAACTCCTGAAGGAAGAGGTACCCTTATAGAAACTGGTTGTAGAACTATTTACAACTCTTCGCTGTGGATGGAGATACAGGATTTGGCATCTGAAAATTGTCTGTGCTTATTGAGGATCTTACTCATTAAACAGAAGAACTGTAAAGGTGACTGAGTACTTAAGTGAAATCTGGTGGGACGATTCCCATGACTGTGGTGTGGCTACCAATTGCTACAAGCCATTCAGAAGGGCTGACCTTCTGAAGGAAAGGAGGTGTTGCTCTCTATATCAAGGAAGGAATGGAGTGTGAAGAGCTGTCCCTAAGACTGGCCACAGCCAAGACAAAACCCTATGAGTGAAAGTTAGAGATCAAAGCAACAAAGGTAGCCTTGTGGTTGGTGTTGATTGTAGTCAGTCAGCTGCAAGAGGTGTTGCTGTCTCAAGTTCTCATCCTTCTGGAGGACTTCAATCACGGTGATGTCTGCTGGAAAAGTAGAACAGTGAGCTGTAGGCAATCTGGGAGACTCCTGGAATACATCAAGGATGGCTTCCTGAGCCAAGTAATAGACAAGCCAACCGGTACAATGTAATAATGCACCTGTTGGACTGCCTGGACTATAGCGATGTTGCAATACCACTCAGGAGCGCACACTCCTGAGGGATATCAAACAGACAGGATGCTGAATTTTAGGAAAGCCAACTTCCGGCTCTTCAGGAAGATTCTAAACAAAAACAAAACAACCACCTTGGGAATCTGTCCTCAAGGGATAGGCAGCACAGAACAGCTCAAAGACCTTTAAGGAATCTTTCCTTGGGGCACTGGAGCTCTCCTTTCCCAGGTGTAGAAAGGCAGGAAAGGAAGGCAAGGGACCAACATGGCTGGAATGGAACCTACTGGTCAAATTGGAGAGCAAGAAGAAAATGCATGGATAGTGGAAGCAGGAATGGGTAACCTGGGGAGGGTACAGGGATGCTGCTAGTCTGTGTAGGGATAGGGTCAAGAAGACCAAGGTCCAACAGAAACTGGACTTGGCAAGGGCTGCAAAGATGAACACAAAAGGCTTCTACAGGTACATAATGCAGAAAAGGAAAGCTCAAGAGCGAGATCCCTACCACTATGCAAGACAGGCATGCTGGAAATGGATGAGGAGAAGGCTGAGGTACACAACAAAATTGACCTGTCTTTACTGGCAACTGCTCTTCACACAGCCATGGAGAGGATGGGTCAGAAGATGAGGACAGGGGGAGCATTCTGCAACTCCCCTGTAAATGAAGAATAGGTTCACAACCATCTGAGGAACCTGAACATCCTTAAGTCTCTAGGTCCTGGTGAGATGGAACTTTTGCTGTCGTAGTCATTCTCAACAGTATTTGAAAAGTCATGGAAGTCAGGTGAAGTCCCTGTCAACTTCAAGAGGCAGTGCCACACCCATTTTTGAGAAGCCTGGGGAGCTACCAATCTATCAGCCTTACTTCTGTGCCATGGAATATCATGTGGAATCTATGCTACGGAGGAGAGGAAGGTGATACAGGACAACCAGCATGGCTTCACCAAAAGAGCAAGTCCTGCCTGACCAACCTAGTAGCCTTCTATGACAGTTGAACTGCATCAGTGGACAAGAGAAGTGCCACTGATGTAATCTATCCAGACTTTAGAGTGGCCTTTGGCATGGTCCCCCACAGCTTTCTTCTTTCCAAATAGGAAAGATATGGGTGGAGTGTTCAAAGAATGAGAAACTGCTTGTGAAATCACACCCAGAGAGTGGTGGTCAGTGGCTTAATATCTGAATGGAGATCAGACACTAGTGTAGTCCCTCAGGGATCAGTACTGAGACTGTTGCTCTTTTTTGTCAGTGACATTGACAGTGGGATCAATTGCACCCTCAGCAAGTTTGCAGATGACACCAAGCTGTGTGGTGTGGACAATAAAGAGACAGGATGCCATCCAAAGAAACCTAGACAGGCTTGAACAGTGGGTCCAGGGGAACCTCATGAGGTTCAACAAAGTGAAGTGCAAGGTCTTGCACCTGGGACACTGCTACCACCACTATCAGTGCAAGCTGGGGATGAAGGGATTGAGTACAGTCCTGCCAAAAAGAACTTGAGGGTATTGGTAGAAAATAAGCTGGGCATGAGGCAGTAGTATGCCCTTACAGCCCAGTAAGCCAACGATATGCTCAGCTGCATTAAAAAAAAAGTGCTGCCAGCAGGTCAAGGGAGGTGATCCTGCCCCTCTACTCTGCACTGGTGAGAGCTCATCTCAAGTGCTATGTCCAGATGGTGACTCCTCAGTACAGGAGAGACATGAAGCTGTTTGATGCGTCCAGAGAAAGGCCACGGATATTATCCAAAGGATGGAATATTTTCCGTAATGAGAACAGGTTGAGAGAGTTGGGGCTGTTCAGTATAGAAGACAGAAGGCTCTGGGGAGACCTTATAGTAGCCTTTGAGTAACTAAAAGTAGGGGGGAGATGCTATAACAAAGAAGGGGCATACACTTCAGCAGGATCTGTTGTGATAGGACAGGGGGAAATTATTTCAAACTAAAAGGGAGGAGATTTAGACTGTATATAAGGAAAAAGTTTTTTATGATAAATTTAGCGAAGCACTTGAACGGGTTGCCCAGAGAGCTGGTGGATGCCTGTAAAGCAAATAAAGACAATGACAGAGCCTTTGTTTGGTATACAAGAGCTACAGAACGAGATGACAAGAAAGGAATTGGGTCATCCTTTCCGATAACTGGCAACAGCTCAAAAAGAGTATGAGATCAGGGACGTAGCCCTCTTCACATCTAACTCTGGCACACTTTGGGGGGAAGGGGCAAACTGCACAGTCTCTGAGTGTGTATACACTCCTGGAAGCACGGTTGGAAGCACCACCAAGAGGGAGAGAGGAAGGGTGGATCTAGGCTCCACCTGTCAGATCACTCAGGTGCTCATCTACTGGTTCAGGCTGTGACCTGGCAATTCCACTGCAATGCTCCATCCCTGGGAACATTCAAGGTCAGTCTGATTGAGGTTCTGAGCAACCTGATCTAGCTGTAGGTGTCCCTACAGCTCATTGCAGGGGAGTTGGATGAGATAACCTTTAATGGCCCTTTCCAACTCAAATGGTTCTATGATTCTCTGTGTTCCTATGATACTAGGTGACATCAGTGATGCAAAGAGGAGATTAACCAGATTTCCTATGAGATGCTGGAACTAAACAAGTCTTACCCTCCAGCTGCGGAGAAGGTACACAGGCAACATCTGTGCTTGTCAGGCCTTGAATGGAGATGCCTAGGATGACAAGGGCTGGAAGCTTTTGAGTATCCAGAGGGATCCTTGGGGATTTTACAACAGTTGAGAGCAAGGAACTCTGCAAGAAAGCCTCCGAGGTGACTGGGCCTGAGTACCATAACATTACAAGCAGGACAGGACAAAGTACAACCATGAGAAACTTCCTGCTGCAGGGAGCGAGGCAATTCTTTTGAATCAACCTGTAACCTGACTCAGTGTGCTGCTTGCCAAGGGCTCAGATGCCATAGATTGGCTATTACTGAGGCCAGCAGTCTGACCACTAAACTTCACATGGGCAACACAGATATAGCTGTGGGAGAATGAGTGAGAAAGCCTGGAGCAAGTAAGTTTTAGTTGAGTAGAGGAGGATCAGGTTAGGGGGCATATTGATGTGCTGAATAGATAGAGGCCCTTGGAATCAGACGAGATGTACCCTCAAATGCTGAGGGATTTGAGTAATGTCACTGCAGTGCCACTCTTGCTTGTCTTTGAAAGGCTGTGCATCCCCGAGTACTGGAAGAAATCTAATATCACATGTATTTCCAAGACTGAGAAAGTGGGTCTGGGGAAGAAGTCAGTCAGCCTTACTGGCGTAACTGCCTGGAAAGGTCATGGAACAAATAATCTCAGAAACTCTTTTCAAACATGTTGAGGACAGGAAGGTGACTAGAAGTCAGCATGAATTTATGAAGGTGAAATCATGCATCAGAAATGTGATAGCCTTCCATGATGATGTGACTAGTATGATGGATGATGGGAAAACAGTGGATATTGTTTACATTGACCTTAGCAAGGCCTCCAATATTGTTTCCCATAATACCCACCTAGATAAACTGATGAAATACAATCTAAGTAGATAGTCAATAAGACCAAAAAATAACTGAAGAGTCAGACTGAAAGTGTTGTTGTCAAAGGCATTTGTAATCCGTCCATCTAAAGGCCCTTCAGTAGTGACATATTCCAAAGATCAACAGCTTCATTAGCAATTGGGATGGTAAAGCAGAAGGTACTCTCAGCAAGCCTTCAACTGATGTAAAACTGAGAGGAGAGACTGATGCAGCAAATGGGTGGGCTGACAGAAATCTCAAGCAGTTTGGTGAAGATCAGTGTAAAATCCTGCACCTGGGGAAGAGTAACTTTATGTACCAGCACAGAGTGGGTTCTGACCAGCTGAGAAGAACCTCTGCAGAACATGTCATGAGTGTCCTGGTAAACACCAAGCATGAGGCAGCAATGTGTCTTTTATGGTAAAGAGCACACCCTGGGTTGCATTAGGCAGAGCACTGTGGGCAGATTAATAGAGGATTTCTTCACCTGTGCTCCTTAGTGATAAAACACATTTGGGATTCTGGGTCCAGTTCTTGGCACTCCAGTGTAAGAGAAACATAATCATACTTAAGAAATCCCCCCAAATGGCCATGAACATGATAGAGGCAGAGAGGGCTGGAACTGTTTTGTCTAAAGAAGGGAAGGCTCAGATATATCATCTCCTTTCTATCCATAAATACCTGACTGAGAGAAATTAAGAAGAGAGACCATAACTTTTCTCAGAGATACCCAGTGACAGGATATAAGGCAGTAGGCACAAAGCAAATCTGAAGAAATTCCTCAGAAGAATAACAATAATGATAGCAATAACAATAACAGTAACTTTAACAATACTTTTTAAAGGGAATTGGTAAAGCAGTGTAAAACTTTTCTTTTTCAGTATGAAACTAAGGATTTAAAGTCTTCCTACTAATTCAGTTGATGGTCAGGTAGGTGTTGCTGGTCAATAGCTTTCAGTAGAAATATTTTTTTAACTTTGAGTATAGGATCATTTTTTTTTCTTTCTTTCTTTTTTTTTCTTTTTTCATTTTTAACCATCAAGTAGTGTAATTTGTTTGTTTGTTTGTTTGTTTGTGTTTGTTTCATGTTGATCTGCCCCCTCATATCTTTTCCTTACTTGGTACTACACTTTTTCTGGTTCTCTCATTGCTGTTCCAATGTCAGCAGAACTCCATATGTAGCCAATGTTATTTTTGCACAAAAAACCCTTGAAACTGCAAATTTTACTCACTGTATTCTTTTTCTTCACTGTAATTTCAAAACATCCATGCAGTAACTCCTGGCTTAACAATTTAATACAACCTGTTGGATCTTATGTAGAGATAAGATAGAAGCTGGTATAACATTCAGAATGCAAGAAATATTAATTATAAAACAATAGTATTTTTAAAAATTGGGACCTCAGTGACTTATTATCATATACTACTATTGTACAAATGTGAATTGTTACAGATGAAATGGGAAGCAAAAATCATTGATTTGCTCTATTTATAACATGTAACCAGAGAGTAGGTAGAAAATTGGCTCACCTTTGACTTTCCTAATTGCATTTGTTTTGTTGGCTTAGTGCATTTTTAGCAGGATAATTACTTGCTACCATATACTCTAGCTCATATACTCTGTGCCAAAAGAAAATAAGAAAGAATTTGATTTCAGGAAGGGAATTTGAAGGGAATTTGTACCTCTTTTTTTTTCTTTTTTTTTTTTTTTTTTTTTTTTCCCCCCCCCTTCCAGTTGCTTGCAGTTGCTTCTAGGAACATGCTACTAAATTGTGTCTCCTTCAAGTCTGAACTTTCTCCCAGAACAGTCCCAGGAGGAGCATAGCATGAAATTGTTTCCTTATTAGGTAAACATTACTACCTTATCCTGCTGTTTTTTTTTTGTTTTTTTTGTTTTTTTTTCCCCATTTTGCAACACCTGTTACTACCTGTTCATGTTATCATTCAATATTCACAACACATGAGAAGGACTTGGTAAGCCACATGACTGAATGCATCAAATATTTAGTTATAGTTGTGTATGATTGAATAATTCAGTGCTAAATAATTGCTCTGTTCTGTGGAAGTTCCAGGAGGGGTTACACAACTCTGTAATGCATCTGTTTTCCAAGGCTGTGCTGCATTTTTAGGCCCAGGAGAAATCCTGTGCTCTTGGACTTTTATGGCATGATCTATAGTGCAGTGAGGTCAGATCTGCTTGCCTGGACAGTTCTCGAGGTCCCTGTCTTCTAGGAAACGTAGTATGTGGTCTGACTCAGAGGCCTTGAGTCATGCAACAGGAATATAAATGGAAAAACAGCAGAGAACCAAGACAGAGCCTTACAGACTTCACCTTCTCCTGTGCACCAACTAACATTAATACACAACAACAAGGCTATGTTAAATTAAGACTTTGCCTCATCGTAACTGTTATTTCCCAAATAAGTATTGTCTCCAATGTCTGTTTAGGAACAGTTGCCTCTTTTTTTTTTTTTCTTTTTTTTTTCTTTATGACAGTGAATCTTCAGGAAAACATTATTCATTCACTGCTCTTAAATTGGAATTAGAAGGAGTACTATGATTAATTATTATTATTATTTTTATTAATAAGAAAAAAGACTTAGCAGATAAATAAGATATATGTTATGAAGTAGTCTAAAGTTCCACAACATTTTGGTTTCTTAGAACATGAAGTTATATCCAAACATTTCAGATTTCAAAATCATATATAGAGGAAAATGAATATTATAATAAATAAATAGATAAATATAAAAAACCAAGAGGAAAATGGAGAATTTCATGAGGAAAGTAAGCTCTTGGAATTATTATTTTATGAAGGATTCAGATATGTTCAAAGTATGTTCATATTCAAAAGGAAATCTAGCAAAATGGAACTACTGTCATTATAATAATATTGCTACAGATATTTAATATTTTTTGAACTGGTATAATCACCATGAAGCTTCAGAGTAGCTGCAGTAGGTTTGTTTGCTTGATTGCATTCCGTATTAACAGGTTTTTTTCCTTTTAAATATATATATATTTTCTTAAATTGATTTTATTATTATTATATTCTGAATAAATATAATCACGTATACTGCAAACCTATTCCAAGATGAATATAAAAACTGTAATTCAGGTGAGATGCTCTGTTTACATTCATAAATCACTTACAGACTGCTCTTGTGTCAGCAGAACTCTTCAACTAAATTACATCCTTCTACTCAATGAAGAATAATCTGTACCACATTGTAAGGTGACGTAACTCACTGTATGTTAAGGCTGAACTCTGAGATCTGTGTGAGATTGCTTTTCAGAAGCTTGCTTCTCAATAACTGCAGCTCGCATTTAGATCAGATGTGGCATGGTTGATTGTCTGTGGTAGCTCTCTAAAAATGTCTGCTTTACTCATAAAATGTATCACTCTTCACACAAACTTACATTTAAGCTGGAACTTCAAAGTTAATTTGGGACTAGCTAAATTTTCGTAGCCTCCTGGAGGAAGTCACTCTTGACACAGTGATAACTGTAGCTGATATAGAAGTTAGAAAGGAAGCGTGCTTTATTCTTAGAGTTCTCTCTACCTTGAAATAGAGTTTTGAACTACACCAAGGATATTCCGCAGATCTCAGGGGCCATTGCAAGAAAACTTATCCTTCAGAATAGTATGGAAGGGTGTGGAAAAGGAAAGAATATTACTGTTGTTCCAAAATGTATTCACATGGGCTCTAACTCCATCACAGAAATTAATAATCATGAATAAGCACTTGTGAGTAATCAATCTCTTCCACTAATTTAGGTTTTGTCCTTGAGAAAGTAATTTAATCTGTTTTTATTTACGAAGATGAAAAAGACAGTGGAGATTGTGCTTTTTGTAAAATATTTTAAAGTCTGTAAATGAAAAAGGCTATTTAAGGTTTATTAACTTCACCAGGAAACAATAAAAGGGAAAGTGAGCAAGTGCCCCATTAAAAGCCTTTGGGTACCTACTGTGTGAGGTGAGGAGAATCATCTGCACAGATGAATCATATCAAAGAGCTGTCTTGGAGAACATGCAGCCAAAACTGTATAAATGGTGGTTTCACTCAGGGTGCTGATATCTTCAGGAGAGCTTGAGTGTCTGCCATTTAGTGATCATAGATTCTTGGTTATCTGGAGTCCTCCTAGATTGGGTTGTCACCTGAACAGCCATCTCTTAATAGTACAATTAACATTTGACCAATTTGATATTGTTTATGAGGTCATAAATTTATTTTTAATACTAAGAATGTATTACAAAAATTATTTTAATTATAACTTTAAAGGAAGAAACAGAGGAAACTTTAAATAACAATGTGATAATACCATAATTTTGCAAGAAAATAAAAGTTCCCTTCTAGAGAGAGACCTGAGCATTTAAAACATGATGTGGTTGAATTCTCAAAGTTATTGTGATCTACAGGAGGAAACAGACAATATAGAAGAAGCCCAACCTTGGAATATAGAATTTGTCCATTTGTTTACCTGGGTGTTATTATTGAATATTCTTGTGAGATTTCACCATACAGAGATAGACTTGTTGTGACTTTTCTGACCAAAAAAATTGTTTAATTATACTGTCTTACGTTAAATCACTGGCAGTTCGTATGTATGGATTAGGAATTTATTATATTGACTGTGATAATGATTACAATGACAGTGACAATGACAATGCAGATTTAATTACAATATGTATCAGATGAAAATGTGTATGATTCATCATTCAGGGTATTATTTTGAATTATTCTATCATGTTTCATGACTACGATATAAATATTAAACACATGAATGCACACAGATCCCAAGCTATTATCAGTCTTGGGGTCTCTTCATCTTTTCATCATGGGTCTTTCCTGTTGACAGGCAAATGCAGAAGCACATATGCATATACACATGCATACATTTTGCATGTACTACATAAAACATAAATAACTTTGTGTTTACATTAGTGTGATTCAATGGCTGTTTCCACTGGTATCATAGCCAAAATCTCTTATATTGATATATATAATGATATGAAAATAATCTCCCTTCATTTTCTGTTGTTCCCCTTTGCCTTTTTTTTTTTTTTTTTCTGAAGGTTTCCAGTAGGTGATTTGTAAACATGAGGATGTTGCAAGTAGTAAACATGTAAGCTGTAGAAGCAAAAGATTTTCACTCAGCATTAGCTGAGTAGATGAAGCTGATTTTATAGTAAAATGGAATGGTTAACTGATCTCCATAGCATTTTTAAAATAAGGGGAAAGAACTATTCAGAGATATTAGGAATAGAAAATAAACAAAATATAATACTAACAATAATACAGAAGTTACAAACCTTTGCATGAAAAAAAAACAAAACAAAAAACCACCTTTTTTTTGCATAAAATAAAAGTAATTTCCTGACTATGACATATCAAGTTTGAAAATAGATAGATATCTAGGTAGGTAGGTGGGTAGGTGGGTAGGTAGATAGATGACTGATACATTGATGGATAGATTTAAATCATTAAATCTACTCATGTTCTCCCATGCATGGCTTCTTGGCTCCTTTCAATACATCACCTGATGCAGCCTGGGTTTCTTTCAACACTTTCATATAGAAAGTGAGTTAGCACTATCTCAGCAAAAAGTAGCATTTTAGTGAATCAACAGAATATCTTTTCACCTAATTTTCTTTGTTAGAGTTATATCTCTGGATGCCATTTTTCTTTCAATGCAAGCTGTCTCAGAAATCTTCAAAAAGTTATTTACATCCCCCTACAGGCATTTCAGAAATTTATACTTTTTTGTTTTGTTGGTTGGTTGTTGTGGTTTTTGTTTGTTTATTTGTTTGTTTTGTTTTGTTTTCTCTCCTGAGTTATTGATTATAAATCATTACTTTTGGGCCGCTCCATTAAAAAAAGTTTACCTAGATCTTGAAGCAAAAAAAACTGCAACCTTGCTTTTCCACCCCTGAGTTCATTAAAGTACAAACACATCTTTTCATTAATGCTGATTTAAAAAAAAAAAAAAAAAAAAAAAAAAAGTTTTATCTATCAGGACTACAGCATGAATGGTAGGACATGCCTGTTTCTGGGACTGGAACATGGCTAACATACATGCTATGTGAGTTCTTGTCACAGATTAATTTTCTCATTTAATCAGTAAATGGCAGCTGAGCCTGGACCATGAATTTGTTACTGCTTGTACAAAAGCTGTATGGGAACTCTCATGAAGCAGAATGAAAGTCCATTCTGAGAGAATGTACTGCTCTGTATTTTACTACAGCTTATTCCTCCTCCTACTCTGACACTCTACAAACCAATAGTTTAAAACTGGATACTAGATGGGATTCATCTGCTGACAAGCACTCCTTATATTCCCATTCCTCATTCAGAATAGATGACTGTGTTCTCATTTCTTTATATGAAGGCACTCTGTTTCTCAAGCGAATATGTGTGCACAGAGAGAAGGCTATGCACATGTTCATGTCTGGAGAACAAAGAATTTAGGAGAAAATAAGCAGTGAATATTGCTGGGTAGATACCATCTCATGATGTTAGATTTCCATCGAATATTACTGTAAGATTAAATAAATTACACAAAGATTTTTAGAAATGAGTCAGCAGCCTGGAGTCATTCAGTGCTGTCATACAAGTGAATAGTTCTCTGGTGTAAAGTAAATTAATTCAGTGAAACTCAATCACATTGTTCAAATGAAACAGGCTGTTCCATAGCTGGGAGCCATTGATACAACACAGTTGCATCTCTCTTAACAACGTGATAGAATTTGTTTAAGACCAATAACATTTACTGATCAATTTATGAATGAAATTGAGATCTAGGGATGATGATTCACAAAAATTAAAAAAAAAAAAAAATTAAATAGCTTTCCGTTACAATATAATAGATAAATTTCTTTCTTAACTTACAAATTAAACTTTTTTTTTCCTCACTGTAATATCCCCAGATAAAACAAACAAACAAACAAACAAACAAATAAATAAATGACTTTTTTTTTTTTTTTTTTAATTTGCTACAATGTCATTCTTTCATATATGGAACCAGTGTTTGATTCCATGCCCACTTCCTCATAACAACATAATTGTAGAAGGGCTTCACTGAAAGTAATGCCTCCTATTTCAGTATGTTTGTCCATTATGTCAGAGGCAGATGTTAGTGGTATGATAGTAGAGGCTGGATCTTTGTACCAATATTCTGTTACATTTTGTTGCTCAGCAACAGATGGCAACAGAGGTTCAGTCTGACAAAATGGCATCTGACATTCATACCATGCAAAAGTGTCATTGAATTTCTCCATGCAGAAAAAAATTGCATCCAATGACATTCATCAACACTTGCTGAATGTTTATGGAGACCAAATAGTGTATACAGGCACAGTAGGCAGTGAGTGGTGTGTTTCAGCAATGGCGACAAAGGACAAGCCATGTTTTAAGCAGCCAGGCAGATTTTTACAAGCATGGCATGCAGGCTCTTGTTCATCACTAGTGAAAATGCAGAGTTAGTGGTGTTAAGTATGTTGAAAAATAGTGGTGTGTAGTTGAGAACGTGGTCTAACATATAATGTTATTGTTCTTTTTGTATCTGTTGTAGTTTCTGTGGAAATAAATAGTAGGCTTTCAAAGGCACCTACATATTTATGTTTAGCCTAGGGTAACATTAACGAATATACAGTGAATGTTGATCTGTCATGTTAAGTGCTTGGTTCTGATATTTCTTAGACATTTTAAAATGGAGTCTTACGTAGGCATTTTTTCCCATTAATTCCAGAAAGCATAATGTATCACTGGAGTTAAACAAAATGTAGATTGATATTATGCTAGCAGGAAAAAAACAAAACAAAACAAAACAAACAAACAAACAAAAACCAACCACCACAACCAAAGTTAAAAGACCAAGGTACTCAATTTCCTATTTCCTCAGCTTTTATTAGTAAGAATGATAGTTCTTGGGCTACACTGCAACTGAACTGAAAGAAAGATAGGGAGCAGAATTAAGTACTTATAACCCAAAGGGAAATGTTAGCAACCTACTACATTACTTGAACATGCACAAATCTGTATGTGAGTTGATGAGAAAATTGAGTGCACATTCAGGAATTTCACAGGTGACACCAAGCTGGACAGGACTGTTGAACTTCTTGAAGGCAGGAAGAAGGCTTTGCAGGCTTTGGATAGGTTAGATCAATGGGCTGCATCTGATTGTATGGCATTCAACAAGGCTACATGTCATGTGCTACACTTGGGTCACGACAACTCTAAGAAGCAGTATGGGCTGGAAAGCTGTCCAGTAGAAAAGTACCTGGGAGTGTTGATCAGTGGCTGGCTGAACGGGAGTGCACAGTATGCCCAGGTGGCCCAGAAGACTAATGACATCCTGGTCTGCATCAGAACTGACCAAGCCACTGCACCTAATAAAGCAATTGTTCCTTTGTATTCAGCACTGGTGAGACTGCACCTTAAATGTTGTGTTCAGTTTTGGGGTCCTTACTAAAAGAGGGATATTGAGTTGATCAAGCATGTGTAGAAAAAAGCAAAGCTTGTTTAACAAACTAGAAAGTAGGACACAGCAGTAACAGCGGAGAGAACAGGGGTTCTTTAGTCTTGTGAAAAGGAGGTTGAAGGAAGATCTATTTCTCTCTACTGCCACCTGAAAAGTGGTAGTGAAGTGGGCACTGGTCTCTCTTCAAAGGCGACAAGTGATAGGATGCAAGTAAAATGTCTCAACTTGTGTTGAGGGAAGTTTAGAGTGGAAGTGAGGAAGAATTTATTCAGGGAAATAGTATTTAGGCATTGGAACAAGTGGTGGAGGGAACTTGTAAAGTTGCTATCCCTGGAGTTATTCAAGAGATGTGAGGACGCGGAGCTTAAAGAAATAGTAGACTTGGTAGTGTTAAGTGATTTCTGTACTTGATGATCTTAAAGGTCTTTTCCATTACATGATTCTATTAAAAACAAAGATTCCAGAGATTGAAAGAGAGAGGGTATCTTGTGAAACACTCTTGTTTTGAATTTTGATAAAGCATTAACTTATGCATTCTTTCCAGATCTGACTGTACTCAAGAGTGTTGTTGGAGATCACCTAGTGAAAAGCAGTGTAAAGAACATATGATCTTTAATGTTTCAGTCTAAAAAAGAAAAAATAGAGAACTAGATGTCTTCAAGTATATGAAAGGATGGTGAAAAGAACAGGAAATAGTGATCTCAAGAGGTAATGACATAACTTCCTATTCAATATTAATAAAGCTATTTAGTGCAACAGATAGGGAAATACAGTAAAAGTTTACTGGTGTAGCTGATGAATCTGTGTGATGTGTTCAGATATAAAAAAGTGGCTAGTCAAAATGAATTTTGGGACATAAAGCTTTTTCGAAACCATGTACCCATGAAAGAAGTAGCATATATTTTCTTCTCAGATGCATCTAATATAATGTATTACAGCAGTGTAGCACAAATTGTTGGTTTAAAAGATAATATATATTTATCTATATATTATTTATATATATATAACTCAGACCAGAATTGTTCTGAAATATTTGTTTAAATCTTGCTGTGTTGTGCATACGTGAAAGTTCCATTTCAGACCAAAATTCCAGGTAATTTATCTTCTCCATTCTAGTTTTAAATGGCTTTTTAGAACAATACTAACAACAATATAAAAAAAATCTATCAGGCTTGTTAGTGAAGGAAGTATTTTGTCAGACATGTTCTGAAAGTATTGAATTAAACAATAATTCGCAGAAAGAAAAGCTTCCTGCTCCCCCCTCCATGTTTTTACAATTTACTTGTGCAACATATGTTAGAGTCCTGTTAAACTCTGGTTTTAGAATTTCTTAATGTCAACTAAAGATAACATTTAGGGATGCAATGAGGAAAGCTAAGGCCCATTCAGAATTAAATTTGGTAAGGGAGGCCAGATGCAGTAAGAGAAGTTTTTTTAACATATGTCAATAGCAAAAGGAAGAATAGGGAAAAAGTGAGACTTCTGCTGAATGAGGTGAGTGCCCTGGTAAAAAAAATGGACACTGAGAAGGCAGAGTTACTGAATGCTTTCTTTGCTTCATTCTTTTCTGTTAGATGGACCCTCGGGAGGGCTCGACCTCTCAGACTCTGGAGGCAAGTGAGAGAGTCTGGGGAAGGAAGAATTCCCCTTAATTGGGAGTATTGATCAGAGATCGGCTAGGCAAACTGAACACGTACAAATCCATAGACCCTGACAGGATGCACCCACAAGCACTGAGGGAGCTGGAAGAACAGATTACCAAACCACTCTATAATCTTTGAAAGGCCATGGAGAATGGAAAGAGTGATGACTGGAGGAAAGCCAATGTCACTACAGTCTTCCAAAAGGAGAAGAAGATGGGAAATTACAGGCCAGCCTCAACTCTATTACTGACAGAGTGATGGAATAGCTCACTGTAGATGTCATCTCCAAGCTTGAGGAAGAAGTTTATCAGGAGTAGGTAACATGGATTCACCAAGGAGAAATGATGCTTGATCAGCATGGTAGCCTTCTATGATGTTTTGACTGGAGGGATAGATGGAAGAACAATGGATATGGTCTACCTTTATCTCAGCAAGGCTTTCAACACTACCTCCCGTAACAGCTTCAAAACTAACCTTAGGAACTGTGAGACAGATGAGTGGACAGTGAGGTAGATTGAGAACTGTCTGACTGGAGAAGCTTGGAGGCTTGTAATCAGTGGCAGAGTCCAGTTGGAGGCATGTAGATAGAGGTGTTCCCCGTGGATCAGTACTTGATCCAGTCCTGTTCCACATCTTAATCAGTGACCTGGATGAAGGGATAGAGCATTGTCTTAGCAAGTTTGCTGATGTTGATGGGAGGAAAGACTGGCACATCACGAGGCTGCACTGTCATTCAGTGAGACCTGAACAGGCTGGAGAGCCGTGAAGAAGGGAATATTATGAGGTTCAACAAGGGCAACAGTATAGTCCTACAACTAGGGAGGAATAACCACATTCACAACTAGGGAGGAATAATCACATTCATCAGTACAGGCTAGGGGATAACTTGAGGAAAGAACCTAGGCCAAGCAAGCCAATGGTATCTTGAAGTCCATTAAAAGAGTGCGGCCAGCAGAGTGAGGGTGGTAATCATTCATCTCTGCTCTGCCCTGTTGAGGCCACATCTGGAGCAGTTCTGAGCTCTTCACTTCAAGAAAGACAGGGAACTACTAATAAGAGTCCAGCAGAGGAACACAAACATGACTAGGGCCCTGGAGCACCTCCCTTATGAGGAAAGGCTGAAAGACCTGGCACTTTTCAGTCTGGAGAGAAGTCTGAGAAAGGATGTTATATATTCTAATAAATACCTAAAAGACAGATATTAAGAGGATGGGGAAAGCTCTTTTTTTGGTGGTGGCCAGTGACACAACAGGGGGCGATGGGCACAAACTGTAACACAGGAAACTCCATCTGAACATGAGAAATAACTCCTTTACTTTGAGGGTGACAGAGTACTGGAACAAAATTGTGGAGTTTTCCTCTCCGGAGATATTAAAAACATTCCCAGACATTACTTAAGCAGCCTCCTTCAGAGAAAGAGGGAGGGAAAAGGGAGCTTTTTGTCATCAATTTAAATAACATTATTTCTGAAACCTGATAATGACATCTTCTCTGGGCAGCCTGTTCCATCTCCTCACCTCTCAGTGAAAAATTTCCCCTTAACATCTAATCTACATCTATCTTCCTTCTTGTAGTATAAAACCACTCACTTTTTAAGAAAAATGATTGCTCACCTTGTTACATTAGAAATCTGTACTAAGAAAGGTGCTGCAGAATATACTCATGATCAGTATAGCTGAGAGTACAAATCAGTCCAAGGTAGTCCTAGGGGAAACATTTCAATATTAAGATAATTTGCAAACATTTACCCTAAACTGAACGTTGGTTCACTCAGGAAAAGAATTCAGTAGGAATTTATTATGGACATTATTACCAAAGACAAAGGAACTGTTGTAAAAATATCCATGAACTAATCTGCTGTGGGCATTTGAATTTCCTGCAACATGTCATAGCTGGAGATCCACTAATGCTCCTTTATTCCTCTTGAACACACACTACTTATCCGGTCAACGTATGTCCTTATTCCTGATTTTGTATTGTATCTGATACTATAACAACTTCTGGATCTAGTGTACTGTGGCACATTGTTTTGAGAACTGAGGATGTTTAAGTCAGTAGGAACATATATTAGATTACTCAGGGAAGTCTCACAATATTAAAAACAAAAAAAACAAAAAAAAAAAACAAAAAAAAACCAACACTGATTTCTACCAAAAGTGTACAAGAATCCCAGATTTACAAAAGCATACTTCAGGATGGTTTAGTAGGAATACTGATAGAAAAATAAAAAATAAAAAAATAATAACAATAATAAAAAAAAAAAATAAAAATCATAAGATCCTTATATTATTTAGAACCTTTTTTATTACCATTTAAATATATGTTTTTCTAAAGAAAGTGTGACTAAAACCTGCCAAGGTTGAAAATTAGTCAGGAAAATAAATAAATAGTAATCATTGTTTATATTAACATATTTATAGAAAGCACATTTTTGAAACTACTTAGAGGTTCACCTGGTATAATAACTCACTTTCTGTTGAGCTTACTAGAGAGCATACATCTTCACTCCATGGTTAATTCATGGTCTTATTTATCAATTACTCATTTTCATAAAAACAGAGAAGATCTGAGCAGGATTTGAAAGTGCTTTAAATCTTGTCTAGTTTACCAAGATAAAGACATAGTTTAGAACACAGGCTCCATTAAGACTCAGGATCGTACGTTATGGAGAAGACATAAGTGAAGCAACGTGTGTTGATTATTCTTCAGTTACTTAATCATTATTCTCTGTGAAGAGCAGAAAAAATCTCTCTCAGAGAGCTGGGAAACAGTCCTGGACCTTTCCGAGTAAAAGGACTCATAGATGCTGCTGTACCTCTCCAGACAAAGAAAGAAAGGGTTGCTCACATAAGACCAAAATAGTGCTTACACTGAGGTTATAGCTATGTACTCAGAATTGAACAGCAATCAAAGCTACTCAGGTTACCAGTGTGGTGATACTGTGAAAGCTGGGCATACTGGGAAGCAAAAAGACAAACTTTTCCCTGTCTTTCTTTGCACTTTCCTGATTTCAGCAACTTTCCCCAACCCTCAAAGGAGCAGTGCTCCAACACAATATGTTAGTGTACTTACTAGAAGAGAAGAGCAATTGCTGTGATAACACTTAGCAACTGTGCAGCTTTTTTCTAGGTGTCTGTCAAACTTATGTAAGGATAAATATCAGTTATGACCATGGAAACGACCACACAAATAAAATGACAGCATGTTAGTATGATACAAGACTGCTGTTGACAAAGTCAAAACAACAGAATCTACTAAATGCTGGGTAAGAATTGGATATTTCTAGAAGTTGGGGCATGTTCATGCCAAGGGGGGCTGCTTACACTGCTGGAAGGCAATTCTATTTTTCCTCTTCATGTAACTTTTTATTACAGTAGCGTATTGTCTATTGGAGACTATTCTCTCTTCTCTATTAGAGACCAAAATGCATTCATCTTTCTGAGTTATCATTACTACATGAATTGAGTGTATGCTGTATGAAGAGCAGTGCAGCAAAACTGCTTCTGTCCACTGTTTTTCTGCTATAGAAAAGCTGAGTGAACATATGCAAGCAGTCTCTGCACCTGTACTCTGAACTGGGTTGAATTTCGAAATGTGTTTGCATGTGATCACTCATGTACATGCACACTGCTCAAGCACACATCCATGCACTTGAAAAAATGGCATGACTTTCAAAACAGACATGAAGACCATGATATAAGGAGAATCTCATAAAACTACATATGAATTATTCTCAAATACTCTAGAAGCATGCTTAAGTGTTTTGAATTTCAGGAGAGAGAAAATAGAAATGCATATTCCATATGCCCTGTAAAATAAATTGGCACTATCCTTCTAAAATGACTTATGACTGTTATGAACACAACACTGTGTTATTATAAAATAGTCATTTATTCTAGTTTGTCTTTATTTCTGTCTCTAAATCCAATTGTTTACTTTGTTCCAATACCCAACAGAATAAAATAAAGCTAGATATTTAAAAAATCAATTTTATTTTTTTTTTTAAATACAAATAGTGAAAAAAGTATATGATAAGTAGAAGGCACTTATTTTTACATATACTTTTAATAAAGAGCTAAGATACCTAATATAGGAGGATGAAATCTTAATTACATTGTATTATTTGGTTGGGCAAGTTTTTGCTCTGCTGTTAGAAAGTGACTGTGCAGGGACACTATGACTTATTCTTTTATAAATGGAAGACTCTTGACCTCTGTACTATGGGCTGCAGCATAAAATCTATTCTAAGAAGGGCAACTGTTCTGATCCCAGTAAATATAGCTTTAAAAAAGGGTTGAAAGCCCAGATGACTCCGGAGATTAGTAATAGACTGCAGAGTCTTTTCACTTCTAAGTCATTAGTTCAAGTGCAGCCATGGCTGGCAGGGTTTGAATCACTGCTCTTTGATGGCAGCTAGAGAGTGTGTAAGAAGAAAAATCTGTAGGGTTCCCCCCCCCCCACCCCCCCCCCCCCTTTTTTTTTTTCTGTTTTACAGAGCATTGCTGCTACAAAATCCTCATTATTAAACAGCATCCAATAGGAGCTTAATAAACTAAATAGATGCTCTGTTTCAAACACTGGATGTGGGTCAGAAAAAAAGCTTTTTCAATTTTCAGTGAGATTTTCACCCTGAATCCCTGTGTCAAAGGCAGTATCATCTGTGTGCAGAGTAGACAAATGGACAGATCTTTCTTCTCTGGTTTCCTTGCTGTAAAATGGGGATAATGCTTCTGTTGTCTCTATTATTTGACTTCCCTGTTCTTTTGCAGTCTGAACTCATCAGGACAGAGAATGATTTTCCTGATGTTATAAATGTATCAGGGATATGAATGTTTATTTATATTTTTTATACATGAAGGCGGAAATTACATTATTGGAGCTGTATTCTCCTGTAATGCAAACAATATCTAATGAAAAGATGGACAAAATTTTAAATGCAATATATATACTTTTCTTATTCAGTAGATAAAATAATTGCTGCTTGAATAACTGCTTACTTTCTGTATAAAAATTTGTGCCCTAACTCTGTACACAGTTCTTAAATGTGCAGATAGCAAAAGAATATTATATTTTTCCAATTCCCTTGTTTTTCTTAGGTATTTTGTAGAAGTGTGTATTTTATTTAACACATATCTCTATGTGCTTGTCACTAATATTTATCCAGTACAGCCTATATATCAATTTTTCAAATTTGAGCCTGTCTAGTTTGTTTTGCAGGTTTCCTTCCCATTTTTCCTTCCATTTTCCCCCTTTCCCTTCTCCTTCCCTTCTCTTTCCCTTCTTCTCCTCTCTTTCCATACTTATTTCATGATAATTTTTGAGGAAAGCCCTTATTTCTTACCTTTGAATGAGGTGCTTTTTATTCTCATGCCAGACATGAATTTAAAAGCACAGGCTGCTGAAAGTAGAGTGAGACAATAATAAGAAACTTTGGCTAAAAAGTTATTTATAAATGGTTTTGTCTACTTAATGATTGAATTTTACTATGCTGATGGAGATGTGAATAAAGTCATCAAGAATTCTATGTGTGACTGCTAAAGCTTTCTATTTATTTCTTTGTCATAATGACATCACATACAAAATGATAAATCAAACTACTTATGAATTTGTTACATATACAAAATGAAGCACAGCTTTCCTCACACAGTTCACATTTCATCCACATACTCTTCAAATTATTGAAGAGAAGGGAGAACAGATCTAAAGCAAGATGGATGAATAAGGTGTATAAACAGAAAAAGCTATACTGATACACTATCATCAGTATCAATAAAATAACAACAACAACAACAACAAAGTGTTGTCCTACTGCTTGTTTCACTTCACTGCGATAACAGCCAATACAATTATTCATGAAGTCAGTGAATTTTGGTATTTAGGACATCATGATTTTGAGACTTCTTCAGGAGCCCTTTGAAAACATTTTACAAATAAGCAGTTTATATTTTTTGTTTTAAATATATGTATTATCTAGCAGAACTGTGTAAGTCTATCCAGAAGGGTATTATAGGTTGTACTTTTCAAATAAGGATAACAAACAATCAAACATTTTGGACAAAGGGAATGATTTATGAAGATAGCAGGTCATCAGGGACTGGTGGCAAAATCAAAGAATCATAGAATCATCGAATCATCGAATCATCGAATCATCATAGAATCATAGAATCGCAGAATCACAGAATCACAGAATCACAGAATCACAGAATGGCCTGGGTTGGAAGGGACCTCCAGGATCATCAAGCTCCAACCTCCCCACCACAGGCAGGGCTGCCAATCTCCATATCTAATACTAGACTAGACAGGGTTGCCCAGGGCCCCATCCAACCTGGCCTTGAACACTTCCAGGAACAGGGCACCCGCAACCTCTCTGGGCAGCCTGTTCCAGCACCTCACCACTCTCATAGTAAAGAACTTCCCCCAACATCCAAACTAAATCTTCCCTCCTTCAACTTAAAAACATTTCCCTTTGTCCTGCCATTATCTACCCTTGTAAAGAGTTTACATCCCTCCTGTTTGTAGGCTCCCTTTAGGTACTGGAAGTCTGATGAGATCTAAAAGCTGGTGCGATCTAAAAAGTAACCTCACAATTAGAATGTGAAAGAAACTACAACTAAAGATTTGTATTGGATTGACATATGATTTAGGAAAGATATATGAGACAGAGAGATCCAATAGTTCATCAGCAATTTTTTTGTTATTAGTCAGATAACTTATGCCTAGACTTCAGAGTTCACTGAGTCTTTGCTGCTCGCCAGAATAAAAATAATGATCCAGATCTCCTGAGCAGCTGTTGGGTAATGAACCTAGTAAATAATAGAAAGCTGTCTGTAATGACTCCACAAGTAATTATGTTCAGATTTACCAAATCTGCTACCTTGCACTCATTTACGCAAGCCAGTGACATCCAGCAAGTATGATTCACAAGGCTAATAAGTAGAATCATAGAATCATAGAATTACTCAGGTTGGAAAAGACCTCAAAGATCATCAAGTCCAACTGCAGCCTAACCATAGTGCCCTAACTCTAACGACTCTCTGCTAAATCATATCTATCTCATTTTAATTCTTTATAATTATTTATAGCCAGGAACTCTATTTTATGGAAGCAGATTTTTTAATAGGCAATAATTCAGTTTAACAAAAGGTAAACTTTGTTTCTTAATGAGTCCATAAGTATAGATTTGCTAATAAGTTTTGAAACATTAATATGAAATTTGAAATAATTTTCTTCATTGCCATTATTTTATTACAATGAAATATTAATAATTTTCAATATATATTGGGTGGACTAGACTGTCCCATTGCCTATCACTTGTTTATCCTCTTAGTTTTGTGGTAGTATCTGGATAAAACTTTTCTCCATAACCTGACAAAGGAGACCATTAACTTGATAATGGACTGGCAGGAATCTGATCAGTGATAAAGGTTTAAGTTACCATATTTACCTCAAGACTGTAGGGCTCCTCCAGGCAACAGTACAGTGCAGAATAAAATTGAGATTACATCAACAGAACCCCATGTGCACCAGGAAAAAACTGCTATCTGCCGTTCCATTTCTGTCAAGCATTGCATAGCTAATGGGAAGGCACTCATTTAATTTGTTTGCTTTTCCTAGTGATTGATTTAAATTCCTCAGCTTTTGTAGTAGTATAAAACACATTTAATCATTTCAGCTAGGCACTTTGTATAATTTAAGCTTATATTTTGAGAATTTATTTACTGTTATCTAAATTGCTACAATAATTCTCAGTGTTTATCCTTGTTATATCACCCACAACAGGCACATCCTTTACATGTTTTGTTTCACAAGTACACATTCTGCATGGGATTTGAATAGGATTATTTCAAAGGGTGAATTAGTAAGATGGAACCCCCTTTTGCTCTCCTGTATACTGATTATCTCTCAGAGTTCAGTGACAATTACTCCTGATTTATGTCTCCATAATGGGGAGAAGGATTTGACCCTTTGCTCCTGTAGTATTACTAAGCTGTCACAGAAAGCATGTCATAGTAAGCTAATGGAAACTACTTAAGTTATAAGTATTTTGTAAAATATATGCACTAGATTTATTCACAGCTCTGCTCTTTAGTACTGCTTTTACACACTCGGTGAATACTTTATTTCCTTTAGTAGGAACTCCATTGTGCATTCAGGAGTATTCCTGTGACTAGTAACTCACCAGTGGGATGAAGGACTTGATATTCTCGGCAATTCCTCAAAACAAACATAAGGTTACAAGAAGATGTTCAAAGTGATAAGTTTTTTTTGGATGTAACTCAGCACTTTGAAGCAGCCTACATAACAAAAAGAAAAATATGTTTTTGTTTTTTTTTTTTTTAATTAAAGATCGATAGTAAATTTGTTTTCTTCTAGAGCACATGTACTTAATCATGAGTGATGGAAATAATTCACAGAAGTGAATCCATACTTGCAGGTGGGAGAAAATCCATAAGGGAGAAGGATCATCTTTTCTGCTAAACTAAATGAAGCCTGTTATTATATCTTTGAATATATGTACATCCAGATTTTCATATAATCCAATAAAAAAATTCTGCATGTAGGTGAAGAAATAATATTTTGCTGTGACATTGTCTGCTGATTGTAAGTGACAGTTCTGTTTTCTTTCAGTTCAGTGTTACAAGTCATTTTCTGTTTCAACGCAGTTCTGTATTTGAAAGGCATACTGACAACAAAAATCCGGTTGCTGTTTAAAAAAAAAAAAAAAAAAGTGGGAAAGCAGATGGAGAGAAAAGGAGAGGAAGCAATGAGAGCACGCACACACACACACGCACACACACAAAAGCATCTGAGAAGGTAGATTTTCTCTTTGTCTGACTTCACTGCTTAGGCTTTCTAGAGCAGTGACTGCATCTTCTTTGTGCTTTTAAGTTTTGTACATTCCTAGCGTAATTCACTTTCCACCTTAGTTGGAGATTGTAAGCAGCACTATAGTACAAATTAAAAATAAAATACAGTCTAATTATCTGAAAATGACAAGTTTCTCCTTTGGTAATATCCTTTAGCTTCCTCATTGTAATTTCTTATAGTAGTGGCCAGTAAAGGGCATCCTGTTAATATTGTTTAGTAGAATGAAACAAAAAGTGGCAGTTAGTTAGAAAAAAATATTTTTATCTTTACTTGTAAGATCTTTCCATTTGATCTTTAAATAAACTTATTTTTTCACTTTCCACCTGCACTAAATTATTTTAGGAAACGTATATTGCCCACACATGGCTACACATACCTCAACAGTTACCAGGATATACAATTTATGGTTTTTTTTTGATAAATTTATGTTAATAAACAATCTGTCTTGCCTTGTGTTTTCTTTTGTTTCCATGCCAATAGAAAAATACTTTTGTAACTCAGTACTGAGAGTAACTAGCTCATGTTAAATTATTGATTTTACATTAAAGAAGATAAATGTTAAAATACAGCCAATTGAATGCCCTTCCTACTATTTTAGAGATGAAAAGACACTGCATTCTGGACAACCTCCTACATAATTTCAATACATGAAGTAGTTACAGAAGGCAGACCTGCTTAGTAAGGGCTAGGAGCCTTGTGCTCTCAGTATCCTGGTGCTAAAGGTACAGGTCACAGTGCTCATTTAGATTAAATGAACTGAGGCCCAAAGTCAATGTATGAATCACTTCAAATCATACTTCCTCATTTTAACAGAAAATCAATCATGAGGACAAGCACATAGGCATTTTCATGAAGCACAACATAATCTTCTGCTTGACCTTGTAACTTGCTGCTATTGATGGCCACAACTGAAGTTTTTCCTTGTCTCCTTTCTAATATTCTCTGATAATGCGGGGGGTGGGGGAGGGTGGGGGGAGGGAGTGTCTGATAATCTAATAAGTAGGTTAATAAAATTTACTTAATTTTAAGGAAGTTTTGTTTCTTCATAAAGGGAAGTATGCCAACTAAGTGTGATTGGGACAAAAAATTTTCATTGTGTTATTTGAGGCACTTAATTTCCCAGACAGCATCTGCACATTTTTCAGTGAGATTAGTTTCATTGGTCTCTTTGAAATGCATAATGGCTGTTTCTCAACAAGTATTTCATAAAAACCTAGACCCTACAGCATGAGTAACAGACAATCAGTCTTAGAATTGAACTCCAGTTTCTAAGTGATAATATTATTGACACGGAGATCAGTAATATATGAAAATTGTCAGATCTGAGATGGAAATAAAAATACATACAGGCAGAAAACTTTTATATCCATTTGCAGTTTTAAACAAGAGAGTGACCCTGAATACGCAAAGATTTGCAGTATATTTGCTTGTATCTCTTCTTGAAAGTTATCTGCACAAAAGCACTGAAGATGTATTCAGATCATCAACATTTAAGATGTGTTATTTAAACAAACGCAAGAGCAGTATAACCTTTCAATAGAGAAGTTAAGAAAAATCTGCCCTTGCCCAATCTGTCTAAGGTTACTCTTTACCTCTAGTCATGCTTTTCAGTTCATTAACAACTTCACGTGTTACAACAAGGTTTCCAGGAAAACCTTGCATTACCTAGGGTGCCCAAAACTCCTTCCCACTTCCCTTTTCTTCCCTGCTCCTGCTTCACTTTCCTATCTTGCTTTTTGCAGGGATCCCTTGGGAGTTGTTACTTAAGGGTAAAAGGGTTCAGGAAGCCTGGACACTCCACAGGGTGAAAATCTTCAAGGCACAAGAACAGGCTGTTCCTGAGTGCCTAAGGAGAGCCTTAGGGAAAGAAGACCGGTGTGGATGAACCAGAAACTATTGTTGAGACTGTGGAAGAGTGTCTGTGTCCTCTAGAAGAAAGGACAGACTACTTAGGGAGATTACAAGGAAGTTGCTAAGGAGTGCAGGGTAGAAGTTAGGTAGGCGAAACTCCAACTTGAAATCAGATTGGCCTCTGCAATAAAAGAGAATTAGAAATCCTTTTACAAATACATTAACAGTAAAAGAACCTGACCACTGAGGATAAGGAGAAGTCTGAGGTCCTCAACACCTTCTTCATGTTTGCCTTTAATGGGCAGATCAGTTATCCTCAGGGCACTTTACACCCTGATCTGGAAGTCTGGGATGCTATGCAGAATACACTGCTGATGATTCACGTGGAGATACTTAGAGAGATCCTCCTCCATCTAGACTGTCACAAGTCCGTGGGACTGGACGGCCTCCATCCCAGGGTGTGGAAGGAGCTGGCATGGGTGATTGTCGAGCCACTCTCCACCACCTGCCAGTGCTCCTGATTATCTGGAGAGGTCCCAGAGGATTGGAGGCTTGCCAGTGTGACTCCCATCTACTAGAAGGGCCATAAGGAGGATTCAGGGAGCTACAAGCCTGTCAGCCTGACCTCAAACCAGGGAATGTTACAGAGCAAATCATCTTGGGTGAGATCACACAGCATGTGCGTGGCATCCAGGGGTTCAGGCCCAGTCAGCATGGGCTCATGAAAGGCAGGTCATGCTTAACCAACCTCATCTCCTTCTATGACTGGGTGACCAGACTGGTAGACGAGGAAAAGCCTATTAATGTAGTCTACCTGGATTTCAGCAAAGACTTTGACACGGTCTCTCACAGTATTCTCCTGGGGAAACTGGCTGCCTGTGGCCTGGACAGGTATACCCTTCTTTGGGTAAGGAACTGGCTAGAAGGCCACGCCCAGCGGGTAGTGGTAAAAAGACTTAAGTTCATCTGGTGACCCATTACAAGTAGTGTCCCCCAGGGGTCAGTACTGGGGCCCATCTTGTTTAATATCTTTATTGATGACGTAAATGAGGGGATTGAGTGTGCCCTCAGTAAGTTTGCAGATGACAACAAGTTGGGAGGTGGTATCAATCTGCCTGAGGGAAGGGAGGCACTTCAGAAGGATCTAGATAAGCTGGATTGCTGGGCTGAGGTGAATGGGATGAGATTCAACAAGGCCAAATGCTGGGTCCTGCACTTTGGCCACAATAACCCCCTGCAGCGCTATAGGCTTGGGGCTGAGTGGCTGGATGACTGTGAAGAGGAAAAAGACCTGGGGGTGTTGGGTGATGTTCGGCTGAACACGAGCTGACAGTATGCCCAGGTGGCCAAGAGGGCCAATGGCATCCTGGCCTGTATTAGAAATAGTGTTACCAGCAGGAGCATGAAGGTAATCATTCTCTTGTACTCAGCATTGGTGAGGTCACACCTCAAGTACTCTGTTCAGTTCTGACATCAAGGCCTTGGAGTGTGTCCAGAGAAGGGCAATTAAACTGTTCAGGGGTCTAGAGCACAAGTCTTATGAGGAGCGTCTGAGGGAGCTGGGATTGTTTAGCCTGGAAAAGAGGAGAGATCTCATTGCACTCTACCTGATGGGAGGTTGCGATGAGGAGGGGTTTGGCCTCTTCTCCCAGGCAACAAACAGGACCCAACAAAATGGCCACAAGTTGGGCCATTAGATTAGACACAAGGAAAAGCTTTTTCTCTCAGAGAGTGGTCAGGCACTGGAATGGCCTTCCCAGGGAGGTGGTGGAGTCACCTTCCCTGTCAGTGTTCAAGAGGCGTCTGGATGAGGTGCTAAAAGATATGCTTTAGTAGATTGTGGTAGCAATGGTAATGGGAGGATGGTTGGACTAGATGATCTTGTATGTCCTTTCCAACCTTGTGATTCTGTGACTCTATGATTCTACCTGAAAAGACTAGTCTTTTCTTTCCAGCAGAAACTTCCACCTGCCTAAATGTACATCAGTTAATGATAACATAAACAAAATTACTTTTTCAATCACATAATGTAGGGAATCATAGAATCACAGAGCCGTGAAATCACAGAATTGTAGGATGACTTAGCTTTCAAACGATCTTAAAGATCATCTAGTTCCAACTTATTTGCCATAGGGTCATGGGCAAGGTTGTCACCCACTAGATCAGTCTGCCCAGGATTTCATCCAATCTGGCCTTGAATTATTCCAGAGATGTATCATCCACAACTTCACTGGGCAACACGGGCAACATCTTCCAGTGTTTCAGCACCCTCTGAGTTAGGAATTTCTTTCTAACATTTAAAATAAATCTCTTTTAGTTTAAAGCCATTCAGCTATGTCCTTTCACTATCAGATCACTACGAGTAAAAAGTTGCTCATGATCCTGCTTATAGAATCATGGAATCACAAGAGTTGGAGAAGACCTCCAAGATCACCTGGTCCAACTGTTCGCCTAACACTTATATTTCCCCATTAAACCTTGTTCCTTAGTACAGCATCTAAAAGTTTCCTCAACACCTCCAAGGATGGTGACTCAATCACCTTCCTGGGTAGCTTGTCCCAGTGTCTGTCCACTCTTTCAGAGAATAAGTTTTTCTAATATCCAGTATGAACATCCCCTGGTGCAACTTGAGGCCATTCCCTCTAGTCCTATTACTAGTTACATGGGAGAATAGGCTGAGCCCCACCTTGCCACAACCTCCCTTCAGTTACTTGTAGAGAGCTGTAAGGTCTCTCCCAAGCCTCCTCCAGACTCAACAAACCCAGTTCCCTCAGCCTCTCCTAATAACGCTTGTGCTCCAGACCCCTCACCAGCTTTGTTGCCCTTCCCTGTATATGCCCCAGGTCTCAATGTCTTTCTTGTAGTTAGGGACCCAAAACTGAACACAGGTGAGGTCTTACCAAAGTTGATTACTTTGAGGGATGATCATCTCCCTGCTTCTGCTGGCAACACTGTTTCTGATACAAGCAAGGATGCCATTGGTGTTTGTGTCTACCTGGGCATACTGCTGTCTCAAGTTTATCCAAGAGTAGACAAACTCCCTGGGGTTTCCCTGGAGCCTTCTTCAAGCAAGGCAACTCCAGCACCCTCAACCTTTCTTTGAAGAAGAGGTACTCCAGCCTTCTGATAATCTCTGTGGCCCTTCTCTGGACCCACTACAAGAGCTCTGCATCCATTTTGGGCTGGGAACCGCAAACCTGGATACAGTACTCCAGATGGGACCTCACAAGGGCATAATAGAGGGAGACAGTTAATTCCCTCCCCCTGCTGGTCACCTCTCCTTGGGTGAGGAAACAGCTCAGGAAACAGTTGGGCTTCTGGGCTGCACACATGTACTGTTGGCTCATGTCCAACTTTTTTCCAACAGAACTTCCAAGTCCTTCTCCACAGGGCTGCTCTCAGTGAGTTCTTCCATTCTGTATATATATCTACTGCCCTGACCCAAGTGCAACACATTATATTTTGCCTTATTGAAAATCACTAGGTTCTTGTGAGACCACTTTTCAAATGTGTCCAGGTCCCTCTGGATGGCATCCCTTTCTTCTGTCATTTCAGCTGCACCACTCACCTTGATGTCACCTGCAGTCTTGCTGAGGGGCACTTGATCCCACTATGTATGTAACTGAGGAAGATGCTGAAGAGCACTTGTCCCAAGATGGACCTCTGGAGGACACCACTCATGACCAGCCTTCACCCAGATGTAGAGTCATTGTCCACAACCCTCTGGGTGAGACTGCTGAACCAATTAATTATCAACTTAATAGTTCAGCCTTCAAATCCATATGTCTTTAATTTAGAAATAAGGATATAGTGCAGCATGTGTCAAAGGCTTTTCACAGTTCCAGGCAGATGACATCTTTTGCTCTTCCTCTGTCTGCTGATGCTGTCACTCCATCATAGAAGGCAAATGGATTGGTCAGGCACAGTCTGCTCTTGGTGAAGCCACACTGGCTGTCTTGGATCACCTCCTCATCTCACATGTGACTTCAGGAGGATCTGTTCTATGATCTTCCCAGGCACAGACATGAGGCTCACTGGCCTGTAGTTCCCTGTGTCTTCCTTTCTGTGTTTCTTAAAAATTGAATTGAATTTTCCTTTTTGCAGTCCCTGGAGACTTTGCCTGACAGCCATGAATTTTCAGACATGATGCTATGCTCCTTGACATGCCATGACCTTTATGACAGCCATGACTTTTCAAATACTTCAAATATCATATGTAATGTCTCTCAGAGAAGTTGCAAGAATTCTGTTGATACTCGTCTCAGTACCAATGCTTTCACTTAGGCAGGAAATTTGTTTCCATACCTGCTCATTACTGCTTTGTATTGAATCTGGCAGAAAACACCACATGCAGGAAGGCCTGTGAAGATCTCTACTTGTTTGACCAAATGTATGCTTCCTGTAGGTTTCTGAGGAGTGTGAAAACAAGCAATGGGATTTGAAAAATATTTATGAAATCACTAGTATAAAATAAATGACTGTTCAAGAAATTGTTAAATGAAAACAGAAACAAATGAGCTGCAGTAGAAAGTTCACTTGGTAATCGTCATGCCGAGTAAGCAAAAACATGGCCCCCTTTAGAGGGTTACTTTAGGCTTTGCCCTCTCAGAAATTTCAGCCGCATTGTACCTTAGGTGCAATCATTTTCACTGTGGTGAGAAAGAACAGTTTCCACGCAGTTCAGTTCACACCATCTGTCTCACTTGAAAAGGCAACTTCTGACAAAGAGGATGACTTTCATATCAGGGAGAGAGTATAGAGAATATCATTGCCCCAGATCCTATTTAAAAATGAGATTGGGCCTGTTTGAACCCACACCCACAGCCTCCTTACAGAACCTGATATAAATATACTGTTGTTCTCTGCCTGCCCTCTCCTCCTGCAATTCTCCCCTCTTACTTCACTGTGTCTCTAAAATGGGACAGGAAAAAAAGGAAAAAGAAACAAATACTTCTATACAAAGGCAGAGATACTGTGACCTAAGAACATACACTTTTACAGAGAATACCATATTTCCTGCTCATTCTCTTTCTCCTCCACTTCACCTCTGTGGTGCATTGTGTTCTAACTCAGCTATTCTGAAGCTAAAATAACCATTAAAGACTTTTCATTCTAAGCTAGACTGTGAATGTTTCACAAAGCATTTTTCAAAAATGAACGTATTCTATCCTTGTGAGTTACAACAGTATGGATGATGTAAGACTGAAGTCAATGAAAAAGCTAAGATTTAACAAAAGAATCTAATTTTTAATCTTAGATTCTGTTAGTTGCACATTAGCTCTCTTTTCTTGCTCTGAGCTGTACCAAAGCCATACATTCTCTTACTATGAACTGAAATAAAAACTTCATATTTAACAATTATTAAAGCATCAGGGGAAAAGAATGGTTTCTCCTTTTTCACAGAATCCTGTGAAATTTTCTGAATGATGCATAATGAACTGTCGTTAAAGAAATGAAGTAAGAAATGGGAATTGATAATGAAGTTCAGTATTATTAACAAGGTCAAAAAATATGTCAGTGAGAGATACAGATGCACACACATACACATATTTATTTAATATATATGAATATCTCTGAAGATATAATTAGTGCAGAAGTAGACAGCAATTTTACACTAGGCAAGAAATAGGTCAACTCAGCTGAGTTCCCTACTGTACTTACATCTGACTGAGTCTGTATATATATTGGATGTAAAGGGAACAGTGATTTATCAGTATTTCTTTCTCTAGCACTTATTGTATGACAGTCCAGGAAAAGAAGCTTAAAAATGACCTCTAAATCTCTTTTTTTTTTTTTTTTTTTTTTCTCTTTTCTTATTTTTCTGGTATGACCCTCTCCTTCTTCCCTCCTCTTTTTTCTCTCTCAGTACTTTTTAAAATATGAGGTAGGGTAGACATTTGTCTGATATTCTATTTTGGGAGATTAATGCAATCATAATATAACTTATTCTATGTGAAGAGCAAAAGGAACACTGCTAATAATCTTCATACAGTTATAGCATGAATGTCAAGAAGAAAACCATACTGTAAAATTGATTTTACCTCATGTTTTATGTCAAGTCAAGAAGATGAATTAAAGATGTTTCTTGATTCCAAGTGTAACTCTTATACGTAACAACTAATTCCATAGTGGGAAAAGATTGAAAAATTTTAAAGATTAGTGAGGTATATTGAATTTTATCTTACCTGAACTTTCTTATGAGTGCTTTTCCACCTTTCATAATATGTCCTGTCAAACAGTATTTGTGACTTGCAATTCTTCATTTCTGAATTTATTTTGTTTTATTTTTTATTTTATCTATCTACTGTATTCAAACAGTTGTGGTTCATTTACAATTTGATTGGATTTCTCTACAGAATTCGTTTGTTTGTCATTTTACCTATTTCAAAAATAAAAGACAACACAACATGCACATATTTAAGATCTGTTACCATGGCTTTGGTAAATTAGAATTATATTAGAAGTCTTTTTGAATCTGCTTGATTATGCTCTCTTTTCAGCTAGAATTTGAGATTCATTTTAATCAGCTTTATTTAACATCCTGATTTTGTGTATTACAAACATTCTGAAGAATATTTAATGAAAGAAATGAAAAGCCTGAGCCTGAGCATATTTCGCCCACAGGTGATTTTTAAAATCAGAGTGATAATCTCATTAAATGTTAAAAAGCTCGTCTGGAGAAAGCTGTTATCCATTAAAAAAAATCTAATGTGAATAAAGTCTACTTAAATCCCTGAACTTCCTCCTTATCACTGGAAGTGTCTACAGTGGTGAGGCTAGCACTGATTTTCCAATTAGTGCTGCATTGCAACTCAGTGTTAAGCAGTCAGTCTGTGTTAGAGAGACCACCTCATGAAGGTGGAGCAAGACAGAAAGGCAACAAGAAGAATTCACATTTTAACATGTCAAATAGAGGCTGGAGAAACCGTGAAGATTTAGGGCTCTTGACTTGTGTCCTAAGGCTTTCTCTCAGAGTAGGAACTGGTAGGAACAATACAAACCTCTAAGGAGAAGCCTCAAAGACTTCTCTTCTGTCTTTACCTGTATTGGTACCAAGTACAGAAGTTTGCTAGATAACAGTGATTATGCCACTCACTCTGGCTCATTTCTTTTTGTCTCTGATTTAAAACAAATTTCAACATTTGCTCCAAAAAGAACAAATAGCCATTGTTTTTGCCTTCTCTCTACTCCATTCTTTCTCAGTTGTGAATTTCTTTGTTGACTGAAGACAAGCTGGGTCCCTTGCTGACTGCAATTAGCATAATGTTTCTTCATTATTTTTATCATGTACAGATTATATCTTGAGTCAGCTTTTCAGGTTTTCATTTAAAAGATGGCTAAGAAATAAAAATATTTTTTTCTGATCTCATCTGCTATAACTGTTATGTGCCATTTATCTCAGCTACCCACACAGAGCCCTGCACTGTCCTAAATGTGCTAAGTCATTCTTGTGCTAGTTTCTTTTCTTCTCACAGCTAAATAGCCCCTATAGCTGATTCCTTTCTTTTATTTTCTCTTCAGTGTTTTCAGTCAATCGTTTGCATGGATTACTACTGCTGATTTTTATTTTTTTTTTAATTGAAAACCACAAAAATAAAATAAAATAAAATCCTTCAGAATTTTCAGTATTTTCCCCAGACCTACTTTTCTACCCATTTCCATTTTCACAAGCAGCACTATATTCCTCATGCTGTGGACTGCATTTATCATTGCAATATGTA
Source organism: Alectoris magna (assembly GCA_030625065.1). Classification (NCBI taxonomy): domain Eukaryota; kingdom Metazoa; phylum Chordata; class Aves; order Galliformes; family Phasianidae; genus Alectoris; species Alectoris magna. Next base: position 46,278,888 of record CM060564.1, read on the forward strand.
ATCATCACTTATGCAATGAAAGACGATTTTTACCTTTAGCATTTGCCACAAATTTCAAATTTTGCTCCATGAAAGTTGTTATTTTCATCGAAACACACAAAGATATACAGTGAATATACATCTACTTAAAATCTCATCATTCTTCATATATACTGATTCTCAGTGAACCACTAGTCTATATTAGATTCCTCCTACAAAGGACTCTAGCATAATAGTTTTTTATTTTATTTTATTTTATTTTATTTTATTTTATTTTATTTTATTTTATTTTATTTTATTTTATTTTATTTTTTACTGCAATTGCACTGGTGACTTCCATTATTTTTCTGGATGTAACAGTATGTTGTGCAATTTTGCATGCCACATTATAATTGCCAAAAGTAACTGGAAGTGGCAACTTATCTGGCCTCAAAGAAATTGTTTTATCTCCCAATAAAGTATAAAATAATATATGTCACCCCCAAAAAATCAAGTAGTACATCACTAATGTATTGCTTTTTTCTCTCCACCGGACTGAATACCCATATATTAACTACATGCCTTGTTATTATAAATAAATAAATAAATAAATAAATAATAGCGTTTAGAACAGAACTATGCTTAGAATACATGCTTAAAATAATGGAGAGGACTTTTTGAGAGATACTTCAGTTAAAATCACTCAAGGTCCATTACATACATCAAAGATCACTTTATCAGTTACTAAAGCAAAGGAATTTCTGTGGAAATGTGTGAGAAATACTGCTTATCTGATAAAATGGAATGCTTTATGGAACCTGGAGGTAGTAAGTAAGGCATATTCATTTGAAAATGTAGAAGACTGTAAAACTGACTTGAAAAATATACACTCTTATTTTAGCTTCAAGTATCTTGACTTCTATTTATAAACAAAGTTTATTCACACATCAGCTGATGTATGAATACATAAAAATGCATTAAGTCTATCAGAAATTAAGACTCTACCTTACCAGATATATATATTCTTTACTATTAAGTATTCAGATCTCCAAGTTAGACTCAGGCTCCAAAATCTTATGCTCTAGATGTATTTACCCTGAGAATGGTGGGTCCCATATATCTCATTTCCATGTATATGATTTGTGGAAAGAAATTCAGTTATTGTGATTAATGTACCTAATTAAAATATACTGTCTTGTTACAAAAAAGTAAAAATAAAAATAAATAAAATCATGGCTTCATGTGAAGAAGACAATTTTATCATGAACAGTGTAGTTCCAGAAGACTGCTGATATAGACGGAAATTTTCCACAACTAATGCTGTGCACTGAAAAATACTGTTTTTTGACTCTCTGCAGAGAACTAAAACAAACCAATCTTGCTTAGTTATTGGAGTCAGGATAGTGGGAGGAATTTATGATAACAATTCTTGCAAATAATATATATTCATTTACATTGCTATAGTGTTTTATAGGTAGCAAATCCCATTCTCCATGTTCTAATCTACTGTGATCAAACATTAGGCTGATTTCCAGTTTCTAACACTTCTTAGTTGTCTCATTCCTATATTTCAGAGCAAATGCAGTAATTTTCATGAAATGTGCAGTCACCATTTCCAAAAGACAAAACACTAAGAATTCCCACAATCAGATTTTTTTTTTTAATGATGAGGTTACTGTAAAATCCTCAAATGATTGTATTTTGAAATTTATTATTTTTATATAAATATTAAAGAAAGCTAGAATGAGATGTTAGGTAAACTGTAGCAAGAGCTATGAGTATATCTGGCATTTGAATGACACACAGAAGCACCAAACAAGTACTTAGACACCACAGAGGATAAGTAGGCTAGTGAGATTTCTGTTGTGGAGAAAAATCTGTGTTCTATAAACTGTTCCTTAAGAGTTCTGGTGTTATCCTTTTGCAGATAAAATGTACCTCCAAATGTATATAAGGGAATTGGTGATGCCCATGTAACACAGATTATGAGGTTTGGAAACAGAAAAAAACAAAAGAATAATTTCTGGGTTTCCCTCTTTGCTGTTATCTGGAGTCCATATTCCAGGCAGGAGAAAATAGTTACTGTAACAACACAATAACATTTTGCCATAGTATTAGGTTTGGAGGCACAAGATTTATAATGAATCTACAGCACTCTTCTCTAGGAATTGAATACCTACACTCAATACAAGGAAAGGGTTGAGGTTTGGTTTTCTCTCAGGACATCATAGTATTCTGGGTTTGTTTGTTTGTTTGTTTCTTTGTTTGTTTTCATATAAAAAAAAAAAACAACAAAAAAAAAAACAAAAAACTGATAAGTTATTCAACATAAATCTGTTTCAGGAGACAATGACATATGTTTGAGCTCTGGCTATTCAAAGATGCCCCGAACTCATTATATTCAATTATGTGAGAATTTTAGCGACTGAAAATGACATCTGAATCAACCTGCATAAAGACGCTGCTATAATGTCTAATCCATATTCTTACAATGACTCAAATTACAAATAAAATATGCCATTCAGTCCTTTCTTCTTTTGCTGTGAGCAAACCAGGAAGGCTGTAATAGAATCATAGAATCATAGAATCATAAGGTTGGAAGGGACCTATAAGATCATCTAGTCCAACCATCCTCCTATCACCATTACTACCTCTAAGCTAGTAAGCCATATCTTTTAGCACCTCATCCAGACGCCTCTTGAACACTGACAGGGAAGGTGACTCCACCACCTCCCTGGGAAGGCCATTCCAGTGCCTGACCACTCTCTGAGAGAAAAAGTTTTTCCTTGTGTCTAATCTAATGGCCCAACTTATGGCCATTTCGTTGAGTTCTGTTTGTTGCCTGGGAGAAGAGGCCAAGCCCCTCCTCATCGCAACCTCCCGTCAGGTAGTTGTAGAGTGCAATGAGATCTCTCCTCTTTTCCAGGCTAAACAATCCCAGCTCCCTCAGACGCTCCTCATAAGACTTGTGCTCTAGACCCCTGAACAGTTTCGTTGCCGTTCTCTGGACACACTCCAGGGTCTTGGTGTCAAAACTGAACACAGTACTTGAGGTGCGGCCTCACCAATGCTGAGTACAGGGGGATGATTACCTCCATGCTCCTGCTGGTAACACTATTTCTAAAGCAGATCAGGATGCCATTGGCCCTCTTGGCTACCTGGGCACACTGTCAGCTCGTGTTCAGCCAAGCACTGACCAACACACTCAGGTCTTTTTCCTCTTCACAGTCATCCAGCCACTCCACCCCATATATATGAATAGATGTATATATTTGACATCTCAAATAAAAGAATAACGAATTACTCTGCATGAATCTGCCTTCTGAAAATTCAAAATATCCTCAATTATCTTCCAACACTTTTTTTCAACTTCTGACATATTAGTGCTTAAGAGGTGTTTAAAGCCAGGCTCTTGTTTACACTATGACCCATTTAAACATTTTGGAAATACTGAGAATATTTAGAAAGATGTAAAGAATTGCAAGAACAATGTAAATTTTGTTATTGTTATTTTCTTATATAAAAGTTATGAATATGGATTTCTTGATGTTTCTTTCAAGGTCTTCTTTCATCTTAATCTGTAAGGATAGGAGAAAGCAAAGCTTGTAATGTACCATTCACTATTAAATATTTTAATTTCTTCATTCTTAATTCATTTCTTCATTTCTTCATTTCTTCATGAGGTCATACCACACTGCAACATCTCACTGAGAACCCTAATAAAATGTACTGCTCCTGAACCTCAGCTAATCCATCACCTGATGGCAGGCTGCACACAGTTAGCATTAAAAGAGAACTTCATCTGTCAGTTTCAGATAAGAATCTATACCTATCTGTTCATTTCCCGAAGCTTTGGAAACAGGTAAAAGCAACGACTAAAAACCATCAGTGTAATAGCTAATGTTATTTGTCAGTACTATAGGAGATACCAATCCAAACTGATTGCATCATTAGGTATTGCTGAACTATTTCAACACTTACTTACACTTACCTGCTACACAAAAAAAGTAGCCATTGTTTTCTTTCCTGTATTAAGAACATCTAAATTCAGTGCCAGTGAGATAATTTGAGAAATTGAGATCTTTTATCTTTTTCATTAAAGCCAGTTAAATACACAATAGGAAAGCGTTATTTTTCACACTGAGCCTATAAATTGTTATCTTAGTTGGCAAGAATTAAAAAGTTGAATTGTAATACAATGCTTAAAGAGATTAAAGATCTTCTGCAGAGGTACAAGCTTTCATTTTACTGGCCAAAATTCTGTTCACTAAAAGTAGTATACATCAAGAATTCCGGATTCCCAATTTATTCCTCACAATTTCCTCAAGTTAGTGAAACTGTAGGGTAAATAATTTTTAGCATGAAATTTAATCTCTTTGGAGATAAAAACTTATAATTGCTTCTTGGGGCCAAATCCAGTTTATCTCCAGTTCCTTCCCTAACTCCTTTTCTAAATCTTATTCTTCATCCTGTTTATGGTAGTGAAATGAGATATGAAGCAAAATGTTCTCCATCTGTAAATAGATATGGCTGTTCCAGTAGACATGTACATTTTATCGTTTGATTTCATCGTATTACATTTCATACAATATGAAATGTCAAGTTATTGTGAACCAATCTTAGTAAAAATAACAGAAGTAAATATTCATACGAGATTGATATTTGTTCTCATATTTGCATGAAATCTTCTGATCTTTTAAACATTCAAGTATGTCTTAATTTAATTTTTATATGTGGTCTAAATGCCAGGTTTAAAATATATGAAGGTTAAATGTTTAAATATCACTGTTTTTAACATGGTATTTAAATATTTCAAATACCACAAGAAAGAAGCAGAGAAGATTTTTTCTTAATTAGTGTATTCCACATTTTTGATCTGTTGTCCAGGACTGATTATAGTTAAGGACTTCCTGTAAATCACAGTTCTTCATCTACTTCTTCAGTAAAATATTATCTATGCAAGATAAAGAAAATGTTTTCACGGAAAATGTGGGATGTCTGGATTACTGGTTAATACAATCTGGAGCATATGTTTTGGCTGGACTTTTGTTTTAAAATATCCTCTTCTATATGTTTCAAAACAAAACTGGGGGAAAGAGTAATAAAGGCTATAATAGATATTGCATGGGTGCAATACTTGGAATTACTAAAGACTAATAGAAACCTAAAACAGTTTTCCTCTGAGTTTACTGGTCTTCCATGAATTGGCTTGCATTGGAAGAGAGCTCTCAGGTCAAATGTTTCCAAGCCCCTTATTATGGGCAGTGCTGCAAACCAGTAAATGAGGCACAAGATCAGGCTGCCCAGGACTACATCCAGCTCAGCCTTGAACACCTCCAGGGGTGGGGTATCCACAACTTCTCTGGGCATCCTGTTCCACTACCTCACAATCCCCTCTATGAAAAGTTTCCTCATGACGTGTAATCTAAGTCTTCCCTCCTTTAGTCTAAAACTGATCTCCCTTGTATTATTACTATTTATCCATGTAAAAAGTTGATTTCCCTCCTACTTGTAAGCTTCATTTAAGTAGGGAAGACCGCAATGAGGTCTCCTCTGAGCCTTCTATTTTCCAAAAATTCCACTATTTACACACGTAAATGTTTTTGGTGACTTTTTACAGGCTAGTTCCAAGGTAAATACTTTGATTACTCATTAAGAACATCATAAAAAAGGTAAAACACAGAACACTTTTCTTTTAAAGCTAAGGACTCAGTGGTCTGAAGAGTACGTAAGTCAAAACATTGTTTTGCATATTTGAGGAATATATTTACTGTCTTTTAAATATTTATCTTCCCCCCATGAGCCGCACCCCCCCCCCCCACGCCCCCCTCCTGGAATGAGCGCATTCTTTTCATGTTTTTCTTCATGACTCTTAACAGAGCAGTGTATGTATGTTAAAAATAGGAAAACCTTAACTTCACTAAAAGATGTTTTTTTTTTTTACGATGCATTTTAAAAATGTTTATTGACATCATTGTACACTAGGAAACAAGTATTATTTTTTTTCTTAATAATCAGTTGTTTTAATATTTTTATGAAGATGATGCTGAAGTTGCTGCTAACAGGAGGATATTGCCAAACATTCAACATAGCATGAAATATTATTTTTTAGGGGGAGAGCTCCTCCATGAATTCAATATGGATGAAAGACCAGCTGAAGTACCTCTATACCAATGCAAGCAACATGGGAAATAAGCAGGAGAAAGTGGAAACCATGGTTCAGTTGGAAAACTATGGTCTCTTTACTGTCACAGAAACATAGTGAGATGACTCTAATAACTGAAACAACATAATTGAGGACTATGAGCTTTTTAGAAGGATAGGGTTGGTGAGATAAAAGAAATTATGGAGTTGCCCTCTGTGTTGAGAAGTGGATAGACAGCTGTCCCACTCCAATTTTTGTAGGAAATGGTTCGACATAGGTTCAGCTGGAGGAAGACTAATGCCATAAAAGATGCCAAATGCCATCCAACTGATTTATTACAAATTCTAAGCAGCTAAGGAACGAAGGCAAGATGAGCAACTTAGCGATAGTAAAGAAAAAAATTCTAGCAAACTATTTATAAAAAGGGGATAGTCACCATCAGGGATCCAGCATTGTCTCAATGGCTCATCAGGAGGCAGCAAGATGGTCAACAGTGTCTCATTGACCCGCAGGGCTGCACTTCAGCAGAGTGGAGTACTCATTCTACCTCAGAAGTCTTCGGGTTTTTATCCTCTTCATAGCATTGTTTTGTTTGTTAGGGTCAGCAGTTGGTTGTCAGGAGCAGTTCTGTTTTATTTGTCAGGTCTTGCTTTAGTTGTCAGGGGCATTTATATTTTGTTTGACAGGGTCTGTAGTAGTTGTCAGGGGTACTTAAAATTTGTTAGCCAGAGACAACAGCATGTCCATAGGACATGCCTCTTCTGTTGAGTAATTGGCAACTGATCACATGACTGTTGCATGGTGGCCTGCTAGGTGTGTGTACTGTGTGGTGGTTCTCTCCTCCCAGACAACCCCCATAAATCAGCTTGAATGCCCAGAAGGAGCAGCAGCTGAGAAATGTTTCTCTTTGTCACTGAGCTGCATGTTTCTCTTGCCACTATGCTCAAGGTAACCATTAGCCCCAGTATCTTGTTGAGCAGGTCATGTGTTGGATGAGCGCCACTGAACAAGCTACAAAGCTTTGAGTCAAAAAACTGTTCCAGTTTCTCACAACAGCAAAGAGCTGATGCTGAGAAACAGTTGCTAACAGGCTGAGAGCCTGTGGGTTAAAATTAGGGACTGGACCAAAAAAGGACAGCAGGTGATCGTGATCTGCTACCTGACCATCTGACCTAGGGAAGCCTGTTGACAAGACCTCGATTCTGCTGCAAGAGGTGGCACACTCATAGGCTGTCATCCTAGTGGGGGATCTCAATCATTCAGATGTCTGTTGGGAAAAACAAACAAAAAAACAAACAAAAAACCCCACAAAACACACACACACACACAAAAAAAAAACGCAGTCCAGGAGACTCCTGAAGTCCACTGATGACAACTTTCTTGTTCAGATATTGAACAGATATACCAGAGATGAAGTGTTGATGGACCTGGTGCTCACCAGCACTGAAGAGAACATAAAAGAAGTTAAGATCAGAGGCAGGTGGAGCTGCAGCAATCAGGCTCTGGTCATGTCTGTGATCTCAAGGAAACTGGGCCTAGTACAGAGTGGAGTCAGGACCTTGAACTTCAAGAATGAAAACTTCAGGCCGTTTAAAGAATTACTGGGTGAGATCCCCCTGGGAAACTCTCTTTAGTGGAAAAACAAAAGAATAGAGCTGGCAGCACTTTAAGGACGGCTTTATGAGACCACTAGTGCTCTCCATCCCTCAGAATAGGAAAACAGGCAGAGACGAGAGGAAATTAGCATGGCTCAGCAAGGACCTGCTGGTCAGGATGAGGGGGAAAAAAGAAAAAAGAAAAAAAAAAAGAAAAAATAAATAAAAGTATAAGCAGTGGAAGCATGGATGCATGGGTTAGGAAGAATGTAGGGATGCTGTCAGGATATGCAGGAATGGAGTCAAGAAAGCTAAGGTGTAGATGAAATTTAACGTGCTAAGGGATGTGTAAAACAAGAAGAAATTGTTTACATGCATTGGGCAGAAGAGAGAGGCAAAGGAGTGTACTCCCTCCGATAAATGAAATGGAGATCTGGCCTCCTCAGGCCAGGAGATGGCTGAGTTACTTAATAAGTCCATTGGCATGGTCTTCATGGGCAGTCAGGCTTCTAATATCTCTTGTACCCCAGAATATCTAAGTAGGGGTTGGAGAAGCCAAATGCCTCTCAATGTAAGAGTGGAACAAGTCCAAGACCACTTCATAAGATTCAATGTACACAAGTCTACGGGGGCCAGATGATTTTCACCCCAGCTTTCCGAAGGATCTGGCTGTTGTGTTGACAAGTCACTCTCTGTCATATCTGAAAAATCATGTCAGTCAGGCAAAGTCCCCGATGACTAAAAAAAGGGAAACATCACTTCCATTTAAAAGAAAGGGAGAAAGGAAGACTTGGGGAACTACAGGCCGGTGAATTCATGTCTGTGCCAGGGAAGACTGTGGAATGGATTCTCTTGGATGTGATGCTAAAGCGCATGTGAGACAGGATGGTGATCCAAGACAGTCAGTATGGCTTCACTGAGGACAGACTGTGTCTGACCAATCAGTGGCCTTCTGTGATAAAGTGACAGCATCAGTGGACAGAGGAAAGGCAACTGATGTCATCTGCCTGAAACTGTGCCTTTGACATGTCTTGCACCACATCCTTATCTCTAAATAGATAGGTTTTGAAGGCTTGACTATTCAATGGACAAAGAATTGGTAGGATGGTCATAACCAGAGAGTTTTTGTCAGAGGTTCTATGTCCAGATGGAGGTCAGTCATGAGTGGTGTCTTCCAGGGGTCCACCGTGGGTCCAGTGTTCATTAACATCTTCATCAGTGACACAGACAGTGAATTGAGAGTAGCCTCAGCAGGACTGCAGATGACACCAAGGTGAATTGTGCAGTTGACACAATAGAAGGGAGGGTTGCCATCCAGAGGGACCTGGACAGGCTCAAGAAGTGGGCATGTGAGAACCTAATGAGGTTTAGTAAGGTAAAGTGCAAGATGCTGTGCTTGGGTCCAGATGGAATGGCTTTAAACTAAAAGAGGGTAGATTTAGGGTAGATATTAGGAGGAGATTCTTAAGTCAGAGGGTGGTGAAGCACCAGAACAGAGAGACTGTGTATGCCCCATCCTTGAAGCCCTCAAGGCTATCTTGGATGGGATCCTGGGTAGTCTGATCTAGTGACTGGCAACCATGCCTATGGCAGGAGTGTTGGAAATAGATAGTCTTTAGGGTGTTTTCCAACCTAAGCCATTCTATGATACTATGATTAATGTGTGAGCCAAAAGGGTGGGAAAAACTGATATATTTGAAATGTATAGGATGTTATTCCTGAAAACTGCTTATTAGATAGCTGAATTAGGAAACAGCTGTCACAAAGTCCAGTAATTTCAGAGGTCCATGCATATGGGAACACATTAAGTTAGACAGAAATGCAACATAGAAAAGAGACTCTGAAAAGCCAGACTCAGGGTAGAGAAAGAGCATTTGCCCTTCTTGCTTAAAAACAGAATAGATGCAACTCACAGAATCACAGAATCACAGAATTATCGAGGTTGGAAAAGACCTAGAAGATCATCCAGTCCAACCATTACCAATACTTCCCAGCTAAATCATGCCCCTCAACGCAACATCCAAACGTTTCTTGAACACTCCCATGGTCGGTGATTCCACCACCTCCCTGGGCAGTGCGTTCCAATGCCTGACTACCCTTTCTGAGTAGTAATACTTCCTAATGTCCAGCCTGAACCTCCCCTGGCGCAGCTTGAAACCATTCCCTCTAGTTCTATCACTGATTACACGAGACAAGAGGCCGACCCCCAGCTCACCACAACCTCCCTTCAGGAAGTAACTCATGCCATGATATGATTTCATTGATTTATCATTTCTTGAAAACAGTAATGCAGCAGAACTTTTATTTCTACTTAGCACTCCAAAGCAATCTGATCTGAATCTAGTCTGTTTGTATGTGTTAAATATAGCACTGTGTGACTGTTTAATAATGTGATAATCTTGTTTGGTGCTAGAGTCAATCTTTACCAGCTGAGATATGTTTGGAGACATTTTACTATATGCAGAAACTCTCAATTCTCTCTCTCTCTCTCTCTCTCTCCCCGTCTCCCCCTCTCTTTTAATTAATATAAGATTTACTATTGGTTGAAGGCTTAAAAATTTACACTGTGTAAGCATTCAATGACATGATCTTTTGGTTAGTCATTTGCAAGTCAACTGGAGATATTTTGGCCTTGAAACATAAAATGAGATCTCTTCCCAAATTGCTGTGTTGCTACTTTTCAAATTTACTTTTTTTTTTTTTTTTTTTTTTTTTTATTTCCTGGGCTTTATATCTTTTCATTTTAGTACTTTTCTCTCTACAGTGTCATAGTATATAGAATCATTTAGGCTGGAAATGACACATAAGATTATCAAGTCAAATCGCTTCTTACCTGGTACACCACTAAACAATGTATCTAAGCACTACCTCCAGGAATGATGATTTTACCACTTCCCTCCGTTACCATTTCCAGCCCATAAATACTTTTTTAATCTGAAGGAATGCAACTCTTCCTACAGATCTTTATCTCCAGTCCATAACATGACCCTTCAGCTCTTTCCTTTTAAGAACAAGCTACCCAGCCCACAGTTCTATCCCCAGAACCCTTTTCATCCGTAGTCTGCTCTGTATATCATTTCCTTTTCTTGGATGAGAATTGACGAAGTTCTTTCACTGAGTATTAGAATGCATGGTAGCACTGTCTTGCTGCATTTGGTTACATGTACAATTGATATAATTTGCTTTTTGAGAAAAGTCAGGTAGAAGATGTTGCTAGTTTCAGTCTTAGATATACACTACTTTGTACATTGAAGTTAACTGCCTACAAGACCTTTATGTGTTAGAGGACTTAAATATACTTTAAGGTTCCTGTACTAATAGCTCATCTGACCTTTATATAGCTGTAGGTTGTGGTTCATAAATGGCAGTAGAGAGAATTTCTGATCTTCCTTCTCCCTTCTGTATTTTAAATAATTCACATGCTTGTAATTTTACACTTCAATTATATGCTGGTAATATGCCTAATGGTCCTAAAGAGTCTGTATACTGACTTTATGAGGTCTGGAGTCTTTCTCTGTCACAGAACTGCAAAATAGAATAGGTAGAGTTTTCTTAGCAATTAACTTCAGAGAAAATGAATCCAGTAACAATCAGCATTTCAAACAGAGGTCCACAATATTTTTCTACTGCTAATTTTGATGTTAGCATCCAAGGTGAGCACAGAGTTCTGCATTTATAATGGTTAATTTTATGCTGAAAGTTTTCAGAGAATCTTATTTTACCTGAATATTTAATTATTGTTTTATAGTAAGTGCTCTAAAGAACTTAGGAAGCATATCTTCCTTCTCTCTCTCTCTCTCTCTCTCTCTCACACACACACACACACACACACACACACACACAAACAAAAGAGTCAAAAATATCAGGGTAAAACCTGAGTTTAAAATATTTGATTGCTCTGAAAATAAATGAGTTGATTTGCTTTGTTCTTTTAATCATCAGACATGTTGTGTGTTATTTCTAAATAAATGGTGCCATAAGACAAGCATATGTTGTTCCACATCATGCACTGCAGGTGCTGCAGTACATGCTTGCATAATGTGCCACCTGAAACTCAGAAGCAATTTTCTTTAAAAGGACAGATTGTGGAGCCCTAGCTCATGCTGATAAGCACTTAGTGACGCATGCAGTTCCATTAAAGCCCCTTCTTTCAAGTAAGTGCTAGCTTATGTGAATAAGTTTTTTAGGCCATCTCTGCTTCCAGTACATTTTGGCATTAGCACTAACATACTGACTTACACATTTTTAGAACCTATCTATATACATATGAAAAAATATGTGGAATGTATTGGCAAGTATGTAGGATTTAAAATCTGTTTCTCACTACATAATTAATTAGATTTTATCTTCTAAGTGTTATACTCCATACAGTTCCGCTAGAATATGCTTTATAATAGTGCTGAATTTTATTGATCTATTGGTCAGTAGGTGTATTTCTAGTAAATGTTGGAACAGATAACATATATGCATGTCATATATCGAACAGAGTAGAGTTCAAAGCAAATTTTAACAGTTTCTAATAGAGTAGATTAGTAAGAAACTGATAGTTTTCCGATCCAGAAGAATAACATGGGTTTGGTATTACAAGAAGATTGTACTTCTCCAGAATGTGGATTTTTGCTCTACTGCCTGTGCTAAACCATCTTAACTTGCACAGAAATGACTGTTGTTTACCTTTCTCTATGCCTGCTTCTTTCAGAATCTCAGTTTCTAGGAGAAGAATCATAGAAAATTTGATTAGGGCATCATATATTTTCTGTCTGCACAATGCCATGGAATTTCTAGCAACACTATTGGAGTTCTTTCTCTATTCCCTTTTTCCTCTATTCTCTTTTTTCTCTTTTCTCTCTCTCTCTTTTTTTCCTCTTCTTTTCTTTTCCCCTTTTCTCCCCCCCCCCCCCCTTTTTTTTTTTTTTCCTCCACCCTTCCCATCCTGTCCTTCTTTCCCTTTCCCTTTTCCCTTCCCTTTCTTTTGACATCAGTACTGTGGCTAACCATAGAACTACAGAGAAAAATATTGCAGGTTTAGACTAAACCATTAAGTTAGCTCTTAACTGAGTACATTTGTACATCAGCCTAAAAATGAACCATTGTTTTGTTTTGAAAACCACTGCACTGTGGAATGTACAAAATCATCATGGGAGCATAAAGCTTGCAACTTCTAACAAGGTACATTGGTCAATCACATAACATCTGTATAATATATAGCATCTACATTGATAATACATGTGCATGTATATGTAGATACAGTTACCTATCTATAAATAAACATGTTCATTTACATTGTACATAGAAGTTACAACATGTAAGTGAACCGTGACTATGAGTTAGGTTGAATCACAAGCAAACCAGCTGAAATTAGTAACTGCGTGCTCATTGCCTAGAATAACATTTTGTTTGTGGGTAATCATAGAATCAGAAAATCATAGAATCACTCAGGTTGGAAGGGACCTCAAGGATCATCAAGTCCAACCACAGCCTAACCATAGTGCCCTAACTCTAATAACCCTCTGCTAAATCGTATCTCCAAGCACCACATCCAAACGGCTCTTAAACACATCCAGGGACGGTGACTCAACCACCTCCCTGGGGAGCCTGTTCCAATGTTTAACCACCCTTTCTGTAAAGAAGTGTTTCCTAACGTCCAACCTAAACTTACCTTGGCGCAACTTGAGGCCATTTCCCCTTGTCCTGTCACCTGTCACCAGTGGGAAGAGACCAGCCCCGCTCTCACTGTAAGCACCTTTCAGGTACTGGAAGAGAGTAATAAGGTCTCCCCTCAGCCTCCTTTTCCCTAGACTAAACAGCCGCAATTCCCTCAGCCTACTTTTCCCTAGACTAAACAGCCGCAACTCCCTCAGCCTCTCCTCATAGGGCTGATTTTCCAAGCCCTTCACTAGCCTCATTGCCCTTCTCTGGACCTGCTCCAGTACCTCCACATCCTTTCTGTACTGAGGTGCCCAAAACTGAACACAGTACTTGAGGTGAGGCCTCACCAATGCCGAGTACAGGGGCAGGATGACTTCCCTAGTCCTGCTCACCACCCCATTCCTGGTACAAGCCAAGATGCCATTGGCCTTCTTGGCTGCCAGGGCACACTGCTGGCTCATATTCAGCCAAGTGTCCATCAGCACACCAAGGTCCCTTTCCATCAGGCAGCTTTCCAGCCACACCTCCCTAAGCTTGTAGGGTTGCCTGGGGTTGTTGTGGCCAAAATGCAGGACCCAACACTTGGCCCTATTGAAACTCATGCCTTGGCCCATCGAACCAGTCTATCCAGGTCCCTCTGCAGTGTACTTCTCCCCTCTGTCAGATCAACACTCCCTGCCAGCTTGGTGTCGTTTGCAAACTTACTGAGGGTGTACTCAATCCCCTCGTCAAGATCATCAATGAAAATGTTAAACAGAAGCGGCCCCAGTACTGAGCCATGGGGGACACTGCTCGTAACCGGTAATGTGATTAAAAGCAGGCACATCCTATTGTCATTTTTCATTCTCATTTTCTCATTCTAAATTTTGTCTACTGAACATTTTAGGGATATCATCTTTGATATCATCTCTGCACTGCATTTGCTTCCATCTCAGATGAACAATTATGTCTCCACTTTTTTGGCCTTGTACTTTTCTTGCTAGATAATCTGACTGTGTGTGTGCTCTTTTATCTTAAGGATCATTTAAGTGATTCAGTGTCTTGGTACCTAATGGCACCATATATGCTGTTCCCCAAAGGAAGCTTGAATGTCTTTGCTATAACTTTTTATTTACTCACTCTCTAATTACATAGACTTTAAGATGGTGTGAGAAAAAAAAGATCTTCCACAGCTGTTCCAGTGTCTTTCCCTCTTCTTCTCAACCCTTTCGCAAAGGAAGTGTGATTAATGTTGTCCTTTCATTCTTTTCTATTTTTCTGTGTCTTCACAAAGAATTCCATGTATTTTTAATTTTCAGGACTTTTTAAAATTGAAATTTGAAACCCATAAGTATTCTTTATTCAGAACAATTTGCATTTTTTTATTATTATATTATTATATTATTATATTATTATATTATTATATTATTATATTATTATATTATTATATTATTATATTATTATATTATTATAAATTCAGCTAGCCTGTAAGTCTTGAGACAAAAATTCTGCTGCAGCTTGAATATAGCTCTACTGTAGGTGTGTGTCACTTTGGGGTGTAGATCCTGATTCTGAGTGTCTAGAGTGCATGACCTCCTCCATCTGCAACATACATTTAAAACTTCCCATGAAAATCATGGCCTATGAACAGATTGGTGCATATCTTTATTTTGTCCGAATGTGTCATTAGGATGTGACAATCTCACTTGCATTTACGTTTGAAGTTCCCAACTGCAACCACATTTCCCAGTTTATGTAAGGCCAGAATGGTACCTGTGGTATTGATGATGATCAGTTCTGTGCCACTTACTCTATGTGATCAGGCTTCACCTTTGCTGTTGCATACACACCAAGACATACACCTTCACGTGTTCCAGTTGTTGGCACCATGGACACACAGACTGTGATTCATGGCCCCACCCCATGGCCATACTCATTCCTCCATAGACACACATGTGCCAAGGACAGAGCTTCTCACACAGGAAACAGAAGATGATATCAGTGAGAAGAAAGGATGGACCATGTCAATAAATGCTGGACAAACACACTGATCATCCCCTGCTCACAACTTTCACATACTTTTTGTTCTTTTTCCCTTCTATTATTTTCTCCTTCTTCTATTGTTTCTCCTTAGGCTACCTTGTACTAAATTTGGCTGGGATATTGCCTCAGCCCCATTGTGTTGCCTTGGAAGTTCTGCATTCTATTCAAACTATCAGCATTCTCTGTCCTGCTGTTATTATTCTACGCGCCTCTCTTTATGCAGAAAAAAACTTGTATCAGATAATCTAGTAAATTAGCCATGATAAACCAAAACCATTCATTCTACATACTCTCCCTGTACAATAGTCTTTAATTTAAATACAAAGTGCTTCATGGTTACTAGCTGAAATTACATTTGAGGATACTATATTGGGAGTTCTACAATAAGTCTGTATGGCATTTGGCTCCGCATGGAAAAAGAATATGCCTGTCATCTATATTCTAAGATGTTTTGGAATTATGATTACGCACGTTTCAACAAAATTAGGCCTAGTTTTCATTTGGCTATATAGGAAAGTAAAAGACTGATTTGTGAAAAGTTTAGTCTTTAAAAAATAATAAAAGTCTACTGCAAATGGAATATATTCAAATAATTAATAAAAACTGTGTTGAAATTTGAAGTTCACTGAAGTCAACATAAAGATGGACCTTATCTGTGACTATTCTTCACAGTTCAATTAAGTTTCTGCTCTAGAAATTATGAGTTTGCTGCTTTAAAGCTTCTCTGTTACTATGATATTCTTCTGCAACAATAACAAATTACATTGAAATGAAGCTCAGTTAATTCAGATGAGATTTACTTCCAGATACTCCTTGGTGGGTGGCTGAGGTTTACTATCTGATTCCCTTGCAAAAATAAGAAGCACTCATCACATCCTAAATGACACTCAAACCACAGCTGATGGCATGATTTATTCCACTCTGACAGCAGTTTGAGATTCTTTCTGAATATCCTGAGTGACAGCTCCCAGAACTATGCTGGCAGGAGTGTGTGTTAAGTATTTCTTCTAAGTTTCTATATGTTGATGCAGACGGTATGTCTAGTTCCCCTCCTCTAGCATGTATTTGCACATGCACATTTCCCACAGTCTTCTTATTTTCCTTCAATACTTGTTCAAGCTTTTCAATCCTGTGAAGCTTTGGGTGAGACACCAAAGTTCAGGTATTGAGTAACCTACCTTAGCATTCTGTATGTTAGTGTGTTTCTATGACAGAAATAAATATATTCAAATTTATGAATGTAGGCATTGTTCTCCCTTGGAATTTAAGATGCAGTTGACATCTCTTATCTAGTCTGAAAGAACAATTACTCTTTGGGAAAGATGAGTGAAAGCTAAATGAAACAAATAAGTAAAAAAAAAAAATTAAGAAAATACTCTTCTTAAGCTAACTTCTCTCTAGATCATTGTAATGGCATAAACAAAGTACTTCCAGAGAAAGACAATCTACATTTAGTAATTTCTCTCAGCAGTTCACTTTTGGGGTTGTAGTTATATTACACGGAAAAGATTTAGTGTAGCATATATACATATTTTTTCCTCTCTAATTGTATGATGAGGAATATAGATTTGCAAAGATGACTGTTAGAATTAATTCTTGTAAACAACCAATCCAAACTGAGCTCAGCGGCAAATGGACGTGAACTATAAAACATTATTTCAGGAGTATTCTTCCGTCTATTTATTTATTTATTTTAACAGTAATTTAGAAGAAATGTATTGTGCATGCTGTGTTTAGATGGGAGATAAAACATTTAGTATGACAAGAAGATAGATTTGATGAAGACATCAGTAACTAACAAATTGTTACATCTTCAGTTAATTCTTATATAGGCCATTAAGTCTAAATGCTGAAAAAAATGATAGATTTAACACAAACATCAGTTTTGCACATCACCATTTCAGCTGCTTATATTAACTGAGCATTCATGCTAATTATGTTTTCTCCTTCAATAAAGACTGTAAAAAAGATATACTCATGAAAATATTTGATGTTACGCTCCTATATTCCTGAGAAAATTTCTTTGTAATGCCTGTATGAAAACTATGTATGAACACATATCCTCACTCATATAAGCACAGAAATTGCTTGGTGACCAAAAGTGGTTGTAGCTGGCATAGACCACTCTTTAGTTCCTGACATGAAGGGAAGGCTTGACAAAACAAACAAACAAACAAACAACAACAACAAAAACAACAACATATCTGAGTTGGAAATTTTTAGATTTGTATAGCACCAAAGCTCTCAACAGTTTGGATATGCAATTATGTCAATGCATATGATGCTGTGAAAAGTGGTGTGAATTCCAAGTAAATGCTAGTTAAGCATAGTTAAGAAAATGTATTTAGATCTGTGTTAATAATTTTGTGTATTAAACTTCTGTGATACATCCTCTTACCAGACCATTCATCAAGACAATCAGGACATCACTCTGTTGAAGTTTGTTTCTTCATAATTGAATCTTCCATGCCCTCAGAAAAAAAAAAAAAGGCAAATAATATGCAGTGGTTCAACTTTATTTTCACCATGGAAATCATCTAATCAGGAGGAGATTGGTATTGGAGTTCTACATTCTCTTGTTTGTATCTCATGTAAGAATGTCTTAATCTGAATGCTTTGTAAGTGCACACGCCTAGAAAGTTTTCCCTCTTCTCCATCTTCAATTAGGATGCTTCAGTTTTTTAAATTAATTTTGATGTGACTATCAAGCATTTATGAAATGAGGTGGGTTACACTTCACTGTAGATGTTCACTGTATCTTGTCATTTCTCATCAATGAATTACATCCTCAGGTTCCTTAACCAAATGACCTTAAGCTAAAAATTATCTACCCCACCTTCGTCTAACCTTTATCTAACCTGTCCCAGACATTGTGGTATTTGATGCAGATCATTGTCAAAGAATGATACATAGGGACCACTGCAATTTTATTTTATTATTTTTTATATAATTATTTTAAAATTTAATTTAATTTAATTTTCATTTATTTCAATTCTATTCTATTTCAAGGAAAGTTGGGACTCGAGGGAATGGCATGAAGCTGCATCAGGGAAAGTTCAGACTGGATATGAGGAACAAGTTTTTTACCAAATGCTGTTTGGGCACTGGAATAGTCTCCCCAGGGCAGTGGTTACAGATCTATAGCTGCTGGAGTTCACGAAATGTTTGGACAGTTTTATCAGTGATAAAGCATGAATTTTGGGTGGTCCTGTGCGGAGTCAGGAGTTGGATTCAGTGACAACTCTTTAACACTGGATGATGCTGTTTTCTAATATGAGACCATAATCAATCATCCACATATGAAATAATTACCACAGAAGTTCTCCTACAGAAGCTGCTGACAGTTTTGTTGGCAGAAATGGCCTCTTCTATGATCTGCCTTTCTGCAGTGCCTATATATAATTTACTAACCTACCTGTCAAAGCAGAAATGGATTAATGTAAACATTTTATATAGTAGATTTTTTGCTAATGATGCCCATTTGGATGAATCAGTACAGGGAACATTTACACAATCAGCTGAACTAGCTAATCAGAGGCTATTGAATTGTCCTTAAAATGGAATGCCTTTAATAAGGTTAGCATTTTACCCAAATGGCCAATGCAAATTTGGTAGACAGCCCCAGTGGAGAAAGAAAGTATAAAAAGTCAGAGAACAGGGAACAGAAAGCATATGGAGCAGAGCTAAACAAGGAATCATGTTTAAACTAGCACCACCGAAAAAAAGGATGAAGATTCTTAGTAACTGGGGACTCCTTGGTGGGAGGCACTGAGGCCCACATGTACTGTCCAGATAACCTCTCCAGAGAGGTTTTCTGTGTCCCAGGGGCATGTATCAGAGATTTTAAGAAAGCTCTACCACATCTGATAAAACAAGAAGACTACCACCCACTTGTCATTCAAGTACGGTCTCTGGAGACTGCAACAAGGAAATTATGGAACATTAAATGGGATTTTGCATCCCTTGTTAAAATGTTGAAGGGATTGGGAGTGCAAGTAGTATTCTCTGTCCTCCCAGCTGGTGGCTGGGACCTGGAGGGAAGGAGGAGAATTGATCAGGAGAATTATTGGCTGAGGGTATGATGTCAGGGCCAAGGTTTTTGATCTTGGGCAAGCCTTTAAGAGACCAAGTACGTTGATGTTAGATGGAATGCAATTGAGCAGATGGGGCAAATGTGTTCTGGTGAGCAAGCTGGCTCAACTGATTACAAGAACTTTAAACTAGATTTTGTGGGGGAAGGGGATGGAGGTCCTTGTGACAGAGAATGCTGTCATTTTAGGAAACTGCAGGGAAAAACTTCTCAAATGTCCCTTAGGATCTTGTGAGGACATCTCAGAGAAGATAATATCTCCAATAGCCTGGCAGGAATGTTCTTGCAACGCTCTACGGACATCTGCACCCTCTGCTTCCCTGAAGTGCCTGTATGTCAATGCATATAGTATGGGGAAACAACAACAACAACAACAACAAAACAGGAAGAACTAGAAATCTGTGTGATGTCATAGGACCATGATCTCATAGTGATGATGGAGACATTGTGGGACAGCTCACATGACTGGAATGCTGGTAGAGACAGCTACATCCTCTTCAGTGAAGACAGGCTAGTGAGGTGAGGTTGTGGGGTTCCTCTTTAAGTGAGAGGGACTAGAATGTATCAAGCTCCATCTGGGGGTGAATGATGAACAAGTGGAGAGCTTGTGGGTAAGAATTAAACAGGGGGAATAATAGAGTTAACTCTGTTGTGGGTGTGTACTACAGACCACCTGATCTGGAGGATGAAGTGGATGAGGCCTTCTACAGACAGTTGGAAGTAGTCCTGTGATCCCAGGCACTGGTTCTTCTTACAGGGGACTTTCATCATCCTTATATTTGTTGGATAAGCAACACTGCCAGGGGCACATGTTTCTGGAGGTTCCTGCAATGCACTGAAGATAACTTTCTGATTCAGGTGGTGGAGAAACCAAATAGGAGGGGTGTGCTACTTGAGCTGCTTTTTACAGATGGTCAGGGATGTGAAGTCTGGGGACAGTTTGGGATGCGAAGATCACGAGATCTCTGTGGAGTGTAGGAAGAAGCAAAACAATAAGTAGGATTGCTACCCTGGTCTTCAGGAAAGCCAACTTTGACGTCTTTAAAGACCTTCTTGGAGGTGGAACATTAGAAGGTAAAGGGGCCCATGAGAGCTGGTTGGCACTTACTTAAACACCACTTCTGAGTTCAAGATTTGTGCATCCCTAACAGAAATCAGGTGAAGGTAGCAGGAGGCCTGTGTGGATGAGGAGGGATGTCATGTCATGGGTAAACTAAAAGGAAAGAAGAAGGTACACAGAATGGAGAAAAGGGGCCTGTCCACCTGGGAAGAATATAGGGGTGTTGTCAGGACCTGCAGGGATGCAACAAGGAAAGCTAAAGCCCTCTAGGAATTAAGTCTTGCAAAGTAAGTAAAAGATAACAAGAAAGATTTTTTTTCAGTACACCAACAGTGAAAGGAAGACCAGGGAAAACGTTGGTCCCCTAATAAATGAGGTATGTTAGTAATACAGGATACGGCGGAGGCAGGGATTCTAAATGTCTTATTTGCTTCAGTCTTTACTACAGAGACTTCCCCTTGGGAATCCCAGGCATTAGAGGTAAGAGACAGAGTCTGGGGAAAGGAAGACTTCCCATTGATAGAGGAAGAGATCATCAGTGAGCTTCTAGCCAAAATCAACACACACAAATCCATGGGCCCCAATGAGATACACTCAGGTGCTGAGGGAGATGGCAGAGGTGGTTGCTGATCTGCTCTCTATCATCTTTGAAAGATCTTGGCAAATGGGAGAGGTGCCTGAAGATGGGAGTATAGCCAATGTCACTCCAGTCTTCAGAAGGGCAAGGAGGAGGATCTGGAAACTAGAGACCAGTCAGCCTCACCTCCGTCCTTGGAAATGTGGTAGAACAACTTATTCTGGATTCCGTCTCCAAGAAATTGGAAGGGAAGAAGGTAACCAGAAGTAGTAGATATGGATTCACCAAGGAAAAATCATTCTCAAAGAACCTGGTAGCTTTCTATGACATCATCTGGGTGGATAGGGAGAGAGCAGTGGATGCTGTGTACTATGATTTCAGCAAGGCTGAAATATCCCATCTCCCACAGAATCCTTGTTATGAAACTTAGACCGTGTGGGATAGATGAGTGGATGATGAGTTGGATTGAGAACTGGCTGATTGGCAGAGCTCAGAGGGTTGTCATCAGTGGCACAGAGTCTGACTGGAGGCCTGAAACTAGTAGCATTCCCAGGGATCAGTGCTGGGTCTGATCTTGTTCAAAATCTTCATCATTGACCTAGATGAAGGCATGGAGACCGTCCTCATCAAGTTTGCTGATTATACAAAGCTGTAAGGAGTGGCTGACACACTGGAAGGTTATGCTGCCTTTCAACAAGAGCTGGGCAGACTGGAGAGTTCAGCAGGGAGGAACCTGATAAGGTTTAACAAGGCCAAGTGTAGAGTCTTGCACCTGGAAAATAATAACCACATGCATCAGTACAGGTTAGGGGATGACCTGCTGAAGAGGAGCTCTGAAGAAAGGGACCTGGGTGTTCTGGTGGGCAACAGGTTAGCCATGAGCAAACAGTATGCCCTTGTAGCCAAGAAGTTCAGTGGTATCTTGGGATGGATTTAAAAGGGTGAAGACGGAAGATTGAGAGAGGTGTTCTTTCCCCTCTACTCTGCCCTGTTGAGGCTACGTTTAGAATACTGAGTCCAGTTGTGGTCTTCTTTGTTCAAAAAAGACAAGGATCTCCTAGAAGTAGTTCAGCAAAGGGCCGCAAAAAAAAAAAAAAAAAAAAAAGATAAAGGTCCTGGAGGATTTCCTGTGTGAGGAAAGTCTGAGTAACCAGAATCTGTTCAGCCCATGAAAAGAAGACTAAGAAGTGATCTGATTAAAGTTTATAAATATCTGAAGGGAGGTGGGAGGCAAATGGATGAGTCTAGGCACTTCTTGGTGATGTGTAGTGATAGGAAAAGGAGCAATGGCCTAAAACTTGAACATAGGAAGTTCCATACAAACATGTGGAAGAACTTCTTTATGGTGAGGGTGATGGAGCACTGAAACAGGTTGCGCAGAGACGGTGTGGATTCTCCTTTTATGGAGATTTTCAAGACCCATCTGGACACCTACCTGTGCAACCTATTTTGAGGTATCTGCTTTGGCAGGGGGTTTGAACTTGATGATCTCTTGAGGTCCTTTCCAAGCCCTGCAATTCTGTGATTCTGTGAAGTGAACATAGATACATAAAGAGATTAAAAAAATTAAGTGGGTGTTCTGTGAATTATGAGCTGGAAACTGTTTGGGTGTTTTCAAAAGCAACATTCAATAGATGTAATTTTGTAATGGTACTGTAATAGTCTTTCCTTGTAAACATAAAACACACATGATGGACTGTGGCTACTCAAAGATAAAGGAAAGAGGTTCTGAAAATTAAAGGGGGAGATTTAAAATATATATTGTAGTATTGACATTGGAGAATCGGAGGCTTGCCAGCATGATTCCCATCTACAATAAGGGTCATGAGGAGGATCTGGGGAACAACAGACCTTTCAGCCTGGCCTCGGTGCCAGGAAAGGTTATGGAGCAAATCATCTTGAGTGAGATCACAAGGTATGAACAGGACAACTAGGAGGATCAGGCCCAGCCAGCGTGGTTTCATGAAAGGCAGGTCCTGCTTGGCCAGTCTGCTCTCCTGAGATCGAGTGACCTGCCCGGTGGATGGTGGAAAGGCTGTTGACATAGTCTACCTAGACTTCAGCAAAGCCTTCAACACTTTCTCCCACAGTATTGTCCTGAAGATTTTGTTAAGTAGAAAAAAATATTATTTTTAAAAAGATACTTTTTAAGAGCAGTTTTGAAGAAATTGAAAGGCAGACTATACAATCTAATACCAAAATCTGAAATATAATTGGATGCATGGTAAAAATAATAATTTCCAAGTTAATATTAATCACTGAAATTCAGTTAGTTACAGAACTGTAGTATGTTGGTTAATTCTAAGCTATTCCATGCTATTCTAAAACTAATCTGTTTATCTTCTCTTCTTGCTTCTGCATCTTCATTTAATTGTTATAAGTTTTATAATATACATATCATAAGCATATTAACATAATATTGTTATAAGTTATCTGGAAAATGTCCATACATCAAAGAATATTTATTAGAAGTTAACTTTTTTTTTTTTTTTTTTTTGGTAGAATTTGGTATTTTCATAGGGAAACTTTTAAACAGTTTAAAATGACAACAAAAAAGGTTACTGCCACCATTTAAATCAAAAGAGCAGGGTAGCTTCACTGCCTATACAAAATCCAATCAATTATTGAGCAAGTTTTGTATTCTAATAGCAGCTACAGAGTTTTGACTTTGACAGGTAGATTGATATTGGAAAAGAAAGAAACATGCTAGCCAAATCATAGTAGAATTCTAGAATCACCAAGATTGAAAAAGACCTCTAAGATCATCCAGTCCAGCTGTCCACCTATTATCACTGTTTCCAACTAATATGAACATCCAGGAAAAGTACCATAAAATACCATATTACTTACGAACTGTAAATATCTCTTTAGATTATCATGAAACAGGTGTTGTGTTTTAACCAGCAGACATCTCAGCATCACACAGAGTTCACTCCTTCTGCCTTGTCAGTGGGATTCTGGAGATAATTGAAGAAACAAAGTAGAACTCACGGTTTGAGACAAAAAAGCCTATTTACCAAGAAAAGAAAAGTAAAAATAGTAATAATAATAATATAAATAGATAGATATTTACAAAACAATTGTTGCAGTGCATGATTGCTCACCACTTGCCAACCAATGCCCAGCTAGTCCTTAAGCAGTGGCAGCCCCCTCTGGCCAACTCTCCACAGTTTTCTAAGTTTTTTTTTTCACACAACATCATATAGTATAGAATATCCATTTGGCCAGTTTAGGTCAGCTATCTGGATTCCATCTCTACCCAGCTCCCTGTGTCCCTCACCAGCCATCTCACTGGTAGGATGGTACAAGAAGCTGAAATGTCCTTGACCCTGCATAGCACTATTCAGCAACAGCTAAAATGTTGATGTGTCATCAACATTGTTTTTCCCCTAAAGCCAAAATACCAGACACTATGAACTCCATCCCAGCTGAAACCAGGAAAATAGGTTAGTTTTACCCAATTGAATGATTGGTTCTATGATATTTCTACCATGGAAATCAAATCACATTATTGCAAGCAACATGTTTATGTTTTGTTTCTCCTGTCTTTAGTACAAATCAATTAACCACAAAATCTGAATACAGTTTTGTAGTGAGAAACATGGTAGGACAATGCTCAAGGGAAAAGCTGTCCAGAAGAGAAATATTGCAAATTGAGAGTTGGCAATGACCATATTAAAGATTTTAATACTTTTAAAAATATCTTTATATTGAAAAATATCCACAAGTTTTATTTTTCTGTCAAAAAATGATCTTCTAGAAGAAAATGTTTTCTGTGAATTAAGAGAAACTATAATTTGTATATTGTCAGGAGATTTTGTTATGATTTATAAAAATAAAAGATTTTGCTCTCTCCTAGATTTCAAAATTCATGATTTTGAACCCCAAAATTTGAAAGAATTACCTTTTTGTAGTCAGTGTGGGGTAATATAACTCTAAATATAAAACAGTTCTGTCTGAGGAAGCAATTTATTTTTGACAGACATCTGCATTACAGTTAAATGAATTGCTATGTTGAACTGCCTCTTTCTCTTTATTGATAGTAGATGGATTTGAGACCACTAACTAGGAGCCTCAATGCAAAATACAACAGATAAAAAGCCCATTTCTCTATATTGATTTTGAAGAGAGCCTAGATGACTGATTTGTTTACAAATGTTTTCTTCAAAATTTTCAGATTTAAATAATTGGGGGGGGGGAGGGGGGGGGGGAATTATCAGTGACAGTTCAGAAGACAAGAATTTAAGAATCTCTTGGGAAAATAGTTGAAACTAATTCCGAGAATACATCTTGTCATTTAAATGTCAGTGTAAAATCGTAGAATCATAGAACTGTAGGGGTTGGAAGGAACTTCTGGAGATATCCTAAAGCACTACATATGATTTTTTATATAATTATTGTCTTAGTGGATTGCTGTCATGGTTTTGTGTTTTGTAATTTTTGCTATTGGTATTCCACATCACAACATCATGTGGAGTACAGAGAAGAAGTACTACACGTCCCAGGGGACCTCGCGGCCAGAGAGGGAAATACGTCACGGAAGCGACGCTCGCTCTCTCTCTCTCTCTCACTGCCTGGCAGCGAGTGTGGGTGTGCTTCCAAGCCGCGGCGCCTTCAACTTCAAAGTAGGCCTCTCGGTGTTCGGAAACCTCTCTCTCTCATTATATTTGATTTATTAGTTTCAATTCTAATTATATTGTATTATAGTGTGTTATCTTGCATTCCGATATCATAGTTAGTAAATAAGTTTTACTCCTCAGATCGTTGCCGCTGTTCCGTTTGTTCCCTTGAACTCCCATCTCCCTACCCCTTTTCCCTTTTTTCCCTTTTTCCGAGGGGGCCGGGGGGCTACGGGCCTACTGCCCCCTCCCCTGTCACGGACACAGATTGATCTCGATAACCCCGTGACAATTGCTAACATAAGGTTCTGAGAATTCTTGAAGTGAGTTTGGTTAGCAGAATTTCAGTTATCTTGTTTTTCTCTTTTGTTTAAAACTCTTCTAGGTAAGAAGTCATGAAAAGAAAGCCATTTGTTAGATATTTTAAGTAAAGATGTTTAAGGAAAAAAAACCACACACAGTAAACAAATGACAGAATGTACAGATACTCATTTAAAAATAATAAAAAATAATAATAAAAAAAGCCTTCCTAATGGTTACTTAGACTATAAAAACCACGTTTTCCAGCTGCCTAAATTGTGCTTTCACAAAGTAGGCATGACAGGAACCTTTTATTATTGATGCCTTTGGGTGTTAAAACAGTGTAAGAAGAACAATGAAGTACACACCACATCTCTTGCCTTCCTTTTCCTTACTGATGTCATCTTTTCTTTTTCCTTCTCATTTTCAATTTGAAGGAAAAATCTGCTAGTGAATGACACCTTCTGATCTTCAGCATTGAAGCCTAGAGGGACTTGTTCACTCAGGCTCGCTTGTGACACAAACAGCATGCTGCAGCTCATATATTTTTTCCAATTCAAAAGTGCCTGAACAACTTGCTCTCAACTGACTTGCAAGATGATGTATATGGCTGGATAGTTTCACACAGATCATATCCTTTTTTTTTCATGTTTCAGATCAGAAAAGAAAAATCATTTTTTTCCAGGCTGTGTCCACAATTTATTCTGGAAGTATTCATTATGTTAACAGTGTTGTTTTGTAGTATGCTCTCTGGCAAATTGTATACATGATTTACTTCTGTTTTGGGCCTTTCTTCATGGGAAATTTGAATCATTTAAAGCACGATTCAGCAGATGAATGGCCAGGCCTGATTTCCTCAAAATCTCCATGAAAACTAACCTCATTACCTGCAAGAAACTGAATCAGCTCTGCTGTACATTTGATGTTGCACCTGCTCTTATTTAATTGAATTTAATTTAACAGAAATGATCCAATCATTTCTGATCCAACCACCTCTTGTTCACTCTTTTGTTCCCTTCATAAAGCCAGAGCTCACAGGAAAAATATACTATCTACACATCAAAAAAAGCTTTTTTTCCCTCTCTCACTGTAGCTTGTTAGTCACTAAAAATACAAACTATTTATAATATTTTCTTATCATATGAGTTGTGGCACACAGACAGCCTAAAAAGTACATTCACCCATTTTAATAGGAAAGAAAGAGCAGAAGAAAAAAAAAAAAAAGTTAGAAATGAAAACAAACCAAAATCTGCAAACCCCTGCATGAGTCAAGATCTTTGTCTACCACTCACCACTGTATGAGCAGCTTTTTAACATCTGTGTTAATATTCAGTTGAAGGAGAGTATTACCTTGGTGCAACAGACCACAGCTGGTACAGCAGTCTCTTCTGCTTCATAAAAATGAAGAGAAAAGCAAAACCTAAAGGTGACTGAAAGCTATACCTGAGATACTGTCTGCCTAGAATGTTGGTCCACAGTGTCAAGGGTGGATGTTAGTTGTACGGCAGTAGAGGTTGAGTGTTCCATTACATTTTGTTGCTGTGCAACATATAGCAGCAGAGGGGCAGTTTGACAAAATGGCATCTGACATGGAAGTACACAGGAAGCAAAGGGGTGTCATGGAATTCCTCCACGTGGAAAAAAATAGCAACCAATTCTTGCTGAATGTTTATGAAGACCAAACAGTAGATGCTTGCACAGTGAGGTGGTGTGTTACAGTAGCAATGATAGTAACGTGAAGACAAACCACATTCTGGACAGACAGAATGAAGAACATCTGGATCAGCTCATCTGCATAAATCAGTAGATTACAACCAGAAAATGTGTGTGAAGCTGAATATTGGCTTCAGTGCTTTGGAAATTACGGTAGCAAAGCTGGAATATTGCAAAGTTTGCACCAGATGGGTCACACAGGAACAGAAAGAACATCATATGCGAGTCTGTGAAGACCTACTGAGCCACTACAAGGCTGTTTCCTGAACTGCATCATTACTAGTGGTGATATGTTGCTACGAGCTGGAGTTAAAGCAGCACTCCATGTGACAACATGAGAATTCCACATTGAAGAAAAAATTCAAGATGAAGACCTCAGTAGGTAAAGTGATGTGCACTCTTTGGGATAGGAAAGAGGTGATCCTTCTGGATTTCTTGGAACCTGGCCAAACCATCAACTCTGACTGCTACACTGCAGTGCTGGTGAAGCTGAAGGCTTAAACTTCCAGAGTCAGGTCAGGGAAGAAGACAGCTTTTTTCTTGCAACACAGTAAAACCATGCCCTATACTAGTATGAAAGCCATGGAACACAGTTCCAATTTTGGCTGGACTGTCCTACCAGCATATAGTGTGATCTTGGCGTCTTCTGACCTCTCTTCATGCAGATGAAAGATGGAATGCATAAGTAATATTTTCCTAGCAATTATGTTGTCATAGTCATTAAGAATTAGATCATCTTTGCTAGTGTAGATTTTTACAATTGTGGCATTCAGACTCTTATTCACTTGGTGAAAATGCACAACTAATGATGGTGACTATGTCAAAAAATAGTAATACGTTGCTGAGAGTTTACTTTGTCAAGCAGTGTTTTTGTGCTCTTTTTTATCTGTTGTAGATTCCATGGAAATAAATAAGAAGCATTATTTTTGGAGTTACTGATATAAAATATTAATAGTAAAAAAAAACCAACCAAACTCCACAGCAACAAAAACTGAGTTTATGTGCATACAGAAAAAGTAGCTGTGTATGATATTGTATATCTCAGGATACTACAAGTATCTCTGACTTTCTGTCTAAGAAGTCACTAAGAGATTTAAAATCTCCCAAATAATCTGCCTTAAATTTCCAGCAGCCCCAGCTTGTCTGTGTGTTCATGGTTATAGAGTTGGATTTACCAAATATTTTGGTAGAAAGTACTCTATTCCTCAGTTCTTTCTCAGCAAGCCACTATGTGAAAGAGGTATTATCCATTTGTTTACACATAAGCAGAGTCTTTGAAACTTCACTGACTGTAAAATCTAGCAGGAATTTTATATGACCAAATCCTTGTAGAAAGAACCAAATTCTTTTTCTCTTTACATATAGATGGTGACAGTTTTGAAAAGAATTAACTGTTACTAATGTGTATGGTAAAACTGTATAACAGATTCCATGGTAAATCTTGTTTCTGACAATTTTTCATGGCTTTAATTATTTGATATGAATTTTTCTCTGCTTACTGACTGATTTAGGCTGGGCTATTTGGGAAAATAACCAGGAATACTACCTGTTCAAGTTAGAAATATTCTGTTGCATTTTCAACAGCAAATACATTACCCTTCTCTTCACTTCCACCCCCACCTTAGAAAGGAAATTCACTTTCCATGGAAAGTGAAATGTTGAGTACTAGAGAGATCTGAAAAAGAATGTTGACCTTTTGAAAGTGGATACAAGCAACATTTGTACTGTTGAGAAATAGGATTGAAAGTCTTTATTTTCATACAGATACTTTAAATTCTGTTAAGAAATATTTTTCATTCAAAAGATTTTTAATAGAAAATTCCTATTTAATTTTCACTGGTATCTTCTTTGAAAGTTAGAAACTTCAGATCTAATCTGCTGGTTATGTTGATACACAAATACTGTTTTTATATGCAGGGGAACACTTCTTAAAAAAAAAATAACAACAATAATTAAATAATAATTATTTTTTTTAAAAAAATAAATAATTAAAAACAAAACAAAACAAAACAAAAAACCACCAAACACTGAGAACAGGAAAGACATACAGCTATCTTGAGATATCTTCTGTTAATTTTCATTGTTAAGGTCCTTCAGATTTGTTGAAGTCACTGTTGTACAGTATATAAAGATTAAGTTCCTCTGCAAGTACTTGCAAAGGAAGAAAGCACTTGTACTCTAATGAGTATAAACCTCATAGCAGGCCAACTCAAATTGATCCTGCTCTTTAGGAGAAATCCTTTTCTTAATGATCCCTTCAAGCTGCTTATTAGACATGAGAAAATGCACCTTGTTGTCCTTCAGGTTTGAGTTCTTGATGGAGTCTTAATGAGTGACTTTCTACTCTGTATCTCTTTTGAGTTTATCACAAGCTTAACACACCTCTAAAGTTAACAAGATGTCTGACAATGTAGAACCTGCTGCTTTGTTTAGCATCATTTAATTGTTACGGGTTTTTTTTGTAATATTGATCTTCAAGATTACAGAGAAAATCAGTATGTCTTCTGGCACTAGTGGTGGCTTATAAGTATTACTGTCTCAGCACCTGGCTTATGGAAATATATTGATATTGATGACTAATGAAATCTCCAGTTTCAAGTAGGGATGATCTATGGAAGTTTGAAAATGTATTTGGAAATCAAAGAAAGTTTGAAAAAGGGGCCAAGAAAGTATATAATTGTGGTTGTTTCAACCTAATAGCTATCTAAGGTGAACCATAGTGCTCCCTCTCACCCCTACTCTAAAGAACTAGAAGAGGAAATAAGATGATAGAAAAAAAGGCTTATAGGTTGAGGGAAGTACAGGGATATTATTTACCAGTTACCAACATGAGTAAAAACAGATTCAGGCACAGGGAGATTACTTTCCTGTATTGCCTATTTGTCAATGGTTTACGGGCTGGTACAGCTTGGTTCCATGACTAATGGAGCAGAGGGCTTTCGCAAAATCCACGCCTCCAAAAAATGGGAACAGGGGATCCCAAAATAATTAAAAACAGTGGCAACGATCTGAGGAGAAACAAACTAATTTACTAAATATGGTATTGGAATGCAAGATAACACACTGTAATACAATCTAATTAGAATTGAAGCTAATAAATCAAATATAATGAGAGAGTATCTGAAAACTGTAGGCCTTACAGTAATACTGAAGTGATACGTGCAGTCAGGACGGGCAGCAGCGAGGAGAGGTGACAAAGAAGAGCGAGAAGATGAAAAGCTCAATCAGGTGACCTTGCCAGGAGTTATATCTCCTCTCTGACCTCAAAACCCCCTGGGGAATGTAGTGGTTCTTCTCTTCTGGACAAGTACCCGGAATGGGAGCATTAACACTTTAACTCGCAGTGCACTACATGATGTTATGATGTGGAATACCTGTAACCAAAAATCATAAAACTGTGACATTCCACCCCATATTCTACCTCACTACGTCATGCTTAATGTATACAAACAAGCCATAATTAACAAGGATTAAACACATGCGCACACAAACCTATATATATATACATACAGTTACTGACTGCACTCCCCCAACATCAGATTCCCTTGTGGTGCATGTGTCACAGTCATGAATAACTGTCTCCCTCCAATTTATAGGAGGGAGGGGAAGTTCTTTGATATATGTTTACCCAGCGTGAGATTTAGAAACAACGGTTCAAATGCTGGTCCCTCCAATTTATAGGAGGGAGGGGAGGTTCTTTGATATATGTTTACTCGGCGTGAAATTTAGAAACAATGGTTCAAATGCTGGTCCAACCAGTTTATTACAATTCCTAGCCGTTTAGGGAGATGGGGAAGGGAAGATGGGCGATAGGAAAGATAGGAAATATAAGCAAGGAATCTCTGTAGAGAGCAAAAGAGATAGTCACCACCGTGGGTCCAGCGAGGTACGTTGTAGGTCCATTGATCTCAGGAACTCGTCAGGTCACCGCGGGGGATGGGAGAAAGCCAGAAAGCTCCGCAGCAAGCAGGCCTCAGGGGGTTCTTCCAAAGAGCTTTCCCCTCAGAGAATCCTCCTTCAAAGGTGTCTTCGGGAGTTTGTCTGCAAAGTTCCTAGTTTAGTGAGGGCCTTTTACCCCCCATTTCTGTGGGGTTTTTTTCTTCTTCTTTTCTCTCAGTTTAGTGTGACATACCTAGGCCAACAGATAAGCCAGCAGGGACTGGTGCCTTTGTTGCCATATACAAGCATTATCATCTTTTGCAGTGGTCAGCTCCTTCAAGCCGCGCCCCTGAAAAAGAGTGCTTGTCCCACTTCTGCTTATCTTTGCAATCATAAGCAGAGGTACAGTGGCACCCACCATTCGCCCCCCTAGAGAATTAGCAGTTGTCAGAGTCTTATCACCAGAAAGGCCTTGCGAAGCAAGCTTTGAGGCAAAAAATAAAAACAGTTTTGTCTTTCACAATAACCTGCGCAATAGCATCCACAGTTAAGTCCACCCCTCGGTCTCTAGCCCATTTGTATGTTGCATCTATTCCTTGATGGCCCAAAGTCTCATGGGCTCACCGAGCTAGAAATAATTCACTCTTATATTGCCAGTTCAAATCTATTTGAGACACCTTGATTCTGGCAGCTCAGTCTACCTGGTGGTTGTTTTGTTGTACCTAAGTAGCCCTACTCTTGCGCACATGAGCATCTACATGGTGCACCTTTACAACCATATTCTTTATTCGGGCAGCAATGTCTTTCCACAGTTCAGCAGCCCAAATAGGTTTACCCTTCCGTTGCCAGTTGTTTTGTTCCCACTGCTGTAACCACCCCCATAAGGCATTTGCCACCTTCCATGTGTCAGTATAAAGATAAAGCATTGGCCACCTCTCCTGTTCAGCAACATCTAAGGCCAGCTGGACAGCCTTTTCCTCTGCAAATTGACTTCATTCTCCTTTACCTTCAGTGGCCACTGCAACTTTTCGTGTAGGGCTCTGTGTGAACAAGGAAAATTTCTTTCCATTTTCTGGTAGTTCATTGTATGGTGGGGCCTCTTTAGCATGCGATACTTCTTCTGCTGGTGATGTTCCAAACTTTTTTCCTTCAGGCCAGTCCATGATCACCTCTAGGATCCCTGGATGGCTGAGGTTCCCCATCCAAGCTCATTGCATAATCAGCACAATCCATTTACTCCAAGTGGCATTGGTAGCATGATGGGTGGAGGGAACCTTTCCTTTGAACATCCAGTTCAACACTGGCAGTCGAGGTGCTAGAAGGAGCTGAGTTTCAGTTCCAACTACTTCAGAAGCAGCCCAAACCCCCGCATATGTGGCTAAGATTTCCTTCTCAGTTGGAGTGTAGCA
This sequence comes from Alectoris magna, assembly GCA_030625065.1. Taxonomy (NCBI): domain Eukaryota; kingdom Metazoa; phylum Chordata; class Aves; order Galliformes; family Phasianidae; genus Alectoris; species Alectoris magna. The sequence continues at coordinate 46,311,904 of CM060564.1, forward strand.
CTCTTTGGACCCCCTGTACACTCTACTCCAGAATCCCAGGGGTCGGCCTCAGGTCTCTCCTGAGGCTCTTTGCCACAAACTCCAAGTGGAACCTTTGTCTCCAGCAGCAGTGTAGAGGATGTTCTTTACATCCTGTCCCATCTGTACTGGTCCCAGGGCCACGGCACGGGCTATCTCCTGTTTAACCTGCTCAAAAGCCTGCTGCTGCTCAGGACCCCACACAAAATTATTCTTCTTCCGCGTCACCTGATAAAGGGTGCTTACAATGAGGCTATAGTTTGGAACATGCATTCTCCAAAAACCCACTACACCAGAAAAGATTGTGTCTCTTTCTTATTGGTGGGTGGAGACATGGCAGTGATTTTGTAGATCACATCCATCAGGATGTGACGACATCCACCTTGCCACTTTATACCTAGGAACTACGTATACCATTTAGCTGCTTTTGACTCCAGTTCGTATTGGAGTTCTAACATGTCCGGTACAGCAGCACTCAGTGGGGGTGTGACCTCATTCAGGCCACGGTAGTCTACCATCAGCTGCCATTCTCCACTGGCTTTACACACCAGCCATATGGGGCTGTTAAATGGTGAGTTTTGCTGATCACTCCCTGACTCTCTAGTTGATGAATCAACTTACGAATGGGGAGCAAGGAATCCCTGTTGGTGCGGTACTGCCATCTGTGCACCATCTTTGTAGCAATTGGTACCTGTTGCTTTTTCACTTGTAGCAACCCCACAGCAGACGGATCTTCTGATAGGCCAGGCAAAGCAGACAGCTGCTTAACACCCTCTGTGTCTACAGCAGCTATTCCAAAGGCCCATTGATACCCTATGGGATCCTTGAAATATCCCCTTCTGAGGAAATCAATACCAAGTCTACAGGGAGCCCCTGGACCAGTCACAATAGGGTGCTTTTGCCAGTCTTTACCAGTGAGGCTTATTTCAGCCTCCAATATAGCCAGCTCTTGGGAACTCCCAGTCACCCCATGAATATAAATTGATTTTGTCCCTTGGTGCCTTGAGGGTATTATAGTGCACTGTACACCAGTGTCCACCAGGGCCTTATATTTCTGTGGTTCTGACGTGCCAGGACATTTAATCCACACAGTCCAGTACACTGTATTATCTCTTTCCCCCCCCGGCTGGGGGCAGGGCCCCTCTATTTGTTGCCTCTGTTGGTCTCACAGCTATTGCCGTGTACCACAACAACTGGAGCAATCACCTTTTTGGAGAAGTTTGCCTTGGTGGCTGATCTGTCTTGCAATTCTTTTACCCTTGCTTGAAGTGCAGGAGTAGGATTTTTATGCCACTTCTTCATGTCTTCTCCATGGTCACATCATAGGTAATGCCACAAGGCAAAATGCGACATCATAGTCTTGTTGACACTTGCATGAGCAAGGACGACTTCTTTTGATAGCTGAGACATTGGATGATGCAGGTTGGCAGGAAACCAGTTGAGAATCCTGGTCCCCATCAGATGTATCTGGTACCACCATGGATCCATCAGCATTAAGCATAGCAGACAGTTTGTCTACTATATCTTCTTGATTGCTCACTACTGTGTCAAGCCTTTGGCTCACTTTTGCAATGGCTGAAACACAAGCTTGTAGAGGGGTTAAATGTAACTCAAAGTCTTGAAGTTTATCAATCAGTTTGTTTACAAGGGGTCTTCTTTCCCTTCTGTCATACATTGCTGCAAATGTACTGGCATACCTTTCTGGTGCAGTCTCTGTGAAAATACGCCACATATTTGGAGTATACCTGACTCTCTCAGGATCATGCTCTTGGTCTGTCTCGTCAGGAATGAAAGTGGGGCCATGTAACATTTCCACCCCAGTGTATTCTCTCAAATAACAGATGCCTTTTTCCATATCAGTTCATTTCTATTTCTCCAGCATCAGATCATCTTTGGAGGGTTATCTTTCTTTCATGGCTAACAACATCCACTTCCAGAGGGTGAAAGCCTGCTCCTGGCATGTACTAATACCTCTGTCAATGGCTGAGTCCCTAGCAATGCCACCCAGATGGTGAGCTTCTCTACTATTTAGCCACATACTGTTGGCCCCATTGTCCCAACATCGATGTAACCAGGTGACGATAGGCTCATTCGGGTGTCATGAAAAGTCTTTTCTCAGACTTCTAATTTCACTCATTTTTAGAGATTGATCAACAATAGTAACAATGTCTTGCTCACCTCCTACTCTTTCAGGACTTCTTGTTACCCTCCTGGGAGTTGGTGACTGCAGTTTTATTGAGGGCCCCTTCCCTGGACTCAGGGGGGCTTCCCCTGGATCTCAGAGATGCTCCTCTGGACCTCTTTCCTCCTCTTCTCTTACAGTTGCTTCCTCAACTTTCCCCTCTTCCTCTTTCTTCTGTTCTTACTGAGTTGAGACTCGTTTAGTTTTCTGTCCTATTACAGGGGCAACTGACATCGATTCTGGTGCCTCCTGTGGTTGATCAGGTTGGTCAGTTCCAATGCTCTCACTCTCCAGCTTGGCTCGGGGTCAGTTTCGTTCAATTATGAGGATATTTAGTTCAGATTTGAGCATGGCTTGACAAAACTGAATTCTATTTAGTTCATTTTGGAGACAAAATTTGTCATGCTGGAAGGCATCTCACTCAGTTCGGAGTACGTTCCTTTTGGACTTGAGGATGTCCCTCTCAGACCAGAGAGTGTCTCACTCGGTCTGGCAGGCATCTCTCTCAGATTGGAGGGAGTCCTGCTCAGATTGGAGGGCATCTCTCTCAAATAGGAGACCCTCTCCCTCAGCCTGGAGATTCTCTCTCTCAGCTTGGAGTCTCTCCTGGAAACTCTCCTTTTCAGCTTGGAGACTGTCTTGCTCATTTTGTATTGTCTTCCAGAGACTCTCCCTTTCAGCTCAGAGACTCTCCTTTCGGCCTGGAGATTCTGTTTCTCAGCAAGAAGACTCTCTGGAACTGGAGTTTCTCCCTGGCAGCTCTGATACACTCTCTTTCAGCTTGGAGACTCTCTCTCAATTTGAGAAACTCTATCCCTTACTGGGATAGTATTGAATAAGGCCCAATAAGCATTAGCCAGGCCCCAAATCATTTGTGCCTCCTCAGATCTGCCGGAGCCGCAACATTCCTGACTCAAATGTATGTTTAGGCTCTCAGGGTCTTTCAGGTGTTCAGGAGTAAAGTTCCAGACACTGAGGATGTCCATCTCTCTAGTTTTTCCCAAGCCTCTCCACACTCCCTGTCACTCAGTATTCTCTGATTTGGGGGAATGCTTCTTCAAAATACGATAAATACAAATACTGAGTGAAATGATGAGTAGTTTATTCAGGGAAATAAAAAACGCAATGAAATGAGCATTCAAAAAATGCATGAAGGATTCAAAGGAGAGATTGGGAGCCTTCTTAAAAATCACAAGTTCTGTAAAATTAGCAGCTCCCTCTGCAAACAGGTGTAAAAGAGAAAATGGAATCTTTTTTTTTTTTTTTTTTTTTTTTCCTCTTTACAGGAGCAAGATAGCAGTGCTCAAAGTTTACAAATATCACAGAATATTGGCCATCTGTCTGGACTTTCAAGGTCAAGTTTTCAGTGAGCACCTGCAAAAAAGATCAACTTTCCCAGGGAAGCTAACAAAGCTCTCTGTGTGCAGAGAGAGAGATTCGTTCTAAAAAGCTAAAAAGCAGCTCTTGGTGCCCGCATTCTCCACCAAGAATGCCAATGTTTTATGGGCTGGTTCGGCCCAGTTCCATGACCAATGGGGCAGAGGGCTTTCGCAAAATCCGTGCCTCCGGAAAACGGAAACAGGGGACCCCAAAATAATTAAAAACAGTGGCAACGATCTGAGGAGAAACAAACTAATTTACTAAATATGGTATTGGAATGCAAGATAACACACTGTAATACAATCTAATTAGAATTGAAGCTAATAAATCAAATATAATGAGAGAGTATCTGAAAACTGTAGGCCTTACAGTAATACTGAAGTGATACGCGCAGTCAGGACGGGCAGCAGCGAGGAGAGGTGACAAAGAAGAGCGAGAAGATGAAAAGCTCAATCAGGTGACCTTGCCAGGAGTTATATCTCCTCTCTGACCTCAAAACCCCCTGGGGAATGTAGTGGTTCTTCTCTTCTGGACAAGTACCCGGAACGGGAGCATTAACACTTTAACTCGCAGTGCACTACATGATGTTATGATGTGGAATACCAGTAACCAAAAATCATAAAACCATGACACCTATTGCTAGCAAACTTGAGCAGTGGATAGATTAAAAGCAAACTGAAAACACTGTTTGCTCCGTTACGTTCTTCTACTTTCTCCCAGAGTGGCATATAGGACCAGGGAGTGGGGGCTGTGATCAGCCCTTCTTGCTGGTACTCTTTCACCCTTGTCCTCTTCTCCTACTCCTGATAAGATCTTTCCCATGGGATGTCATCTTTCCCAAGCTGATCTGAGAGGACTTTCCACAGACTCCAGTTCTAACAAGGGGTCCTAACAAGGGTCTGTGCCACAAGATGTGGCAGTACAGCATCTCCTCCAACATAGGTCTCCCATGCGTGGGCTGCAGCTCTGTCTCTTACTCTGATCCTGAGGGGAGTCTCCATGTGCTGTAGCTTCCTTTGGGTGACATCCCTCTGCTCCACTGTGGACTCATCTGTGATCAGAGAGTTGCCCCATGAGCTGCAGGGAGATCGCTGTGAGCCTCTCCGTGAGCTGAAGGGAACTTCTGCTCCACACCTGGAGCACCTACTGCTCCCATTCTGAACTGGTCTTGGCATACGCTGAGCTGTTCTCAGAGTTTCTCACTTCTTTCTCTCACCTGCTGTTGCATAGAAGTATTAGTTGTTCTTAATACAGCAGCCACAACCAGTATTATTCACTGGCTCAGTTTTGGCCAGTTGTATGTTTCTTTTTAGAGTTGGCTCTTTTCTAACGCCAGTCAGCTTCTGGGATCTTCTAGTAGAGGCAACACATGCAAGCCCCCCTGCTGCCACGACCTTGCTTCTGCATCTAAGCTTGTAGAGAAACCACTTATGTAGAACTGTATTTATTTATTTATTATACATTTTTTTTTTTCTTTCCTGTTTTGTAGAGAAACAAACTAAACACCAAAGGAAAGACAACACTTGACCTTTGCATAGTACATTCAGAGTACTACCAGGCAGTATTCACAGGAGACATTTCTCTAAGGTGAAATGCATTTGTTCCTCCTGTAACTGAGAAATGTAGTTTACTGTGTCTTTGAAAAATTTATCTGGGGAGGAAAAAAAAAAAAAAGCATTAAGAACATCCAGTCCACTTTACATCTTGCAGGTTTTTTTGTTTGTTTGTTTGTTTGTTTGAAATCAGTTTTATATTTTGTACATGAAGAGAATTGTCTTTACTATGCCTGAATTTAGGATTCAGGTGCCAGTAGATACCTGCTAATTAGATAGAAAGAATAGTGAGAATATCTTTGTTCTGTAAATCTACATCTAGGCTAGAATTTAGGTGTATCATATGAGTATCTATCAACTAAGCATTTTATTGTACTTAATATACGGAATTTCATTCTGTATAGTCTACTACAAAAAACAAACAAGAAAACAAAAAACACCAATACAGAAAGAACAAATGAAATGATATGAGAAGTATTCTTACACATACCTAAATATATAAAAATAAACAAGCAATATTTTTTTTAACATTACCTTCAGATCTGACATTGAAGACCCAAGACAGAGAAAACTTGGTCATCTTAATGAATAACTTTGGTTGGATTTCTCTACCTCTCAAAGATAGAGTAGATGTGTCATGATTTTGTGTTGTAGTAGGTGACAGCGAGGATTCGGGATGTGACGTGGTAGGACCCCCCTCTGCTTGGTGACGAAGGGTTAATATATGCATAAGGGGCGTAGACGAAGGAGCATAGGTATATAGGTAAATCGCACGACGCAATAAATGCCATTTTTCTGCTTGCCACATTGGTATGCACGTGCAGTTCTTTGGCCCGGGTAGGTTTTACCCGATAGTCCAGCACAGGCACAGAGCTAAAAGAACATGGGTTGCCAGGTGCACAGCAACAAGTGGTGCCCCGTGTGAGGTGCTCTGTGTATTATTCCTGTGCTGGGGGGCGATACCGAGGTGATGGCGGTGCCCCGCATCCTGCAGATGCGGTAACCCGAGGTGACGGCAGGGCTCTGCAGAAGTCCGTGGTGACGACAGAATTCTTCGCGCGCGCAAATTCAAGATAGTAGGTGGAGCCGGAACAGTGGTGAGATGCTGATTATGGATCCAGTTATTAAGGTACTGCTTCAGTTTTGTAAGCTTTATTTCGGCAAAGATATTCCTTCTAAGAAGGACATTGCTGCAGTTATTTCCCGATTGGAATGGGAGGGGGAGGTTAAAACTCCCGATGAAATTCTTGACCATCAGAAGTGGGATAGTATCACCTCTGCGCTTGCGCAGCATACGATGAGCGCCCAGAAAGGCGCCGAACTTAAAACTTGGGGATTGCTGCTGGGAGCCCTTAAAGCAGCCAGAATAGAAGGGAAGTCATCTGAGAAGACACGGGCACTCCTGGGTCTAACTAAGGGGGAAAATGTAGATGTTAAAGATTCTGGGGAGCCAGGCTTGTCGGGGTCGGGGGTGATTACCGCTTGTAGGAGTCCGGAGGAGATCAAGGCGCCAGCCGCGAGTACCGACAAGATGGCGCCGGCCACGCAGGCTCCGACCGCAGAAAAGATGGCGCCGGCCATGCGGACTCCGACCACGCCCACGAAGCCGGAAGAAGACAAACAACAAAATGGCGGCCCCCATCCGTCAGCAGCCAGTACCAACGGCCGACAAGACCTCGAGGGAGGGGCATCGGCAGAGTTCCCACCCCCATATCCGTCTCAGAAGCCGCTGTATCCTTCTTTACGTAATCTTCCTGCGCCGGCAGGGGGGGAGGGCGCAACCGCCCCTGCGGTTAAGGGGGAGCGTAGGCGGGGCCAGCTCACTGATTGGTTCAAAGTTAAAGAGGCGGTTGAAGATAAGGGCTTATCAGCTACGTTTACATTTCCAGCAACGGCAGGGGAGGAGGGCCCTCTGTGGGTCCCTCTGGACCCGAAAGGGGTGGCGCGCCTGATGGAAATAGTTGAGAAAAAGGGGCTAAGATCGCCCCTGACTTTAAAAACACTGGAGGGTCTTACAGCACCAGGACCCTTGCTTCCTTATGATATGGAGAACCTCATGCATATGATACTTAAGCCAGTACAATACATGATCTGGAAAAAGGAGTGGATGATTCAACTTAGGCAGATAGTGGCCGCTGCACAAACTGATCCGGGTCATCCTGTGCACGGTACAGATATACAAAGGTTTTCTGGTTCTGCAGGCGGAATGGCCACTCCTCACGGCCAAGTCGCTCTTCTACTCCCGGGTGAGTTAATAGCAACTACAGATGCAGTCAATGCTCAGCTTGCACCTTTTGGAGCAGTGCAGCAGGGGGGACCGATGTTGTCAGCCATTCCCAAAGAATGGCCACTGATGGTCATTGATCTGAAAGATTGTTTCTTCTCTATTCCCCTTGCGGAGGAGGATAGGGAAGCATTTGCTTTCACAGTGCCAACTTCCAACAATCAAAGTCCTGCTAAAAGATATCAGTGGCGTGTGCTACCGCAAGGAATGATGTGTTCTCCAACTATTTGTCAGTTAGTGGTAGGTAAGATTTTGGAATCGGTCAGGAGAGACTTTCCCAATTACGTGATTTTGAATTACATGGATGATCTCCTGCTAGCGGCTCCCTCAGAACTAGGCCTTCAGGCACTTGAATCACAGACTATGACCACCTTGACTAACGCCGGATTCACTATTTCAGTACAGAAAATTCAAAAGGGACCCAAGATTGAATATCTTGGATACAGATTTGGTCTAGATCTTGTTTGTCCAATAGGCCTGGACATTCGACCGCAAATTAGAACATTGTGGGACGTGCAGAAATTTGTAGGAGCTCTTCAGTGGGTGCGGGGTGCCTTAGGCATGCCCCCTCATCTAATGAAACCCTTTTATGATCAGTTGAAGGGCTCTGACCCAAACGAGCCCCGAGAATTTACTCAAGAAATGGCAGTAGCGTGGCAAGAAATTTTGCAGAAGTGTATGGACAGTTCGCTTGCGTGTTTTAATTCTGCTTTAAATCTGGAAGTGGTTGTCTGTAGATGCGAAGCAGGAGCTGTTGCTGTTTTAGGTCACTCTCTCAGCGCGAAACCTCAGCCATTATGGTGGTTGTTTTCGGTACAGCCCACCCGTGCCTTTACCTCTTGGTTGGAGATCCTGGCAGCACTTCTCAGAAAATCCCGATTGCTCCTGCTGCGAGTCTTCAACACAGAGCCTGCAGTCATTTATCTTCCAGGGTCTCTCCGCGACGTGCAGCCGCTTCCAGACACCCTCATTGTGACTTTTAATGATTTTGGTGGCTCACTTACATTCTCAGATTCGCTGCCTATTTTTGATCTGGCTAAACCACTTCATACTTCACTGCGTGTTCGAGTAATCACTTCACCATTACAAGGGCCTACCTTGTTCACTGATGCATCTTCAGTTACTAAGCAAGGCGCAGTGGTATGGCGTTCGGGTAAATCCTGGGAAGTTGATATTTTCACAGATCCAACGGTTAGTGTCCAGTTGCTTGAAGTAAGAGCTGTAGCACACGCTGTGCGGTTATGGCGTGAGATACCGTGCAACATCGTCACGAACTCTGCTTTTGCAGCTAGACTTCTGGCCCGTATGGGACAGGAGGGTTCACCCAGTACAGAAGCTTCCAGTATTTTGGAGGAGGCCTTGATGACACGCTCAGCCCCTGTTGCCATCCTACATGTGCGGAGTCATTCAGAAGTACCAGGTTTTTTCACTGAGGGCAATACTGTAGCAGACAAAGCTGCTGGCACACAAATTTTCACTGTGCAAGAAGCTCGTGATCTTCATTCCACACATCATGTAGGCGCTCGTGCATTATCTAGAGCTTGTTCTATCCCGTTGTCTGTTGCACGTGATGTTGTTCAGGCGTGCCCTCACTGTAATTCAGCACCAGTTGTAGGGGCTGGAGTGAATCCTCGTGGCCTTACGCCGTTGCAGATTTGGCAGACGGACTTTACTCGGGAACCACGATTGTCACCACGTTCATGGTTGGCTGTTACTGTAGACACCTCCTTTTCTGTCCTTATTGCTACCCAACATGCTAGATCTAACTCTACAGCAGCACAAAGTCATTGGGCAGCAGCGATTACTACCATTGGCTTGCCCTGCCAGATCAAGACAGTGGAACTTGCTTTACCTCGCGTTCTACACAGGACTGGTTAGTGAGGTGGAACATCTCTCACTTAACTGGCATTGCGGGTAATTCACAGGGGCAGGCAATTGTTGAGCGTGCTAACCGTCTTCTCAAGGAAAAGATACGTATCCTTGGGGAAGGTGAGGGATTTCGAGACCATATTCCAGTTCCCAGACAAGCTGAAATATTAGCGAAAGCTCTGTATTTGAACGTGGTGATAGTAAACGCACTCCTATGCAGAAACATTGGCAGCCAAGGGTCTTGGGTGAAAGGCCTCGAGTTTCAATAAAAACAGACAGTGGAATTTGGGAAACAGGTTGGAGGGTATTGGTGTGGGGTAGGGGATACGCTGCAGTAAAACACGAGGAAACAGGTAAAATCTTGTGGATTCCATCAAGGAAAGTAAAGCCAGACCTTCGCAAGAAAGATGATGATGACAATGATGATCCAGGTTGAGATAATGACAAGGTGTAATCTGTTTTGTGAATTCTGACAACAAGTAGGGTTTTGCTTTGCAGCGGTGGCTCCTGATAAAATCAAGATCTGACCCCACTTTGAGATCTGCGCAGCCTGGAAGAGCCCTGAGGACCTACTGATTGCCTCGAGAAGGTTATACGTTACTCAAATCCTGACACTTTTGTTGTTATTTGTGTTCCCTACCCTCGGAATGAGCGCTCACCTTACACAACAACTACATGGCATGGAATGGCCTTGGGCCTATGCATATAGAGGTCATACTGGCATTATGGGACCAGAATTTAGCAATCTAACCCTCTTAATAGCAGTATTACATAACGATAAAATATACTTAAAGGAGGAATGGAGTCAAGATAATGGTAGTCAATCATCTCATCAGCTTCAAGGGAAAACAGGGCAAAAAATAAAAGTGGGATGTCGAATTATCAATGGATCCCTTTACGATAAAGCTACCCAGATATCAGTAATACATCATGATACGGGGATCAAAGAAAGTAAATCGTGTACCATTGAGCAATGGGACTGTTGGTATAACTTTACTTTCATCCAGCCTGTTTCAGTAATCTGTCTTTGGGCACATAATCACCAGGGACAATCCTTTAAATTTAGAATAAACCTTGTTAAGCAGCAAATAACAACTACTCCATATACACCAACTCCTTCTGAAAGTTCTACTTTTACAGAGAAAATAGAAAAGATCTTATCTCCACAGATTTATGAAATTGGGCCATATGCCATTAAGAATACAGGTCAACAACAGGTGATGTTCAACCCAGTATGGTCTCTTAAGCGTGTGAAATTATTGATGCAAACTAATATCTCAGTGATTAGACCGGCTTGCGCATCATTTTAAATACATCTTTTACAGGTTGGTTGTCATGGTTACACTGGCGTACCTTTGCTCAAACTAAAAGAACACAAAGGGATATTATGGGTATGTTAGGAACAGGTCTAGGGGTTCTAAATAGTATGGATGCTGAAATGCTCATGAATAAGTTAAGTGCAACAGCAAGTGACTTGTTAGTACTTCAATATCCTCTGCAGTCATCTTTATCAGCATTAGGTTCTTATCTGACAATCTACCTCAGTGGGAAAGGACCAACACAAGGGACGATCAGTTATTATTAGACACACTCGCCACAACTCAAAACGATACCTCATTATCTCTCAGCTGTATTCAGGCTCAAATATGGGTACAATCTATGTCAGCAGCAATAATTAGAGAAGGCAAAGGTGGTATCCTGCCCACTGAAGTTCGAAAGGTAATTTGGGATAATGCTAATGAGTTTGAAAGAAAGTTTAAATCTTGGTGGCAATTGATGAATTTTACCTATGATCCTGTTACTAATGACATCACATCTTATATCCTAACGATTAGTAATGCTTCAGTACTCATGATATACCCAATTGTAGCATTAGGGTTAATTTGCAATGGAGCAGTGTTTTTCCCGACAGAACATCGTATGTGGGCTCATAAGAATGGGCAAAGATGGCAAACAATTGATATTAGTTCTTGCGCAATAAAAGAACAACGAGGGTTTATATGTGAAAGTAATACTCTTGGAACTCAAGACGTATGCCTGGACACTGAGCAGAACATCTGTCATTTTGAGGTCCACCCTAATGCAGTACATGAGACTATGCTTATATATGTTGGGAAGGGATGTGCGTGTGTAAGAACTTTCTGTGATTCTCTGCTTGTTGACCATATTACTGTTAACATTAGTACTCGCCTAAACTTCTGTGTGTGTAATTTTACTAGCATTGTAGGTTGTGATTTTAATTATTCAGTTCCAGTTACTTCACATCAACTATTGGAGTCTAAATACGTGTTAATTCAGGATTTGTCACCTATCTCTATCGGAATGAACCTTCTGCTGGTGAAGAAATTATTACAGCATGATGATCTACACCAACTGCTGATACGCATTCGGGACAATGGACAGAAGACTTTAGTTACTGTTCACCATGATACAACAGAGATACATCACATCCTGGAACAAGTGAAGAAGGACGGAGAACACCACTGGTGGGAGTTACTTCTTGGATGGTCTCCAACTGCAACCAGAACTTTTAATACTATATTCCATCCAGTTTTGATCATGCTAGCATTAATAATAATGTGTTCACTACTGATAATTATATTATACATTAGGGTTAAGCATATACTAGCACGTGTGTCTGAACTTGAGAGCAAAATATACAATCCTTTACATCTCTTTTGATAAGTGATAAGTGATAAGAGATAAGATAATAAGATGATAAGGTCATAAGGTTATAAGGCAATAAGGTTATAAGATGATAAGGTTATAAATGATAAGATCCTAGGTAAGATCATAGGTAAAGTCTATAAGTGATCGTAAGTAAGATCGTAGATGATAAGACTATAGGCGATAAGATAAGATGTAAGATTATAAGTGGTAAGATCATAGATAGTAAGACTATAAACGATAAGATTGTAAGTAGTAAGATTATAGGTGATGAGATTGTAGGCGATGAGCGATACTCGCGCTGTACGGGATAGGCTTCATTGAGCATAAGGGAGGGGGAGATGTAGTAGGCGACAGCGAGAATTTGGGATGTGACGTGGTAGGACCCCCCTGTGCTTGGTGACGAAGGGTTAATATATGCATAAGGGGCGTAGACGAAGGAGCATAGGTATATAGGTAAATCGCACGACGCAATAAACGCCATTTTTCTGCTTGCCACATTGGTATGCACGTGCAGTTCTTTGGCCCGGGTAGGTTTTACCCGATAGTCCAGCACAGGCACAGAGCTAAAAGAACATGGGTTGCCAGGTGCACGGCAACCCATTAATTTTTGCTATTGGTATTCCACATCATAACATCATGTGGAGCACAGAGAAGAGGAACTACACGTCCCAGGGGACCTCGCGGTCAGAGAGGGAAAATACGTCACAGAAGCAACGCTCACTCTCTCTTTCTCACTGCCTGGCAGCAGGTGTGGGTGTGCTTCCAAGCCGCGGTGCCTTCAACTTCAAAGTAGACTTCTTGGTCTTCGGAAACCTCTCTCTCTCTTATTTCACTTGATTTATTAGCCTCAATTTTCAATTGTATTGTATTATAGTGTGTTATCTTGCATTCCGATATCATAGTTAGTAAAATAAGTTTTACTTGTCAGATCATTGCTGCTGCTCCATTTGTTTCCTTGAGCCCAGCTTGCATCTCCCTCCCCTTTCCCTTCTTTCCTTCCCATTTGTCGGGGGGGCCAGGGGGAGCCCACGGGCCTACTGCCCCCTCCCCTGTCATGGACACAGATTGATCTAGATAACTCCGAGACAGTTCTTGGTGGAGAATGCGGGCAAACATATAAACATATTAGGGCCTGTTTTCTAGTTTTTTGAAACTAATCCCTCTCTGCTCTTAAAAAGCTGCTTTTTAGTTTTTTAGAACGAATCTCTCTCTCTGTTCTCAGAGAGTTTCATTAGCTTCATTGAGAAAGTTTATCTCTTTTGCAGGTGCTCACTGAAAGTTTGGCCTTGAAAGTCCAGGTGGACTGCCAATATTCTGGTGATATTTGTAAACTTGGAGCTCTGCTGTCTTTCTACTGAGGAAAACAAAGAAACAAAAAAAAAAACCCAACAACTATCTCTTGTAAAACTGCTTTTCAAGGGACTGCATGCCATTGGTGTTTCTTTTTTTGATGCTCAAAACATACTGGGCCCTAATTTACTTTGCCACTTTGCTCTATGGAGCCACAGGTATATATAGTCAGTTGAAAACACTGTTAGAAATGCCTACCTGGTACCTGCATACAATATGGTATACAACTCCAGAGGGAGCAGCTAATTTTACAGAACTTGTGATTTTGAATCAGGCTCCAAATCTCTCCTTTGAATTCTTTATGCAGTTTTCGAATGCCCATTTGATCACACTGTTAATCTCCCTGAATGTATCGCTCATTATTTTACTTATCTCACTCAGTATCGGGACTTATAAAAATCTGAGGAAGTCTTCCCCAGAACTAGAGAATACTGAGTGGCAGGGAGTGTGGAAAGGCTTGGGTGAGACTTTAAAGAGATGGACATCTTCAGTGTCATGGAGCTTTACTCCTGAACACCTGAAAGACCCTGAGAGCTTAAACAATTATTTAAGACAGGAATGTCGCGGCTCAGGCAAATCTGAGGAGGCACAAATGATTTGGGGCCTGGCTAATGCTTATCGGGCCTTATTCAATACTATCCCAGAAAGGAATAGAGTTTCTGAAATTGAGAGAGAGTCTCCAAACTAAGAGAGAGTGTCTCAGAGCTGATAGGGAGAATCTCCAGTCCAGAGAGAGAGTCTTCTAGTGGAGAGAAAAGACCTCCAATCCGAGAGAGAGACACTCCGGTCTGAGAGAGATGCCCTCCAGAATGAGAGAGACTCCCTGCAATCCAAACTTGACAACCTCCAACTTCAACAAGACACCCGCCAGTCTGAGCAAGATACCCTCCGGTCCGAGAGGGACATCCTCAAGTCCGAACGGGACATACTCCGAACTGAGTGAGATACCCTCCAAAATGAACTAAACAGAATTCAGTCTTGTCAAGCCATGCTTGAATCTGAACTAAATATCCTCATAGTTGAAAGAAACAGACTTTGAGCCAAACTGGAGAAGGAGAGCATCAGAACTGACCAACCTGATCAACCACAGGAGGCACCAGAATCGATGTCAGTTGCCCCTGTAATAGGACGGAAAAATAACGAGTCTCAACTCAGTAAGAACAGAAGAAAGAGGAAGAGGGGAAAGTTGAGGAAGCAGTCACTGTAAGAGAAGAGGAGGAAAGAGGTCCAGAGGAGCATCTCTGAGATCCAGGGGAAGCCCCCCTGAGTCCAGGGAAGGGGCCCTCAATAAAATTGCAGTCACCAACTCCCAGGAGGGTAACAAGAAGTCCTGAAAGAGTAGGAGGTGAGCAAGACATTGTTACTATTGTTGATCGATCTCTAAAAATGAGTGAAATTAGAAGTCTGAGAAAAGACTTTTCATGACACCCGAATGAGCCTATCGTCACCTGGTTACATCGATGTTGGGACAATGGGGCCAACAGTATGTGGCTAAATGGTAGAGAAGTTCGCCATCTGGGTGGCATTGCTAGGGACTCAGCCATCAACAGGGGTATCGGTACATGCCAGAATGGGTCCTTCACCCTCTGGAAGCGAATGTTGTTAGCCGTAAGAGAAAGATACCCCTTCAAAGATGATCTGATGCCTGAGAAAAAGAAATGGACTGATATGGAAAAAGGTATCTGTTATTTGAGAGAATACGCCGTAGTGGAAATGTTATACAGCTCCAACTTTGTCCCTGAAGAGCCAAACCAAGAGCATGATCCTGAGAGGGTCAGGTGTACACCAAATATGTGGTGTACATTCACAAAGATTACCTCGGAATGGGATATTTTGAGGATCCCAAGGGGTATTGATGGGCCTTTGGAATAGCTGCTGTAGACACAGAAGGTGTTAAGCAGTTGTCTGTTTTGCCTGGCCTGTCAGAAGACCCATCTGTTGTAGGGCTGCTACGAGTAAAAGAGCAACATGTACCAATTGCTACAAAAACTGTGCACAGACGGCAGTATCGCACCAATAGGGATTCCTTGCTCCCCATTCGTGAGTTAATTCGTCAACTAGAGAGTCAGGGAGTGATTAGTAAAACTCACTCACCTTTTAACAGCCCCATATGTCCAGTGCGTAAAGCCAGTGGAGAATGGCAGCTGACAGTAGACTACCGTGGCCTGAATGAAGTCACACCCCCACTGAGTGCTGCGGTGCCAGACATGTTAGAACTCCAATATGAACTGGAATAAAAAGCAGCTAAATGGTATGCCACTAGTGACATTGCCAATGCCTTCTTTTCCATTCCTTTGGCCACAGAATGCAGGCCACAGTTTGCCTTCACCTGGAGTGGCATTCAGTATACCTGGAACTGTTTGCCCCAAGGGTGGAAACATAGCCCCACCATTTGCCATGGGTTGATCCAGACTGCCCTGGAACAGGGCAGTGCTCCTGAGCACTTACAGTACATTGATGACATCACTGTGCGGGGCAATACAGCAAGGGAAGTTTTTGAGAAAGGAGAACAAATAATCCAGATCCTTTTATGTGCTGGCTTCGCAATTAAGCGAAACAAAGTGAAAGGACCTGCTCAGGAAATTCAATTCCTAGGAATAAAGTGGCAAGATGGACGTTGTCAAATCCCAGCAGATGTGATCTACAAAATTGCTGCTATGTCTCCACCTACTAGCAAGAAAGAGACACAGTCTTTTCTGGGCGTAGTGGGCTTTTGGAGGATGCATGTTCCAAACTACAGCCTTATTGTAAGCCCCCTTTATCAGGTGACGCGGAAGAAGAATAATTTTACATGGGGCCCAGAGCAGCAGCAGGATTTTGAGCAGATTACACAGGACATAGCCCGTGCCATGGCCCTGGGGCCAGTACGGATGGGACAGGATGTAAAGAACATCCTCTACACTGCTGCTGGAGAGAAAGGCCCCACTTGGAGTTTATGTCAAAGAGCCTCAGGAGAGACCTGAGGCCGACCCCTGGGATTTTGGAGTCGAGCATACAAGGGGTCTGAAGAGGGCTACGCTCCAACTGAGTAGGAGATCTTAGCCGCATATGAGGGGGTTCAGGCTGCTTCTGAAGTAGTCGGTACTGAAATGCAGCTCCTTCTGGCACCTCGACTGCCAATAATGAACTGGATGTTTAAAGGAAATGTTCCCTCCACCCATCATGCTACTGATGCCACTTGGAGGAAGTGATTACTACGCTGATTACACAACAAGTGCAGATGGGGAACCTCAGCCGTCCGGGAATTTTAGAGGTGATCATGGACTGGCCTGAAGGTAAAAAGTTTGGAACATCACCAGCAGAAGAAGTATTGCATGCTAAAGAGGCCCCACCATACAGTGAACTACCAGAAAATGAGAAGAAATGTGCCCTGATCGTGTTGTATTGTGGGAAAGAATCACAGATGGAAAGCTGCTGAGTGGAGCCCCACACGAAAAGTTGCAGAGGCCACTGAAGGAAAAGGAGAATCAAGTCAGTTCACAGAGGAAAAGGCTGTCCAGCTGGCCTTAGATGTTGCTGAACGGGAGAGGTGGCCAATGCTTTATCTTTATACTGACTCATGGATGGTGGCGAATGCCTTATGGGGGTGGTTACAGCAGAGGGAGCACAATAACTGGCAGTGGAGGGGTAAACCTATTTGGGCTGCTGAACTGGTGAAAGACTTTGCTGCCCGAACAAAAGATATGGTTATAAAGGTGCGTCATGTAGATGCCACATGCCTAAGAGTCGGGCTACTGAAGAACAACAAAACAACCATCAGGTAGATCGAGCTGCCAGAATTCAGGTGGCTCAAACAGACTTGGTCTGGCAGAACAAGGGTGAATTATTTCTAGCTCGGTGAGCCCATGAGACTTTGGGCCATCAAGGAAGAGACGCAACATATAAGTGGGCTAGAGACCGAGGGGTGGACTTAACTATGGACACTATTGCACAGGTTATTCATGACTGTGAGACATGTGTCATAATTAAACAAGCCAGGAGGATGAAACCTCTCTGGGGGGAAGGGCGATGGCAAAAGTATAAATATGGGGAGGCGTGGCAGGTTGATTATATCACCTTACCCACAATCTCACAATGGTAAGCGTTACGTGCTTACCATGGTGGAGGCAACTGGGTGGCTTGAAACATATGCAGTACCCCATGCTACAGCCCAAAACACCATATTGGGTCTTGAGAAACAAGACATGGCACTCCAGAAAGAACTGAGTCTGATAATGGAACATTTAAGCACTGGGAGAAGCATTTGGCAGAAGCCACCTGGTTGGTCGATACCAGAGGATCTGTCAATCGTAATGGTCCTATCCAATCCAGCCCCTTACATTCTGTAGAGGGAGATAAGGTCCCTGTTGTACATGTAAAGAATCATGTTGGGGAAAGCAGTGTGGGTCCTTCCAGCCTCTGGAAAGAGCAAACCTCTCCGTGGAACTGTTTTTGCCCAGGGACCGGGTGCACTTGGTGGGTGATGCAGAAAGATGGGGATGTTCAGTGTGTACCACAAGGGAATTTGATGTTGGGGGAGTGCAGTCAGTAATTCCATGTGTATATATGTATATAGACCTGTGTGTGTAATGCATTTTTAAATATTGTTTATTTCTCTCTCTCTCTCTATATATATATATAAAGCATGATGTAGTGATGTAGAATAAGGGGTGGAATGTCATGGTTTTGTAATTTTTGCTATTGGTATTCCACATCATAACATCATGTGGAGCACAGAGAACAGGAACTACACGTCCCAGGGGACCTTGCGATCAGAGAGGGAAAATATGTCACGGAAGCAACGCTCACTCTCTCTCACTGCCTGGCAGTGGGTGTGGTGTGCGTGGTGCGTGGTGTGGTGTGGTCTTCGGAAACATCTCTCTCTCTTATTTCACTTGATTTATTGGCCTCAATTTTCAATTAGATTGTATTATAGTGTGTTATCTTGCATTCTGATATCATAGTTAGTAAAGTAAGTTTTACTTGTCAGATCGTTGCCGCTGCTCCGTTTGTTTCCTTGAGCCCAGCTCGCATCTCCCTACCCCTTTCCCTTCTTTCCTTCCCATTTGTCAGGGGGGGCAAGGGGAACCCACGGGCCTACTGCCCCCTCCCCTGTCACAGACACAGATTGATCTAGATAACTCCGTGACAAGATGGAAAAAGAAACAGGTAGCTGGAGGTATGGATAGATCACAATATAATTGTGGAAAATTGAACAAGTAAAATGCATGGATTAAATAGCTGATGAGCAGATATGTATGGAAAAGTTGGAGTAAAAAAACCAACCAAACAAACAAAAAAAAAAAACCCAACATACTGTTCTTTCTTCATAACCAGAAGAAAGCCAAAGCTTTTCAAGCAGTTTGTACTTGAGGAAAAAGTGGAGCAAATGTGTTACTTGAAACTGAAGTTAGAACACACACACACACAAAGAAAAAAAAAGGTTGCATTTGTGATTGTTGTTTAACCTGGCAGGCAGCTAGGAACCATGCAAACATTCACTCTCACCTCCCTCACAGTGGGATGGGAGAGAGAATGGAAAAAAAAAACAGGTAAAACATATGGATTGATATAAAGAAGTTTAATAAGACCAAAAATGAAGGGAATAATAATAATAATAATAATAATAATAATAATAATAATAATAATAAATTTTAAAAGCAGAAAAAGGTTATATGCAGTGAAATTGCTTAGCCTCTGCTGACAGATTCTGAGACAGTGTCCAGACAGTGGTCACTTGTTACTTTCAGCTCCCCCTAGTTTTTATTTTTCAACATTAAGCTATTTTGTATGGAATACTGACTTTTTCATAGTCTGATAGTGATAGAACCAAAGGAAATAGTTCAAAACTAAAAGAGGAAAGATTTAGCTTTGAAGTTAGAAGGAAATTCTTTACTTAAGAGGTGGTGAGGCACTCAGAGAAGTTGTGGATGCCTCATCTCTGGAGGTGCTCAAGGTCAGGTTGGATGGGGCCCTGGGCAGTCTGATCTAGGGGTTGACAGCCTTTTCTATGGCAGTGGACAGTGCAACCAGATGATATTTAAGGTCCCTTCCAACCCAATTCATTCTAGGATTTTGTGATTCTATGATTCTATGAGTATCCCTTTGGCTGGTTTTGGTCAGCTGTCCTGGCTTTTCCCTTCCAGCTGCTTGTGCACTGCCAGATTCTACAGTGGCAGGATAGCATGAGAAGTTGAAAAGTCCTCGATTCTGTTTAAGAAGTGCTCAGCAACAACATCACTGTTCCTATGTCACCATTATATCACCATCCTCGTAATTATCTTTATTCTCATCCTAAATCAAAATGCAGCCCCATACCAACTACTAGGAAGGATGCTAACTTTATCCCAGACAATACCAGAACAATCATTCTTCAGTAGTTCATACACATCAGTACTGTTAGAAATCATCAGAAGTATTTTTCTTAAGTTGTTGAACAGACCGGAATTTCAAAAAATGACAACAAAGCAAAATAAAACAGAATAAATCCTAAGCTTTTCTACTGTGTAAATACAGATATGGACCCTCAGATATAAAAAAATGATTATCTACTTACTATTACTACCACTACTACAAAAACAAACAAAGAAACAACAACAATAACAAAAACAGAATAATGAAATGGTAAGTACCTAAGGCATCAGAAATGAGAAGACAGAGGCAGTGTGGGTCAGTGTGGGGAGAATATATATATACACACACGTATGCTACAAAAACATATGTTCATATGAACAGAATATTTCTATGAATATAAATATAAATATAAATGTATTTACTATTGAGTTTCCTAATACCAATAGGTACATATGTACTAGTACATTTCTGAGCATGTGTGTGTGTATACATATATATACCTTTTCCCCTTGTTTTCCAAGCTAGTCACAATGTGAACAGTTCTTTCCTCATAGATGTACTGAGCCTTTTTGGTGCATTTTTCTAGGTTATTATCATAAGAAATAAAGTTTATTTCAGCTTTACAGCTGTCTGTGTTGTTTAGGTGTTTTTTTGTTTGTTTGGTTGGTTGGTTGGTTTTGTTTTGTTTTGTTTCTGCATGACTACACAAATTTTCCTATTAACAGTTTGAGAATTATTGTCCTCTTTAATATGTGTGATTATCCCTTTCATTTGTAGGAGAGGTAAAAAACATAGAATAGTTTGAATTTACAGAATGTTAATGAGTACATTATGTTATAAATTCTAAACTCTCATTTAGGATGCTAAAACTGGATTTTCAGCAATGGTGCTGCCCATGACTGTTTGTAGAATTTCAGGTATGCATTACTTTCTACAAGACTTTGATATATGTTAAATAATAAGTAAAACGTAAAATAAAACTCATGGATGTATCTTCTGTGTCTATGTAGACACTACCTTCTATGTAGACACTGCCTTTCTTTAATGTCATGATATATCAGAGGAATAATGCCATTGAAATACGTGAGAAAGGTAACTCACTTATATGAAGAATCAAAATTTCTGATACCAGAAAATGAATTCCAGACAGACTGTTTGTTGTTGTTATTTTTGTCCTACAAATAGCACTTGTTTTATTTTTTTTCTTTTTTTTTTAATATCAGATTTTAGCCCACCTGGCTACAATTATGCAATTCAATGTTATATTCAATGTATCTCAGACTTGACAGCTAGAGCTGTCTTGAAAAAACTAGACCTGTAAAAAAAAGTATTGACAGTAAAACCACCTAAGGAGAGATATGTGGGATGTGTTATTCATTTGTAAACATCAAATATTTAAATGTACCCCATTGTACATATCAAAGATACCAGTCCAGCTTGAGTTTTAAGTCTTAAAGTAATCATTTTCACTTCACCTATTGCAATAAACCACTATAGTCTAGATCTACTGATCTAGGAAGTTATATTGTCATACGTAGATTTTATGTTTCTTATAACTACCACTCCAACTAGAATTTATATATTTTATTCCACTGTCTAATAGCAGTGCAAAATACATGTCAGATTTTACGGACAGATAAAGGGCTGTATGAACATCAGTGTTTAAAGTCTGTTTTTTTTATTTAAACGTTTTTTGTTTCTTTGTTTGCTTGTTTGTTTTCCTTCCCCTCCCCCCTCCCCCCCCCATTGGAGTCAATGATAATATTACTGCACACCAAATAATTAATTTGTTGTGAAATTGATTATGAAGAATCAACAGAGCAGCTGGTAATTTCCGTATTCGTAACACAAATGTAAGCTCTTGGCTCTGTGGATATCTTTTTACAAGAGAATGTGTGCAGTGTTTGTATAATTTTGTAACTTTGTTTTGCCTTATGAAAATCAGTGGTGTAACCTATCTAGACTGGACAAACTTTTAATAAAATTATTACATGTGCAAGATGAGTCAAGAATTTTTGCAAGTAGAACATTACCTATGGTGACATCTTCATTGCTGACATTCTATTAAGACTTTCTAGGACTTTGAAGTCCTTATCTTATGAAAATCTCATGACTGATTATTTTTTTCTTCTTAATTACTTTATTTCTTCTACTTTTCAATAGCTCTTTATTTGCTTATGTGCTGTTTTTTGTTTTTGTTTTGTTTTGTTTTGTTTTTTAAGTTTTATATCATGGAGTTTGGTTACTTAACTGCTGTCAATGTATTTTACATTGGTAGGGCCTCAGACTAGGTGTGAATGGGGACAGGGAGAGATAGTGAGCTTTCCCATGGTTAGATGTGGGAAGACATAACTATATTAGAGGACCAGGGTGCTGGCAGGAGTCTTGAAGGACCCGCTGCCTTGAGAGGTGCTAGCAGCTTTGCAGCACATATAAAACTTTACGATGATAGAATAGAATAGTACAGAACAGAACAGAACAGAACAGAACAGAATAGAATAGAATAGAATAGAATAGAATAGAATAGAATAGAATAGAGTAGAGTAGAATAGAATAGGAGTAAAATACAACATGACCACTTCAGGGTAATAAATGAATAAATAACTAGATAAATAAATAAATAAAGCGTACAACTAAGAGCAATATCCAAATGCTTAATCTCTGATAAGAATAAGGCATCAACCAGTTCACTAGGAGATGTGTTCCAGTATTCAACCACTCTCATGCCAATTAAATTTTCCTAATATCCAGTCTGAATTTTCCCTGGTGCAGCTTTTATCATTCCCATGCTCTCTATCAGTGCATACCCAGGAAAACAGATCAACACCTTTCTTTCTATTTCCCGTCCTCAGCCAGCTGTAGAGTGTAATGATGTCAACTGTTACCCCTCTTTTCTGCAGACTAGACAAGCCAAGTGTCCTCAGCCTCTCCTGCAGTCCTTTAATCATCTTTGTTGCCTATCTCAGCCTGCTTTCAAGTATATTAATATATTTTTATAATGTTGTTGAGCCCAGAACTGCACACGGTATTTGATGTGATGCAACATTAATGCTGAATATTATGGGAGATCCCCTCTTTTGTCTGGCTGGCTATGCTTTGTTTAATGCACTCTGCTGACTCGTGTTGAACCTGTTGTCAGTCAGCACTTCCCAGTCCTTTTCTGCTGAGCTGCTTTTCAGCCACTCTTCTGCCAAACTGTTTCTGTGCCCAAAATTACCTTGTCCCAAGTTCAGAATGCAGTACTTATCTTTATTGAATTTCATGCCATTGATTGTCCAACACTCCATTCTATCTGGTTCATTCATGCTATTCCTCTTGACTATGCCTGATAATAGCTTAGTTCTTTGCATGCCTTTCAATACCACTTAGGATAAAGTTCTCCATAATTTTCCAGGGACTGAATTTAAACGAACAGTTCTGTAGTTTCCTGGTTATTCGTCTTCTCACCCTCCTTTTAAATCAGTATAATATTGTCTATTTTCCAGTCAGTGGAGACCTCATTAGACTCCCATGACCTTTGGCAGATTGTTGGGAAGAGTCCAGCTATAAGATCTTCTAGTTCCTTTAGTATTCTGGGGCAAATGCTGCCAGGATGTATGGTCTTGTAATTCAGTAATACTACTGGTCTCTTATATTTACAGCTGTAACAAATATGAAGTGAGGGATGCACAAATCCAAGACCTATAAATTAATATTAAAATTTGAGTAAAAAAGGCAATAAGTGTCTTTCCTCACTCTTACATTTTAGGTGACTATTTCAATTAAGAATTAGTCCAGTGCTTTGCTTTGACGTCCTGTTACTGTTAACATTTACTAAAAAGCCTCTTCTGTTGTCTGACACTGTAGTGGCAAGTGTCACTTCAAGTTGTGCTTTGTTTTTTTTTTGTTTTTTTTTTCTCTCTCTGCAGTTACAATCTGTGGCTTGGCAATATCCGTGTGAAGCCTGACCTTGCTTCCAGAGATCATAGGGCTGGGAAATCACCAGTTTAACGTCACTAAATGCCAAAATCTTTGACTAAGAGGGAGCAACACTTGATATATATACAGACTGGGGAATGGGAGGCTGGAGAGCATCCTCACAGAAAAGGATAGTTTTGGTCCATAGAATGATGAGCACTATAACTGTGTGCCCTGGCAGCCACAAAGGCCAACCATACTCTTGGTTACATCTCACAGAGAACTGCCAGCTGGTCAAGGGAAATGACTGTCCTCTTCTATCTGCTTTAGTGTGACCTCACCTCCTGTGAATGGGTTTGAGCACCAGAAAATAAGACACAGACAATATCCAAAAGAGAGCTACAAATATGTTGAATAGTCTATCAGAGAAGACATACAAGGAGTGACTGAAGTCATTTTCTTTGTTAAGCCTAGAGAAGAGTAGACTGAAGGGAGACCTCACCACTATACATCTTCATTTTAATGTCAACAGGAAGGAGAAGCACTGATTTCTTCTTTATGGTGACCAGAGATCTGAGAAAGAGGCAGCAGGTGAGTCTCAGATCGGATGTGAGGAAAATGGTCTTCATTAAGAAGATAGCCAGGCACTGGGACACAATTCCCAGGGAAGTGGTCATAGCACCCAGCCTGCTGGAGTTCCAAAACCATTCGGACAGTGCTCTCAGACATATGGTTTAATTGACTTGATCTTAGTGGGTCCTCTCCAACTCAGAATATTCTATGATGCTATGATTCTATTATTCTGCTCTAGTTCCAGGAGAGTTCCCTCTTCAGTCAAGGCAAACTTCTGACTCACTTATTTGACTTGTGGTATAATGGAATTGCACACTCCTGGGCTTATAAAAGGTGGTTCTTGAAAAGTAACCAAACCTTGTGTACCCCTAAACTCTCTAGATGAGATTCACTGGGGACACTACTATCAAGCTCCTCAAGCCTGATGTTTACTTTTTGAAAAATCCAGAATAGTAATTCTGCTGCCCTTCTTTCTTATTCTGTGATTTTATATATATAATATATATAATATATATAATGTATATATATAGATATATATATTTTTTAACTCAGCTATTCCTTGATCACCGTGGTCAAAATAGCCACCTAGTTCACTTCTCCACAGGCCTTCTGTAATCTCAAACCACATATCTAGGAG
The DNA here is from genome assembly GCA_030625065.1 of Alectoris magna. Classification (NCBI taxonomy): domain Eukaryota; kingdom Metazoa; phylum Chordata; class Aves; order Galliformes; family Phasianidae; genus Alectoris; species Alectoris magna. The sequence continues at coordinate 46,336,650 of CM060564.1, forward strand.
AACACTTTTACTAAGGCTAGCTGTGACAGGAACTTCTCTACAGCTTGCTTTAAGAATTTCTCAGACTTGCTTTATCATGGCAATATGATGCTTCCAGTTTACATTTAAGAAGCTAATATCTTTCATAAGGATGAGGGCAACTGATCCAGAGATTTCTCCAAATTGCATAAAGAATAATCCATCTATGCTATTGCCCTGAGTGCGCAGTTTACAGTAAACAAACATGACAGCAGCTGCTTTGCTATCCGTCCCCATAATCACCAAGAGGCTGCCTAGTGCATCACATGTAACAGCAAGAGCTGCACAGTTTTCTTTCTCCCTCACATACGATGAAACACTTCCAACTCACCTGCTCTGCCTACCCTTCTGAATAGCTGATAGCCCTCCATCCTAGTACTTGAGTCTCATTCCACTAAATCTCACTTATGTCAATGATATCCTAAGTCTGGGAAAGGAACAGTGATTTGAATTCATCCTGTATATTCTTCATGCAGTGTATGTTGGTATACAAGCTGCAAGAAGCTGGAACAATTTTTGGCTTTCATCTTGTTCAGCAGCACCCATTTGAGACATAACCTGCTTAACAGGCTTTTGGGATTGTTATCACCAGCACATTGGTAACAGAAACATATGCAGCTGGGCGACCAGGACAAACCTTTTCAGCTATTGCTTATTTTGGGCATTCAAGCTGGCTAATGGGGGTTTTCTCAGAGGAGATGATGATCATGCAGTCAGTGTGCACACCTAGAAGCCCACCACGCAACAATCACATGATGAACTGCCAATTACCCAGTGGGAGGGTCATGTGCTATGGACGTACTGTTGCCCCTGGTGAACCAAACAGGAGTGCCCCTGACAAAAAAATTGCTGCCCCTGGCAACCAAAATCCAAAATGTTTTGAGGTAGAATGGGTACCCACTCTGCTGAACTGCAGCTGTGCAGGTCAGTGAGATATTGCTGACCAACTTGCTGCCTCCCTATGGAGATGTAGTTGGATCCGCAATGGTGACTATGCTCACTTCATATACCATTTTTAGGATTTCTATCTTTACTATCACTAACTTCCCCATCTTCCTGCATTCCCTAGCTGCTTAGAATCTCTCATAAATCAGTTGACAGCATTTGGTCTTTTGCTGCCTTAAATTTCCTCTGTAGATATATACATATTGAACCATCTCCTCCAATAATTGGATTGAGATGCAAACATTTCACATGTACTCCTGAATATTCAGTCTTCACTGAAATGGCACTGATGCTCCCATTAGCCTTGCTACCCTCCATCAGTACAGTACCATCCCTTAGTTTAAAATCAGTGTTCCTAATGGTATTCCCTTCCCCTATCACTACCAGTTCACAGCTCTCTCAGTTTGGTCATGTTATGGGCCAAGAAATGTTTCCCCTATTAAGACAGGTAGATCTTGTCAGGACCCAGCAGATCCGCAGATTGTGAGTCTGAAAGATCTTCCATGATTATAAAACCCCATATTCTGACTGATGCACTGGTCTTACAGCCAGTCTCATTTGTTGTTGTTGTTGTTGTTGTTGTTGTTTTCCATCTATGTCCCTATTACCAAAATGTTTGATGAAAGCATTACCCATGCTCCTGAATTTTGTAGCAATCTTCCTAAGGCCCTGAAATTACTTTTGAAAGACATCAGAATTCCACTTGTAATATTGTTGGTAACGATATGAAAGATCAGGAGTGGGTAGTAATCCAAAGGTTGTACTAAATTCATAAGTTTACTGGTGACATCCCAAATACTAACCCCAAGAATGCAGCAAATTTATCTGTAGGGTGGGTCTGGTCTGTAGGTGGCCTCTCTTCAGGAGAGAATCACAGCACTAATAATAATGTTTCATTTGATATGATGTTGATTTGAACTTGGTGGGAGAAATTGCAGGGATAGCATTTCTTCAATTTTTTCACATCCCGTGTCTATCATACCCTAAGCTTCAAGCCTACTGGAAACTGAATGGGCATATGGAGGCTCCTCTTATGGCAGTATGTAGTATCTTGCTTCCACTCCTCAGTCTACCTTAAGTTGTTGACTTTATTCTGATGTAGATCAGATACTGGCTTGTTTCAGTAGCCATGGCCATGCTGGGTTGGGAATCTACCTTCTTGGATTGCCATATTCTTCTCAGTCTAATCCCTCCCTCCTGAAGCTTGGCCACCAGGCAGATCAACTCATTTACCTAGGCACAACTTCAATAGATACGCTCTTTATCTCTCTTCATCTCAGAGAGTAGCCTCAGACGCAAGCTACAGCCTGAAATCTGGATGGTCACATGAATTGCCTTGAACTCTCTCTGGGTGATTGCATTAGACCTACCTTATACTGGAAGAATAGAAACAGAGGGCATGGCTTTCTGATGGGTGTTCACCACCACAGCTGCACCTCCTGGCTGCCATAGGCATTTCAGAGTATTGTTGAATACATTGAGGAGGCCATCACGCCTACAGACTAAGCCTGGTGGTAAGTAGAGAACCCAGCCTACCTACCTGCAGAGTGTTCTGCCCTTCTCATGCAAGTTGTTCTCACAAACTGCCCTCTCCCTGCCACATAAACAATTCACACTTCTTAGTTCCTGGTACTCCCTAGGGGCGTGTTGCATGCACCTTCTTGCTGTTTGAACTGGCCACAAAATTAGTTGGTTTAGCCTGACTCTGGCCTGACATTTTTGTGAGACCAGTTGCCTGCTGACAGATGCCTCCATATGCACATTGCACAAAGTCTGAGCAATGGGTACCAGCAACATCCTCAGAGAGATCTTGGGAACTCTTGAGTGTCACACTCTTCTCAGAATGTGACAATTGCAGCTGCCACCACAGCCACTACAGTTACTGAAGGAGTCACCTTCTTTAAAAAAAGAAGTCAGAAATTGCTATCTGAATATATTATATCACACTGGTTTAAACTCACTGTATTTGCGTAGATGCAGTATGCAAATAAACTAAGTACAGAATGTGAACAGATCACGATATAGGATCCAAGTCTAATATAATTAGTATAACACTTCAAATCCCTCTGATTTCAAGTTCTGCATATGCATACATTAGCATGAGTAAAATTGAATTATTGTTTAGGCAAGATTACATGTAGGTTAGGGAAAATTCAAGTGGCAAAGGTTGTGTAATGAGATACTAACACACTGTGAGTTGCAAACAGAAAGAATTGATACAGAAGCAAATGGGAAATACTTAAAAAAAACTATGCTTACCTAAAAGACAAAAGAGAACTTTGGAATTAAACCTGAATCAGTGCACCTTAAAAAATAACACACTTCCCTGAACAGAATTTTATTTTTAAAGCGTTATTAAAACACTTTTTGTTGTTTGGTTGTTTTTATTTGCCTCCCTTTGCTCTGACCATATCAGGCCCCATCTTAAGTACTGCATCCAAATTTGGTGCCCTCAGCACAAGACCAGCATAGAGCTGTTGGAGTGAAGCCAGACAAGGGCCATGAAGATGTTCAGTGGACTGGAGCATCTTTCCAAGAAAAAAGGCTGAGGGAGCTGACCTTTCTCATCCAGGAGAGGGGTCAGGTAAGACCTCATTGTGGCCTTCCAGTTCCTGTGGGGAATTTATACTTATGAGGGAGACTGACTTTTTACATGGGGAGATAGTAGTAGAAAAAGGAGGAATGGTATTAAAGTGTTAGAGGGGAGATTTAAGTTAGATGTTAGGAGGAAATTTTTTACTGAGTGTGTGGGGAGACACTCTACCAAGTTGCCCAGAGAAGCTGTTTAGGCACCATCCGCTGTTCAAGGCCACAGGTGTTCAGTGCTAGGTTGCGGGGGGCCCTGGGGCATCTGACTATGTGGTAACCCTGCAGAGTGCACTTACACCACAGGGTGGTAACCCTGAGGGTGCACTAGATCCCCTCATTCAAATTATCAATGCAGATATTACACAGGATGTGACCCCCAGTACCAATCCCTGTGGAACACCACTCATGACTGGTTGCCAGCTGGATTTAACTCCATTCAACACCATTCTCGGGGCTTGCCCCTCTAGCCAATTCTTTACACAGCAAAAACTGTACCTGTCCAAGCCACGGGCTGCCATTTTCTGCAGGAGGGTGCTTTGGGGAAAGGAGTCAAAGGCTTTGCTGAAGTCTGGGTAGACTACATCAATGGCATTTCCCTCATCCACCAGCTGAGTCACCTGCTCATGGAAGGAGTTCAGGTTGGTCAGGTAGGACCTACCTTTCAAGATCCCTCAGTGAAAAGTATCTTTGCAACCACATTCTCCACTGCATCAGTACCCTAGGGTGGATCCCATTTGGCCCCACGGATTTTTGACAGTCCAGGTAGAGTAGCAGGTCTCCAACAATCTTCTCCTGAACTGTGAGCGTATCTTGATCCAATTATTGGAGGAGATTATTTGACATATATATACCCAGAGGAAGATTATGGCAACAAATGAGTCCAGATGCTGTCCAGTGATTTATCACAAATTCTAAAATACTAAGGAATGTGGGGAAGATGGGGAAGTAAGCGATGGTAAAGAGAGAAACTCTAGCAGTTCACAAAGTGGGGATAGTCACCACCAAGGATCCAGCAACGTCTCATTGGTCCATAGGGAAGCAGCAAGTCAGGCAGTGATGTTTCGCTGACCTGCACAGCTGTAGTTCAGTGGAGGAGGTACCTGCTATTCCTTGGAATTCTTTGGGTTTTTATGCATACTGTGGCAGCAGCTGGTTATCAGGGGCACTCCTACCTACCCCAATTATTAGGGGTATTATGTCCTGTTTGTCATGGTGATGGTAGCTGTCGGGGAGCCCACATTTTTTTCTTCAGGAGCAACAGCATGTCTGTCCTCTTACTGCTGCACTCGTGGTAATTAACCATTAACGTCAAAAGCTTGTCGAGCAAGTTATGTCTTGGTTGGGTGCTGATGAACAGGCTTTGATCCAACAATTGTTCCAGCTTCTCACAGAGGACTTATTCTTCTCCGCATTCTAGACCCTCAAGTCTGGTGGTTGAGTACCCCAAGAATAATTGTCCTGACTATTAAAGACAGTTGTAAAGAAGGCATTGAGAATCTTAGCCTCCATATCCTCAGTGGTCCCTTATTCATTGAATAAAAGATGGAGATTAGGCCTCCTCTTACCGTTACTATACTTGTTTAAAAAAAAAATAAAATTGTTCTCTTTTACCTCAGTGGCTAAATCGAGCTAAAGCTTTTGCCTTTCTAATTTTCTCCCCGAATCCTAACAAATTTTTTGTACTATCCCCAAGTTGCCCATCCCTTCTCCCATCCCTTCTGCTCAAACACCCAGTGTGAACAACTGTGCTATGCCCTTCTGACTTGTCATGCCTGTTTGCCCATCCTGTTTACCATGCTCTGAATGGACTGCCTTTGTACATATGGAGGGGTTTGGCTGCTGTCACTCCTGGCTCTGCCCAAACTGCATCAGCACCACAGCTCCTCAGGGACTCTGTTCTTTACACTCAGGGATAGCTGGAAATCCCTCGCTTTCCCAATGACTGTTTCACAGTGCTGTGATTTCATGTCTCTATGAAGGGTCCTTCGGTGCAAGGTTCTCCTATGAAGCTGATCCACCCAAGGTCTCCACTGAAATCACCAGTAATCATTTCACACTGATGGCTAGGTGAAGTTCCCCTCATCAAAGGAACAAAGGGTAAAAAATGGTGAAAGATAGCTCAAGTAATGGCATGTACACTCAGGCATCACTTATGAGTCATGGGCAAAACAGATTTAGTGTAGGGAGTGTAATTTAATTTGTTTTGTATTACTAGCAGACTGGAGCACTGAGAAACTAAAACTAAACTATAATCACTTTCCCCTCCACCATTCTCTTCTAACTCCTGCCCTGGGAGCATCACACAGAAACAGAGAGAGGGGCTGCAGTCAGTTCATAAGAGCTGGCCATCTGCTGCTCATTCATGATCTTCTGCTGCTCTAGCTGGGTCCCTCCCATGGGATGTCATTCTTCCTGAACTGATCCAAGAGGCTTTTCACAGACTGCAGTTCTTCCAGAACTAACTATTTCTGCATTGGTCCCTTAAGGACAGGATATGTCACTAAATCCACAGGCTTCATTTTGTTTTCTTTTGTGCTAGAGTGCTTCCTTCCTACACTTTTCCACCTTCAGTCTGACATTGCCTTGCTCAAACACTGACTGTGGCAACTGAGACCGCGCTCAGGCACATAGCAACCACAATAATATAGCAAGAGCCTTACCCAGCAGATAGTGATACAATATTGATTACACCTAGGTTCCTGCTCCAGCAGATAGAGACCTTAAATAGTGGCTCATAGTTGGAGCTGGAGAAAATGCTGAACAAGTGTCTGTTAAAGAACAGGTGAAGGCCAGTTGAATAAGCACCAGAAAATATGGCTTTGAGTTAGTCATCTTACCCCATAAATAGTGAACATCCCAAGAGTCTCTTGAGTTCTGACATACAACATCAGGCTGAATGACAAGATCACTGGTAGAATGGCTTGGCTAGAAAGGGCACTTAATCATCTATGTAGTTATAACCCATTTGCTTTGGACAGAATTGTTGTCTGTTAGACCAGGATGCCCAGTGCCCCCATCCAACCTGGCCTTGAGCACCTCCAGGGATGGAACATTCACAGCTTCCCTGGACAACCTGGTCCAGTACCTAATAAAGGACTCCAGTTAAGATACAAACCTTTGACCAAGTTTGTAACAAATTTTGGATCCCACTGGTGAAGAAATGAAAATCATAAAATATTTTCCTAATGACATAATATTGACTAGATGATGAAGAACATTGTGTTTTAAAGATTTGTACCTTTTCAAGTCTTAATTAACGATGTAAGTTGAATATAAACCAGGAGCAAGCAAAGGTCATAACTATTTCTCTCTCATTACTTCACCTAAAGAAGTTTCTGTTTTCAGTCTACATACCGTCAGGCATTTGTACTACAAGAAATGATACGAAAATAGACATGTTAGTTCAGATCACCACTGCAGAGAAGGTAATGATGTGAACTTTATTTCTGAAATAGTAAAAACTCAGCTGAGAAAGATCCTGTGACTTTTCCTTCCAAATAAGCTTACCATTTATAGAGTCATGGAATCATAGGATCATAGAGTTATTGGAGTTGGAGGGAACCTTAGAAGGTTAACTAGTATAACTTCCCTGCAATCAACATCGATGTCTAGAAATAGATCAGTTGCATGGAGACTTGTCCAGCCCGACCTTGATGTCTCCAGGGCTGGAGTATTCACCTACTTCCTGGGCAACCTGTTCCAGTGCCTTACCACCTTTATCATAAGTTCTTATATCCAATATAAATTTCCCCTCTCAGTCTAAAACCATTTATACTTGTCCTATCACAATAGAACTATCTAAAGTCTGTGTCTTTCTTTCTTAGACCCCCTTCTTTAGATAGTGAAAGCCCACTCTTAGGTCTCCCTGGAGCCTCCTCCAGGCTCAACAACCCAGGCTCTCTCAGCCAGGCACTTCTCTGGTCACACTCCAACAGGTCCATGTGTCTTTTGTACTGAAGTCTCACATCTGGATGTAGTACTCCATGTGTTGAGTAGAGGAGCAAGTTCACTTCCCTTGACTTGCTGACCACGCTTCTTTTGATACAGTCCAGGATACAGTCGGATTTCTGGGCTGCAAAGGCACATTGCCAGGAACCTCCAAGTAATTTTCAACAGGGCTGTGTTCAGTGCTTTCGTCCCTCTTCTGTACTGACTGCATTTCAGAACTAAAGAGACAGTCCTTGGTTTCAACAAGAAGGTTATAATAGATCTTATTCAGTAATGCATAAATAAACAGAAAAGTTTATATTAAATGTTCTAGTAGTTCCTTTTTAACTTGGAAACAGTCAGTCTTTAATGTCATTATTTTAAGTCAGGATGATTTCAGGTTATAACTCGACTAACCTGCATATAATCATGATAAAAATGTGCAGAGGCTGTCTTTTATTTGGCTTTTGAATTTTCACATTGAGGTTCCTAGACAACCAACGTCAGCTGAGATTTCTTTTTTCTCTTTTCATCTGTTTAATCTTTTAATTTCTCTTATCTTTACAGCACTGTCTCATGAGTTTAAATTCTCACCTTATACTTGTTCTTTTTCTTTGGAGACAAGCATAACTTAGATATTTGTCTCAAAATTATACTGTATTTGCAGGTTGTTAGAGCATTAGCAATATATTATTTTTCCACATAATTGTAATTGACAGAGGCAAATTAATCACATTCACCTAGTTATTGATATTGATAATTTAAATAAATAAATCGGTATTTTTCAATGATCAAAATGGTTATACAAGAAGGTAATACACATAGGCATATCTTATGATAAATGATAGCAGGGTCATACACAAGCCACCACTACTTCTCTTCTACATTGAGTGTGCCAAATGCTTCAGTCTTTAAAATGTAAGGACAGGGCGATGTTGCATTATGAGAGCTCACATACAGAAATCTAACTTAAGATGACATTACACTCCTGGGAATGTGCTGCTGATGAGATGGTCTACAGTCTATGTGAATTTCTAATAGCAAGAAATGAACCCGACCCAACATTTCTCATGCATCTTTTTCCCTGCTTTTTTGATACATGCAAATAGATATCATTTGAGTAGTCTATGGGCCATCCCTCTAAACTGTGGAGTTCATTCAGCCATGACTTTGGATTCCATCTACTACATCAGTCCTTTGGGGCTGGAGGTTTGATGCATGGTATTGGACTGATGAATGCTAAATCCAATTCTGCTTCCAACAGATTTCAATCTTCTTCAATCTGGGTCATTCTGACTGTAATACTTTTGATTAGGTATATAGCAATCATGGTAGCGGTAGAATGTGGTATTGTGTAGCAACTAACATACAGTTCAAATGACCATCTATTCTCACCCAACATCACATACCCTTGTGGTACACACCAGCCTTCCCCATTCTTCTTCATTACTCACCACGTACACCCAGGTTCTTGAGCAGAAGTAATCCCATAGATGAGCTTGCCTTTCCCCAGGGCACGTATACTCCAGCCTGTCTTGCCCAGCTGTCTTTTTATGTTTATTACAAGGACAATATCTCCTAAGATATATAAGACTTTGGTCTGGGCAGAGTCAGCTCAATTGCCAGATCTCAGAGTGTTGGATGACCAAATGGCTTTACTAAATGTGTATCCCAGTGTTTGCATGACCCAACACCTGTTACTCTCAGTATCATCTTTATTTCAACTTATATACATTGATCACATCCATATGGATCCGGCAACATCTATCTTGCCATTTTATTCCTAAAAGATGCATGTCCTGTGCAGGTCCTTTGACCTTACTTTGTTTTGTAGCAAAACCAGCTTTCAAATGGATTTGGATTATTCTTTTTCCTTCTTCAAAAACTTCCTCTGCTGCGTTGCCCCACATGGTGATATCATCAATGTATCACATGATGCAGGATAACTATGAAATGTACTTACTGTTTTATAGATCCAAATCCTCAAACCACAGCAAATTTTATATTTTTGAATGTCTACTGGTTTCAACATTGATTTACATATCGTTCATGCTCTCTCATGGCATAATTTTTTTTGGCCTCTATAAGCATTCTTTTTCTTCAAAAACTGAATTAAAACAGTTTTCCCGTTTTTTGGGTTGAGAAGAGCATACAAAAAATAGAAATAAAAATAAGCCCCTTCAGGGTCTTGACTGGTATAAGGGTCTCAAACTATGAAAATTCTGCAAACTTACATGGAGTCACATAGCAAAAATGCAGTCTTTCATAAGGTCCGCAATAAGGGCTGACAGACACTGGGAGATGGCTATTTAACTGACAAATGATATGCCTGCCTAAGAAACAAAAACAATGATGGTGCTAACAGTATGGCATTGGGGTAACGCATTAACTGTTTAGGTTAAGAATCTCGGTGCACTTGGGTAATGTGGACAAGAGCAACCTTATAATTGGTGAAACAGGCTACCACAAGTGTATGCACACAAATAAGGAAGAAACAGGACAGAAGCATTAAGTAATCTGATATATTTTCTGGTAAATAAGCATAACTGGATGACTATCACAGATCCAACCGTGAGTCAATAATACAGACAGCATGGGAAAACATAGGATAAATTAGAGTTCTTTACGGCATTGTGGAAATGCTGAGAATGTTCAGCATGAAGAAGAGGCAGCTCAGGAGATCTTCCTCATGTTATTAAATAACTGATGGGAGAGAAGTAGGTAAGACAGAATCTGATAACTCTCGATGCTGCCTGTAATAAATAAAGGTGATGTGCACGAACCAAAAAAAAACCAGGAATTTTATTTTAAATGGAAGAAAAAGATTTTTTGCAGTGATGAAAGAGTGAGAGGAGACCGGCATATGTTGCTGAGAGAGGATGTGGGGGTCTCTATCCTTATAGGTATTTGAAGCTGCATAATAATGACCTCAATCAACTCCGCTTGATGCAGGACTGGACTAGTTGATTTCTAGAGGTTCTGAGTATCTTCAGCCACTTTGTGATTCTGTGATACTGATGCAGTGTGGAGATATATGCCAATAAGCAGATTAAAAGGACTGTAATACTCCCATACAGTATACTTGTTGGTGTCCAGGAGTGTTTATTTGGGGGGACATAATCTCATAATTATGCAAATGTCAATGTGATCATAGGATGATGTTACAGTTTTACAGATTAGGATGGTGGCAAGTATGAAGAAATGAACAAAAATCCTGCTACCTGAACAAAACAAAAGGCCTGCTAAAAGAATGCAATAATTCTCTGTTAGAGAATATTATTTTTATATTGTCTAACTGGACATGCAGCTGATGTATTTGTCTCTTGATAAAAAAGTTGTGCTTCTTTGAAATGACTGAAAATCTGTCTATTCTACTTTTCGTTTGTTTGTTTATTTGTATTCTCTTTTTCTTTTTCTTTTTTCTTTTTCTTTTCTTTTTTCTTTTTCTTTTCTTTTTTCTTTTTCTTTTTCTTTTTTTTAACCTTTCATTTAATTTTATTATGGCTATGCATGACATTTCATTAATGAATGTGTATATTTTGTTATTCTTCTGAGGTATTCATTGATAGCTCAGTCACTCAAAAAATCAATCACTCAAACAGGTATTCAGTGTCTGAAGGGAAGGTTCTATTTGAGATGGAAAAAAAATCTAAGAAGTGATATCATCTTACTTGTGGATCTTACTTACAATAGTATAAGTTGAACTCATTCAGAAGAGAAATAACAGGTGATAGCTACTCAGTCAGGACAAAGAAACAGCAGGAAGGATGTTTAGATAGGAGTGAATCCAGACAAGACTGTATTGACTTAAAGCTGAGGAGCTTCTGCTGTCACTGTTTTGGCTATTACTCTAGCTGCTCGAAAAGGAAGATTGTTAATGGAAGCATGAGCAAGCAGGAAATAGACAGAAACAACCCAAACAGGCAGTGTTTGTGGATATTATCACCTAATACTTGTAATAGTCTTGTTTCTTTCCTTGTTAGCAACAGCTTTTGAAGCAAATTATTTTAACTACATATGGAAGTGTTAATAGATCTGGGAGAGAAGCATAGGGGAAAGAGACCTGGGGGTCCTGGTGGACAGCAGCATGACCGTGAACCAGTGCTGTGACCTTGTGGCCAAGAAGGCCAGTGGCATCCTGGAGTGTATTAGAAGGGATGTGATTAGTTGGCCAAGAGATGTTGTCCTCCCTCTCTACTCTGCCCTGGAGAGACCACATCTGGAATATTGTGTCTAGTTCTGGGCCCCTCCATTCAAGAAGGACAGGAAACTGCTTGAGAGAGTCCAGCACAGAGTCACAAAGATGATTAAGGGAGTGGAGCATCTCCCTATGAGGAAAGGCTGGGAGACCTGGGTTTCTTTAGCTTGGAGGAGAACAAGGGGGTCACCTCATTAACGTGTATAAATATGTAAAGGTTGAGTGTTAGGAGGTTCTTTTCAGTGACATCCAATGATAGGGCAGGGGACAATGGGAGCAAGCTGGCACATAGGAGGTTCCATGTAAATATGAGAAAAAACTTCTTCACAGTAAGGGTAACAGAACAATGGAACAGGCTGCCCAGAGAGACTGTGGGGTCTCCTTCTCTGTAGACATTGAAAAACCCACCTGGATGTGTTCCTGTGTGACCTGATCTAGGTGTTCCTTCTCAGGCAGGGGGAATGGACTAGACGATCTTTTGAGGTCCCTTCCAATCTCTGACATTCTGTGATACTGTGATTCCATTATCTTAAATGCCAGTAACCGAAAAAATATCTTAAAAACGAAACATTTTCAATGCTACTGCATAATTTGTATTGCATGTGGTTGCCAAGCCACTGTCCATCATTTTTCGTCAGTCCTGGCTAACAGGGGATGTCCCGGTGGATTGGAAACTGGCAAATGTGACACCCATCTTCAAAAAGGGCTGGAAAGATGATCCTGGTAGCTACAGACCTATCAGTCTCACCTCGGTGCCTGGGAAGGTCATGGAATGTATAATCTCAGGAACAATTGTGGACCAATTAAAGGTCAACCGGGGGATCAGGCCCAGTCAGCATGGGTTTATGAATGGTAGATCCTGTCTGACAAACCTGATTTCATTCTATGACAAGGTGGCCCGCTTGGTGGATGAGGTCAGGCTGTTGATGTGGTCTACCTGGACTTCAGTAAGGCCTTTGACACTGTCCCCCATAACATTCTCGTGAGGAAGCTGGCTGTCTATGGTCTGGATGGGTGTACGCTCCGCTGGGTGAAGCACTGGCTGGATGGCCGGGCCCAAAGAGTCATGGTCAATGGAGTTGAATCCAGTTGGTGGCTGGTCACGAGCGGTGTCCCCCAAGGCTCAGTACTGGGGCTGCTTCTGTTTAACATCTTCATTGATGATCTTGACGAGGGGATTGAGTGCACCCTCAGTAAGTTCGCAGATGACACCAAGTTGGCAGGGAGAGTTGATCTGTTAGAGGGGAGAAGGGCACTGCAGAAGAACCTGGATAGACTGGATCGATGGGCCAAGGTTAATGGCATGAGTTTCAATAGGACGTTAGGAAACACTTATTTGCAGAAAGGGTGGTTAAACACTGGAATAGGCTCCCCAGGGAGGTGGTTGAATCACCGTCCCTGGATGTGTTTAAGAGTCATTTGGATGTGGTGCTTGGAGATATGATTTAGCAGAGGGTCGTTAGATTTAGGGTACTATGGTTAGGTTGCGGTTGGACTTGATGATCTTTGAGGTCCCTTCTAACCTGAGTGATTCTATGATTCTATGATTCTATGATATGTGTAACATTCATACACTAAATTTCTGCAGATAAAATGTGCATGGGCAAATAATTTATTTACTTTTATAGGCTATATTTTATCATGGAAAATTATATATATATATCTGTCAAAGTAATTTTGAGACAGTGAGGACAATGCCTGATATATGGCAGAAACTCACAAAAACAGCACCTGGTATTCCAAGAATTTCTGAGCTGTGGTGTGCTATGTCGAGTGGCATCTGCACTAAGGCCGCCATCAGTATGGTGAGCACTGGGTAGCCGAGGCACACCAGGTTGTCTAAGGAGGGGTAAACCTATTTGGGCTGATGGACTGTGGAAAGACTTTGCTGCCCAAATAAAGAATGTGGTTGTAAAAGGTGCGCCATGTGGATGCTCACGTGCCCAAGTGTCAGACTACTCAGACTACTGAAGAACTACAAAACAACCATCTGGTAGATTGAGGTGCCAGAATTAAGGTGGCTCAAATAGACTTGGACTGACAGAGCAAGGGTGAATTATTTCTAGCTCAATGGGCCCATGAGACCTCAGGCCATCAAGGAATAGACGCGACATATAAGGGGGCTAGAGACTGAGGGGTGGTCTTAACTATGGATGCTATTGCACAGGTTATTTAGGCTGTGAAACATGTGCCGTTAAACAAGCCAAGAGGATGAAACCTCTCTGGGGGGAAGGGCGATGGCAAAAATATAAATATGGAGAGGCGTGGCAGGTTGATTGTATCACCTTGCCATGATCTCGCAATGGTAAACATTATGTGCTTACCATGGTGGAGGCGACAACTGGGTGGCTTGAAACGTATGCAGTACCCCATGCTACCACCCAAAACACCATATTAGATCTCAAGAAACAAGTCCTGTGGCAACATGGCACTCCAGAAAGAACTGAGTCAGATAATGGGACTCATTTCAAAAATTCTCTTGTAAATATTTGCACCAAAGATCACGGCATTGAGTGGATTTATCATATCCCCTATCATACACCAGCTTCTGGTAAAACTGAACGCTACAGTGGGTTGTTAAAAACTGTGCTGAAAGCAATGGGTGCTGGAACATTTAAGTGTTGGGAGAAGCATTTGGCAGAAGCCACCTGGTTGGTCAACTCTCAAGGATCTATCAATCACAATGGTCCTGCCAGCCCCCTACATACTGTTAAGGGAAGTAAGACCCCTGTAGTACATGTAAAGAACATGTTGGGAAAAGTAATTTGGGTGTTTCCATCCTCTGGAAAGGGCAAACCTGTCTGTGGTACTGTTTTTTTTCCCAGGGACCTAGGTGCACTTGGTGATTGATGCAGAAAGATGGGGGTGTTCAGTGTATGCCACAAGGGAATTTGATGCTGGGGGAGTGCAGTCAGTAATTCCATGTGTATACATGTATATAGACATGTGTGTAATGCATCTTAATTATTGTTTATTTGTGTATATATATATATGTATATTAAGCATGACATAGTGATGTTGAGTAAGTGGTGGAATGTCATGGTTTTGTAATTTTTACTATTGGTATTCCATGTCATGACATCATGTGGAGCACAGAGAAGAACTTTATGTCCCAGAGGACCTCACGGTCAGAGAGGCTCTCTCTCTCTCACTGCCTGGCAGTGGGTGTGGGTATGTTTCCAAGATGTGCGCCTTCAGTTTCAAAGTAGGCTTCTCAGTTTTCGGAAAACTCTCTCTCTTTCTCATTTTACTTGATTTATTAGAGTCAATTTTGATTAGATTGTACTATATTGTGTTATCTTGCATTCCGATATCATAGTAAAATAAGTTTTCCTCTTTAGATCATTGCCACTGCTCTGTTTGATTCCTTGAGCCCAGCTCCCATCTCCCTACCCCTTTCTCTTTTCCCTTCCCATTTTTTGGGGGCTGGGGGCCCACGGGCCTACTGTCCTCCTACCATGGACATAGGATTGATCTAGATAACTCCGTGATAGAATTATAAATCACTCTGAATGTCTTTGAAGAGAGAGACCTTGAATATCTAAGACAATAGTATGTCTTATTTACATTTATTTTATATTTAAAAAATATATTTATATTGAATAATATTTATATTTAATGTTTATTATTAATTTGCTCCACATATCTATTCACAATTCTTGTATGTGTTTTTGTGCTTATTTTGCTCTAGCATTTTCATAGTTTTATTCTACTGTGTCTTTTTAAGATACATATAAGTGCCTGTTTGCCATTCCACTTCACATTCTCTATGAAATACTTCAGAGTTGCCTTCAGTTTCAAGTTGCAAATAACCTACAAATGCTAGAGCCAGAGGGGTAAAAGACTAACAGACAATAAATCAAAACACTTTTCCCCTTGTATGATGACATACATTTCAATAAACATGACAATGATTTCAGTAAAAACTGACCGTGTAAATTACGTAAAGTATGGTAAGATTTCAGCCTAAACATGTATGCAGTTGTTTTGTAACCCAGCTTTTCAGCAAGATGATTCAAAGATAAGAATTCTGATCAGAACAGTAAATTCTCATTGGATGAGACTACTTATCCTTTTTCCTTGGAGACAGAACCAGCTTTAAAAGTCATTATTTTCTTTTTCTTTAATGAAGGTGCCACATAAAACATGGGAAGAAAGAGCCATGTGACTAGAAAGCGAGAGTCATGCTTCTGAACTGTCATTCTGTGACAGTTATTAAAAGATCCTTTCTTGTTCTAAAGATCACTCCTTTTTTGAATTATATGAATTGATTCTCAATGCTTTGGATTTCACCTTTTTAACTTGCATAAATGTGAAAATAGTACAGAACAGGAGTTCTTCTGAATTATGAGATCTACAAACGTGCTTGTTTTTCTCTAAAGGCAGTTGTAGGAGAGAACTAAAGAAAAAAAAAAAAAAAAAAAAGACAAGTAAAAAGACTTGAATTACAGCCTGTATTGAAAGGAAGCAGACCATGCTTTTCCATATTAAGTAATGTTTCATACCACTATAAATTGTGATTATTTCAATAGAAAAAAAATTTGGAAATCTGTAGTGTCGTGGGCTGCGTGAAGCTGCTTTTTCTTGTTATGGCTAAAGGTATTCTGATTTTCAGAAAATAATGATTAAATACAGGATAAAATCATACTCCTCTGGAAAGAAATATATTTTTTCACCTTATATTCATTGAATATTATAAATGTATATAGTAACTTAAATATATATATATGTATAGCAATATATAGTCATTTATATAACAATTATATGTGTAGCAGAAATAGAATATTTTCCTACTTATCTTTCATTTAAAAAAAAAAAAAAAAAGGAAAAAAACAAAACAAAACACCACAGTAGTGTAACCCTGTGATCATTGTCTGGTTAACAAATGTTGTGCCTGCACTAGCATCCTCACCAAGAATCTAATTCCAGTATAGTGCTGTTTTTCCTAAGCTGCGGACTTAAAACAATAATAGGACAATAAGGAAAGTATTTCTAACCCATAATACTCACAATGCGTCCTAATTCATAGATTGGATGCATGAGGGATACATTACAGTAAATTGTGAAGCCTTTCAAACTTTTTCTAAATAAGGTGATTCAGATAACAGCAGGAATCCAGGCACAGAACTTCAAAAGACAATTCAAACTGATAATCCATTGTAAGAAGCAAGCACTTTTCTGCTGTTCTTGACTTTAAGATTCCGTTTAACTGAAGACATTTCACTGTGATTGAAGTAGAATTTTTGGAAACCACATGATCCATGAAAAGTAATTTAAAAAATTACCTTCCATGAAAAGCTTTCATATCTGTATTTCCTACAATCTATTTCTAAACTCTACATTCCAATAAGAGGTGTAGAAAACCAGAAAACACAGAGACATGTTTGCATGTAATTCAGAACATAGATGAAAGAAATTTTATTTTTCCAGAGACTAATGTTACAAATGTGATATTAACTAGAATTCCCTTCGGTACCTGCTTACTAAATAACCAACTAACTAACTAACTAACTAACTAAATAAATAAATAAATTCACAGTTATCACAGAATCACAGAATTGAAGGGACCTCTAGGTCTCCGACCTCCCTGCCAAAGCAGCCTCACTAGATTAGGTTGCACTGGCAGGCGTCCAGGTGGGTCTTGAATGTCTCCAGAGAAGATGACTCCACAACCTCTCTGGGAAGCCTGTTCCTCCCTTGAGCTGCTGGTCACACTTTTTTTAATGCATCCCAGGATGCCACTGGCTTTCTTGGCCACCTGGGCAGACTGCTGACTCATGGCCAAACTGTCATACACCAGAACACCCAGGTCCCTCTCTTCAGAGCTGCTCTCCAGCAGGTCATCCCCCAGCCTGTACTGGTGCATGCAGTTATTGCTAGCTAGGTGCATGACACTTGCTTTTGTGAAACGTCATCCGGTTCTTATCTGCCCAACTCTCCAGCCTGTCCAGGTCTTGCTGAATAGCAGCATAGCCTCCTAGCATGTCAGCCATTCCTCCCAGCTTTGTATCAGCAACAAACTTGCTGAGGGTGGACACTATTCCCTCATCAATTTCAATGATGAAGATGTTGAACAAGAACAGATCCAGCACTGACCCCTGGGAACACCACTAGATACAGGTGACCAGGTGGAGTCTGCACCACTGATCACCACTTTCTGAGTTCTGCCAATCAGTCATTCTCAACCCACCTCACCCCCCAGTCATCTGTCCCACAATTCCTCAGCTTCAGAATAAGGATGTTATGTGACACAGTATCAAATGCCTTGCTGAAATCAAGGTAGACTACATCCACTGCTCTTCCCTCATCCACTCAGCCAGTGATGACATCACAGAAGTCTACCAGGTTGGTCAAGCATAACCTCCCCCTGGAGAACATATGCTGACTACTCCTTTACTCCTGATAACCTTCTTCTCTTCCAGAAGAGATGGAGATGGCAAAGGGGACATTCAAGTCCATCAGGAAAAGAGAATAATAATAAATAAATAAATACATAAATAATTTTTTTAAAAGACCTTTTTTTTTTTTTTTTTTTTTTTTTTTTAATATTACCTCTGTGAGTCTTACTCAATGAAATAGATATAAAAAATATAAACCATACTGTCCTATAATAATGAAAATCAAACTTTCTATTATGCTGAAGAGCCAAAGGAATGAAACAACTTCTTCCAATTTGTATGGTAAAAGAAAAGGAAAATGGATTCATAGGTTCATATGCGGTCTTTGAATTCTACTTCTATTATCAAACATTTACTGTCCTGCAGTGGGAACAGCAGGTTCCTTCTCTACAAAGCAGCTTCAATCTAAAGTTTCTGAAGCATAAAAAATTGTGTTTAACTTGCTAATTGTGAAGAAGCTCTAGAGACATCTTATTTTTCTCATAAACAATCTGTGGTCAGTCAGATATAAGACTCTTGACCTTACTTTATTATTATTATTATTTGATATTTAATTATTTAATATTTAATTATTTAATACTTATTATTATTATTATTATTATTCATTTTTTCCTTAGTTTTGCCAAATTTTTTGTTCCGTCTTCCAAGTCACTAAATGTACCGGTTTATCACTTCCCCCATTATTAATGGCCAGTTTTCTAGTTGCAAAGGTGGTTTTACTGAGCAAAGTGTAGCCCTCGGAAAAAAAAAAAATAATAATAATAATAAAAAAATAAACAAATATTTCACTGTCTCACTTTCTTAAGATTTACTTAAAATGTTTATTTTCCTTGTTCTCAGTTGGGGCTGTGATGTAGCTCTAGGTCAGCCCATGACCATTCAAGAGCTTCCCTAGAGCTTAAGCTGCTGAGTTGTTCAGAGATCCCTACCTTTAATGCTTCTATCATTGTTGCTCCTTTCATTGTGTTAGCTTACACCAGCACTGCAAACTGTACCATTTTCATGAAATACTAACTCATCAAAATCTTAAGCTAGACCTTTAAACATCTTTATGCATCTTCCCATAAGATGTTGGATGTGTAGGAGCGTAAGATCTCAGCGTCAGGCAGAGTTCAGTTCTCATCTTCAAAAATAACACTATTCTTCAGCTATATAATATATAATGTTCACTGTATAATCATTCATGGCACTACTGTGGTACTGAAATGAGACAATTCACCTTAGTCAAACACCCTGTTCACAATTAGAGTATGATTTCATAATATAGGTCCTCCTTGTTTTATTTTCACTAGAATATAAATCAACAACATAATGTTTTTGCACTGTGTTGGCTTACAAACAATGATAAAGGCATGTTGAATGTTTTTCTTCCTGTGGCCAGTGAGATTCTATGCAATTTTAATAATAAGATCAATTAAATGAGAAAGTTTTATAAAAGCTACTTGTGAGGTGCTCTTAGAAAAAAGTGTGAAAATGTCTGGAGTATTATATAGCATTCATGCCAGCATCTTCTACTCTAGTTCCTCTGAAAAGGTCACTTAATTTGTATCTTGTATAAAATGAAACTGTTGATCTAATGAGCATCTGAAATTGTTACTTTCGTCAATCATTACTTTTATCTACTGATCATCATCTATGTATGAATACCTTGAAATATTTTCTTATTTCAGTAAAACAAATTACATTATTTCACATGAACTGGCATTTCCCTTGAACAGTTTATACATCTGAAGGAGTCTTAATAATCTTTCATGGCAACATGATAGTGGATTTTTATTATCTAAAGGAAGGCTATAGAAAAGAAAGGAACAGACTCTTTAGCAGGTTCTGTTGTGATAGGACAAGGGGAAATGGTTTCAAACTAAAAGAGGGAAGATTTAGACTGGGTATAAGGAAAAAGGTTCTTATGATAAAGGTAAACACTGGAACAGATTGCCAAGAGAGTTGGCCCCACTCTTGAAGATATCCAAGGTCAGCTGGATGGACTCTGAGCAACCTGATCTAGTTGTAGATATTACTGTTGACTGCAAGAGAGTTGAGAAGATTACCTTTAATGGTCCCTTCCAGCTCAAACAACTCCATGATTCTGTGATTACTGGGAAAATTGTAATTGTTTCTTAATATACCAGAATGAAGACAGCATTTACGTTTCAGTCTAATGTGCTACATTTAATTTCCAGTCCTTTTATTATAATCTGCATAGCCAGGACAAAATGGAAATGCCTTTCCCCCCCCCCCCCCCCCCCGTGTGTGCATGTGCGTGTGTGTGTGTGTGTTTGTATAGGATAAAACAAGTCAGGTGAGGTAAAATGTTAAGTTTGAGGGCTAGTCTTATTTTGTCTCCTTTTCCAACCTATTCTATATGCATTGTTTCATGGGAAATGCTTAACTACATGTTTCTCCTTATGCTCAACCCCAGGTGTTGTAAACCAGTCGCAAGAGGCACTGGCAAACCAGGTTCTGCAATGTGTCTAAAAAAAGGACAGTGTACCCAGTGAAGAGTCTAGAGAATAAGTCTTATAAAGAGTGACCGAAGGAACTGGGGTTATTTAGCCTAGAGAGAAGGAGGATCAAAGGAGATCTTATTGCTCTCTACAGGAACCTCAAAGGAGCCTGTAGTGAGGCCGGGGTTTGTCTTTTCTCCCAGGAAATGAGTGACAGGTCAGTAGGCCTTAAGTTGCATCAGGGGAGGCTTAGATTGGATGATAAGAAAAAATTATTCACAGAGAGGGTTTGAATAAAAGCACTGAGGTTCAACATAAATCAATGAGGATACTGTAATAAGTTATCTCAAAGACTTCCTAACATTTCAATAACATGATTTTTAGTAACAGTATAATTTTCTAGGTCATAGATAGCCTTCTATCTATGATAAGATAGATATTCATAAATAAATATTTCTTTAGACAGAAAAAAATGATACATGTTTGTAATACTAAGAATCCTGAATGTGAGACTCTTCTGGATTTTTTTTTTTTTTTTTTTTTTTTTTTAACATATTAGGTAATTGGATTGGAGCTTGCCAGAGAAAGATCTTCAAGCAGCAACGAGTTTTGAACTTCCACCAAAAGACAGTTTCAGGTCAGAAGGAAAGTATTATAGTTTTTGCAAGGAGCTAAACAGTGGAAAGTAATTGCCAGGAAAGAGGAAAGGCTCTAGTTTGTCCTTAACAGAAGTTTTTTCTTATTTGCCAATTCAGGTTTCTATATGAAATTGCTGTAAAGAGTTAGTATGTGTTCCATCTAAAACACAAATAAAAAATTGTCTTTAATATATATATATATATATATAAAATTATTACTGTCATTATTTTTATAGCGAGTCAAATTATGTTAAATATTCTACCTCAACTCTGCTTCCTATAATCCAAAAGTCAATTGGAATTCAGTTAACCTGTAACCTTTGACACATGTCTCAGAATTGGGGAAGAAAAGGTGATGGATAGCTAACAGCCATGGAAAAAGTGTATGCAACCAAAACTCTCTAGTGTCTCACAGAGCAGTCAGAAAAATGTTAAGCTGATGTCTATTTGGAATCAGGGCTAGACTGTGTTTCAGTTCCTCTGTGAATCTGCGGACTTGTGTAAACATGTGGGTACTTCTCTCCTGCATTTTACTGGGATTTTTACTAGCAAAGCTTATGTGTTTTTCATTCCAAATAGACAACAAATAACAGGGCTAATGTCACAAATATCTTTTGCTTTATCAAGTCCTTTTATTTTTATCTATATTTTATACTTAACATTTTTGTGAGAAGAAAACAGGAAAGTGCTATGTTCCACTGTCTATCAGCCTATCTGAAAAATCATGATAAAATTTTGAAAGGAAGAGGAATTCTCTCTCATCTTTCTTTCTTTCTTTCTTTTCCCTCAGCAAAAGGAGAAAATGGTAAAATTTATAAGACTGTGAAGAGTGGAATCTAAGGATCTTCCTGAATACTGATCTTATAAGAGATTCTGTATTTCTATACGAGCTTGACTCCCTATCACTCGCCAACTTTTTTCTGCCTCTTATTCCTTGCACATAGTCTAGTATACAGTAGCACAATAGAGTGAGGGCCCCAGGAAACTAATAATGTAGAAGTAACTAGATTGTTATCTGTGATTCTACAGAAGGAGAGGATTAATGGTTATTATTTTTTTATTACATTATCCTCTACTTTTGCCTCGTATTTCTGATTGATACTGATATCTCTCCTCCTCTCCATAAGATAAACCTCTAAAAGAAAAGCTTTGTCCTGGCTTCCTGTTCCCCAAGTGGATTGTTCTGAGTAAATTCTTTTCCTACTGAAAAGTACGTTCATGATTTCACTTATTTTTGAATCCTTGCAGTTCATGTTGTAACTAAGCGGTGTATTTTTTATTTTTATTATTATTATTATTATTATTTTAACAAAACAGAACAGCTGTATACAGTTACTGAGCTTCTAATCATGTGATTTGTGTGATTCTGTCTGGAAAACTTTTTAAGCTGGAAATAACCTTTCCCAAATCATGTTTCCCATTATGCTTCCTGAGACTGACTAGCAGGTGTTGAACTAGACAGATGTACATGAGAGAGGATTGAAGTGTTTATTTAATGCTTTTTCATCTGGTGCTTTGGAGTAAAGAAAGGAGCATAAATTGTGATAGTACTGCTGAGTGAACTATAGGTAAGCAAAGGCACTGCAAGCAGTCGTTGCGGTTTGACTTGGACAGTCAGCTAAGTATCACACAGCCATTTGCTTACTCTCTCCAGTCAGGATGAGGGAGAAAACTGAAAGTGTAAAAGTGAGAGAACTCATGGGTTGATATAAAGACAGTTTAATAGGTAAAGCAAAAGCTGTGCATGCAAACAAAGCAAATCAAGGAATTAATTCAATGTTTCTCTTCAGCAGGCAGATGTTCAACCACTCCCAGGAAATCAGGGGTCATTGTACAATATTTTACAATTAATTTACAATTTTGTACAAGATTATTTTTAAGTGCATAAGCCTACTAGTAACTTCTGATCTTTCTGCATCATTATTTAAAATATTTAAAATATTTAAATGAGATACAGGACATAAAAAGACACACACACACACAGAGAGAACTGAATGTCAAATTAAAATTAAGCCACAACTTTTTTCTTTTTTTTTTCCCCTCAGATTATTCTTGATTATTTGTTTTGTAATTAGTGAGCAAATTTGCCTACTTTTTGGTAAACCTCCTTTAAAGCTCCAAAGCTAGCGGCAAAACCTGATATACAGATGATGCCTCCTTAATGCTGTCTCTGAGTAATAAGGAAAGCTGTGTAGTCTATACATCTCTCCACACAGCACAAAGAAAACAAGACTATAGAAATTATGTGAGACAATTTGTGGTACAGCACAGAAGTTCTGCACAGTCCCAGATCTGATGGGGCTAATGTTTACAAAAGTAGCTGACTGGACTGTAGATACAAAGAAAACAAAAATTAAAGGAAGATTGCAAGTCTGAGAGTTCAGTCTCAACTGGAAATCCAAGCAAATTAGTTATAAATTTGTAATAAAAAGAAGAATGAAGCAATGAAAAAGCTGTTATAGAAAAAAAAGTAGCTCAAAAAAAAAAAAAAAATGTTGTCTCATCTGCTCTGCAAAGAGATGAATGATCCAGGTTCTTCTGAGATCAAGAAAAATATAAGTTGTTTAAATACATTATTGTAACTCTCCAAATGAATTTGTCACTTATTTAAAATCTCAATAAGAAAACATACAAAAGAATTAGATTACAGATTTTTTTTTCTTCCCTTCCCTTTCTCTTCCCCTCCCCCTTCCCCTTCCCCTGCCCCTCCCCCTCCCCTTCCCTCCCTTCCCCTCAAGATGCTGAAAATGATAGCAGAGGTGTGAAGGTCTTTGAAATATGTATAGAACACCAAAAAGCATACTAGCTTCACTAGGCTCAGTGCTTCAGAACTGAGTGTGAAGACAGCTGTGTTGTCCGGCCCTGTAGTGTCTTGTATAGGGGTATTATGGTAGGTTTTTTGTTTTTTTTTTTCAGTCTGGACCAAAATTAAAAATGAACCCTGCCCTTTCTAAATGAAAAGATAATTTATGTTTTTTATTCCCATATCTCTTCCTAATTCCAAGACACTGTGTAGGAGTAAAAGAACAAGACTGGAATCAACGAACAAAGACTATTTTCTGCATGCTGACTGAAGTATTGATAGTTTACTGAAGAACACTGATAATTAGATCACAGAATCATCATAGAATCATAGAATGGCCTGGGTTAAAAAGGACCTCAAAGATCATCTAGTTTCTGCCGCGGACTGAGGCTGGGTTCCTGGAATCTGAGCTGTTCGTGGATCGGCATGAGGGAGAGATGACCAAGACCCAATATGAGTGCATCAAACTCCGTTTATTACTTGTGGTCACACTACTTTTATAGTCTACTAGTCACACTTGGTTCAAGCTGATTGGTTTTATTACTCTTGGCTTCAATTGATTGGTTGTAAAACCCACCGCCTTTGTTTACTTCCCATGGCAACACACCATAGCTATGATCAGGATACCGCTCTCAGGGGTCTGCTCTTCCCGCTCATTCTACCTGTATCTCAGTTTCCTCCTTAGTTGTGTCTCACCAGAGCAGGGCCAGGCTGACCTTGTTTTTCTCAGCCAGCTGGTATTTTTCAGCAGGCCATACTGTCCCACGGCCATGCAGTCACTGCTGCCTACTCTGTCTTGCCTGTACAGTGCTCCCAGAGGCCTGTGGTCTTTTGGCCATTCTGCAACAAGTTTCAACCTCCGGCCATGGGCATGGTCAACAACCACTAGAACAGGCTGCCCAGAGCCACATCTAGCCTTGCCTTGAATGCCTCCAGGGGCAGGGTATCCGTAACTTCTCTGGGCAACCTCTTCCAGTGTGTCACCACCTTCCGAGTGAAAAACTTTCTCTTAGTATTTAATCTAAATCTCCCATCTCAGTTTAAAACTATTCCCCCTTATCCTATCACTGTCAACCCATGTAAACAGTCATTCTCCCTACAGATCTGGCAGTGTTCAGCCTAGTATAAATATTGCACATTGACAGCAGCTATGGCAAGAGAACACTGTTAGTTTAAGAAGCAGTGACCTCAGATTTGCCCCAGAGGTTTTTGGAAAGGCTCTTCCAATAATGTAATGAGACCAATATCTGAGCTGAGGTGCCTCTATACCAATGCACACAGCATGAGAAAGAAGCAGGAAGAGATGAACATCATGGTGCAATTAGGAAATTATAACCTACTCACTGTCATGTAAGCATGGCAGGACAATTCAGTTCTGTTTGTTGTTTGTCCAGAATCATGATGAAAGATGTAATGAAAAGGCTGATGAAGCTTGTCTGGCCTTCAAACCTTGGTGCTGTACCCCTATGGAGCCAGTGATACAATTAAAGGAGAACTGGATTAAATATGGCCACTGAAGTGAGAGCCGAGGGTCTGTGGTCACAAACCTTTCTTGAATAGAATTTGACTCCTTCAGAGAACCAGAAAATTCAAATTCAGCAATCCCAGAAACCTAGGAGCAGTGGAAAAGACAGATGCAAAGACTTAAGCCTGTACTCTAAAAGAGGACCTGCTAAGGAAAAAAGGAAGTAGGTGGGGTGGGACACTGATATACCCAGGCAAAAGTAGAGATGAGTCAAATTAGTGAATATACCATGGCCATCAATTATGAGCAGAAAAGTTAGGGCAAGAGATGGTGTTAGAGACCTGCATTGCTGAAGTGTTGCTGGGACATGGATTGATGGCCCTGGACTGAGCTGTAGTGGTGGTTTTGGGCTTATGGGCAGGAGTGAAGGAAGCCCCAGGTGAGGTGAGCCAGAGTCTTTAAAGGCTTATTAATGCCCTCAGTGTCCGGAGAGAGAAAGGCTGGAGGACTTGGGACCATGCACATTAGAGAAGAAATGGCATCTGGGAGATCTTATTTTTGTCTACAACTATCTTACTGGAGGATCCAGAGGAAAAAGAGCAAGTCTCCAATTAGGAGTGCATGGTGAAAAAACAAAAGTGATAGTAGGATGTTTCATTCTGAGAAATTCCAAGGAAATTCCCATTCATTAAAGCAATTTTTACCATGAAATTGGACTGAGAGATTGTAAAATTTCCATCCCTGGAGATATTCAATATACAGAGGGATAAGACCCAGAGCTACCTAACCTGATTAGACTGGCTTCAAACAAGAGATTAGACTAGGTGTTCTCCTGCGATCTCTTTCAACCTACCACATTGTGAATACATGGTTTGAGGCAGTATTATCTTCCCATGGGAATTTGGCAGTAGAAAAAGTATTCTTTCCTTCAGTTTCATCACTCTGGATTAAGCATTTGAGAAAGATGCACAGATATCCCATCAAACATAATGCTAGGTTTAGTTGGAAGTTCAGACAACTTTTCATATAAGAAATTGTTTTGTAAGGTAAGTTGGAGTCATAGAATCACAGAATCACAGAATCACAGAATCATAGAGGTTGGAAAGGACCTCCAGACATCATCGAGTCCAACGCCCCTGCCAAAGCAGGTTCCCACCAGGTCACACCAGGTAGGCGTCCAGGCGGATCTTGAATACCTCCAGAGAAGGAGACTCCACAACCTCCCTGGGCAGCCTGTTCCAGTGCTCAATTACCCTCACCGTAAAGAAGGTCTTGCACACGTTTGTGCGGAACTTCCTATGTCACTTGAACCTGAGGCTGTTTTTGCTGAACTTCTGTATTTATAGCTTTACAAGAGATAGTCATCCTACAGCAAAACTGATCCTTTCGTCGAAGTGTGATGGAGTCCAATGTTACTTAATCATTAACAATCCAAATGAACATTAATCACAATCACAGAATTGCATTGTTTTAAGCCCTTATGTTAAGCGCCTCAATTTTACCTATACTGAAACAGTGAACTCCAGAATAACAGTTACAAAAACAAGCGCTACATGGAAGACAGATTGTTTAGAAACTGAATTAGTCTGCTTTAGTATTTCATTAAGGTGGCATCTAGAATTATGGCAGGAGCTGCAGTGCTGAGAGAAATGATGGTCTCCTACACTCTTAATTTGATCACATTTCTCTGAATTCCTTTGAGTTTTGCAGCTCTTTTACAAGTTTCTTAATTGCTGTCAATTTCAGGTGAAGTCCTTGTACATTATCATGATAGATAGTGTGCATATAGATAACTTTCACAGAAATGTGACCTTGTGTTGGATTATCAGCAAGCAGGTCATGCCCTTAACAGTGATGTGAATTCGCCTTGGCTCTGACCCAGATCAAGGAACAGTGACTGCCTTCAACAGTATCAACAAAGGTATTCTATAAAATCAGGTATTTTATTAAATTTTGACCTATTTTTGACACTGAGTGGCCATTGCTAAGCAGTCTGCTTGATATTAAAAGGGAAGAAAATATGGTTTTCTTTGGATTATTCCTTGCATGTGCTCTTTTTTTTTTTTTTTTTTTTTTTTTTTTTTTTTTTTTTTTTTTTTCTGTCTTGCTCATTCAGTCCAGGCTCTTCATAGTTTATTTAGATTTCTCTGACTTTATTTTTCTCATTCTCTGATTCCTTCTCCTATATCAGTAAAAAGTAAAAGCAGTCATTATAGCTTTTTTTTTTTCTCATTTTTCTCATGCTGATCTTACATATTTTAAGTGGTGTGTTTTTCCTAAAACTATCAATCATGATATCTCTCTTACAGAATTCAAATTTTGCATATCAAATGACACTTGCCCTCTCTTCTTCCATAAGTGAAGATCTGCAGACTTAAATTGCATAAAAAGCCTCGAAATCACTAGTGTATACCCTTGAGGATGTATTTTATCATCTTTTCTGACCTTTCAACTTTTTATATTAATTGCCTTTTTTGAAGTGGTGTATCAGTAAATTTAGTTTATGTTATGTTAGGAAGTAAAAAGCACTTCCTGATTTAAGAAAAATACATATATATATATATGTATATAAATTTTGATCCCTCTTGTCATTGTTAATGATGTCAGAAATTGTATGGGAAAGAATTACATCTAATAAATGTATACTTCACAAGAAAGGCAGTGGGAAAGAGGAGTTAGATACAAATATGTTTCTCTATTAGATTGTGTTAGCATACAAAAATTTTGTTTCTGCAACATAATCTTTTTGTTATAGATACCTCCTGACAGTTCTGACAACAGCACAGCTGGATATCTGACACGGAGGAGGATTTAGAAAAAAATGAGTTTAGGCATTGTGAAGAGTTTGACTGACAATATGTCTTGGACCAATGACAAATTAAGTATCTCTACATTTGAAGAAGGAGGAAAGTGAGTGCTGTAGTTGTCTATGATTTGTTTCTGGCCAGGAAAATTATAGCTAGAGATACAGCTGGAAGGAGATTCTTTAGTGAAATAGACTTTACTCAGAGGTGTAATTCTACTGAAAATGATACATACACTCTTGATAAGTATTTCAGAATCTGTCTGAAGATCAAGCCAACAAAAGGGATATCTATGATTTAATTGACTTGTGTTAGCCACTGACAGAGACAACAGCAAGTATATTGTCATGAATAAAAACACTGGGAAAATATTCAGCAGTTCTTCATTTGTACCGTGTACAATAGCTTCCCGATTTCACTATGAACAGTTTGAATTTTACTGCCTTATTTCATCCATTGTGATTCAGGTTAACTTTTAGATAGCAATTTCTTCATGTGAATATTTCTTCCATTCACAAAGACATTAAGCTGAAAACGTCATTTACAAAAAAATTGCTACGATCTACTGCATAAAATTTGCAACAACGCTGCTGGCTGTATTTCTTTCTGACCTGCACTGGCTGAAATGTTCATTACAGTCGTAAATTAGCATGTAGGATTTTGGCTTCTGTACCTCTTAAAAAAGATATGCCAACTAGCTCACCATGCAGTTCATTATCAGAGTACATTGGCACATATTATGCTTCATGGAGACTGTTGCTACTTTCAGTGAACTTTTCACAGGAGAGAGATCTGCTTCATGGCTCCTCAGGATTTGTATCACAACTACAACATCAATCAATTTTTAAAGACGCAGGCCTATTTCAGTCAAGGCATTAAATTAAAGAGATAAAAAACACTGAAACAAAGTTCAGTTTCTTTAACTTTATGTAGAATGTGATTCTAAGATAGCAGCCAGTCATCCCAGTGAGAGAGACAATTGTTAATTAGCTGGCTGAACATTAATACTATATTGCATTCCTGTTATGTTTCTGTTAAACTGAATTGTCATTGTGGTGCTTTTGAATTTTAATATTTTAAACATTTAATTTGTAGTGGTTGATAGCAGCCAGGAATGAAATATATAATTACGTGTTTGCTTGTTTGTTTGTTTGTTTGTTTTTTGGTCAATGCTATTGTTTATTTATACATTATTTGTCTTATATGTGTAAATATTTATATGTTTTATAAATATTTTCTTCTTGTTCCTTTTAGATTCCCAAGTTAATAACAAAACACTGACTTGATATCAAACTAGTGAAAGTCATAATTACTCAAAAAAATTACCCTGCTCATTCCTGTTAAATCTTTAAAATGACTGCATAACTCTTCTTATTCAATGCTCAGTATGCATTATTATTGTTTTTCTTATTGAAAGAAGCTTTCTAATTGTTCCATACACCGTACAAAATAATAAAAGTGGATCATTTGAAAAAATTCTATTCTAAATACCTCTCCTATCAGTACCTGATCTATAATGCTACTAAAGAACAGCTGAGGATTAATTTTTTAACAGCAGTTAAGTGAAATTCTATCACCAGAGTAGCTGATAGCATTCAACATTCCACAAGTATAGTTTAATAAGTATGGATTATTAAGTAGATAATCCATAAGATTATGATAAAGGGAAGACATTCTTTCTGTTCTTTGTCCTAAAGCTTTTAAACCTAAGGCAGATTTTAAAAGAGCCAGTAAAAGTGATTAATGGAATTTGAATTTTATCCAAAATGAATGCTAAATTTAAGGTCATAAATATTCCTTCGTTTAAGATATAGTAGAGAAGAATGATAATTTAACTGAAGTTGGATTAAAAATGACTGTAAAATCACTCTATAGTTCCTTACCCGGATGTGCATAGAGAGAGACAATGATTCTGTTAATTTGCAAACATTAGTCAATTAGTAATTTAAACTGCAGTTTTTTTTGTGGCACATTCTAGCTCCTTCAGTTCCAAATTATTCTTTTTGTACAAACACTAAAATAATAAGTCTTAAACAACCAGTTTCTAAGTAATGTTGTACAGTGCAATTCATGTAAGAATTGGAATGTAAGAAGTATTATATGGCATGAATTCAGTGTCTTAAGAGATTGTTAAAGAAGTCAATACAAAAGAAGTCAATACAACTTTCTTTCAACAGATGATGACATTAAGTTATTCCAGTTAGACACTTGTACCTATCACTTCCAGTTTTAAAACCTGTACACGTCTTCTTATACTTCACATTGTCTACTACAAAGAATGTCAGACTATCTGAGCACTGGATGAAGACACCAATATTGGCTGCTGTCATGAAATGTAGTATGAATCAACTGAGTTATGCTGCATTTTTCCTGTTCAAAAATGTAATTGGAGTTTTCAGAGAGGCTGAGAATAGAAATAAAATGGATTCAAGAGTACACAGGAAGTATACAAAACACATAAATGTAGCAATTCAAACTCAGAACATTCAGCACAGAAGAAAGGAGTCACCACAGAAAGCTGAGGAGTAGCCCCTGTCAGGGAGTAGCAGCCTGGCACCATTGCATTCCCATGACAGCAGCACCCTGACACATCAGGGACGGATCCAGGAACAGCAGCAGGGGATTCAAGTCTGGAAGAAAATGCCACTAACTGCATTTTCAATGAGGAGCAGTGTTAGGATTGATCCCTGCACACTGAAAAGTTGCTGGCAGGGATGAGAGTAACCCAAGAGCTCAACAAATAGGAAAGGCAAGTAGGCCATGGCACATGAGAAGGGTGCGGTGTGGCAGTTTGTGTGGACAGTTTGCACAGGGTATTTGAGCAGGACAGTGAGCACTGCTCACTGCTCTTCTCATCCAGGGCTGCTACGGTAAACCTATTAGTATCACTGTGGCGATCACATGGCACAGCAAACAGGCAGATTTAGAAATGCAGTCAAGAGGCCCACAACCTCTCTGGGCTGACACATATACCCAGACAGACCTCCCAAGGAGCGGGGAGGCTGCCCAGACCTTGGACTCACGAGAACTCTGGAATCTAGAGGCCACCCATTGGACCAAAGCGAGTGAGGGGTGTCATGGGTGCAGATGTGCCCAACTGGATTATATTCTTAAGATGATGATCAGACTGAGAGAGGAGGTTGCCAGGCTGAGATGCATTCAACAGTCAGAGAGGGAAATTGATTCCAGGTATCCATTGATGATAACTTTCCAGTTCAAGTATCGGACAGACTGACCCAAGGTGAAGCATTGCTAGACCTGGTGCTCACCAGTACAGAAGAGAATGTTAAACATATTAGGATCAGAGGCAGCCTGGGCTGCAACAACCATGCCCTGGTTGAGTTCATGATCTTGAGGAATGCTGGCCTTGCAAAGAGTAGAGTCAGGACCCTGAAATTCAAGAGAGTGAACTTCAAGTTTTTTTACAAAATTGTTGAATGAGATCTCCTGGAAAGAAGAATCATAGAATCATAGAGTTGTTCAGGTTGGAAAAGACATTAAAGATCATCAACTCCAACCACAACCTAACCATACTACCCTAACACTAACAACTTTCCACTAAATCATGTCCCTCAGCACCACATCCAAACGGTTTTTAAACACATCCAGGGATGGTGACTCAACCACCTCCCTGGGGGGCTTATTCCAGGGCTTAACAGCCCTTTTAGTAAAGAAGCTCTTCCTGATATCAAACCTAAACTTACTCTGACTCAACTTGAGGCCATTTCCCCTTGTCCTGTCACCTGTCACCAGTGAGAAGAGACTAGCCCTGCTCTCACTGTAATCACCTTTCAGACAGTGGAAGAGAGCAATAATGTCTCCCCTCAGCCTCCACTTCCCCAGATTAAACAGCCCCAGTTCCCTCAGTTGCTCCTCATAGGGCATATTCTCCAGGCCTTTCACAAGCCTTGTTACCCTTCTTTGTACCTGCTCCAGCACCTAAATGTCCTTTCCCTATTAAGATGCCGAAGACTGAACACAGTACTTGAGGTGAGGCTTCACCAGTGCTGAGTACAGGGGCAGGATTACTTCCCTAGTCCTGCTCACCACACAATTCAGGATACAAGCCAGGATGCCACTGGCCTTCTTGGCCACCTGGGCACACTGCTGGCTCATATTCAGCTGGCTGTTCATCAGTACACCAAGGTCCCTTTCTGTTAGGAAACTTTCCAGACACTCCTCCCCAAACCTGTAGGGTCGCCTGGGGTTGTTGTGACCAAAATGCAGGACCTGACACTTGGCGCTATTGAAACTCATACAGTTTGCCTTGGCCCATCGATTCAGTCTATCCAGGTCCCTCTGTAGTTCATTTCTCCCCCCAGCAAATCAACACTCCCTTCCAGCTTGGTGTTGTCTGCAAATTTACCAAGGGTGCACTCAATCCCCTCATCAAGATCACTAATACAGATGTTAAATAGAAGTGGTCCCAGTACCAAGCCCTGGGGGACACCGCTTGTGACCAGACCAACTGGATTTGACTCCACAGACCACAACTCTTTGAGCCCAGCCATCCAGACAGTGTTTCACCCAGTGGAGCATATGCCCATCCAAACAATGCACAGCCAGCTTTTCCATGAGGATGTTGTGAGGGATAGTGTCAGAGACTTTACTGAGGTCCAGGTAGATCACATTGACAGCTTTGTTGAACTCTTGGACCCTCAACGTTAGTTTCTGCGGAACTGACCTTATATACTGGGTCAGGGCCAAATGACTGCACATTCACACCAATATGGTGTACAGTAAAGTGGCGTTTATTCTATTGTGTGACCTCCTAATATACTACCCTTAATTCGTCTATGCTTCTTAAGCCTACGTAATCACATTCATCATGGCAAAGGGAGGGCCTATCACGTTACATCCCGAGTTCCTCGCTGTCGCCTAATACAACATTTCCCCCTCCCTATGCTCAGTAAAACCTTACCCTGTTGCAGCAAAAATATTGCTTATCACCTAAAATCTTACCAAAAGGAATATAAAGGATTATATGTTCTACTCTTGAGTGTAGACACACGTTTCAACATACGCCGAACTCTAACATACGGCCTAACTACCAGCAGTAAGCATATCACTATTAGGATTAACGTAATCAAAACTGGATGAAATATAGCATTGAGAATCCCTGTCGCATTTGAAGACCATCCAAGGAGTGATCCCCACCAGTGGTGTCCTCCATCCTACTTCACTCGTTCCAGGACATGATGCATCTCTCTCGTATCCTGGTGAATAGTGACTAAAGTTTTCTGTCCATTGTCCAGAATGTTGGTAGGGTAACTATAGGTACCCTAGTTGCTGCCGTAACTTGTGCTCTCTCCATTTTCCATAGCCCCTCCCAGAATCCATACATAGGTACAACATACATCGCATGGCAACACACATTAATATGATTATCATAACAACACAAGTGATAAAGAGTTGCTTCAGCCATGTAAAGTTAGGTAACCAACTTGTGAGCTTTTCCCATAAGTCCACAAATCCAAATGAAGTATCGTCCCTGGACACCTGATGGATTAACTTGGTCTGTTCCCATATTGCCTGTATATCTGTTTCTACCCTCCAAGTCTTATCAACATAAGCACAGCAGCTTTGGTTTATTACCACACAGACTCCTCCTTCTTTGGCCATTAAGAGGTCTAATGCCATCCTGTTCTGTAATACCACCTTCCTAAGTGTTGAAACTTCTCCCTGTAATGTCCTGATTGCATCAACAGTGGCATTTTTGATTATCCAGGGTGGCTGAAATGTTAACAATCTCTTTCTCTAACTCAGTTACTCCTAGGGACAGGATAAACCACCTGACGAAACTCTGAAAGCCAGTTGGCTTCTCTATAAGGGGGTTATTTATACGTTTCACCCTCTTCCAAGAAGTTCTCAGTATTCCAGGAGGGAGAATACTTTTGTTGTGAAAGGAGGTATAAGGCACTAAATACCCCCCTACACAATGTCCCCTCCAGTTCCTCGGTAGTTTTTCTTGCCTGTCCATCACCTCAAAGCCACCACAACCCTAGTCCCAAGAGGCACTTTTCTGATCCTTTGTAAAACCTAGTATTTGAACAAGGGTCATTTGTTTCATTTTGCCTTGAGTTCCCAAGGTTGCACACCGGCACTCCGCCCCATAGGGAAACATTAAATTCCCCTACACTTACTGGTTTACCAGTGCCATTTCTCCTTATTATTGCAATGTTATGATTTGCCCAGAGTTGTAACTCAAATTTAGGTCCCTTTACTTCTGCAGTGATATTCTCATTTACACACCTACATCTACTTCCTGCCCCTTTCCATAATGTCCAATTAGTGGATGGAATCCTATATTGAGGGAGTTCCATTCCTCCCCTCAGTAGGGCGGTACAAATCCAGCAGTCTGATAAGTTGGAACGCTGGACCATTACCTGCATAACGTTGATATACCCATTGCTTTCCCAGGCTTGGGCAATACCTATTGTGGACACTGTAAGCAAAGGCGAAAGCGTGAAAATAACTGACAGACTCCGTTGTTTGGACAAAACAGGATTTCTTGAAGTTATCAGTGGATCCTTTTCTGGGTCTGTTTTAGGATGTGGTAGTTTGGGTCATGGTGGTCTATCATCTGGTCCTGATCCAGGTCTGGGCCTTCCTAGGAACCAACGCTGAAAAGCAAGAATCTGCATGTTGTTGCTAAACCTTTACCCATTCCAGCTTGGCCAACTCAGGTACGAGTATGGGAAAGGATCATGCTTGTCATCGTCATACTTCTTGTGAAAGTTGGGTTTCACTCTCCTTGATGGGATCCATAGAATTTTTCCTGTTTCCTCATGTTTTACCGCAGCATATCCCCTTCCCCACACTAGTATTCTCCACCCCACGTCCCACGACCCGTTATCTGTTTTGATTTTGACTGGAGGCCCTTCACCCAAAATCTTTGGCTGCCAATGCTTCTGTACCTGTGCTTGTTTGCTATCACCTCGCTCAAAATGATTCACTGCATAGAAAGCTCTAGCTAGGATTTTCGCTTGCCTACCCACCGGGATCCTGTCCCTGTAACCTTCCCCCTCCCCAAGAATACGCAGCTCATCTTTGAGGAGGTGGTTGGCATGCTCCACAATGGCTTGACCCTGGGTATTCCCTGGGATTCCAGTGACATGATGGATTCCCCACCGAGCCAGCCATTCTTTTGTAGAGCACAAGGTGAAGCAAGATCCATTGTCTGTTTTAATCCGGCTAGGTAGGCCAAGTATAGTGATGGCTGCCGCCCAGTGACCATGTGCAGCAAATGAATTAGCCTTGGCATGCTGAGTGGCGACAATGGCAGTCGAGGCTGTATCCACTGTTACTGCTAGCCACTTTCGAGGGCTCATGCGATCATCCCATGTAAAATCTGTTTGCCATATCTGCAAAGGGCCTAAACCACGGGGATTAACTCTGGCACCTATGACTGGTGCGGAGTTACAATGTGGGCATGCATGTACTACATCATGTGCGACGGACAACAGAATGGAGCACACTCTTGACAGTGTGCGAGCCCCGATGTGGAGGGTAGAATGGAGGTCACGGGCCTCCTGTACTGTCAGGACCTGCATGCCCACAACCCTGTCCGCTGCAGCATTGCCTTCGGTGAAAAACCCAGGTACGTCTGAGTGACTCCGCACATGCAGGATAGCAATGGGAACCGAGCGTGTCATTAAAGCCTCTTCCAAAATAAAGGAGGCCTCATACTGGGCAATCCTTCCTGCCCCATTCACGCCAAGAGCCTCGCAGTGAATGCAGCGTCCGTAACGATGTTACAGGGTATCTCACACCACAGTCGCATGGCCTGTGCCACTGCCCTTACTTCAAGTAACTGGACACTAACTGTCGGATCTGTAAAGACAAAGATCTCCCAAGAGTTACCAGAACGCCACACAACTGCACCCTGCTTAGTGACAGAGGATGCATCGGTGAACAAGGTAGGCCCTTGCAGAGGTGAAGAACTCGGATGCACAGTGAAGTTTGGAGCGGTTTTGCCAAGTTGAAAATAGGCAACGAGTCCGAAAATGTAAGCAACCCTCCAAAACTGCTAAGAAACAAAATGAGAGAGTCAGGAAGCCGCTGCACATCGTGGAGAGAGCTTGGGAGATAGATAATCGCGGGCTCTGCACTAAAGACCAGCAAGAGGAGCAACTGGGATTTCCTGAGAAGCGCTGCCAGGATCTCAAGCCAAGAAGTAAAGGCACACGTGGGCTGTACAGAGAACACCCACCATGGCGGTTGAGGTTTTGCAGTGAGGGAGTGCCCTAAGATGGCAATGGCCCCTGCTTCTCGTCTACAGACAGCCACTTCCAAACCTAGGACAGGGTTGAAACGTGCAAGCAAGCTGTCCATACAATTTTGCAAGATTTCTTGCCATGCTACCACCATCTTCGGTGTAAACTCCTGGAGTTCCCTCAGGTCAGAGCTCTTCAACTGATCATAAAAGGGTTTCATCAGGCAAGGGGGTATGCCAAGTACATCCCAAATCCATTGAAGAGCTCCCACAAATTTCTGCATATCCCACAATGTTCTAATTTGCGGTCGGATGTCTAACCCTATTGGGCGCACAATACCTGGGCCAAACTTGTATCCAGGGTATTCAACCCCTGGTCCTCTTTTGACCTTTTGGGTGGATACAGTAAAGCCAGCATTGGTCATCGTGGTTATGGTGTGTGTCTCAAGCATCTGAAGGCTCAACTCAGTGGGGGCGGCCAGGAGGTGATCATCCATATAATGCATAATCATGCATTTGGAGAAATCCCTCCTAATCGGTTCCAAAATCTTGCCCACCACCAGCTGGCAAATAGCTGGGGAATGTGTCATTCCTTGCGGGAGCACACACCACTGATACCTCTGAGCAGGACCTTGGTTGTTAGGAGTTGGTACTGTGAAGGCAAATGCTTCCCTGTCATCCTCCACAAGGCGAACAGAGAAGAAGCAATCTTTTAGATCAATAGCCACCAATGGCCATCCTTTAGGTGTAGCGGATAGTGTTGGCGCCCCCTGCTGGATTGATCCAAACGGTACAAGCTGAGCATTAACCACGCACAGGTCATGCAATAGGCAAAAGGCACCAGTTTGTTTTCTAATAACAAAGACTGGGGTGTTCCATCGGGTGAGAGAAGGTTCAATGAGTCCTAAGTGAAGCTCTTGTGATACTAAGTCTGTGAGTGTGCTAAGTTTCTTGTACGGAAGGAGCCACTGATCTACCCACATGGTGCCCATTTCCCATTTCCTCCGCAACGGTATTGCGTGCACGGTGGACAATTGGTAGACAGTGGCCCTTATGATAAATTTGTAATATGTGCACCTACACTGTTTAAGAAATCTCAGCCAAGCAGTGACCCAGGTATATCAGCGACAAGCGGCACAAGCAACGCAGGTCTTTCTAGAGAACAGTCTCTATTGACTATCACGATCTCCACTTCCGCCAATGCTCTCTTGGTGGGGATGGTCCCTCCAACTCCTTTCACTATCTGAGTAGAACCCAATGGCCATTCTCTCAGCCAATCACGTTCTGAGATTACCGTGATGTCCTCCCCAGAGTCGATGAGTGCCATGATGGGAACAGAATAGCTACCCGAAAAATCAGATGGACGGCCAATGTATGAGAGAAAGGCTTTGACTAATGGGCTATCCCAACAGTCTAGGGCTAATGCCACATTGCGTGTGTCACTAACCCGGGGGGCGGGATCGCCGAAACTGGAGGGTTGGGTCTGGTTATTGGCCCATCCCGAGGAGTGTGGAAGGGACCCTGGGCCTGAGGCGCCCTCCCCCAGTCATTTCCCTGTAGTTGTGCCCTGTGGCTTCTACACTGCGGGGCAACTTGTCCCCTCTTGCCGCACATCTGACATACTCTCCCGCCTGCACCTTGGCTGCCTCCTCCTGCATCTCCGCACTGAGCCCTAATATGACCATATTGCCCACACCTAAAACACAGACCCAATTCCACGGGTCGTCATTGTCCAGCGACCACAGCCATAGCGCCAACGACAGCTGCTACTATCCCCTCGTGAGTTACTGGGGCAGCCTTCTGTTTATCTAACACGTACTTTATGGCTTTCCCTGGAGTATTAAATTTTCCAGGGGCCGTTCTTAACAATGCCTTAACATCTTCTAAGGACTGCTGTTGTAAGCAATCTAAAATTACTGGATTGTGAACGGCTCTCAGCAAGTCTGATCCTTCCAATGCTTTGATCAGTCTATCAGCGAAATCCTGAAAGGATTCCATCGGACCTTGGACAATATCAGTCCAAGGGGCAGAAGGCTCAGCACTTCGAGCAAACTTCCTAAATGCTGCAATTGCTGCATTGGATGTGGCTAGTAGTTCATCCGGGAGCAACTGAGTGACCTGACCCTGGGGTGAAAGCATACCGGCTGCTGAACCCATCAACCTCTGTATAATTCGCCCTGTGTACAGGATGCACAGGGTCGTTCTGTGCCACTACAATATGCTTAAGTTGATTAGACCACTCCTCTTTCCAGACCGTAAATTGAACTGGTTTTAATACAATGTGCATGAGACTTTCTATGTCATATGGAAGAAAAAGGGTGGGGCACTGTAAGCATCTCTAGTGTATTTAATGTCAGTGGTGATCTCAGCCCTTTCTTCTCCACAGCCTCCATTAATCATGCAACTCTCTTGGGGTCCAGGGGGACCCACGTGGGGCCATCCTCTCTGACTGCAATTGGGAAGGCGGCAGTGACTGAAAGGCCCTTTTCTTCTAGCACCCCCCTAACCTTCATCCAATCTGCGCCCAGGTCACACCCACCGTTCCCACCCCCTATTGTGTTGCAACATTTACCATCCGCCTCTGATGAGACCACGTGTGCTACCACATTCCATCACCCCCTTCCCCCCATCTTGTGGAGTCAAATTACACAAAGAAGGATACAACGGTCGATGAAGATATGGCAGGGGGGCTTCAGGTTCCGGTGGTCACATGGTTGAACAAGACAAGGAGCAAGATGGTCAGAATCCATCATCTTGGTGTTTGTCTTTGGGGTGAGGCACGCTGGGTGAATGCTCCCCAGACAGGCACCTGTATGAAAGCACGCTTCCCAGGCCACTCTGTGCCCCATCAGAGGGTTTGAGCCCTAACATTGCCTGTGCTGCATTATTGGTTTTACCCTCCTCCCTAGCAACTTTAAGAGCACCCAGTACCAGCCCCCAGGTTTTAAGCTCAGAAGCCTTTTGATCACTAATCACACGTTGTGCAAGCACAGTGGTGAGAGAATCCCACCGTTCGTGGTTTAAAATATCCCAAGGGGAAGAAAGCTCACCCTCCTCCTTCTCAAGGTGAGAGAGTACAGCGGCAAGGTCCTTCTTAGAAGGAACGCCTTTGCTACAATAATCCTTACAAAGCTGGAGAAGTACCTTAATGACATGCTCCATTGTCCACGGCTTGCTGATCCCATGAGATTCTGCATTCGCCCACCAGCAACCTGCTGCCACCTCACAGGCTCCTTCTGCTGATTGGGTTTGAAACTACCGCAAAACCGCGGTCTCCCACCGGCAGCCTGCCGCCACCTCAGCCTCTACCTTGTCTCACGGGCTTGCCGAAAATGTCAAATGCCTGCAAGGGCCACACACGAGGCACCAACTTGTTGAACTCCGTTCTTGGACCCTTGGTGTTAGTTTCTGCAGAACTGACCTTATATACCTGGTCAGGGTCAAATGACCGCACGTTCACACCAATGTTGTGAACAGTAAAGTGGCGTTTATTCTATTGTGTGACCTACTAATATACTACCCTTAATTCATCTACGCCTCTTAAGCCTACGTAATCACATTCGTCACAGCAAAGGGATGGCCTATCACATTACATCCTGAGTTCCTCACTATCACCTAATACAACACAGCCTTACCTTCTTCCACTAAGCAGGTCACCTTGTCATAGAACAAAATCGGGTTTGTCGGACAGGATCTACCATTCGTAAACCCACGCTGACTGGACCTGATCTCCTGGTTGACCTTTAATTGCTCCATGATGGCTCCCAAGATTATCCATTCCATAATCTTCCCTGGCACTGAGATGAAACAGATAGGTCTGTAGCTACCAGGATCATCTTTCTGGCCCATTCTGAAGAAAGGCATCGCATCTGCCAGTCTCCAATATGCCGGGACATTTCCGGTTAACCAGGACATCAGGAACTTATATGGCAGAAAACCAAGAACTCAGCCAAGAACTTAGAGGCAAAGGAGTTGAACAAAGCTAGCTACTTGTTAAGAATGCCTTTCTGAGTGAAAGAGCAAACCATCCCTCAGAGTAAGAAAGCAGGCAGGGGAGGCAAGGAACTGGAATGGCTTGGCAAGGGCCTGCTGACCAAACTGAGGAGTAAAAGGATAAGTACAGACGGTAGCATCAAGGACATGTCACCTGGGAAGAATACAGGGATGCTGTCCAGACTTCCACAGATGGGATTAGGAATGCCAAGGCACATAGAACTAAACTTGGCAATGAATGTTAAAAACAACATGGAGGAGTTCTACTGGTACATAAAGGCCTGTAAAGGCAGGCCAAGGAAAGTGTACTACCTCTGCTAAAAGAGAGAGAACAACTGGCCACAACTAAAATGAGTTCTTTGCTTCAGACTTCACTGGCAGCCAGGATTTTCAATTTCAAGAACCTCATATCCCTGAACCCGACCCTCTAGATGAGTCCTCCCCACTGTAAGGGTAGAGCAAGTCCAAGCCTGACTGTCAACAGTTTACAGGCTGGTTCAGCCTGGTTCCATGACAAATGGAGTGCGGGGACCCACAGAAAAGGGGAAAGAGCAAAAAGGGGAAAGGGTAGAGAGATGGGCCTAAAAACAAAACAGCAGCAGCAATCTGAGTAGGAAAAGTAATTTACTAAATAAGAAATAGAAATGTAGGATAACACTATATAATACAATATAATTAGAATTAAGGGTAAGAAATCAAATAAAATGAGAGATAGTGTCCAAAAACTAAAGGCCTTACTCTGATGCTGAAGGCGAGATGTCTGTATGTCACGCTGCCAAGACGAGCAGAAAGGGAAAAAGAGAGGACGTCTCATGATCTACGAATAGTTTTGTCTTTCCCTCTGAACTGAAAATGGAAATGCAAAGACCCCTGGGATATGTGGTTCCTCTTCTCAGAACCAGGTACCTGGAAATATCGGCAGTCCGTGTAACTGGAGCATTAACTCTTTAACTCCCAGTGCACTACATGATATTATGATGTGGAATACTTGTAACAATAAATCATAAAACCATGACACTGACTCATGAGACTGAATGAGTACAGGCCCATGGGGCTGGACGTCATGAATCCCAGAGCTCTAAGGGAGCTGGCTGAGGTGCTTGCCAAGTCACTCTCCATCATATTTGAAAAGCCATAGCTGTCAGGAAAAGTCTCAGACTGAAAAAAGGGAAAAACGACTCCCATTTACAAGAAGAAGTGGAAGGAGACCTCAGAGAACTACTGGCTAGTGAGCCTTCCCTCTGTGCCTGGGAAGATCATGGATCAGATCTTCCTGGAAGAAATATTAAGGCCCTTAAGGATAAGTGGGAGATCCAAAATAGCCAGCATGCCTTCAACAATCTGATGGCCTTCTATGATGGAGTGATGACATCAGTGCACAAGGGGAAGACAAGTGATGTCATCTACCTGGATTTCTGCAAGGCGTTTCACATGATCCCCCACCACATCCTTATCTCTAAATTGGAGAGATACGGATTTGATGGGTGGACTGTTTTCAGGATAAGGAGTTGGTTAGGCGGTCGCAGTGAGAGGGTTGTAGTCAATGGTTCTATGTCCAGGTAGAGGCTGGTAACAATCAATTTCCCCCAGAGTCTGTCTTGAGCCCAGTACTCTTCAGTATCTTTATCAATGACATAAGTAATATGAATGAATGCACCTTCAGCAAGTTTACTGGTGACACCAAGGTGAACAGTACAGTTGATACAGCAGAAGGAGGGGATGCCATCCACAGACACCTTGATAAACTCAAAATATGGGCCCATGTGAACCTAATGTGGTTCAACAAAGCAAAGAGCAAGGTTTTGCACTTGGGTCGAGGTAATCCCAGTATGTGTACAAAGTGGGAGAAGTACTCCCTGAGAATAGCCCTGCTGAGAAGGACTTAGAGCTCATGGTTGATTAAAAACTTAACATGAGCAGGCAGTGTGCTCTTGCAGCCCACAGGACCAAGGGTATCCTGGGTTCCACCAGGAGAGGGATGGCCAGCAGTGCGAAGGAGGTGATTGTTCCTCTCTACTCTGCCCTCACAAGGCCCCTGCTGGAGTACTGCATCCAAGTCTGGGGTCCCCAGCACAGGAAAGATGTGAAGCTTTTGAAGAAGGTCTCTGGAGGAGGGCCACAAATATGATCCAAGGCCTGGAGCACCTCTCCTGTGAAGATAAGCTGAAGGAGCTGGGCTTATTCAGCCAGGAAAAGAGAAGGCTGTGAGGAGACTTCATTGTGGTTTTCCAATATACAAAAGGAATTAATAAATATGAGGGAAATCAACTTTTTATACTGGTGGATAGTGATAGGATAAGGGAAAATGGTTTTAAGCTAGAGGAAGTGAGATTTAGATTGGATGTCAGGGGGAAGTTTTTTACTGAGAGATTGGTGAAGTGCTGGAAACGGTTGCCCAGAGAGACTGTGGATGCTCCATCCCTGGAGGCATTTAAGGCAAGGTTGAATGGGGCTCTGGACAATCTGATCTAATACCTGATCTAGCAGCTGGCGTTACTTCCTATGGCAAGGGACTTTGAACTTGATGATCCTTGAGTTTGCTTTCAACACAAATCATTCTGTGACACTGCCTGCAGAATTCAAGAACCGTCTGTCCTTTCTGTAAAGATACAAGAGTTGATCAAGATCAGAAATATACAAACATTTTACAGAAAATAATGTCGTATAAAATCATTGGCATGTTTTATTAAAGATAAATTTAAGAAAGAACTGTATCACACAAATATTTGAATTTCTGGACTTCAGCTAGACAATAAAATACAGAAAGTATGAATGGTGGAGAGTGACATTTAATGCTGTGCAAAATATGAGTACAGGACAAGAGTTGACGTTTTTGTCGGACCATTATTTACTTTGCTGTGAAACTGATTTTTTCAGCCCCTATTGTTTTGTTTACTAAATGGGATCTTATATTCTAACGCTCTTGCAGTCAGTTTATTTTTCTGACCTTCTGTCAGAGCTTACATGAACTACAGCAAATAATTATGTCCAAACAGCTCATCATATAAAATGTCTGTATAAATCTATCATCTAGCAAGAACATCTACTCTGGAGGGCTACACAGCCATCAATAATCTAATATATTAAAAAGAACTGTGGTAAATCAGAAATCATCATCAGATAGTTTTCTCTTTGCAGAGATCTTATTTTTTCAGTTGCAGTAGTAGAACAACCAGAATATAAGCAATCAAGCAAATTGTGAGATAGGGTATGTCTACAAAAGAGGATTTAGGATTTGTCTTGTTTTTCTAGTTGTGTGTGGAATAAGAAGGTGCATTATTTGTGACTGTATTTTCTGCATGTGTCTATTATGGTGAGAACAGGACTGTAAACATAAGTGTGAGCTTGCATCAAACTATGACTTAACTTGAAAATTCTTGCACTTCTTTGCAAGGTTTTGCACATGTGGATTTGAGCCTCTCTGTCTTTGTTCCCTTTAATTTCACCTTTGCATAAATGGAATATTATTCACTTTATTCACAACCTGGATTTTTTGTGAAGATTATTTCTTTGTTTTTGTGCTTGCAGTTATTTGAGAAACTTTTTTTTTTTTTTTTTTTTTTTTTTTACTGTAGTCTGTTTGTCATTGTTGTCTATGCTTCCATATGTGAAAAAGATTTTGGTATTTTGGAAGTAAGTCTTGGAAAGATTACCATAGAGGGAGAAAAAAAAAAAAAAAAAAAGCTTATTCCGAATACCACTTGCTATTAACCAAATATTTGTAAATATACACTTTGTACTTCTTATAACAAGCATCAAAGAATCTTCAGAACCTGCTGCTGTTGTCTTCAACAAGCACTTTATAACTGATTAAAACATCACTGATTTTGATTACTGGTGATCCATTCCTCTCAGTACTTAATCACACATGTTGAACATGTGCAAAACAAAGTCAGAATTCAAAAAAGTCAACGTTTGTATTTTCTCCACTTCCTCAAATACTTCAGCTAATGTATTCTCTCCATCTGTTGCAGAAAATCATAGATATGATAATGTAGTAATTCTGAAGTTATATGTTAAATCTGTTCCATTGCTGTAAAATGCTGATAAGAATTAAATAAGTCCTGTGAGCAGCTTTGAAAATCTCAGTCAAGATTCCTGAATTTTGCCTATAGCTGCTAGAGAAAATTGAAATTTTGTTTGTGCCCTTCACATCTTGTGCAGCTACCCTGCTGCGTGACCTTCCTATTGCACAATTTTTAGGAATTTTCTGTTTTTCGTAACTAGATCTTAGTCAGCTATCTGGTCCTAACTTGTAACCAATCAAACCTGTGTTA
Source organism: Alectoris magna (assembly GCA_030625065.1). Lineage (NCBI taxonomy): Eukaryota > Metazoa > Chordata > Aves > Galliformes > Phasianidae > Alectoris > Alectoris magna. The sequence goes on from CM060564.1 coordinate 46,381,364, forward strand.
TACCATTATTCAACCTCTTTTTTATTTATTTATACACAATACTTATTTTATCTGCAGATCTATGATGTGGTGTTGGCATAGGTGGACAAATCAAGGGACATTGTGTCAATAGTTTACAGGCTGGTTCGGCCCAGTTCCATGACTAGTGGGGCAGAAAGATGTTGCAAAATCCACACCTCCAGAAAACGGAAACAGGGGACCCCAAAATAATTAAAAACAGAGGCAACAATTTGAGGAGGAACAAATTTATTAAATATGGTATCAAAATGTAAGATAACACACTATAATACAATATAATTATATATATATACTAGATAAATCGATAAATAGATATATCTAACATAATTGAAGCTCATAAATCAAATATAATGAGAGAGTATCTGAAAGCTATAGACCATACAGTACTTAGTATTGAGGTGATGCGTGCGGTCAGGATGAGCAACAGGGAGGAGAGCTGAAGGAAAAAAGGAACATCAGGTGACTTTGCCAGGGGTTGTATCTCCTCTGGAGAGGTTTGCCCTTTCCAGAGGGTGGAAGGACCCAAACTGCTTTTCCCAACATGTTCTTTACATGTACTACAGGGGTCTTACTTCCCTTAACAGTATGTAGGGGGCTGGCAGGACCATTGCGATTGATAGATCCTTTAGGGTTGACCAACCAGGTGGCTTCTGCCAAATGCTTCTCCCAACGCCTAAATGTTCCAGCACCCATTGCTTTCAGCACAGTTTTTAACAACCCACTGTAGCGTTCAGTTTTACCAGAAGCTGGTGCATGATAGGGAATATGATAAATCCACTCAATGCCATGATCTTTGGTGCAAATATTTACAAGAGAATTTTTGAAATGAGTCCCATTATCTGACTCAGTTCTTTCTGGAGTGCCATGTTGCCACAGGACTTGTTTCTTGAGACCTAATATGGTGTTTTGGGCAGTAGCATGGGGTACTGCATACGTTTCAAACCACCCAGTGGTTGCCTCCACCATGGTGAGCACGCAATGCTTACCATTGTGAGACTGTGGCAAGGTGATATAATCAACTTGCCACGCCTCCCCATATTTATACTTTTGCCATCACCCTTCCCCCCAGAGAGGTTTCATCTTCTTGGCTTGTTTAACTGTGGTGCATGTGTCACAGTCATGGATAACCTGTGCAATAGCATCTATTGTTAAGTCCACCCCTCGGTCTCTAGCCCATTTGTATGTTGCATCTGTTGCCGTACACCTGGCAACCCATGTTCTTTTAGCTCTGCGCCTGTGCTGAACTATCGGGTAAAACCTACCCGGGCCAAAGAACTGCACGTGCATACAAATGTGGCAAGCAGAAAAATGGCGTTTATTGCGTCGTGCGATTTACCTATATACCTATGCTCCTTCGTCTACGCCCCTTATGCATATATTAACCCTTCGTCACCAAGCAGAGGGGGTCCTACCACGTCACATCCCGAATCCTCGCTGTCGCCTACTGCAATATCTCCCCCTCCCTTAGGCTCAATGAAACCTATCCCGTACAGCGCGAGTATCGCTTATCGCCTACAATCTTATCATAATCTTATCACCTACAATCTTACTGCTTACAATCTTATCGTTTACAGTTTTACCATCTATGATCTTACCACCTATAATCTTACCTCTTATCTTATCCTATCGCTTATAGTCTTATCATCTAAGATCTTACTTACGACCACTTAATAGACTTTACCTATGATCTTACCTAGGATCTTATCATTTATAACCTTATCATCTTATAACCTTATAACCTTATGACCTTATTACTTATTATCTTATCTCTTATCACTTATTACTTATCATCTTATTTTATCAAAAAGGATATAAAGGATTGTCTATTTTGCTCTCAAGTTTAGACACACGTGCTAGTATATGCTTAACCCTAATGTATAATATAATTATCAGTAGTGAACACATTATTATTAATGCTAACATGATCAAAACTGGATGCAATATAATGTTAAAAGTTCCGGTTGCAGTTGGAGACTATCCGAGAAGTAACTCCCACCAGTGGTGTTCTCTGTCCTTCTTCACTCGTTCCAGGATGTGATGTACCTCTGTTGTATCATGGTGAACAGTAACTAAAGTCTTCTGTCCATTATCCCGAATGCGTATCAGCAGTTGATGTAGATCATCATGCTGTAATAATTTCTTCACCAGTAGAAGGTTCATTCCGATGGAGATCGGTGACAAATCCTGAATTAATGCGTATTTAGACTCCAATAGCTGATGTGAAGTAACCGGAATAATTAAAATCACAACCTACAATGCTAGTAAAGTTACAAACACAGAAGTTTAAATGAGTACTAATGTTAACAGTAATATGGTCAATAAGCAGAGAATCACAGAAAGTTCTTACACGCGCACATCCCTTCCCAACATATATAAGCATAGTCTCATGTACTGCATTAGGGTGGACCTCAAAATGACAGATGTTCTGCTCAGTGTCCAGGCATACGTCTTGAGTTCCAAGAGTATTACTTTCACATATAAACCCTCGTTGATCTTTCATAGCGCAAGAACTAATATCAATTGTCTGCCATCTTTGCCCATTCTTATGAGCCCACATACGATGTTCTGTTGGGAAAAACACCACTCCATTACAAATTAACCCCAATGCTACAATTAGGTATATCGTGAGTACTGAAGCATTACTAATCGTTAGGGTATAAGATGTGATGTCATTAGTAACAGGATCATAGGTAAAATTTACCAGTTGCCACCAAGATTGAAACTTTCTTTCAAACTCATTAGCATTATCCCAAATTACCTTTCGAACTTCAGTGGGCAGGATACCACCTTCGCCTTCTCTAATTATTGCTGCTGACATAGACTGTACCCATAGTTGAGCCTGAATACAGCTGAGAGATAATTCTCTTCCTTGACGGCCTGAAGTCTCATGGGCCCACTGAGCTAGAAATAATTCACACTTGCTCTGTCAGTCCAAGTCTATTTGAGCCACCTTAATTCTGGCACCTCAATCTACCTGATGGTTATTTTGTTGTTCATCAGTAGCCCGACTTTTGGGCACATGAGCATCTACATGATGCATCTTTATAATCAAATTCTTTATTTGGGCAGCAAAGTCTTTCCCTAGTTCATCAGCCCACATAGGTTTACCCCTTCATTGCCAGTTGTTTTGTTCCCACTGCTGTAACCGCCCTCATAAGACATTTGCTGCCATCCATGAGTCAGTATAAAGGTAAAGCACTGGCCACCTCTCCCATTCAGCAACATCTAAGGCCAGTTGAACAGCCTTTACCTCTGCAAATTGGCTTGATTCTTCTTTACCTTCAGTGGCGTCTGCAACTTGTTGTGTAGGGCTCCACACAGCAGATTTCCATCTGCGATGCTTCCCCACAGTACGATGTGACCTATCAGTGAACAGAGCAAATTTCATTTTCTGGTAGTTCATTGTATGGTGGGGCCTCTTTAGCTCATGATATTTCATGCCTCCTCATAAAACCAGGACACGTTAACATTGTCTGTTTGGACTTCTGTAACAGCTTTGTCCCATATCACACCCTTGTCTCTAAATTGGAAAGAGAAGGGTTTAAATGGTGAACTATTTGGTGCATAAAGAATTGGTTCAAAGTTTGCAGTCAGAGGGATATGGTCAATGGCTCTATGTCAGAATGAAGGCCAATGACAAGAGGTGTCCCCCAGGGGTCCACCATGAGGTCAGTACTCTTTATCATTAACATAATTGATAGGATTGAGTGCATCCTTAGTAAGTTTGCAGAGACACCAAGCTGGGTGGTGTAGCTGGTAAGACAAGATGCCATACAGAGGGACCTGAAGAAACTTAGAAGGTGGTGTATGGGTACCAAATAAAGTTCACAAGTCCAAGTGAAAGGCGTCATACTTGTGTCAGGGCAATTCCAGATATGTCTGTGGTGTGGGATAAGAATTCAGTAAAAAGCATAACATGAGCCAGCAGTGTGCGCTTGTAGCCTGGAAGACTAGGAGTATCTTGTGCTGCATCAAAAGCAGGGTGGTCAGCAGGGAGAGGAAAATTTTTGCTCAAGTTCTCTACTCCATTCTCCTGAGGCCCCCAGTAGAGTTCTGCATTCAGCCCACAGAACAAGAAAGGTGTGGAGCATGTCCATTCTGGAGAAGGTCCAGACAAAGATTATCAGAGGGCTAGAGTACCTCAACTTTGAAGACAGGCTGAATGAGCTGGGCATGTTCTGATTGGAGAAGAGAAGGCTCTGGAGAGATCTCATCACAGCTGTTCAGTACTTGAAGGGAGCTTATAAACAGATGGGAAATAATTTTTTTTCATAGGTAGACAGTGATAGGACAAGGGGGAACTATTTAAAACTAAAAGAGGAGAGATTTAGACTAGATATCAGGGGAAGATTGTTCCCTGAGAGGGTGGTGAGATGCTGGGACAAGCTGCCCAGAGAAGTAGTGAATGCCTCTTTCCTGGAAGTATTCAAGGCCAAGTTGGATGGAGCCTGGGGCAATCACATATAACGCCTGATTTAGTGGCTGACAACCCTGCTTGTGGCAACCTGGAGTTAGATTATCTTAAGAGATCCCTTCCAACACAAGCCTTTCTATGATTCTGTGATGCTGGCCTTACTGAGTCATCCCTGTGTATATCTGATTGCATGGATGACCTCACTTAGAAATTCTAGTCCCAAAAGGAAAATACAGTAATGTGTACATAATGATAAGGGAATGGGAGAAATTCACTGTTATCTGTCAGGGAGAATTTTCACCATCAGCATTAACCATATAATATAGTGGCAGTGGAGGGCAATGAATGTGGAGAGAAGGGAGAGCAATCAGCAAGCTTTCATTCAGTTAGATGGAAGAGCTTGTCAAAGACACAAACAACTAATCAGTTGCCTGCACTGATTGATGTCCCAGCCTGCATTCAAATCTATCATCGTGACCAAATAATGCCTCTCGTTTACCCAGTGGATGGATAAACTAGAAGTAATATATGGCATCTAAGCAAATAGATCATTAATTCTGCTTAATATGTGGGGGCTAAAGTTTAAATCTTTTTCTAAACATTTTTCTCTTCGAGGAGGGGGGGGTGGGGGAGAGGGGACATATCTACCAAGGTTGACTAGGCAGTAAAGTGCTTGTTTATTTGTTTGTTTGTTTGTTTGTTTGTTTAAATATACGTTACATATTCGCTGCATTGGATTTTTTTTTTTTTAATTTTGTTTTTTTTTTCAGTTTAAATTCACAATTGTTGCTGAATATTAAATCTATCAGGAAATTTATTAACACAAGATGCTAGCAGAGGCAGAAGGCTGCTGTTGTGTTTTCTTTTTATACTTTTCAATTTCTTATTTCCCTGAGTCCTTCCAAATTTAGCTCTCTATAGAGTTACCCTTGACTTTTTTTACGTCAGTACTACTCATTTATTTGTGTTCTTTTTTTCTGATAATGAGATAAAAACTCTGAATGCAGACATAGAGTTAATTTGATTTTACTATCACTTGACTCCTTTTAATTGCACATCATGTCATGATTAATAAATGATTAAGAAATGTAATGTAAAGGCTAGTAAGATTCATATTTTGCACCAGTGAGCATCAATATCAGTGGATTTTGTTACATGCTTCTGTAAAGTGTTAACTCAGGTCATAATGAGGAGAAATATTGAGTTCTCTTGATGTAAATTAGAAATGTTTTAGGAATGGACAGGAACAAGTAAGTAGTTTGTAGTTTCCCAAACTGAGGCTTGGTTTCTGTGTTGTCAGTAATCAACATGGAAAGATGCAGAAGGTAATAAGGAAGAAAAAAAAAAAGTCTTAATTTTCTGCTTAAATGGAAGTGAAATAAAAACCATAATCTCTGAATTAAATTCCATAATATCTAAATGTGATTCCTACACTTCTGTGGCTGTTTGAAATATACTCTGGATTGTTTCAAACGTTGCTATTAGCCTCTAATCACTAGGGTACTGTTAATAAATCATTAATAGTTTCATTCATGATATGTCCTTTAGAGATAATAAAATATTAATATCAGGAAACTACAATAATGATGAATATTTATATATTCAATTTTTCTTAATATACTTCATTTTTAAGACTGTGAAAGATAACAGAAGCACTATTAAATTATTTGAATAAAATAGAAGTCTACTTAATCTGTTACTAAGTAGTATAATAAATGATGTCAACAATGAGGGAAAAGATAAAATAAAATCTTTCTTTTGGATATTCTTTTCATGAAAATAAAATGCATTTCTGTACAATTTCTAATCATCTTACAACCTGAAAAGAAATATTTCAGGGTGGATAGCAAACCTAGAAAAATGTAGATATTCTCAAAGCCAAGGTGTGAGTCAGCTGAAATCTCAAAATGGTATCTTGGCTGTCTGATAATAAATTCTTGAGACAGTTTAGGAATTCTAGGTATCTTAAGGCTGACTGAAAATCTCAGTTTAAAATCAGTAAAAATTAATCTCCTAGGAAAGTAATCCTCTCAAAATCCTCTCAAAATGTTGATATTAGTCAGGGCACACTGATGGAAAGCATTCTGGAAAGCATATAAATACTAGAAATCATCCATGGAAAATGTACAAGTCTTTGGGACCCAATGAAGTGTATGCAAGAGTCCTGAAGGAACTGGGTAATGGGGCTGACAAGCTACTCTCCATTGTATTTGAAAAGCCACATCTATCAGGTGAAGTCCCTGGTGAGAGTAAAAAGGAAAGCCTCTCTCTTCTTTTGAAAAGTAGCGAGGACGACCTGAGGAACTACATCCAGTGAGCCTCACCTCTGTGCCTAAGAAAATCATGGAGCGGTTCCTCCATGATCTGTTGTGTTATAACACATGCAAGATGAGAAGGTGATCTGACACAGACGCCATGGCTTCACTTGATCAATCTAGTGGCCTCCTATGACAGAGCGGCTGTGTCAGTCAACAAGGGAAGACCAGAAGATATTATCTACCTGGATGGTCTTTGAAATTGTCTTATATGACATTTTTATCTCTAAATTGAAGAGATATGGATTTGAAGGGTGAATATTTGGTATGCACTTGGATCCCAAAAGGCCAACAGTCTCCTGTGCTGCATCATAAGAGGGGTTTCCAATAGGGCAAGAGAGATGATTGATTGTCTCCCTTCACTCTGTATGAATGAAACCTCACTTGGAGTATTGCTTATACGTCCAGAGCTCCCAGCACATGAAAGATGTGGAGCTAATGAGGTGGGTCCAGAGGAGAGCCATGAAAATGATCAGAGTGCTTGTGCACCTCACCTAACAAGAAAGGTTGAGGGAGCTGGTCTTGTTCAGCTTGAAGAAGACAAAGCTTTTGAAAGACCTAATTGTGGCCTTTCAGTACTTAAGAACTGCTTATTAAAGGTGAAAGTCAGCTTTTTAAGTGGTCTAACAGTGGTAGGAGAAAGAGGAATCATCTTAAACTAAAAGAGAGGAGATAGATAGGTTAGATGTTAGGGAAAAAGTCATTATTGAGACAGTTGTGAGATGCTGGAACAGGTTGCCCAGAGAAGTTGTGAATGTCCCATACCTGAATATGTTCAGGTTGGATGAAGTCCTGGGCAGCTTTATCCAGTAGGTGGCAAGGCCTTTCACACTGAGGAGGTTGGAATAAGATAAACTTTAAGGTCCCTTCCAAACCCAGCCATTCTATTATTCTGCGGTTCTATTATTGTTATTTCTGAATGATTAGCCTTTCCTCAGTGATCTGTTTACCTGAAAGCTGTAAAATCACAGTTCTTTACTGCTAGCGTGAACTACTTATTAACTACATAGTCAGTATGAATGCTAGAAAGAATTTAGAAAAAGTTAAATTTAATGGGTTGCATCTTTGTTTTATGAAAACTTGATTAGCAACAATGGCTTAAAAACACACACTTTAAAATACATTCACTGTGTGTGTGTTTTCAGAACTGAAATACATATAATTTAACAAAATATGTCCATGTTTGCTCAAAACTAAATAGTCTCTTTAACATTAATGCTTTCTTTGTTTCCTCTTAATATTCTCAACTTCAAAACATGCTTTAGTTGTTGTATAACAGTTGGTTAGATAATAAAAATTATTTGCAAATAAGTAAAATATAATATGATGAAAAATACTTGTCTATATTCTTTAATACAAAACTTTCATTTTTAAGTATTTTTTTATAGACTCTTGGAGACCTATAAAAACTAGTCAATGCAAATTCCAAAAAATAGGCCCAGAGGACTGAAATACAATTCTGGCTTGAGAAATTATACTGTGAGCATAATACTTGTCAGTGTGGTTTATTGCCTTTGGACTCTTTTCTTCCCCAGTGTCTGGAAGTATTGCCTTACAATCTTGTGCATAAACAGCAAAGTACAGCATCAGCTACAGGAAGTCATTCAGATCAGTAGTAGTTTTCATGTCTATTTCTGAGCATGCTCATTCTGCTACCACCAGGGTTGATCTCCAATTTTTTTTTGTTGTAGATCAAGTTCATGAGAATTATATTTTAACAAATTCTACTTGTGTAAGACTCCTGATTCTATAGCTTCTTCTAGACACAGCGATCATAGTGTACTTCTAGGCATATTGCTGCATACATTGATCCCAGTATATATGGGACAGGATCACATTGTATTTGAGTCCTGTAATTCTCAAGAAAATTAACAAGTGTTCAGGTGCTCTTTTAAACTGTTGAAAGTAGATGTTCTGCAAAGTCATAGAGCATTCATACCAAGGTGATAAAAATTCTTGGTGGACAGGGAGACCTGGTTAAAAAGTGCTAGATGGGATTTGAGCTATGCCTATCGAGGTTTGTGTATTAACCAGCATAGTTTATATAGATACAGAATCATAGAATTGTAGAATTCCTAGAGTTGGAAGAGACTTCTGAAGACCATCTAGTGCAACTACCTGCACTAAACAGGGACATCCACAAGTAGATCAGGTTGCCCAGGGCCTTATCCAGCTTCACTCCAAAACTCTCCAGGGACAGGGCATCAACCACACCACCGGGCAATGTGTTCCAGTGCCTCACCACCTCCACTGCAAACAATTTTTCCCTTATATCTAATATAAATCTACCTTCTGCGCTCAATCCTTTCATCCCTCAGCTTGTATTGGTAATGGAAATTGCCTTAACTCGGGTTTAAGACTGTGCATTTGGATTTGTTGAACCTCATGAGGTTTACCTGGGCCCATTGCTCAAGCCTCTCTGGGTTCCTCTGGATGGCATCCCATCCCTCTGGTGCATCAATTGCACCCCATAGCTTGGTGCCAAACATGCTGAGAGTGCACTCAACTTCACTTTCAAGGTAACTGATTAAGACATTAAAGAGTACTGGCCCCAGTACTGTTCCCTGGAGGGCACCACTCATCACCAATCTCCATCCAGACCCTGAGCCATTGACCACTACTCTCTGGACTCAATCCGCAGCCAGTTCTTTGTCTTTCAAACCGTCCATCCATCAAGTCCATTTGTTTCCAATTTGGAGAGAAGGATGTTGTGAAGTACTGTGTCAAAAGCCTTACTGAAGTAAGATAGATGATATCAGTGGCTCTTCCCGTGTCCACTGATAAAAGGCCATCAGAGAAGGCCACTGTGATGGTCAAGCAGGATTTGCCCTTTGGTGAGGTCATGCTGATTCTCCCACATCACCTCCCTGCCTTTCATGTGCCTTAGTATAGCTTGACTGTGGATCTGTTCCATTATCATCCTCTTCACAGAAGTGAGACTGATAGGTCACTAGTTTCTGGGGTCATCTCTTCTATGCTTTTTAAAAAAAAATGGGTGCAATGATACCTTTTTTCCCAATCATCAATGAATTTTTTCCTTTTTCACCTCTGTAGCCATAGGTTAGGAGGAAATTCTTTACTCAGAGGGTGGCTGGACACTGGTACAAGATGCCAAGAAAAGTTCTGGATGACCCATCTCTGGAGGTGTGCATGGCCAAGTTGGATGTGTCTCCTTAGAAACAACTTGATCTAATTTTTTAAGTTAATGTTTGCCCTGTACTTCCTCTGAATTAATTATTTCAATTTCTACATACATTAGGAGGCAAAAATATACAAAATCTTGAAGACTCCCACTGTGAATTTATTTGTGACAGAGGTTTTTCACCATTCAAGTAAGTTTGAAATGAGCTAAGCATTTCATGTCAAAAAAAAAAAAAAAAAAAAAGGCATGACGTTCAGTTAAATTGTATATATATATGATACCTTTCCCTCAAGATGGGTTATTGTGAATATTGCTCATTTTACTCATTTTAATGTCACTCATCATGGTTGTTTCAAACCAAGTCTGTCTTCTGCCTCTTCTGCCTCTTTTTCCTGAGCTGCTACCTTAATTGACGATCAAAATATGGTAGATGTAATTGCAAGGCCACTTTTCAAAGTACATATTCAACACAGTAACTAGGATAAAGCATAAGAAGTGTCAAGGGACTAGAGGAGATCAATCACATTCCTATCTTCAGGAAGGTTAAAAACATATACCCAGGCAACTATCAGGCCAATCAGGGTCATCTTAATCCCCATAAATATAGTGGAGTACCAAATTATGGAAAAAAAAAATTCAAGTACACAAAGGGCAATGACCATGAGTAGTCTGTATGGGGAAGACATGATTGACCAATCTGACAAAATTCTGTAGTGAAATGACCAGACTGCTAGATGAAGGAAGAGCTGCGGATATTGTCTACTTGGACTACAGAAAAGCTTTTAACACTGTCCCCAGAACATGAACAGAATGAGCTGTTCATGTTATGAGCTGGATGAGCAGCTAATGAAGTGGACTAAAGATGGGGCAGACAGTACCCACAACAAGGGAACTGGGATTGTTTAGTTTCAAGAAGAAGAGGCTCAGGTGAGACCAACAGTTACCTAAAAGGAGGTGGTGGTGAGGTGGGGATCAGCCTCTTCTCCCCTGTAGCTAGCAATAGGACTGAAGAGAATGGCTTCAAGTTGTGCCAGGGAGGTTCAGGTTGGATATTAGGAAAAAAATTCTTCTCTGAATGTGTGGTCAGGTGCTGGAATGGGCTGCTCAGGGAGGTGGTTGAGTCACTGTCCCTGCAAGTGTTTAAGAAACATTTAGACATTATACTAAGGCACACGGTTTAATGACAAAATACTGGCAGTAGTTGGATGGTTGGACTAGATGATCTTGGAGGTCTTTTCTAACCTTGGTGATTTTATGATTCTATGATTCCAGTTTTGCAAATGACAAAAAACTGTGGGGAATAGCATTTAAACCAGACTGTTGTTCTGTGATCTGGCAGAACCATGACATACCACAAAAAAAGCTAGATATTCTATGTATTCTGTGCTTCATTAAGCAAAGTCTGCAAGCCAATCAAAATGTAAATGTCCTTCACAGTTACATTTAGAGGCTTGCTTTTTACTGTAGGACTGGTGACATTTTGGCAAAGGATTCATATTATTTAGTTTCTTTCAAAACTGCTGCACTCTTTTGCTGATAGCTGCCAAAAAGCAGCAGGTACATGAGCAATCATTAATCTACAGAATATCGTTAATTATTTATATATTTATACTATCAATTTCTATCTGAACGATTAATGTCTCATTCTTTTCACATTTATTCATATCAAAAGGTGGCAGAAATCAACACTGTAAAGTTTTGACCGGGAATGTTAACTTTTTGTAGTTTTATCACACACGAGAACTTAGTATCATTTTAAGTGCCATTAGGCAGCACAATATTATTTCTAGAATAAGTAATGGTTTCAGCACCAACAGAAAGCACTAGCTCAATACCACGGTAGGCTGAAGCAAAACAGCTACGGCTCGTGCAGCAAAAGTAAGAATCGTTCCCCTCTGTTTATTTCCTCCTTTCAGGATACTTTAATGCTTGCAATTCTTTTTCCAAGAAGAGCTCCCAAGCTCCAGAAATTCCAGGCCAAAACTGACCAAAAAATTGATGCCAAATGGAGCTAATAATGACACTTGCGTGTTGTGGACTTCTGCCTACAAAGAACTCTCCATCAAGTAATTTAAAATAGCCACTGAAGAATTAGCATCACTTAATGACTTTCTGTTGTAGCCAGCTTATACTGGATGTAAACCAGTTGCATAAAGACCTGCAGTCTTCTCTGCCGGTAGAAGGAAGGGTACTTTTGTGCATAAGGTTAAGAAGACTGAAGCTCCTTTCTTTTTGGTATATATAATTTGTGAGTACAGGCACAGGTTTCTGTGATTTGTACAATGCACAGTACCATGGTTCTTTTCATTTTATTTATTTATTTGTCTTCCCCCTTCCTTTGTCTTTTGTAACTGCTTACTTCCTGATCTCCTAAACACACGTTTGTGATTAGTAAGGAGTTCCAACATAGTCTGCATGCTATAAGATGTTAAGAAAAGACTAAGGTTTCTAAAAGTAGTATAAAACAGATACTCATATAAAGCTGCACTGTGTTGCTGTGTTTATGCTTACCAGGGATTACTGGCTGCTTTCTCTCCAGAGTAGTTGAATTGACTTTAATTAGACCACCCAGGGGATAATTACACAATTATATTTTGCTGAAGAATAAATTTTAAAAATAATAATAATAATTTGAATAATTTGGTCTTCACCTAGCACTAGTTATTACAAATCATTAACAAGCAAACCTCAAAAGATGTGTGAATATTATTTATATGTTACATACAGCTATCTATATACATACATATGTTTTTGTATACATGTATATAGTATATGGTAAATATGCATATAACATAAATATGTATATGGTAAATATAAATAATGTTGATGTCAGGTAAGATAGTTTAAAAAGTAGTTGTAACATGTTGGAGTTGTTTATAATGTCTGACCCTAATGTACTGTAAATGATTCTGTAATAGAAATATGCAAACATACTATTAAACCGCTTACAGCCAACATTTAAGAGTGCTCTTCAGATATGGCATCTTACATGAAAGTTTATATAAAGCAAAAATGTATAACCAAAATCCTACATGCAGTCAGTGATATTCATTGAAACTTACTGAATGCATATGGAGAGCAAACAGTGGATGTTGGCACTGTTAGGTGGTGGGTAGGTGGTTAATTTCAGCAGTGGCAACAGTGACATGAAAAACAAGCCACATTGCGGATGGCCATGCACATCTATCATACCACAAAGTGTCTTGATCAGCTCACTCACACAAATTGGAGAATTACAAACAGATAGCTGTGCATGGAGCTGAGTAGCAGCTTCAGTGCATTGGAAGCAATTACATCAAAGTTGGATTATTGCAAAATGTGCAACAGGGGAGTCCAATGAATGCTTACAAAAGAGCAGAAAGAATAACATATGCTGGTTTGTCAGAATCTATTGAACCAATACAAGGCTGAAAGTGGCAGTTTCCTGGATTGCATCACTAAGAGTAACAACACGTGGTGTCACCATTATGAACTGGATTCAAAACAGCAGTCTATGGAGTGGTGACATGTGAGTTCTCCATTGAAGAAAATGTTTAAGTTGCAATCCTCAGCAGGTAAGATGATGTGCACTGCCTTTCACATAGAAAAGAATGATCATTCTGTATTTAACAAGTCCAAGACCTCCTGAAACTGAATGCATATAAGTCCATGAGGACGGATGACATGCATACAAGGGTTCTGAGAGAGATAGCTAATGTGGTTGCTGAGCTGCCTGCCCTCCACCATATTTGAAAAATCATGGCTGTAGGGTGAAATCCCCGGTGACTTGAAAAAGGGAAATATTACTCCCATTTTTAAGAAAGGGAGAAAGAATGACCTGGGGAACAGCAGGCCGGTTAGCCTCATCTCTGTGCCTGGGAAGATTGTGGAGCAGATCCTGCTGATGACCATGTTAAGGCACATAAAAGAGGAAGAGTTAATCCGAGACAGCCAGCGTGGCTTCACCAAGGGCAGATCTTGCCTGATCAATTTGGTGGCATTCTGTGATGGAGTGGCAGCACTGGTGGACAGGGGAAGGGCAAAGGATGTCATATACCTGGACTTCTGCAAAGTCTTTGACATGGTCCCTCACCACATTCTTCTCTCTAAATTGGGAAGGTATGGATTTGAAGAATGGACTGTTTGGTGGATTAAGAACTAGTTAACTGGTCACAGCCAAAAGCTTTTGATCAACACTTCTACGTCTGGGTGGAGGCCAGTCACAAATGGTGTCCCCCAAGGGTCTGTCTTGGAACCAGCGCTCTTCAACATCTTCATCAATGACATAGACAATAGAATTGAGTGCACCCTCAGGAATTTTGCAGATGACATCAAGCTGAGTGGTGCAGTTGATACAGTGGAGGAAAGGGAAGCCACTCAGAAGGACCTGACAGGCTGGAGAAGTGGGTCCGTGTGAACCTAGTGAGGTTCAACAAGGCCAAGTGAAAGGTGCTGCACTTGGGTTGGGGCAACCCCAGGTATTTATACAAACTGGGAGAAGATCTCCTTGAGAGCAGCCCTGTGGATAAGGACCTGGGGGTCCTGGTGGACGAGAAGCTGGACATGAGCCAGCAGTGTGCACTTGCAATCCAGAAGGCCAGTTGTATCCTGAGCTGCATTAAAAAGGGAGTGGCCAGCAGGGAGAGAGAGGTGATTGTCCCCCTCTACTTGGCTCTTGTGAGGTTCCGTGCATCCAGGCCTTGGGCCCACAGCACAAGAAAGACACAGAGCTCTTGGAACATGTCCAGAGGAGAGTGAGTAAGATGTTCAAAGGTCTGGAGCACCTCTCCTTTGAAGAGAGGTTGAGGGAACTGGGCTCACTTAGCTTTGAGAAGAGAAAGCTCTGGGGAGACCTCATTGTGGCCTTCCAGTACTTGAAGGGAGTGTATCATCAGGAGGGGGAATGACTGTTTACATGGGTTGACTGTAGCAGGACAAGGGGGAATGGTTTTAAACTAAGACGATGGAGATTTAGGTTAGAGATTAGGAGAAAGTTTTTCACCCAGGGGGTGGTGATGCAGTAGAACAGGTTGCCCAGAAAGGCTGTGGATGTCCCATCCCTGGAGGCATTCAAAGCCCCACTGGATGTGGCTCTGGGCAGCCTGATCTAGTGGCTGATGACCCTGCAAAACTAGATGATCTTTGAGGTCCTTTTCAGCCCAGGCCATTTTATGTTTCTATGATTTTCTGGAACCCGGACAACAATCAACTCCAACTGCTGCATTTCAGTGCTGACTTAACTGAATGCTTGAACTTTCAAAGTCAGTCCAGAGAAGAAGAAAACCATTTACTTGCAAAATGGCACTGCTGGGCCCCATTTTGAAGACTGTGGAGCACAGAGCCAATCTTGGCTGGACAAGAATATCCGAAATATATTCTGGATTTGATGCCTTCTGAATTCCCTCTCTTCAGATTGATGAAAGATGGAATGCATGGCAATAGTTTCCTATAAATTATATAGTCATAGCATCTGTGAGATAGTGAAATCTACCTTTGCTATTGCAGATTCTTATAAGCGTGGCACAAAAGCTCTTGCTCATCACTGGTGAAAATGCATAACTAATGATCTTCACTGTGTTGAAAATTAGTACTTTGTAGCTGAGAATTTGCCCTATCAAATAGTGTCATTGTGCTCATTGTATCCATTGTAGTTTCTATGGAAATAAATAGATGGCATTAATGTCCTGTGTGTATGTATCAATATAAATTACGTTACTGAAACTTAACGTCAGGAATGTCATTTGCTTGCTATGCCTACTTACTATGAATGACAGTGCTAATTAAAGTAATATCATAAACAATATAAACAGAATAAAATTGTGCCATCAGCTGTCACTTTTGCTATTCATAGTCATAAATGAAAGTCTAGTAAAGGAAAGGGAAATGGTTCATTGATCCCAGAAATGTGCCTTGCTATTCAGAAATAATTATACTACTTGATGAACCATAGTATTATCTGCTCTCATCTTCCTCTTTGATTTGGATGAGATCATAGAGTTACAGAATCATGGGGTTTAGAAGTGACCTCCAGAGACAATCTCGTCCAGCTCACCTGCTAAAGCAGGTTCCTTCCAATAGGTTGCGCAAGAAAGCTTCCACTGGGTTTTGAATAACTCCTGTAAAGAATCCACAATCTCTCTGGGCATCTTTTTCCATTGCTTTGTCACCCTCAAAGTAAAGTACTTCCCTGAGTTCAGATGGAACTTCTTGTGTTCCAGTTAGTGCTCATTACCCCTTGTTCTGTCACTGAGCCCCACTAAAAAAAAGCCTGCCACCATCCTCTTGGCACTTGCCACTTTTATATTTTTCAAGTATTGATAATATCCCCTCTTAGCCTTCTATTCTCCAGGCTGAACAGTCCCAGGTCTCTCAGCTTTTCCTCATAAGGGAAATGCTTCCAGATCCTAATCATCTTTCTGGCCCTCCACCATATACTCTCCAATAGTTCTCTATCCTTCAACTGAGGAACCCCAAACTGGAGATAATATTTGAGATGTGGCCTCATCAGGGCAGAGTAGAGGGGAACGATAGCATCTCCCCCAGCCTGTGCACTACAATATTTTTAATGCATCCCAGGATAGCACTGGCCTTTTTGAACAAGGGCACACTGCTGGTTTATGGTCAGCCTGTTGTCCACCAGAACACCCAGGTCTTTTTCTTCAGAGATCCTTTCCAGCATTTCAGCCCCTAATCTGTACTGTTTCATATTGTTATTCATCTGTAAGTGTAACCTGCATAAAAGTTCCCCTCTGTCCAACTCTCCAGCCTGCCCAGGTCTCACTAAAAGGCAGCACAGCCTTCTGGTGCCTTAGCCACTCCTCCCAGCTTTTTAATCTTCAGCAAAGTGCTGAGGTTATATACTACTCTTTCACCCAGACCACTGATAAAGATATTGAACAAGATCAAAGCCAGTACCAACCCTGGAAGAATGCTGCTAGGTACAGGCCTTCAAATAACTCTGTCCACTGTTCACAACCCTCTGAGCCTCTCACAAACCCTCTACTGGTCTCTCAATCCAATTCACTGTCCTCTCATCTTCCTCATATAAGCTTACCTTTGAGGATGCTATAGGAGACAGTGTCAAGAACTTGCTGAAATAAAGGTAGACAACTTTCACTGCTCTTGCCTCATCTACCTAGATGGTCATGTCATCATAGAAGGCTATCAGGTTGGTCAAGTATTATTATTTCCTCTAGGTGAATCCATGTTGACTACACCTGATATCCTTCTTTTCTTTCATTTGTTTGAAGATGACATCCGAAATCACAGAATCGTTGAATCAGTGTTCAGACCATCAATAGAGGTATTAATCAAGACTGTCCCCAGTACTGACCTCTCTCCTTCTGTGATCTAGTGACCCACCTGGTGGATGAGGGGAAGCTTGTTGGTGTGGTCTACCTTGACTTCAGCAAAGCCCTCAACACTGTCTCCCACAGTATTCTCCTGGAGTAGCTGGCAGCCCGTGATTGGACAGGTGCATTCTTTTTTGGGTAAGGAGCTGGCTGGAGGGCCAGGCCCAGGGAGTGGTGGTGAATGGAGTTAAATCCAGTTGGCAATTGGTCATGAGTGGTGTCCCCAGGGGGCAGTACTGAGGCCTGTCCTGCTCTGTATCTTTATTGATGACCTGGTTGAGGGCACTGAGTACACCCTCAGTAAGTTTGCAGATGACACCAAAATGGGCAGGAAGTGTTGATCTGCCTGAGGGTAACAAGACCCTACAGAGTGATCTAGACAGGCTAGATCTCTGGGCTGAAGCCAATGGGACGAGGCTCAACAAGACCACGTGCCAGGTCCCACACTTTGGCCACAACAACGCTAGGCAACACTACAGGATTGGGGCAGAGTGGCTAGAAAACTTGCAGAGGAAACGGACATGGGAGTATTGGTCAATGCTTGGCTGAACATGAGCCAGCAGTGTGCCCATGTGGCCAAGAAGGCCAATAACATCCTGGCTTGTATCAGAAATAGTGTTGTTAGCAAGAGCAGGGAAGTAATTGACCCTTCGTACTCAGCAATGATCAGACCGCACCTTGAGTACTATGTTCAGTTTTGGGCCCCCCACTGCAAGAAAGACACTGAGGCTCTGGAGTGTGTCCGGAGAAGGGCAACTAAGGGATCTGGAGAACAGGCACTATGAGGAGCAGCTGAGGGAGCCAGGATTGTTCAGTCTGGAGAAGAGGAGGCTCAGGGGAGACCTTATTGTTCTCTCCAACTACCTGAAGGGAGGCTCTAGTGAGCTGGGGGTTAGCCTCTTCTCTCATGTAACTAGTGATAGGACTAGAGGGATTGGCCTCAAATTGTGCGAGGGGAGATTCTTCAAGTTGTATGTTAGGAAACACTACTTTTCCAAGAGTGGTCGCCACTGGAATGGGCTACCCAGGGAGGTGGTGGATTCATCAACCCTGGAAGTGTTCAATGAACATTTAGATGTTGTGTTGAGTGATGTGGTTTAGTGACAACTATTGGTGATAGGTAGACGGTTGGAATGGATGATCTTGTAGGTCTTTTCCAACCTTGGTAATTTTATGATTCTATGACTGTGATTCTCTGAGGAATGCAACTAATGAACTGTTGCCAGCTGAATTTAATTCCACTCACTACCACTTTGTAGGCCCAGACAGTTTTTTACCCAGAAAAGAGTACACCTGTCAATGCAATGGGCTGCTTCCTTCTCCAGGACAATACTGTGGGAGAAACTGTCAAAGTCTTCAGTAAATTCTAGGTAGACTACATCAACAGCCTTTCACTTGTCCATCCAGAAAGTCACTTGGTCAGTCAAGCAGGACCTGTCTTTCATGAACCCATAATGGTAAACACTGACACCCTACCTTTTCTGTGCATATAATCACACTCAAGATGATCTGCTTCATGACCTTCCCTGATACCAAGGTGTAAGATATTTTTTTGCACCTTTGTCTCAAAGCTTGCTGAGGAACATGGATGGACAAGTCCAGGAAAGTCCTGGTCAAAGTTGGCAAAATCTTTTGTTTGAAGATTTGCAGGCCAGGGACAATGAGAGAGAGATAAGCAGCAGCTTAGTGGCTGGGAAGCAGTCTTTTGTGTGGGCTCATCTTGAGGGAGATAGCCATCTCAGGGAGTACTGCATATGACTCTTACCCAAGTACCCAGGAGTGCCTGTATGTGACTCTTACCAAAGTGCCTAGAAATTGGCAGAAGAAGGATAAAAAAGGGAAAAACAACCCATGAGGGTAGATATCTGACATCAGATGCCTCACTGCTGATAGACTCTCCTGGGCCAGTTACCTGAGACCTACCTCTTCCTCCTGGACAGACTTGATCTATTGCTGTACCTGCTTGCTGCCTAAGGCTGGCCACCCTGCTGCTGCTCTCTCCTTCACTTTTGCTTCAGACCATTGGAATGGCATGCAGAGGGACACTGCTGGATCTTGGTGGTGACTATCCCTGCTTTATATAATTCTTGCTTATTTTCTATCTTTCCTATTGTCCACTTTCCCTTCCCCACCACCCTAATTCGTAATAGTTTCTGGCCTCCCCTTCCCCATCTCCCTAATTGATTAAGATTTGTAATAAACTGATCAGACCAACGTTTGAACCATTGTTTCTTAATCTCACACTGGGTATGGATATATCAAAGAACCTTCTCTCCCTCCTATAAATTGGAGTGAGACACAAGGTCAGGCTGACAGGCCTACAGTTCCCCGGATTCTCCTTCTGCTCCTTATAGATGGGTGTCACATTATCAAGTCTCCAGGTGTCAGGGACTTCTCCAGTTGACCAGGTGTGATGGTTAATAATGGAAAGTGAATTGCCAATCACTTATGCTGTCTTCTTCTGTACCCTTAGTTGGATTCCAACTGGTCCTATGGAATTGTGACAGTCCAGGTAGAGTAGCAGGTCACTTTCCTCATTTTCCTCCTGAATTTTGGGCATTTATTCTGCTCCTCATCCCAGACATCCAAGACAGGAGGCTGAGTACCCCAAGAATAACTGCCCTGACTATTTAAGATAGAAGTAAGGAGGGCACCAAGAACCTCAGCCTTTTATTCATCCTCAGTGCTAATGCTCACTACAACATCCAGTAAAGAATGGAGATTCTCTTTGGTCCTTGGCCCTCTTCTTGCTGTCGGTATACTTGTAAAAACATTTTTTATTATCTTTAACAGTGGTGGCCAGATTTAACTCTTGCTGGGCTTTCATCTTTCTAAATTTTCCTCTGCATATCCTAGTAACATCTTTGTACTCTTCCCTAGTTGCCTGACATCTCTTCCAAAGATAGTAAACTCTTTTTTTCTGGAGTCTCAGCAAAAGCTGCCTGTTCAGCCAGGCCAGTGTTCTTCCCTGTTGGCTCATCTTATGGAACAGGAGGACAGTTTGTTCCTGTGCCATTAACATTTTCTTCTTGAGGAATGTCCAACCTTCCTGGACTCCTTTGCCTTTCTGGACTGTCTGCAAAGAGACCCTCCCAGCCACTGTCCTAAACTATCCAAAGTCTGACCTCTGAAGTCCACAGCAGCAGTTTTGATGACCATCCTCCTGACTTCAACAGGAATTGATAATTCTATTATTTTGCGGTTGCTATGCTTAAGACAACTTCTGACCACTGCATCTCCCACCAGTTCTTCTCTTTTCGTAAGCAGCAGGTCTGATGAGGTGTTCCTCTGGTAGGTTCTCTTACTAGCTGCTTCAGGGGGTTATCTGCCACCCAGTCCAGGAACTATCTTGATTGCTTACTCTCTGTTGTATTGTATCTCCAGTAAATGTCAGGTAAGTTAAGACCCCCTTGAGAACAAGGGCTGGTGATTGTGTGACTTCTGCTAGCTGCCTGTACAACACTTAATCTGTCTCTTCATCTTGGTTGGGCTGTCTATAACGGACACCCACCAGGATGTCTGCCTTGTTAGCCTTCCCCCAGTACTTATGCATAAGGACTTGACCTTATAATTTCCCTGCATTGAGCTCTACAACGTCAAAGTACTGCCTAACACAGAGAGCTACCCCACTGCTCCTCCTTCCCCGCCTATCTCTCCTAAAGAGCTGATAGTCCTCCATTGCAGTGCTCCAGTCATGAGAATGATGGCACAGTGTTTCAGTGATAGTAACTGAATAGGTTTTTCCTGCCTCACAATGACTTCTTGCTTCTCCTATTTGTTGCCTGAGCTGCATGTATTGGTCTAGGTGCACTTCAGCTGGGCTCTTAGTTTTGTCCTCAATCCAGGCATGCTGTTCATGTATTCATCTCTGTTAAGCCTGATTTTATTTCCTTCCCCCTTCAAGCCTAGTTTAAGGTCCTCTAAATGAACCCTGATAACTCCCTTTGAGACAGGTGGACCCCATCTGTTGTGAGCATGTCTGGTGCTGAGTAAATTGCCCCATCATTTAAAAAAAAAAAAAAAAAAAGTTCCTCTGATGGCATGAGCCTCTTAGCTGTGTTTTGATCTGTTTGGTTTTCCCCTACTTCACAGAACTTTTCCCTGCTTCTCAAGGAAAACCACCTGAGCTCCCACTCCTTCAGCTGACTGCTCCAATGCCCTGAAGTCCCTTTTGATAGCCATTGGGCTTCTCCCAATGACTTTATTGCTGCCAACCTGACCTGGGTATTAACTGGAGATCTGTATCAGACAAGAGATCTTCATAGAATAAGCTCTTCCATCATCTTTCCATGAACAGATGTGATACTGACTAGTCTGTGATTTCCTGACTCCTACTTCTTGCCCTTCCAAAGCTTGGAGTGACACTGGCTTTTCTCTAGTCCTCAGGCACTTCTCCTATTTTCCATGGTCTTTCAAAAATGAGACCTACTTGGCCATCACTTCTGCAAACTCCTTCAGCATTCATGGGTGCTTACTGTTGGATGTGTGTTGTTTGTTTACAAGATCTCTCACCAGATTTTCCTCAACCAAGGGGAAATCTTTCATTTCTAAGATTCTCTCTGACCTCCATGTTCTGGGATTCCTGAAGAGTACTCTTAGCAGTAAAGAAAGAAAGCATTCAGCAAATGCTGAAAAACAGAATGCTTTCTCGGTGTCCTGTGCTACCAGGGCGCCCATCCTATTCATTAGCAGGCCCACATTTTCTCTACTTTTCCTTTTGCTACTGACATACTTAAAGAAGCCTCTTTTTTTCCTCCTTGACATCCCTTGCCAAATTTAATTCCAAGTGAGCCTTATCCTTCCTCATTACATCCCTGTTTGCCCTGACAACATTCCTATATTCCTTCCAAGCTGTCACATCCCTTTTCCACGTTTCAAAGATGTTCTTCTTTCAGGTGAGTTTTTCCATGAACTCCTTGCTAATCCATGCAGGTCTCCTGCTACCTTTTCCTGTTTTTTTTTCTCCTAGGGGTGCACTGATCTTCAGCTTTTTGGAGGTGGTGACTGAATGCTAACAGCTCTCTTAGGCCTCCTTGCCTTCCAGAGTCCTAACTCATGAGATATCTCCACATACATAGATCCTTGAATTTGCTCAAAGTTAGCTCTTCTGAAGTGCGTGTATCCAATCCTACTTAGTGCTCTGTATCTTCCATGTAAGAACCCGAACTCTGCTATCTCATGGTCACTGCATCCAAGGCTACACATAATCTTCCCATTCCCAACCAGTCCTTCCTTTTTTGAAAGAACAACATCTCTCCTCAATGGCTTCTCCACCACCTTCCATGCACTTCAGGACCCACCTGGACTGAATGTGCTCAGCAGTGATCCTTTTCAAGCAAATATCACGATCTTTGAAGTCCCTCATGAAAACCACGTCCTGTGATCATGTGGCTAGTTTCAACTGTTTGTAGAAATCCTCATCAACTTCCTCCTCCTGATCAGGCAAGTTGTAGTAAACATCCACAGTATTGTCATCCACGTTACCCTAACTCTTAATTCTCACCCATAAACTCTCTGCTTGCTCATCATCTATCCCTAGGCAGAGCTCGATACATTCCAATCATTCTCTCACATAAAGAGAAACTCCACTGCCTCAACTTGCTAGCTTGTCTTTCTCAAAGAGTACACACCCATCCATGACATGTCATGAAAGCTGTCCCACCATGTCTCTATAATTGCAATGAGATCATGGGCCTCAACGTAGATGTATAATGCTTCCTGCTTACTCCCACACTGTGTGCATTGGTATATAGGCACTTTAGAGAAGAAAAGGGAAAAGAAGATGCAGATTTCCCTAGAGAGAGATGCAAAAGGGTGGCCCATAGCTATACACAGCATTGAGGTGTCTGGCTTTCTGACTTATGCCATGATAGGCAGTTAAGGAATATTTGTCACTGTTCTGGTTGGTGTCTCACTCCAATTTTTAGGAGGGAGAGGAAGTTCTTTGGTTGTACATATACCCAGCATGAGATTAAGAAACAATGGTTCAAATGTTGGTCCAACCAGTTTATTACAAATATTAATCAGGGAGATGGGGAAGGGGAGGACAGACCTATTACGATTTAGGGTGATGGGGAAGGGAAGGCAGGCGATAGAAAAGATAGGAAATAGAAGTAAGGAGTCTTTGTAGGAAGCAAGAGGAAGATAGTCACCACCATGTATCCAGTGTGGTTTGTAGTTCAGTCACTGATCTTCAGTAGCAGTGGGTCATCGGGCGTTGTTGTTCTGTTGACAATGATGGTGACCATGGTGACAATTTCCAATGTATCAATGGTTTATGGGCTGGTTCAGCCTGGTTCTGTGACTAGTGGGGAAGAGGGATTTCGCAAAATCTGCACCTCTGGAAGTGGGAAACAGGGGACCCCAAAATAATTTAAAAAAACCAGCAGCAATGATCTGAGGAGAAACAAACTAATTTACTAAGTATGGTATCGGAATGCAAGATAACACACTATAATACAATATAATTAGAATTGAAGATAATAAATCAAATATAAGGAGAGAGTGTCCGAAAGCTGTAGGCCTTACAGTAATACTGAAGTAGTATGCGCAGTTGGGACAGGCAGCAGTGAGAGACAGGAGAGGCAACGAAGAAGAGCAACAAAGAGAAAAGACAAAGGAAAGCAAAAGAACATCAGATGACCCACCAGCACCTTTTATATGCTTTCCCCCCTGTGCAGGAATGATATCAGCACAGAGAACAATCTTCTGGGGAACATAGTTTCTTCTCTTTGGTATGTGGAACTGGGACATTAACACTTTAATTACACTTTAATTTAATACATGATGTTATGATGTGGAATACTGATGACCATAAGACCATGGCACAATGGTAGTACGAACTTATAAATAAGTCCAAAGTGGTTGAGTCAGCTCTCTTTGGAGTGACAGCTCAAATCCAAAGTGATTGAGTCAGCTCTCCTTGGAGTGGCAGCTTCTGGCTCTGGAATCTCAGGAGAAACTCCTTTGTTCCCATCTTCCCAGCCTTGCCAGCAGATAAGAGGGAGCAGGGATGCCCACCTGCATCCTGTTTTTCACAGGACATGATGGTATTGTTCCCCAGTTTTCCCATACCAAGCTGGAACTATTTAGTCACAGGCTAGTATCTTCCACCAGTAAACACTCCTGAGCACCCTCTTCCAGAGGCAAACAGCCCTGGAGGAAGGTGCTTTCAAATGTCCACAAAGTAACATTGATTGTCACATGGTAGCACCCATCACTTGACTCCTCCATAAATCAGTTAAGAGTCTCATCACAAGAAATATCTCAGGAAGCAAGCTTTGAGCCAGAAAACAAAGAAGGGTTCTCACAGTTGGCCTGGTTTATTCCCCAGTTGGTTGCAATGGTGTGAGCACTACCCATCTCACACTTAATAGATAAATGACCTGCCAGTACTCATTCCTTCAAGCTTTGTTTCAGGATGCATTATAACCATCCCCATGACGAAATGCAGCTTTCTACCATAAGCTGATATATCACAGTGAAAGATGGTAAGGTATCATAACTGATGCTTTGCAATGAGATCTGCCACTCAAGAAATAGAACACTTTGAAAAAAAAACAACATGCCAATTCTCAAATAAAATGACTTTGGTAGGTACAGCAGCCAGCAGACTATATAAACTGACTTAAAATTATCCAGAGATCTCTCAGCTTTCCTGCTATTATAAAGCCTGAGGGCTAATTTTAGCTCCATGCTGGGAAGAAAGAAGTTAGCCTTATATTTTTGCATCACTACACTATTAAGATTTTATCTTAGCAGCTGCTGTAAATGCTGATTTTTAATTTTTATAAGTTTATTTATTAATTATGACATGCAGTTACCTAGCAGAAATACACAGTGTATCTGTGGATGGATCACAACAATCCTGACATTTATTAAGATCTCTTACAAATCTAGTCTACTGAAATAGTCATAATGTATTATTAGTAAACATGACATATATATGCATATATATGGAATGTTACATCAGCCTTTCAGCATAGCTGCAGCCAGCAACCAAATTTGCACTGTGTTTGGCTACTGTGCTCCTGAGTCAGTGCTTACAGCACAGGAAGAAGAAATGAAGGCTAACCCAACTATAAGGAAACAGTAATGCACATATTAATGATTTGACTGAAGAAAATCAGTCTGCTTGCACTTGGCTAGTCTGCACATCTTACTGCTGGGCTGAAAAAGACACCAACAGGTTGTCTCACTTGTTGTTTTAAGTATTTAACATACAGTTAACTCTTATCAGGAAGAGATAGGAGTAGTTTAGCTGCATTAAAAATGTTTTGACCTCTCATGGAAACCCATATTTACTTACACATAACTTGCTTGTAATGAAGACAGCAGAATTTATTTACTTGGACAATCTAAAGTGACACCAAGAAGGTCAAGGTATATTTTGTCTTAAAATACTGTTACACTGCAAATAAAAATCAGAACAAGTAATTGCCTTCTGCGTAAACCATAAGAAATGTTGATAATAATTCAGGTGAGCACTGGGTGAATTCTGAATTTTTAGTTAGTAAGATATTAAAGTAAAATTTGATCAAATCTTGGCTTGCACTAGAAGATGCAGACACATTGTTTAATAAACAAACTAAATTTCCATCCTCTTAAAAAGCAAGAGTCTGTGGGTTTTTTTTGTTTGTTTGCTTGCTTGTTTTGGTTTGGTTTTGTTTGTTTGTTTTTTATTCTTACTGGTCCAAACTAACATCCATCATTAAACATTACCAGGACACTGTTGCCAAGACACAGCAGATGCCATTCTGGTCACTGTTCAAGTGTACATGTGGTCCACCTTACAGTAGATAGAAGAATGGAAGTCCTTTTGGGATGATATAAACTGTCCCCATTTTTCTGTGAATATCATCAGAAGAATGTGAACGAAAGAGAATTTCTAGCATAGCAAAAGTTCCAACACCTTAAATACCATGCTACTAGTTTTGACAAAGATATTAGCTGCTGAAATCAGACTCATGTAAAATATCAATCCAAATGTGATTATAGCAGGCATGTCTAAAGTGACCTGTTAATTATGCAAAGTGTAACTGAAGGACACCAGCTGTACTTGTACTTCTACTTATTCTAACTTGAGAGGGTAGTTGTTAGTTCAATGTACTTCAAACACTATCGGATTTTGTTTTCTCTGCTATACAGTTATGATGAATGAATTGATGATCATGACAATATGTTAAAAGCTGGTTTTTTTTTTTTTGTTTGTTTGTTTGTTTTTTCTTGGATCCTTCAACAAACTACTAGTAAACAATGATTGCAGGTTAAAAAGCAAAAAAGGACAATTGTTATTTCTCGAAAGAATAGGAGAGCATTTCAGTTGTTAATTAATTTACCCTTGCATTCTTCTGTTATCACAGAAGAAAAGATTACCTCTCTTCCCAACATCAAATGCTGTCTGAACATACTTTTTTTTTTTTTTTTCCGAATTTTCATGCCTTGTACAGTTGTACAAAAAATCTAATAGAGTTAATTTTACGTAATCATTAGTTTCTCATAGAGAACTTGTGTTCTCTTAGAAGAAAAATGTGAGCATAATTTCCCTTCTAAGATTTCTCTACCCATTCCTCTTTCCTGACTTAAAAATAAAATATGTAATTGTATATCAGTTTCAATTCATTGTAATGTAGAGCTATATGTAGGTGTGTTTTTTTTTTTTGTTTTTTTTTGTTTTTTTCTGTTGCATTAACTTTAACATGAATATTTATTACTTTTGTGTGTGTGTGTGTGTTTGTGTGTGTGTGTGTTTATGTGTGTGTGTGATTATTACAATTATAGCATGTATGTTTATAGCCTGGAGCAGAGAAGGCTGCAGCCTTCCAGTATTTAAAAGGGGACTATAGACAATGATAGGAGAAGGGGTATATATATATATATATATTATAATATTGTATATATTTTAATATTGAGGAGTATATATTTTAATATTGAGGAGGGAAGGTTTAGATTAGATGTCAGAGGGAAGTTCTTCATAGGGAGAGTGGTGAGGTGTTGAAACATGCTACTCACAGAGGCTGTGGGCACTCTGACCCCCGAGGTGTTCAAGACCAGGTTGGACAGGGCACTGGGCAACCTGGTTTAGCACCAGATCTGGATGTTCGTGGCCCCTGTGGCAGAGGGATTGGAACTTGATGATGCTTGGGGTCCCTTTGAACCCAAGCCATTCTATGATTCTGTGATTCAATGATTATATGTATATACTTTTATTGTTTGTGTATTGTTTTCACTCATGAGAAAACAAAACAAAACAAAACAAGGCACTATGGACTAATGCTGAACATAAATAAATAAATAAATAAATGAAATTAAGGAATACATAAAGCTCTCTTAATCAACCATTCCTTGAAAGAGATTTTAAGAGTTTCTGAAGATAGCTGCAAAGAAATATGGACTGGCTCTCCTTCAAGACGCAGCAGATGAAGCAGAGCAAATCAGGATACTTCACAGACACATTGCTAAATTACTGAGTTGTCATTTCTTTCAAGAAAACTTCTGTGCATCCCAGAGGAAAATACTGTTTTTTTTGTTTGTTTGTTTGTTTTGTTTTTTTGTTTGTTTTTTATAAGAGAGTTATTTCTCCTGGTGTTCCTATCATTGACAGCATTTAAGACAGCTACAGAACTTGTTCTTCAGTGGTGACTGATGCCAGGCCTAACACCTGAACCCTAAGAAAATGTGTTTTTGTTTCCTTTTTTTTTCTTTTATTTTGTTTTTCACTGTGTAACACTGTTTTTGTCCTAACTTCCCCCCCCAAAAAAAAAAAACAACCCTACAAAAATAAAAGAGCACTGCTATGATCCGTTTCTGTGATTAGAAGTAACTCTTCAACCAGAGAATCCTGTTCTTCTAACTAAATTATGACCTGCTCCATCCTTAGCAAAAATAATGTGAATTATCCACAAACAGAGAGTGATGAACTTTCTCATGGAGTATATCTGAATGGCCTAAAGTGTTGTAGATGTTTTATCCTAAGCAGTTCTAGTGAAGAGCAGAACTGTAAGAAAGAGTGTAAAAGACAATGAAAGTCATTTACTTCCTGTAAGAAAATGACTTTTTTTTTTCTTTTTTTCTCTTTTTTTTTTTTTTTTCCATTTTTAATTGTAAAGACTTTTAAACCTTACCTGCTTTTTTAAATAGAAATTAACATAAAATATTCTGCTCACCTAAAGATCAGGAACTCCACAAGAGGACAAAACTATTGGATAATTACTTATAAGACAAAATTACTTACAGGATAAAAACTACAGAATAATTAGGATAATTATAAGTAGGCTGAGGTACTGAATGAGTTTTTTGCCTCGGTCTTCACTGGCAGCCAGGATTCTAATATTTCTCATGTCCCTGAACTGTGCATCCCTAAACCTCTAGGTGGGGACTGGGGGAGTAAGTCCTCCCCCGCTGCATGGGCAGAGCAAGTACGAGACTGCCTCATGAGACTGAATTTGTACAAGTCTATGGGGCCGGATGGCATGCATCCCAGGGTTCTGAAGGAGCTGGCTGAAGTGGTTGCTGAGCCACTCTCCACTATATTTGAAAAGTTGAGGTTGTCAGATGAGGTCTCGCATGACTGGAAAAAGGGTCATGTCACCCCCATTTATAAGAAAGGGAGCAAGGAGGACCCAGGGAACTACAGGCTGGTGAGTCTCACCTCTGTGCCTGGGAAAATAATGGAGCAGATTATCTTGGATGACATGCTAGATCACATGAGGAATGAGCATGTGATCCAAGACAGCCAGCATGGCTTCATCAGGAGAAGGTGGCCTTCTACGATGGGATGATAGTATTGGTGGACAAAGGGAAAGCCACTGACGTCATTTACCTGGACTTGAGCAAGGACTTTGGCATGGTTCCCCACCACTTCCTTCTCTTCAAATTGGAGGGATGGCTGGACCACCTGATGGATAAGGAATTGGTTGAAAGGGTGCAATCAAAGGGTGGTGATCAATGGTTCTATGTCCAGGTGGAGGCCGGCAACGAGTGGTGTCCTCCAGTGGTCTGTCTTGGCACTGGTGCTCTTTAGCACCTTTATCAATGACACAGATGGTGGAATAGAGTACACCCTCAGCACATTTGCTGATGACACCAAGCTGAGTGGTGCAGTTGACACGGAGGAAGGAAGGGGTGCCATGCAGAGGAACCTCAACAGACTTCAAAGGTGAATCTAATGAGGTTCAACACAGCAAAATGCAAAGTTTTGCACTTGGGCTGGAGGAATCCCAGGCATATATACAGACTGGAAGGAGCAGTCCTTGGGAGTAGCCCTGCAGAGAAGGATCTGGGGGTCCTGATAGATGAAAAACTTAACATGAGCCAGCAGTGTGCTCTTGCAGCTTGGAGAGCAAATGGTATCCTGGGCTCCATCAGAAGAAGAGCTGGCCAGCAGGGAAAGGGAAGTGATTGTCCCTCTCTTCTCTGCCCTAGTGAGGCCCCATCAGGAGTACTGTGTCCCAGTCTGGAGACCCCAATACACGACAGAGAGGTGTTGGATAGGGTCCAGAGGAGGGCCACAAAAATGATTAGAGGGCTGGATAACCTCCCCTACAAAGACAAGGGAGGGAGCTGGGCTTGTTCAGCCGGGAGAAGAGAAGGCTGTGGGGTGACCTCATTGCAGCCTTTCAGTACCTAAAGGGAGCCTATAAATAGGAGAGGAGTCAACTCTTTCAAAGGGTAAATAACAGCAGGACAAGGGGAAATGTTTTTAAGTTGAAGGAAGGAAGATTTAGGTTGAATGTCAGGGGGAATTTCTTTACTATGAGAGTGGTAAGGTGCTGGAACAGGCTGCCCAGAGAGGTTGTGGATGCCCCATCCTTGGAGGTGTTCAAAGCCAGGTTGGATAGGGCCCAGGGCAGTATGGTCTAGTATTAAATATGGAGTTTGGCAGCCCTGCCTGTGGTGGGATGGTTGGAGCTTGATGGTCCTTAACGTCCCTTCCAATCCAGGCCACTCTATGATTCTATGAATTACTCAGTTACAGACTGGTATAGATTAAAATCACGTATCACAGATTTTGTTGCATTCTTTAATTCAAATTGTTGAGGTTTAGCAAGGCCAAGAGGAATGTGTTACACTAGGGTCAGGGCAATACCAGATATGCTTACAGACTGGGAAAAGAATTCATTAAGGGTAGCCATGCTGAAAAGTACTTAGGGGTCCTGGTAGATGACAAACTTAACATGAGCCAGAAATGTGCCCTTGCAGCCCAGAAAGCCAACAGCACCCTGAGCTGCATCAAAAGAGGGGTGGCTAGCAGGATTGGAGAGGTGATTGGGTCTCTCTGCTTTGCCTTTATGAGGCTCTATCTGGAGTACTGCTTCCAGGTCTGAGGCCCCCCAGCCCAAGAAACATGTAGAGCTGTTGCAGTGGGTCCAGATGTGGGTCACAAAGATGATCAGAGCTGGAGCATGTCTCCTATGAAAACAGGCTAAGGGTGCTGGCCTTGTTCAGCCTGGAGAAGAGAAAGCACTGGAGAAATCTCATAACAACCTTCCAATAGTTAAAGGGAACTTATGAGCAGGAGGTAAATCAACTTTTTTATGTGGGTAGATAGTTACAGGACAAGAGGTGAGCAGTTTTAAACTAAAACAGAGGAGATTTAAATTAGATTCGATATATTAGATAGGTGAAAAAATTTCAATTAAAGGGTGATTAGGTGCTGGAACAGCCTGTCCAGAGAAGTTGTGGATGCCCCATCCCTAAAGGTGTTCAAAGGCAGATAAATGTGACTGATAAATGTGTCAAAGAGGACCAGTCCCAAGATAGATCCATGGTGAACACTACTCATCTCACTGTCCTCAACTAGGACATAGAGCCATTGATCACAAGACTCTGACCCTGACCATTCAACCAGTTTCTTATCCCCAAAATAATTCACCCTTCAAACCGGTAATTTCCTGATTTAGGGATAAGAACATGGTGGGATACCATATCAAAGGCCTTGCAGAACTCTAGATAGGTGACATCATCTAGTCTTCCTTTTTGTACTGATACCACTGCTCCACCACAGAAGGCCACCAGAATGATTAGGCACAGTCTGCCCTTGGTGAAGACACTCTGGCTGTCTTAAATCACTTATTATTTTCCCATGTGCCTTAAAATAGCTTCACAAAGGAACTGTTCAGTGATCTTCCTAGGCACAGAAATGAGGCTCACTGGTCTGCTGATCCCGGGTCTTTCTCCCTTTCTTAAAAATGGGATTGATGTTTGCCTTTTTCCAGTCACTATGGACTACACCTGATAGCTATGACTTTTCAGATATGATGGCGATTTGCTTAGCAGTCACATCAGGACCTTGGTATACATGTCATACGGCCTTGTAGACTTGTAGACATTCAGTCTCATGAGGTGGTCTCAGACTTATTCTTCACTTCCAGTGCAAGGGATTTTGCTCTCCCAACCCCAGGCTAGATGTTCAGGGATGTGAGAGACATAGTAAACCTGACTGCCAGCAAACAATTAGGAGAAGAACTTGTTGAGTACCTCAGCCACCTCCGTGTCTATTGTGGCCATTTCCCCATTCTCACTTATTAGAAGGGTTACAATCTCCTTGGCCTGTCTCTTCTGATCAATTTATCTGTAGAATCCTTTCTTGATATTGTTCACACCCTTCATCAAGCTAATTTTCACATGTGCCTTAGCTTTGATGATCCCATCTCTGCATGTTTGGAGAGCATCCTTGTGTTCTTCCCAGGCCTTCCATGGCTGCTTTCACTGCCCGTACATTTCCTTCTTAACCCTCAGTTTAACTAGCAGGTCCTTGTTCAACCTTGCCAGTTTCCTGCCTCCCTTATTTGCTTTCATCTGGTGAGGGACAGAGAGATCTTTTGCTCTCAGAAAAGTGTTCTTAGAGAGCTGCCAGCTTTGTTTTATTCCGGCTTTGTTCTTTATTATATAGTCTCTAAGGACATCTTCTTAGGTGACCTCATGTAATAATTCCTTAAACAGCTAGAATTTCACCCTCCCGAAGTTCTAGATCCTGAATTTTGCCAGGCCCTTATTCCTTGATATCACAAACTCAATCATGGCATGGTCACTATAGCCAAGACTGCCTCCAACTCATCTCATCTGCAATGGTGAGCACTAGTCCAGTTAATGCTTCATCTCTAATTTGTTCTTCTAATACCTGGACCAGGGTATTATCTTCAGCGTACTTTGAAGTCTCCTGGAATGTTTGCAGGCCATCATGCTGATTTCCCAGAAGATATTCAGGGGTCTGAAAACCTCCATGAAAATGAGAGTCTGTGAATGCAGTGCTTCATGTAGCTGAAGAAAGAAGGCCTCACCCACAAGTTCCCCTTGATCTGGTCCCTAATTTTTACCCACATGCTCTGAACCTCAGTCTTTCTACATACCTATAATGAACATGTGTCTCTAACTTCATATAAAGACATTTTAAATTATTTCACAGAGAATGTAGCTAATTTCTGTTATCTGAATGTGAAAATAACTATGAAGTGGATCAGCATAATTGTGCAACACTTGTATCTTCTATAGCAATTTTAGGATTTCTAGCTGGTTCTTAAATCTCTGACTGGCAATGAACAAGTTAACAAGTTAATTTTTCCTTTTTCTCCTCCCCCCCACCACACCCTTCTCCTTCCTTTTTCTTTTTCTTTATTTTTTCCTTCCTCTTCCCATTTCCCTTTTTCCTCTTTTCCCACCCTTAAAATGATAGATGCCTCTACTTATTGATTGCTGTAAGAAGTATACCAGACAGCAGAACAGTAAGAGTTAACTGTAATTAACTTACAGATATTGTACTGGTTTTGGCTGTGGTACAGCTGCAGCTGCTCTGGTGCTATGTTTTAGATTTGTGATTAAAACACTATTAATGATGTTCTCATGTTTTATTTATTGCTGAATAGCATCAAGGCTTTTTCTCTTTCTCCCTCCATTTTCCTAGGGAGTTGGCTGGGGGTGGGCAAGATATGGGAATACACAGATGGGAAAACCAGTTAGACCCAGTTAGACTAAAGGGATACTCCATTCTGTATGACCTTATGCTCAGCAGTAAAATAGTGAGGGAGCCTTTTTCCAAGGTATAATTTGCTTAGCACTGGTTCTCTGATGGTGACTGATTACCTTTCTTTTTTTTTTCCTTCACTTACTAAACTGTATCTTGACCCTCAAGTTTTCTCACTTTTTTTCTTCTGAGTTTCTTCTACATCCTGCTGTGAGGGAGTGAGCAAGTGGCTGGGTTGGGATTTACTAGTCATCTAGTGTCCAACTGTCAAAGAGATGTTCATCCTATCTTCTGAAATAAGAAAAAGTAAATACAAGGAAACAAAATATAATTATGGCATCTGACACCATGTCCTGCTATTCTTCCTAGTGAGTTTTTGTCTTAAGGTGCTTTATCTTAACCATTTGATGTAATTTGTTTGAGATTTTACTTAGATAATTCTCCCGCTGTTGACTACTACAAATCTCTCATGCCATTCTCTTTGTTTATTAATACTTCAAGAGTGCTTAAAGTGGCATTTGATTTATTACAAAATGGAAAATGAGGTAGTGCTTCTTCTCCTTTAATACAGTAGGTCACTCTAAATTTTATAGATTAAATTTTCCTCATTAACTTGTAATATGATATTTTTAATATGACAATTAAAAATAATTTATTCAAAGCTAACTCCATTTTCACAGAAGATCCTTGAGAACACAAATGCAAATGTATCTTCAAAAGGTTGTCAGTTTTCAAATATACTGAAAATCCAAATACTTCAATAAAACTTAGTATCTGCAACTTAAAAAATTGTCAAATGAATTTATTATCGAGTATATTGATAATGCATTTATTTATTTATTTATTCACAGAATCATGAATGCTCGAAGTTGGAAGAATCCTCTACACTTCACCTTGCCCACCTATCTATCTGAACAAGAGCCACTTGCCCAGGACCATGTACAGATTATCTTTGCATATCTGCAAGAATAGAAGCTCCACAAGCTTTCCGGGCAACCACTCCAAGTTCTCAATCATCCTCATAACAAAAAGGTGTTTTCTTATTTTCTGAATTTACATCCTGTATTTCAGTTTGTTCCCCAAACAATCTAAAGGTCTTTCTCTTTTCTTCTTCACTTACACTTTGCAAGTAGACATGACCATGGGAATTCACAGAACTAATTCTAGCCCAATTTTATAAAAATCCTTGCATTTTATTTCTTTTGTATATATATATATATGATTTTCCTCTCTCTCTCTTTCTCCCTCTCTCTTCCCCCCTCCCCCCCCCCCCAGTTTTTCCAAAGCAAATGAAGGTAATAAGGTAATAAGAAATGAAAAAAACAGACAGGTGAAGAAATTCTGTTTTCTTTCAACTGTCACCATATTGCAGATCAATTTCCACCCCCTCCCAAATCTCTAGTAATTTATCTCTAGTAATTTGTTTTCAAGTAAATCATCTTCTGAGAAAGATAGCAACTGTCTGGTGGCTTCAGCATTCTATATCTATCTCCTATCACTTGACAAAAGACTGCTTTTTATGATAGACTTAAAAGTTTGTTTACTGGAGACTACTGTTTGTTTTTGTTGTTGTTGTTTGTTTGTTTGTTTGTTTTGTTTTGTTTTGTTTTGTTTTAGAAAATTGTTGAACAATTGATTCTCTGTGATAAAATACCAATATTTGAAACTAACATTTTGAAAGACTTCCAAATCCAAATGAATAGAGCCAAATGGTACTGCAAAAGTTATGGGCTATTTTGTTTGCTTCTCTGTTTCCAAAGGTATATTTGTGTCAGCTGTTCAGCTGAAATATCTGTTCACAGATGAGCTGGGAGTAGAACATGCTGCATGGATTGAGATTTCATGAGATCTTTGGGTAATTTAACTGACATACATATTTGAAATTCCCTAGTGTATGAAATTCTTACTTTCTCAGAAAATATGCTTTGATTTTGGCTAAGTAATTTCAGTCTGGCAGGCTGACTCAAAGGCTCATAAAGAGAATCTTATATCACCCTAGAAGTGTGCAGCAAAACTGCAGATACTGCTGATCATAAAGAAGAGTTAGAAACAATACCCAGTCCTTTTACTAAGGTGGCCAGATTTTTGCTCAAAATCTCACTGAGGCAAAGTTGTGCTATCCCAAAGCACAGTACTATCATTGCTACTGCTAGCAATAGAGAGACAAGACTCAGTCAATTGTCTTCAAGATTCTGTTTCCATAGTGTGGATTACACAGATACAGCAATGATGTTGAAACTAATGATCCTTGGCAATCACATTCATTCTCATTTGGCACACTAAATCATATCTGTTGCAGGCAGGTGGGTCTGACTTCAAGAACACTTCTCAAAACACTAGTATCTTCATCATTTCGACTAAGTTTTCATCTGTTATTGAACTTTCAGCTTTTATCAGAAGGACAAAGTAACTCTGAGAGCAGAAAAAATTATAAATAGTAGAGACAGCATCCACAAGTAATTAAGGATTCAGTATGGCATCTGAGAATTCTCATCTGTAGTGAAAATATGAATCCTTGAGTAAATGCATTTCTGAGAACAATTCACTGTAGTTAGACAGCTGGCAGCCATTGTTTACTGTTTGAATCTATTGTTTGCTCATTTTTTGTTTTAAGCTTCCTTTTTGCCACATCCACCTGTTTTCCTTCATTTCTAATTTAGACTGAAGATTCCTTTTGGCAAGAACACTTTATATCAATAAGGATGCTCTGTGAGCTTCAGGGAATTTGCATCCTTTCTTTTGGCCAAATTCTATGATTTTGTTTCTTTCAGATTCCCACGTGATTTGAACAAAACAAAGCTGTAGGCATATATCCTCTTCCAGTAACAGCTATGCCAATTCAAGAAGCTATTGCCCATGGTTTCTTATTACCAGTACTTAAGACATTCCAGCTATGAAGATTGGTTTACAAAAACTACTTTTAGTTTCAATTAAAAGTCATGCTATTGTATCTATATGGTGTAAAAAGCAGGTCCGAGTCATGCTGTCTAACACACGTAGAAAATTTCTACAGCAGAGTTCAAACTGGACAAATGAACAACATAATACCACACTGCTATCTGGAGAGAAGAAGCTCTGTAGTCATCTGCCACTATGGCTGGAGGTGCCACAGGTGCAGCTAGAATTGCCTGCATTCAGAACATGTGGTAAAGGCTTATGATTACATATATGTGTATAATAAGGCTGGTCTCAAATCTGTCGTCCTACATGCAAGATGACATTGCAGCACAGGGTGTGAGAAAGGAAGATGTGTTCCAATTTTATTTTTTCTCCTGAAGTCAAAGCATTGCCTCACAAGGAAAAATGTAGCTTGTAATATCTATATGTATTAAAGGATGTAATTTAAAGGATGTAAGCAAATTGGTTCCTCTATAGTTTTTTATTATTATTATTACTTAAAAATGCTTAATAGTTTAGCTCAAGGATATATAAACAAATATAACTGAACATTAATTTGTAAATACTTATTGTGTAAGCAACTGAAATAAAGCCAATTTAGTGATACTTAAAGCTGTTATTAGTGCTTTTACATTGATTAAATCACTAGACTTTTAAAGATGAAAAACCTTCTTTGATGGATAACTAGTAACAAAATCTTCATATTCAATATTTATTTCTTTTATTTTAAGCATATCCCCTCTGTGATATTTTGACACTCCAGAACCACTGTTTTACAATAGCTAATAGAGAAAAGCTATCTGTACTTGCATTCTGAGGGAAAAAATAATAATAAAAAAAAATAAAAAATCTGAAATCACATAAAGATTATATCTCAGAGTTTTGAATCATTTTTTCTTTGCTGAGACTAGTTTGTGAAAATATATTTGAGAGTTTTCAGAACACAATTCAGGGGACAGTCTGCAGCTCCTGACAACAAACATATGTAAAACACAGATGGGGAATTAATGGTTTTGAAGAACTAAAATTATTTTGTCCCCAAATAATTGCTTTTCTCTTGTATGACTATTTTTTCTTAAAATAAATGAATAAATAATATGATATGTGAGGAAAGCAAATATCAACACCAAAATCTACCGGTTCTTTTATCTCCCTTTTTGTTGTTTAAAATTATTTTCTTCAGTTTAGGTGAACAGAAAAACTCAGGAAGTTCTACTCTGAATAATTTTCCCTTTCTTTTTTCCCACTGTAGATTAAATATTTCTAGTGAAGTTTTTACAGATCTGAATACTATATGAACACTTGGAGATTCACCCATAACTAATCATGGTGATTTATATTCTAGTTAAAATACACAAATGTTTATTTCACAGATTACAAGTAACGAGAAAGCTACTTCTAGACAAAAGATAGGAGTAGCTTAAAATTACAAATTGACTATTTAAATTAAACTCATATAGGAAAAACAGAACTTACAGGGCTTTTTTTTATCCTTTAAGCATTGGATTAATTTTACTGTCTATTTACAAAAGCAATATTTTCCAAGGCCTCCCTTCAAATCATGAATATTTTACCCAGAGCTCCCTGAGAGGGAGAGAAATAGCTTTTCAACCAGCTGGTGCAAGGTTATATTTGGCATATGGAGCCTGGATTCAGCTATTGACTTAGAAGCCCATAAATACTCCCCTAACAACAACACTGTGTAATACACATCGTTGGGGAACTCTTTAAAAGAGACTTCTAAGGTATCCAGCCTTCCTGTCTTTAACAGGACAACATACTGTAAAGCAGAAGACTTGAATTTAGATCAGGTTGATAAGATCCTGACTACGGAAGAAGCTGGGGAGTTTTCAGCCACAAAGTAAACTCTCTGAATTTGTTTAACAAAAAAAGAGATATAAATGCCTTTTCACTAGTCCTTAGAAGCAATTTACACTCATTTTAAATGATATATTAGTGGAAGATGCTGAATTAATAATTTTGAGGAAAGATACCTTTTACACAAGTCACACATACAGCACAAACAACAGTATAAGCTTTCTCTTAGCAGTGCCTGGGATGCCATAGAAGTCTGTATGTTCCCTTTATAGCTTCAAGACTTTATATCATGTGGTTTCAATTAAAACTTTTTCTTTCCTCTTAGAAGAGGAAAGAACTCAAATTATTCTTCCTGTTTAGCCAATTCATTCTTCTCAGTAAAATTACTTACAAAATTACTTTTTTTTCCTTTTTTAATATATTTGCAAATTCTCTTGATCATTTGCCTGACAAAAATAATATAAGTTCCATATAAGCTGAATAGTTCAATCCATGTGTTGTGTTGGCATGTAACAGCTGGGATCTATCACTGCCAAGTGATAATTAAACAAACTTGGCACAAGATCTCTGGGAAAAGTTTTGTATGCAAAACTGAACTGTGTATCTTCTCAGGAAGTTTCTTGTGGGTGTGTGAAAAATGAATACAGCTGACTTTCTGGGGTGTTTTATTTAATCATTTGCTAGGAGCAAAGACAATTTAAATCACTTAAACACTGTGAGGTTAACTATGAATATTGTTAAATACTGAAAAGTCAGTAAAACTGCAGAATTCCTGAAAATTTACCTTTTTTTAGGGAACCAGAGCAAAATACGACTTCTTAAAAGTATTCACGATTCATTAATTCATTAATTCTGCCTAATTTCCAGACTGACAAAAGAGTTGCATAAATTTTATAATGACTTTGGTTACAGGGAATATTGCAGATTCATTACACAAGCTATACACACAAAATTAAGTATTACAATCTGAAGTCTGGTTCTGAGAATGATGTATATTCAATAAGGTAATAGAAAGTTCAGAATAATAAAGGTTTAGAATATTGAAATATTTTATATTTATTTTTGTGGCCTTAGTTACAGCATGAAATTCAAGCACAAATAATATATTGGTAGAAATTGACTAAATACACTGTTATCTCCCCAATTAGAGATTCCCAAAGGATGACAACCAGAAGTTATTTGTGTGGCAAGTACATACAATTAGATAACAAACACGTAATATAGAAATGAGAGAAGGAATGAAAGAAGTTTCCTGAAGAAACTGCCATGAATAATTTGGTCATTATTAGCCATGGATATTTGTGACACAAAGGAGGACGTGGGAATGTAAAACTGGAATCAATATGTCAGTTCAAGTGTTTGTACTACAGGCTGTTGCACTGTGATGTTTGAACCAGAATAAATTACTTGAAAAGAACTCGGAATTTATGAGCAAGATCTTCTTACTTGCTTATTTCTATTGGCAATGAATAAAATGTTTTGGAGTTGTGCTAGCTCTTCTCAGAAAAGGCTTGAAGTTTATTATGATTATGTTCTCTGTGCTTGATAGCAATGCAGCTTTTTTCCCCTTAAACTATTTCAACCTATCATATAGTACCTGTTTATTAAGGGTCAAACAAACTTTTCATTTGGTCAAATGTCTCATGAAGCAGCTGGAAATAAACAGAAAGCCTTCACTGCTATAATTCTCAACTTACCTGCCCCTTAGTAAAGTAACAGTATTTTTAGTTTAGCTATCTTTTCTACTTAATTATTATACAACATGTGGAACACAGAGAAGGTAATATAAACACCTACAATTCTATGGAGCTGGACAGAATCCATCTAAGTGTCCTGAAGGAAATGTCAGAAGTACTCACCAAGCTACTTTTGTTAATTTACCATCAGTTTTGGCTAAGCAGGGAAGTCTTACTTATGTGGAGGTCAGCAAATGTGACACCTGTTCATATGAAGGACAGGAAGATCTGAGAAATTCTAGGCCTGTCACTATGACTTTAGTGCCAGGGAAGGTCATGGAGCAGATAATCTTGACTACCATCACATAAGACGTATAGGATAATCAGGTGATTAGTCCAAGTTATCATGGATTAATGAATCACATGTCCTGCTTGACTAAACTGATCTCCTGCTATGATAAGAGGACCTACTTAGTGGATGAGGGAAAAGCTGTGTATGCTGTTTATTTTAACAGAACATTTGATAAAGTTTCCCACAACATTCTTCTGGAGAACCTAGCTGCCTGTTGTTGGACTGATGTACTGTTTTCTGGATAAAAATGGGCTTTACAGAAGAGCCCACAAGGCCAGTATGAATGGAGTTAAATCTGGTTGGCAGTAAGTCACAGGAGATCAGACCTAAGACAGAGAGCAAATCC
The DNA here is from genome assembly GCA_030625065.1 of Alectoris magna. Lineage (NCBI taxonomy): Eukaryota > Metazoa > Chordata > Aves > Galliformes > Phasianidae > Alectoris > Alectoris magna. The sequence continues at coordinate 46,421,635 of CM060564.1, forward strand.
CACAGCAAGATCTCTTTAAAACTTTTATCTATCATCTTGATGAGTGCTTCCTCAAAGAGACTGCAGATGATACCATGTTATGCAGGACTGTTGATCTGCTTAAGGAGCCAGCAAGGAGGGTTGTGCTACTTGATGTTTTTACTAACAAGGAAGGGCTGATCAGGGATGTAAAGGATGGGGGCAGCTTGGGATGCAGTGATCATGAGATGATAGAATTCAAGATCTTGTGTGGAAGCAGTAAAGCAATAACTAGTATTGCTACCCTGGTTTTCAGGAGAGCTGACTTTGACATCTTTGATGACCTACTTGGAAGTATCTTATGGGCTACAGCATTAGAAGGTAAAGAGACCCATGGGAGCTGGTTGACACGCAAATGTCACTTCTTCTGAGCTCAAGACCTGTGCATCCCTAAGAAATCAGGGAAGGTGCCATGAGTCTGGTGTAGATGAGCAAGGAACGGATGGATAAACTAAAAGGAAAGAAGAATGTTCATGAAATGTGGAAAAAGGTCCTGTCCACTTGGGAAGAATATAGAAATATTGTCAGGGCCTGTAGGGATGCAAAGAGGAATACTAAAGCCCTCTTGGAATTAAACCTTGCAGAGGAGGTAAAAGATAACAAAAAAAAGGATTTTTAGGTACATCAAAAGTAAAAAGAAGACGAGGGAAAATGTGGGTCCCCTACTGAATGAGGCAGGTGCTTTGGTAGCAGCGAACACTGAGAATGTGGAGGTTATAAATTATTTTTTTTGCTTCAGTCTTCGATGCTAATACTGTCCCAAAGGAAACCCAGATTCTGAAGATAAGAGAGAGAGCCTAGGGAAAGGAAAACTTCCTGTTGATTGAGGAGGATTTGGTCAGAGACTGTCTAGCCAAAATCAATGCAAACATATCCATGGGCCCTGAGAGAGCTGGTGGAGGTGGTTGCTGAACTGTTATCTATCATCTTTGAAAGGTGTCAGTGAATGGGAGTTGTGCCTGAAGACTGGAGAATAGCCAATGTCACTTCAGTCTTCAAACAGGGCAAGAAGAGGATCTGGGAAACTACAGTCAGCCAGTCAGCCTCACCTCCTTCATAGAATCATAGAATCATAGAATCAATCATAGAATCACAGAATCACAGAATCACAGAATCATAGAACGGCCTAGGTTGAAAAGGACCATAATGATCATCTAGTTTCAAACACCCCACCCCACCCCCACCCCCAGTATGCAGGGCTGCCAACTGCTAGACCAGGCTGCCCAGAGCCACATCCAGCCTGGCCTTGAATGCCTCCAGGGATGGGGCATCCACAACCTCCCTGGGCAACCTGTTCCAGAGTGCCACCACCCTCTGTGTGAAAAACTCTCTCCTAATCTCTAACCTAAACCTCCCCTGTCTTAGTTTAAAACCATTCCCCCTTGTCCTATCACTATCCACCCTTGTAAACAGCCATTCCCTCTCCTGTTTATACACTCCCTTCAAGTACTGGAAGACCGCAATGAGGTCTCCCTGGAGCCTTCTCTTCTCCAAGATAAACAATCCCAGTTCCGTCAGCCTTTCCTGATAGAAGAGGTGCTCCAGCCCTCTGACCATCTTAGTGGCCCTCCTCTGGACCCACTCCAAGAGCTCCACGTCATTCCTGTATTGGGGGCCCCAGGCCTGGATGCAGTACTCCAGATGGGGCCTCACAAGTGCCAAGTAGAGGGGTACAATCACCTTCCTCTCCCTGCTGGCCACCACTTTTTTAATGCAACCCAAACCCCAGTTGGCCTTCCGGGCTGCAAGCACGCACTGCTGGCTCATATCCAGCTTCTCATCCACCAGCACCACGAGCTTCCTCTCCACAGGGCTGCTCTCAAGGAGATCTTCCCCCAGTTTGTAAAAATATGTGGGATTGCCCCAACGCAAGTGCAGCACCCTGAACTTGGCCTTATTGAACCTCATTAGGTTAACACAGGCCCAGTTCCCCCACCTGTCCACGTCCATCTGGCTGGCTTCCCTTCCTTCCAATGTATCAATGGCACCACTCAGCTTGGTATCACCAGCAAACTTGCTGAGGGTGCACTTGATGCCATCGTCTATGTTATTGATGAAGATGTTGAAAAGCACCAGTCCCAGGACTGACTCCTGAAGGACACTGCTCATGACCAGCCTCCACCCTGACACAGATCCATTAATCACAACCCTTTGGCTGTGTCCAGCCAGCCAATTCCCAATCCATTGTACAGTCCATCCTTCAAATTCACACCTCTCCAATTTAGAGAGAAGGATGTGGTGAGAGACCATGTCAAAGGCTTTGCAGAACTCCAGGTAGATGACATCCATCATCCTTCCACCATCCACTGAAGCCATCACTCCATCATAGAAGGCCACCAGATTGGTCAGGCAAGATCTGCCCTTGGTGAAGCCATGCTGGCTGTCTTGAATCACCTCTTTGTCTCATATGTGCCTTAGTACAGCTTCTAGGAGGATCCACTCCATGATCTTCCCAGGCACATAGGTGAGGCTTACCGGCCTGTAGCTCCCCAGGTCTTCCTTTCATCCTTTCTTAAAAATGAGAGTAATATTTCCCTTTTTCCAGTCTCCGGGGACTTCACCAGACAGCCAGGATTTTTCAAATATGATGGAGAGCGGCTCAGCAACCACATCAGCCATCTCTTTCAGAACCCCAGGATGGATAACATCCGGTCCCATGGACTTATACACGTTCAAATTCATGAGGAGGGCTCAGACTTGTTCCACTGTTACAGTGGGACAGAAACCACTCCCCACACCCACACCTAGAGGCTAAGAGTCCTGGCAGACATGAGAAGTCTGACCACTGGTGAAGAACGAGGCAAAGCACTCTTTGAGTGCCTCAGCTTTTTCTATGTCTGAGGAAGCCAGTCCCCCACTACCTTTCATCAGAGGGGGAACACTCTCCTTGGCCTGTCTCCTCCTGCCTATGTACCTGTAGAACCCCTTCTTGTTATCTTCCACATCCCTTGCCAACTTCAGCTCCATCTGCACCTTGGCTTTCTTAATCCTATCTCTGCAAACACAGACAACAGCCCTGTATTCCTCCCAGGCTACACAACCCTGCTTCCATTTCCAGTACATTCCCCTCTTTTGCCTCAGTTTAAGCTGCAGGTCCTTGCACAGCCATGATGGTGGCCTGCCTCCCCTGCTTGACCTCTTTTGCTGGGGAATGGAGAGCTGTTGCTCTCTCAAAAGGGTGTCCTTAAAGAGCTGCCAGCACTGTTCTGCACCCATGCCCCAAAGGACAGTTTCCCAGGGGACCCCACTCAGCAGTTCCTTGAGCAGGCAGAAGTTTGCTCTTCTGAAGCACAGGGTCCTAGCTCTGCTTTTTGCCAGGCTCACATTCCTTCAGAGTACAAACTCCACCAAGGCGTGGTCACTACAGCCCACGCTGCCTCCAATCTTAGCCTCTCTAATGCTCTCCTCCACATTTGTGTGGACCAGGTCCAGTAGGGCTTAACCTTGGGTCGGTCCATCTACTACCTGGACCAGAAAGTTGGCCTTGACAGACTCCAGGAATCTCCTGGATTGTCTGTCACACACCTTGCCGCTATCCCAGCAGATATGCGGGTGGTTGAAATCCCCCACTGGGACAAAAGCCAGTGCACAGGAAATCTCCTGCAGCTGGAGCAGAAAGACCTCACCAACAGGCTCCCCCTGATCAGGCGGCCTGTAGCAGACCCCAACCACTAGATGCCCTTTACTGGACCAATCCTTGATTTTTACCCACAAGCTCTCGACCTGATCGTGGCTGTTCCTCAGACATAGCTCTTCACAATCTATCCACTTTTTGACATAGAGGGCAAAAAAAACCAAACCAAAACAAAACAAGTGATGGAATAATTTGTTCTGGCTACACTCTCCAAGCAATTAGAAGAGAATAAGGTTACCAGGAGTATTAAATATGGATTCACCAAGGAAAAATCATTCTCAAAGAAAGTGGTAGCTGTCTACGACATCATCATTGGCTGGGTGGATGGGGATAGAGCAGTGGATGTTGTGTACTGTGACTTCAGCAAGGCATTTGACACCATCTCTCACAAAATCCTTGCTATGAAATTGAGAACGTGTGGGATAGATGAGTGGACAGTGAGGTGGATTGAAAACTGTCTGACTGGAGGAGCTCAGAGGAATGTCATCAGGAGCACAGAATTTGACTGGAAGCCTGTAACTAGCAGTGTTCCCCAGGAGTCAGTACTGGGTCCAGTCTTGTTCAACACCTTCATCAACAACCTGGATGAAAGGAGACAGTCCATCCTCAGCAGATGATACAAAGCTGTGAAAAGTGGCTGACACACTGGAAGACTGTGCTACCATTCAAGACCTGGACAGACTGGAGAGCTGGGCAGGAAGGAACCTAATAAGGTTCAGTAAGAACAAGTGTAGAGTCTTGAACCTACAAGAGGAATAACTGCATGTATCAGTACAGGATAGGAGATGACCTGCTAAAGAGGAGCTCTGCAGAGAAGGATCTGGGTTTTCTGGCGGGCAACAGGTTGGCCATAAGCCAGCGGTATGCCCCTGTGGCCAAGAACAACAGTGGTATCCTGGGATGCATTAAAAAGAGCATGGCCAGTAGACTGAGAGAGGTGATCCTCCCCTTCTACTCGGTCCCAGTGAGGCCACATTTAGAACACTGTGTCCAGTACTGGGTTTTCCAGTTCAAAAAAGACAGGGATCTCCTAGAAGCAGTACAGTGAATGGACACAAAGATGATAAAGGGCCTGGAGCATCTCCCATATGAGGAAGAGCTGAGTAACCTGAATCTGTTCAACCTGGGGAAAAGAAGACTGAGAGGTGATCTGACAAATGTTTATTTGCCACTACTGGATCCACAGTAATACAGAAGAGACATTTTTCAATAGTATATTGTTGCTGGTGTCATAAAATACAAAAACAAAAACAACAAAACAAAATAAGCAAGTATAATCCACTTTGAATTTATAAATTAAAAAAAAAAAAAAAGAATAGCCTTGAAATGTTCAGGTTATTTAAACAACAGTTTTGAGAATAGTGTGCTAACAAAAATTTCACAGAATGAAGTAACTGAGTTTTGTAATATAACAAATCTTGGAATATAGCTTGAAAGTTTTCATCCCAGCTGATGCTGTGTAAAGGCATCTCAGAAGAGCAACACAGCATTCTATAAATCTTCTGTCTGCCACTAAATATAAAAATGTTTCCAGGGGAAGTGAAGTTGGTATTTCTTTGGGAATATAGTGGTCATTGAGGTGGTATGATGTAGGAACTTTTCAATGCAGATCAATACTGGAAATCCACTTGGATGGGTATGAAATGTCTAGTGCTAGTCTATAAACTTTTGAAGGAAGAATGGAAGACCGGAAAGCTGGAGCAGTTAACAAACAAAAAAACAAAAAATCAAAACTGTTATGTAGTAAGACAGGAAGGTAGAAAGTGCAGGCAAAAAGCCTTACAGTACATAACTAATACACTCACATTAATGCTAAGCTACTAAAGAAACGTCCTGCTGCTAGGAAATACATAACAAGTTATATATACAGCATTGACCCCTTGTAAAATTGTTAAAACAGTTATTATTGTTACTTTGCACCCTTCTCTTTATGCATACACTGCTGAAGTAGTTGTAATACATTTTTAAGACAAAAATGGAAAAAGAAACAACAAAAAACCCTCTCATTTATGTAAAGGTACAAACATGTCTTTTCAGCGTGTACAGGACCATGATCACCTTCCATATTGCTGCAGAATTATATTGGTACTGAAAACCAGTCTGACTGCTTAAACAGGTATCTGATATTAAAGTCTTTGTAGATTTCAGCAGCAGGAAAAGCAAACATTCAATTAAATGGAATTATCTACAGTACAAAAGATAATATTGTATAAGCATGTATTTGCAGTTGAAATCCATAGTTTCTTTCTGTCAGTCACAATCACTTCAATGTAATCAGATAGCTCATATTTCTCAGGATGTTTGAATCTCATTAAAAATTGTGGGTAATGTCTTACTGTATTGGGTTTATGAGGCAAAGTTTTACAGAATCATGGAATGGTTTGTGTTGGAAGAGACCTTTAAGAACATCTAGTTCCTACCCCCCTGCTATAGGCAGGGACACCTCCCTCTAGATGAGGTTGCACAGAGTGATGGAGGATCTCATGGTACAACAGTAGATGTGGCCTGAAGGAAGCCATAGCTCTTGGAGAGCCCCTGCAAAAGCAGCTCAGGGCTGCAGGAGACCCATGCTGGAACAGTCTATTCCTTGAGGACATCAATATTGGAACAATTCTTAAAGAACTGCAGTCTGCAGGAGGCCCTCTTGGATCAGTTATGGTATGACTCTGGGAGGTACTCTGCAGTGAAGCAGGGGAAGAGAGTGATTATGAAGTAACAGCAAAGATGAAACGTTACTGATAGACCACAACCCTCGTTCCTCATTTATCTATGCATCTTAGTGTGAGAAGGTAGAAGATGGTGGATATAGCAAAGCTGTTTTTAGCTTGCTTTTAGTTCTTATTGCTCTAGTCTGTTATGAATATGCAATAAATTTCACTAATTTCCCTATGTTGAGTCTGTTTTGCCCTTGATGGTTATTGATGACTAATTTCCATGTCTTTATTTCAGCCTAGAAGCTTTTTCATCATATTTTCTTTCTGTATTCTGTTGAGGAGGAGTAGTGAGGTAGTGGTGATGTTTATCTATTAGGCATTATTAAACCAAGATAATTGTTCACTTTTCTATTGTCCAAATATTTGTGTATCTCAGTAATGAATAAATTACTTGCACAGATTTTTTTTTGTGTGTGTGTGTGTGTGTGTGTGTGTGTGTAATATAATAAGGATCTCAAAAAGACTAAATCAAATCAAAGTAAACCTTTATTTAAAGATAAAATATGATTTATCTTAAAATAGTGCTTAAAATCCTAGGTGGTGTTGTTTAACAGGCAGGTAGCTAAGCACTACACATTCATTTGCTCACTTCCCCACTTCTCACTGGAACAGGGGAGAGAATCAGGAAAACAAACAAAACAAAACAAACAAACAAAGTAACCCCACACCAACAAAACAACAACAACAATAAAAACAACCCAGAACTTGTGGATTGAGATAAAACTTTGCTAAGATAGAGAAAAAGAGAAGGATAATAGTTATGACTATATATTTGTATGTTTTATCAATCTATGTATCTACCTATTTATGTATATAACAAGTGATGCACAAGCAATAGCTCACCATCCCCTGACGAATGCCTAACTAGTCCCCGAGCAGCAAAAGAGAGAAAGATGAACTTCCACCTTCAAAACTCCTGCATGATGTCATATGGTATGAAATATTCCTTTGGCTAAAAGTCAGTTGTCCTAATTCTGTTTCCTCCTAGCTCCTTAGGCCCTTTGCTCCAAATAACCCTGGCTATGTCTGTACAGCACTGTTTAGCAGCAGTTAGAAACGGTGTGGTGGCAACACTTTTCCCTCCCCCTGCCTCCCCAGCCATTAAGCTGCTGCTCATCTCTCTTGTTACCCCTGGCCTGCAAATCTTCAGACAAAAGATTTTGCCACCTTTACCAGGACTTGCCTGGACTTGTCTATCAGTGTTCCCCAGCAACCTTTGAGACAAGGGTGCAAAACGTAATCTCTTACAGTATCATACTAAACACTGAAGAAAACGATTCCATCCCAGCTGAAAATAAGAGAAAAGGGTTAGTTTATATGGTTATCTTCATACCTCTGAGATAAAAGTCTTTATAATGATCTCGGAAATGAGCTGTGTAGCATGGATATTACTGCAATAGGAGATGAGTAGACACACATCTTTTTCAGTATCTTAGTAAGCTTTTATTTATTATGAAAGAAGGCAGGGTGTTTATTAGTTTATATGTCTTCTATTTTTTTAGAGAAGTTAAAGTGATCTTACTCTCTTTAGTTGATCCATGAAAACAATACTTTAGGATCTTCTTAAATTTACTCTTTATTAAGGCAACTACAAAAGATGAAAAACATTACATAAATGTGGAATATTATGTCTCCTTTTCATGGTCTAGCCTTACTGACATTGCCTTATTTGACAGTCTGTCTTGACTGTCAAATGAAGATTTCTTGTTAATTTCAGATGGAGAAAAAATTACAAAATTGTCTGAGTGGTTTAATAAAATCTTGCTCACTGGTTTGCAATAAATCCCTGAGAACAGAGCCAAATTTACCTTCCATGTGAAAATAATCTTTAAATGGTTTCGGACTTAGTCATTTAACACCATTGTTGGGTGAAATATTCAACTCTCAGTTTTGAGGTCCATTCTGTTTAGTAGTAATTAGAAAAATCTATAGAACCTTGCATGCCTAAGGAATTAGAGTGACTCCTAATAACTGTATTTTTACTCAAATATAACTCTTTTTTTTTTTTTTTTTTTTTTTTTTTTTTAAGGGGAAGTGTTTCTGAGGACAGAAAAATGACATCTCCCATCCTTCTTCACAGAGCTGCCTCTGCTCTAAAATAGATTTCTGGTTCACTGTTCTGCACATATCTTGTAGTAGCACGCCAAAACATAAGACTTTTCTCCCCACAGTGGAAGTTAATTGGATGTAAATGATTACTTGGTAGTGCATTGTGAATGTAGAACAGCTGCATGAACTGCTAAAGTGGGATTTTTTCTTGTCTCGGAAACAAGGAAGTAATGGAATAGCTCTAAAGAGAAATAAATAAATTACATGCTTGCAGATATTTGTCACGGACAGTATAGCAGACTCTTATCTATATTCCTCTGCTTTCATGGACTATGACTGAGGCATAGAGTGGTGACACAATTTCCTTTCCACCTTGTGACAACAGCTCATCATTACACAGCACGGCATTACCACATCCTTCTATAGTGAGTTATTAATAAGGATTCTTCATAGTGTGGCAGTAACACAAAAGATTGAAATTCAAGTATGTTTTGTGTGGCTACTGAAGAATGTTGTATGAAGACACATGAAAGAATCTGTGAACTTGCTAATTTTCTATGAGTTAACAAAAACTGACCAACAGTCAGAAGTTAAAAACAAGGTTAACACTGCATAAAGTAGCTGTTTATTAGTTTTTATAGCATACACAATATTTAAAACACAATCTTTTCAAGAATAAAAATCTCTATTGCCAAAGTAAAAAATTACGGGAACAACTGAGACAGAATATGCAAAAACAGATCTCATTTTTAAAAGTAAAAGTTTGAAAAAGTGAAAGCTTGTTCTATTTTGCCTAGATTTCTTTTTATAGCAATAATACTGTAGTTTATATTACAAAGGTATAGTTTTCTCATACATTCATGTAACAGAGGAAAAAAAGGCCAAAGGGGTTAAATCTGTTATGTACTGGAGCAAATAATTTTAGTTATATATTTTATTTTATCTTCCATGTATTGTTCCTATATGTTGTTTATTGTCTTTGTACTACTTTACTCTAACTTGTTGGAGTTCTTGGTTAAGTTCTTCAATTTTCTCCTCTTTTTTGTTTTTTAAAGAATTAAATCATGAGTAATTACATATATATTGAGTGTCTTTGCACCTAATTCACAAGGTAAGTTGACATCAATTCTTAACTTTTAATATTTTAAAACTCAGAATATGTTGCATTATTTCTTTAGTTTTTGATTAATACATCATGAATTATCATGTGAAAGTATATTTATTCAATATGATCTGATAGTATAATAAAAAAAAAATCAGGTATTAAATGAACATTTCAATAGGAAAAAAAAAGACATCTTAAAATAGTGTGTGTTAAAAAAAAAAAAAAAAAAGCATTGTAAATAGAATGTAAATGAGCAGAAGAGAGAAAGGAAGCATGATAGGTTAAGCTTATAAAATAGATGGGAAAAAGGTAGGTCTCAGAGGGAAAAGAATAGACCCTGGTTTTAAGTGATAGGCAATCTTATCATTTATTTAGTTTATAATTTATTCACAAGAGTGTTCATGCATCAAAGATATCATAGACTTGTTCAAAAATAGTTGGAGAGTAGAGCTGCCTGCAGTTAAGATGCTGTATTACAAGACCATTCAAAATCCTTATCATAGTACCAGAAGCTCAGGAAAAGGGGAAAGCATGACATCCTGGTTGCCAAATGGGAGAAAAATGGATCTGATGAATAGAGCAGTCACTGGATAAGGAATTGGCTGGATGGTTGCAGAGTGTTGTGGTCAGTGGCTCAATGTCCAGGTGGAGGCTGGTGACAAGTGGCATTCCAAATAGATTGGTGCTGAGACTGCTGTTTTTAACATCTTTGTAGGTGACGTAGACAGTGGGATCAAGTGCAGCCTCAGCAAGTTAGCAGACGACACCAAGCTCAGTGGTGCAGTTGACATGGTAGATGGAAGGGATGCTATCCAGAGGGACCTGGACAGATTTGAGAGGTGGGCCCATGCCAGTCTCATGAAGTTCAGCAAGGCCAAATGCAAGGTCCTGCATCTGGGTCTGGGCAATCCCAAGCGCATATACAAATTGGGTGGAGAATGACTAGAGAGTAGTCCTTAGGGGAAGGACTTGGGTGTGTTGACCAATGAAAGATTCAATGTTAGCTGGCAATGTGCACTCGCAGCCCAGAAGGCCAACCATATCCCGGGTTGCATCAAGAGAAACGTGACCAGCAAGTGGATTGAGGTGATTTCTGCCCCCCTACCTTGCTCTTGTGAAACCTTACCTGGATTACTATGTCCAGTTCTGGAGCCCCTTCTACAAGGAGGACATGCAGTTGTTGGAGCAGGTCCAGAGGAGGGCCACAAAGATTATTAGAAGGCTGGAGTACCTCCCCTACAGGAACAGGCTGAAAGAGCTCGGGTTCTTCAGCATGAAGAAGGCTCAAATGAGACCTTAGGGTGACCTGCCAGTACCTGAAGGAGGCCTACGGGAAAGTTGGGGAGGAGCTTTTTTAACGGCATGTAGAGTTAGGATGAGGGGTAATGGCTATAAACAGGAAGAGAGTAGATTTAGACTAATCATAAGGAAGAAATTCTTCACTGTGGGGGTGGTGAGATGCTGGAGCATGTTGCCTAGTGAGGTTGTCAGCACCCTCTCCCTGGAAACATTTAAGGCCAGGCTGGATGGGACTTTCAGCAACCTGGTCTAAAGGGAAGTGTCCCTGACTATAGCAGGGAGATTGGAACTAGATGATCTTAAATGTCCCTTCCAACCCAAACCACTCTATGACTCTGGAAGTGAAAGCTTATACCTGTAACAGCTTATTTTATAAATAATAATACTGAAGATATTTTAAAAAATAAAAGTTAAAAATAAAAATGATGTTAATGTTCAATTCCTAAACATACTATTACTATTTCATTTCAATCTTAATTATAATCCATATAAATAAATTTAAATTACATTGCATTTCTTGACTGGTAAACAAGAGATGAATATATATAAATATATATAAATAATATATATAAACTTATATAAATAAGTTGTGGAAAATGACAATAAAATATTTTGTTCCCAGGAAAGAAAGAAGAGAAAGAAAAGAAAGAAGAGAAAGAGAGAAAGAAAGAGAGAAAGAGAGAAAAAGAGAGAAAGAGAGAAAGAAAGAAAGAAAGAAAGAAAGAAAGAAAGAAAGAAAGAAAGAAAGAAAGAAAGAAAGAAAGAAAGAAAGGAAGGAAGGAAGGAAGGATGGAAGGAAGGAAGGAAGGAAGGAAGGAAGGAAGGAAGGAAGGAAGGAAGGAAGGAAGGAAGGAAGGAAGGAAGGAAGGAAGGAAGGAAGGAAGGAAGGAAGGAAGGAAGGAAGGAAGGAAGGAAGGAAGGAAGGAAGAAAGAAAGAAAAAGAAAGAAAGGAGGAAAGGAGGGAAGGAGAAAGGAGGGAAGGAGAAAGGGGGGAAGGGAAGAAGGGAGGGAAGGAGGAAAGGAGGGAGGGGAGGAAGGGGGGGAAGGAAGGAAGAGACGGAAGGGAAGGAAGAAAGGAAGAAAGAAAGGAAGGAATAAAGGAAGAAAGAAGTCCTTTCAATTTTTACATTAACTCAAGTATTTTAAAGAAAGTGGTAACTCAACTGAAGCAAGTCACATATATTTTAATATTGCCAAAAGTCTGTAGTAGTAACATTCTAGTTCATCACTGGAACAAACAGCTCCTAGAAATCTGGTTAATCTTCTATGATCAGTGTATTCTTGTTGCTTACACCTTCATTTCCTATTCTCAGAGATAAGAAAGGCAATGAAAGTAACAGTCGTCTTATTTCATGTCTTGCACAAATCCCAAACTGGAGTATTCATGTTGGAAGGAACAATAAAAGACCATTAAGGAAAAAAAACAAGTCAGGGAGACACAAGTAAACAGATCTAGCAAAAAAATAAAACAATAAAAAAATATATATATCTTCCCACCAACTCTGTCAGAGTAGTATAGGAAACTATTTCCTAATCCGAATGGGATTTTAAAAACTAATGGTTTTATACATGAGTTTGTAATGAAATCCAGTCCAGCACACTAACTAGCCTACTTAACCTATTTTATCTTTTAAAGGATAAAGTATTATCACATATACAAATAAAAAGATTATTTGTCAAGAAATATATGTCATTTAATGTTAGAAATTAGATACTTGTTATTTAAATGTGCTTTGTGACATCATTTAAATGGCTTGTATATTGCCTTCCTTGTTTGCCCTCGTTAAAACTGTATATGGAAGTCTTAGAGGTAAACATGCTAATCTTGCTTCTGGATATCAGAAAATAAGGAAATAGAGCTCTCCATTTCATTTAAATTATTGCCTCATTCAATTTTTGTAGTGAGGAAAATAGTTTTCATTACTTTCAGAAGACCAACTTCTTAACTCATGCCTTGGAGTGTTACTCCTTGGAGAAAAAATAAAATAAAATGTGGCTGCATTGCTAAATGTTTCCTTGTTCTCCAAAGAATACGTTCTACTCAGACTGATATGTCTTCCACACAGCACATTCATATGGATCGATTGTCTTTATTAAATCATCTTTTAGTTTTCTTGTTGTAAGCTGGGTTACTCCAGCATGACACAATCACAACTGTTGGATATAAATCACTGATATTTTAAATGACTTAACTTTTCACAGTCTCCCCTTATAATAGTTGTAGAATATCTGTTATACATAATAGATGTTGAACTGTTCTGTTTTTCTCGTTAATTTCACAGGGAACAGTCTACTACAGTTTGTTTTTGTATTTTTGTTTAATTACAAATAACTCATTCAGAAAATTGTTTCGATGATTATCTTAGTTTTTTTTTTTTTTTCCTTATTTTCAAGATGTTTTGTTCTACATGCAATTGCATATCCCTTTCACGCCATAAAATGTATTTTTTTCTTCTATTTAACACGTGCTATATTATTGGATTGTTTATTTGCTCCTTCCTGTATCCTGTATAGTACTTGTGCTAGTGTGTGAAATCAATCCCTTCTGCTGTTTCACATTCCTCTTATTTGTCAGGAAAGCTCCCTTAGGAGTTTCAGTCCTTACAATCCCTTTTATCACTTCTATTTCAATCTTAACAGATCAACATTTGTGGTTATCCATTCTCAGCTGACAAAGGTAAAATTCCTTTAATTTTGGGGAAAAAAAAAAAAAAAAAAAAAAAAAGGACACTTCTGATTCAAGTTGCAAAAAGATGACTGGAAAAGAGCAGTAGCTTTTGGTTTAACTTTTTTTGTTGTTGTTTGTTTGTTTCTTTGTTATTTTGTTTCTTTCAAGAAAATATTTTAATTTTAGTATCCTAGGGAAATTACAAATTGGAATTATAAATTTGTAGCCCATTATTTCAAAGATTCTGAAATCTTTATCTCTGTTTAATTAAATGCCTCTTAGTTATATTTCTGATTTGATTGATTGGATTCATAATGTTGAACAAGGAAAACAGACTGTCATATACCCAGGAATGTCATAAAGATTGACAAATATTTTATGCCAGAAACAAGTTCAAAAACATAACAAAACAAAAACAAACAAAAAAGATTTTGTAAAAGTTGACTTAATTTTAATAATTCTTCACTCATACATTTTTTTTTAGTTTTTTAATTAAAAAAAATATTCTGTAAACAAATTTTTATTGTATAATGTGTATCTCACAAAGATACACAGAAAATATTCTTCTTTATGATGTTTCAAGGAATTGACATCTTCCTGTATGATTATTTGTAACTTTAATTACATAGCTCTTAATTTTGAGCATGTGCACTGAATAATTGCAATAAATGGTTACTACCTGGACCACAGGCTTGAAAATACGTTCCATCAATTTAATTTTTTTGTGTTACTTACATCAGGAGTTTTCCACATTGAGGAAATTATTCTGTGATCTGCAGTTAGATTCACACACATAAAGGAAACATCTGTTATATCTTTAAGTAATTACGATATCAATGACTTTATTCCAATATAATATTTCAGAAACTTAAATATGTTTTTGTTCATTTGCTTGTTTGTTTTTGTTGTTCGGAGGAGGTATCATTATTGAGGAATAAATATCTTTCAATTTACAACACACAGAACAAGTCATGTAGATAATGGCTTTTTAAGAGAGAGTTAAAATCAAAAGCAGTAGTTGTGGTTTCATTGACTTTTATATTCCAAGACTAAAACCATAATACAAATCAGAGAGGGATTGGAAAGTAGAGAAACAATTAAACAGTACTAGGTGATGTGTGAAAACATATTGAGATCTTTACCTTTCAGTTTTCTGTGCAGAAGAGAACAAAATGCTTTCTAGTTTAAAGTGTTTGTGCATAGATATTTTAGTTTTTTTTTTTTTTTAATTATTATTATTATTTCTACTTCATTTTATTTATCCAGTATGAGATGCTTCAGATACCTTTTCATGTTTATCTTCTAAAGTTTACAAGGCTCTTAACTCTTGAGGATTAGGCATTAAGTCCTGGGTAGTTGAAAATGTAGTTACCTTATGTTCAGTAGATCAAAAATCAAGCTTAAAAGTCATAAAGATCATTTAAAAAAAAGTATTTTCAATACGCAAAGCATTGGTTTTCCTGATGAGTCAGAACAAGCTGAAGGTTTTAGTAATGAAATATTGATTGTTGCCAGTCCTATGACAGTGACAGCATTTAGGCAGTGTAAATAAAGCAGCAGCTCTGGGGTCAGACTCACCAATATTGAAACAAGGATGTCACAGCCATCGATCTGGAACTCATTAGGGTGCAGACTGAACATTACTGTGAAACTGTGCTCATGAGATGGATCACCATTTGCAGATGGAACATGCAGAGTGATTTAACTGTCTTCCTCTGAGAAACAGATATAATTTTCCAACAATAGGGAGATTTGTGAGTACACAAATCAAGTATGTTATGAAAAGGATATTTGTCTTGGAGATCTTCATCTCTGTTGCAGACTCTTTAATGATAAATCATGAAGCATGACCAAAGCAAAAAGGTTGCAGTTTCAGCTTGCAAATCTCAAAGCTGTAGTATACTTCCATTGGAATATTTGTGGAGAGATTTGCGTAGTAACTGCTGAGAAAATGGTTTTCTATGGCTTGAGGACTTTCAGAAATTCATGTTATAAGGTAATTTCTGAATACACAAAAGTTAATAAAGAGGGCTCATTAATGTATTTCTATCTATTAGACAGAAAGACAATTGTCCATGACTACTCTGAAGAAAGGGTGTAGAACTGAAAAAAAAAAAAAAAAAAAAAAAGAAAGAAAATCAGTTCTTTAAGAAGCCTTTTAAAACTGAAAATCTTAATGAAGATTAGCTGAAAAACAGAGTTGGTAGGACAGGAGTTAGCTACCTGTCTTGCCCTAGATCTTTAAATTCTAATTTAAAGGTGCATAAATAATCTGCTATACACTTTGTATAGCAGATTATGTGAATGGTCTGAAGGAAACAACCTTTCTGTCATCGGTGATGTAAATCTTAGTCTGTTCAAATCACTCTCAAGTTTGTGACATTTCCAGATATTATTTTCTTTCTTGTAGAATTCATACTTCTTTGTAAGTATACCATAGTTGACCTCTGGGAGTTTGGGGGGAGGGATCAGAGAAGGAAGGAGTGTTCTTGTTGAATCCTTGATTCCTTTTCCCTGTGGAAAAAAAGTAATAGCTTGCCCGGTATTCAATTTACACACTTCTACTAGAAAGATAAACCCCAGTTGCTGTGTTTCAGACTACAATGTTCAAATCTACTACATTGGAATCGGTACTAAATACTCAATAATAACTCATTCGTATACAATCTTTATAGTTTTAGTATTTTTCATTTTTCATAACATTTTTTCATAACAGGTCTCATGATGAATAAGTGGAGCTAATTACTTCTTAGAACAAATTAAAGCGGGAGAGATGGGAGGGAGAAATATTAAAAAATTCCATTCTGTAGAACGTCTGAGTGGGTTTATTGTGCTTGAGCTGCTGTGTGGCTAATTACTTTGAATGCTCCCTGTGACATTAGAATCTTAAGCACACTGAGTAAAATACAGACGTGTAATTCGAAATTTAAACTTTTGCATGAACTTCATGATGAGTATGTAATAACTTTTATGCTCCATTATGAATTCACATAATTTAATCATTACTACGTATAATTGATTATTGGGATGCAGCAAAACCCTCTAAATCAAAATTAATTTTGTTTTAGGGTGATATCTGATAAAGGTGGTTTTGCCAATTGCTGTTTTTTTTTGTTTGTTTGTTTGTTGTTGTTGTTGTTGTTGTTTTAGCAGAAAAGGTGATCACACACTTTAAATCTATTAAGCACCATTAGAGTATTTTATCTCAACCTTTTTACAAATGCTTATTTATTTTGGTCCCTGATACTGATTGATATGTATGTAAGAAACTACTCCATAACTGAATATTCACCTGAATTACAAGATTCATCACAAGTATCTAAATCTTGCAAACATTATCAAATCTAAGCACTAATTTTCACTGCTCTTAAAAATCTTTTTTTTTTTTTAAATAGTCATGCCTTTCTTTAAAACTAATGATGACATGAATGAGAATGGAATGAAGGCTGAAATATAATAGTAATCTAGTTTTGTTGTTGTTGTTTTCCCCTTAAGCTTGAACTCCTAAATGAGAAGAGAAAATAAGTTCTAATTTGTTTATACATTTTCTTCTGGAACAATGATTTTTTTTTTTTTTTTTTTTTTTTAATTAACAAAACTTATATTATTGACTTATTTTACATTACATGATATTATAGATCAATGGAAACAAAATTTTGATGATTTAGCTTTCAGATAGATAGATTTGTTTAAAGTTTAATCTGATATTTCTTGTTACCTTATGCATGGGAACCTTACATGCAACTTATGCAAGGGTGTAAAGACAAGTTTTTTGCATCCCTTAAAACAGAAAAGAAGCTACTGTGGCTATCATGTTTTTGAAGTATACATTGTTTCTCCACTTTGTTCTTTCTCAGCACAACTTGTGCTTGAGCAGAATACTTTCTTTGGGACTGTAAAGAAGTGATCCTCTTTAATTGTATTTGACTAATTGAAGGAAAAAGTCCTTCATCCCCTGTTTATTCACAACAGCATTAAATGCAATGTGATGTTGGGTTCATAATCAGTATCTTGTAATCTTAATCTTCAATATTGACTTACCAAATGTGAAATGATGAGGAAGACATATTTCATAGATTTTTTAAAACTAATCATATCTTTAATAATTTAAACACCACTGTTAATACTGAGATGGGCAGTACCACACTTATAAATATTCTGCTCAGAAGAATCAAGATATATACAAAGTCTATGAAGTCCTATCTCTTTAGATTTACATTTTTTTGTAATAATCGTTGATATAATTACTTATAGAGGTGTATTTACTTCAGTGGAACTTAGGTACAAAGGTTTATGAAATTCATCCTACGTGAATGTAGAGTTGCACCCAATTCACTGGGAATGGATAAATTCTTATTGTTACCTCTCAGTGTTGCTTCAAAAAAGTTTATTCTCAAAGATACATGTTTACGTATAACTGGTGTTAATGAAAAATCCCTAAAGAACATTATCATAATACACACTGTTCTATTGTTTCCTTCTCCTTTCCATGTGAACTTTTCTTCCTGAAGCAGTTTGTTTTTACAATAGCAGTACTTAGTAAGAGTGAACAAGCATACATTTTACATCTGAGCTTTAATCAATTTCAAGACTGGGTTTTTGTTTACTGGTACTCAGAAATAAATCACTGCCTTTGCATTGTTAAGAGAAAAATAATGAGACATTGATAAAGTGGCTAAAATTTGTGCACAGTGTATAAAAAACAGATTATGCAGAAGCAAATTAAGAGCTTAAAAGATATTACTAAAGCAAGCTCCCTTTCTGTCTTGCACTGCAAATGATAAGTACAGCAAATATTTCATGATAATATGAAAAGAAGGGATTGCCTTAATAAATACTTGAAAAAAATATTAATATTTCTGAATGGAAAAATCTAGTACAATCTAAAAGAAATTCTGACCTATCGAGGCAGCTCAGATTATAACTTATTTTTTTAATAGTATAAATAATTGGCCTTCTGTAAGTATAGTAATCTTACAGATAAAAGCTTGAAGCTTGAAGGGGAAGGGGACAATGTTCATTAAAATTTTTAACTTATATGTTTAAAAATATTAGGAATAGAGAGGACCAGGGCTATGGATATTTATGGTAAAGAGAGAGAAGAGAGAGAAGATAGATCGGCATAATTTCTGATCTTTATCATTTTCAGAATTGATGTTTTTTAAGAATAAGAAAAATAAATTCTGTTAACTTTATCACAATATTTTTTTCTCTCTGAAATGTCATCTAAGAAAACTGACTTCAAATTATGTAATGCTGTTTTTTTTTCAGAAGGGTCAGCGTAAAATATTTAGAAAATAATATTTGAAATTGTTTAAATAGCAATGACAACAATAATAAAAAACTCAACAAGGAACAGTAAGCCAAATCAAAACCAAAATAAAGCAAAACAAAAAAGCAAAGAAACAGACAAAACCTTTCCTCAGAGTCATAAGAGTCTTCAGTCGGTTCATCTTATCAATGTTCTTTTACTGGATGTCTGCAGTAAAGTCTCTTTCACAGGTATAATCAAATATCTGTACAAAAGTTTGGATCTGGCTTCAATTCTTACAAAAATAAATGCAGTAAAATAAAATGAAAATTGACAAAAGAGAGAGTACTGAAATAATAATAAAAAAGAAAAAAAAAATAAAAAAGAAAAAAAAAGAAAAAAAGAAAAAAAAGAAAAAAAAAGAAAGAAAGAAAGAGAGAGAGAGAGAGAGAGAGAGAGAAAGAAAGAAAGAAAAAAAGAAAAAGAAAGAAAGAAAGAAAGAAAGAAAGAAAGAAAGAAGGAAGGAAGGAAAGAAATAACCTGCTGAAAACTTCCTGGGTGACTCATATTACTTTTTTTTTTAGTTGTTGCTGTGGTTGTGAAGAACAATTTTGCGCTTTGCAGACTGCACACCTGAACAACTGTATTTGTGGTTTTGTTATTACTTTCTATGCTCCCAGAAACAGCTCACAGTAGTCAAAGAATTGTTCTCTTGTTCCCTACCGGGAACAGAAGGAGCTTCATCTATCATTAACTCATACTCTTCACTCAATGTCTAGCTAGAATCTACACCAAACTGAACATACGTGTGCTTTCTACTTTCATTCCCTTAAACAAGATATTTGTGAAAGCCAAACATTCTAACTTCCAGTGGCAGAAGATACTAGGTGAATTAGTCATTGCATCTTCCATCTGTATATCCCACATTTTTTTTTTTTTTTCTGCCAGATTTTTTTTTTTTTTTTTTTTCTCCCTGTACTGGAAGACTGGAAGCAGCATAATTGTTCTGTGCTTCTATCTTTCCTTTGCTCTGAGCAATGAAGTAAACAGACTCCTTTAATTACATAAAAGAAAATAGGAATACTTCACTGGAACAATTTCTTTCAGTTGTAAAGTATATTTTCACTAATAATTATTACACGTTAGTAGGATATGGCATCCACCTGAATTTCAAACTTAAGTGTACAAGATAGAAAGTGAGCAGATTATGTCTTGGATTTATGTCCTTTCTAATGTTTGTTCTCCTTAGACATTAGGAGGGATCACTTAGGAGGGATGTACAAGTTATGAATTATTTACATAAGTCTACATTCCGTGGTGACTGGAGAAACTAGGAATTAATACAATCCAAATCAGTAAATTATTGTTGTGTGCCATTCAATCAGAATTCAGAACTGGGCCTTAAGACCCAGATTTTATCTAATACAGATAGATTTTTGTTTGTCAGATCCTCATGGGAAGACCTTCTCTCTTTTTCTGGTAGTAGTGTGAATCTGGCCCAGGTCCTATTCTGATAAAATAATGGGTTTTGAATGTGGTTTGCTGAAATCATTAGTCTTGGTCATAGTAGTATGCATAACTGCAAAATAAAACTGAAGAAAGTATTATAGAACTTCTTTCAGAACCCCGGGGGACTGTTTTGGGGCACTTCTAAAATATGTAATGGAAAATGTTACAGAGCGAACAAAAAAAAATTGAGCAAGAAAACTATGGTACTCTGCCAGCAAGAATCAAGGAACTAATGTGTACTTATGTTAGCATTATTTATTTTTAATGAGTATCAAAAGCAATAAAACTCATATAGGAGAGCCCTAAAATTAGACTCACAGTACTGTATTCCAGCTGTCTTGGTCTTATGTGGACTTTGTAAGTCTGACATTACCATGGTTTGTCTGGCATAGTGCAGAGAGGAACATTCACTTCTTGGTACCAGGTATATGATATTTGATTGCTATTAATAGCAAAAAAGATACCTGAAGGGGTTGTGTTCTTTTGATTTGTAACTACATTTAGTTCTGGTGAAAGACATTCACTGTTTATTCTCTATCCTTTTTAGTGAATCACATCATGGCATGGATGGACATTGTTCGACAAATGAAGGGGAACTGTTGCTGTCTACCTGGCCTTGTGAAAAGCATTTGACACAGTATCACACCACATTCTTATCTCTAAATTGGAGAAACATAGATTTGAAAGCTGGAATATTAGGTGTGTATAGAGTTAGTTGGCTAGTTGCAATCAGAGGGTTGTGGTCAACAGTTCTGTGTCCAGGTGGAGGCTGTTAACAAGTGATGTCCCACAGGGGTCTTGGGACCAGTGCCCTTCAACAACTTTGTCAGTGACACAGACAGTAAGACCAAGTGCACTCTCAAGTGCCCACTCACAGTTTGCTGATGACATCAAGCTGAATGGCCTTTTACATAGTCTAATATGAAGGGAAAAGCAAGAATGTCTTTTAATTTAAAGAGGGGAAATAAAGATTAGATATGAAGAAGATTATTTTCCCCTACAAATGCTTTTGTTTCTGTGTATCCTCATTGAAACATACAGCCCTCTCCACCTTTGTCCTTCTGCATTTCCTCATCTTAGTCTGTGACCTTGATTCAAGGATGACAGCAACAAGATTTGTCAGAAATGAAAATGGTGGGGGGAAAAAATGGCTTTTGGGAAAAAAACAAACAAACAAAAATAAATCTAAGCGAATAAAGAGGTGGAACAGAGCACTGCAGTTTGTCTCAATTCATTTCACTACAGGCCTTATGCATTTGTTTTTTTCTTAGTTTGTCTCCCTATTCATCACTTTGTTCAGCACTGTGCTTCATACACTGAGCGATCCCATCCATTGAAAGTAGAAGATTGTTACTTATATATAGAAATGCTAATTGTTGTGCAATTCAAGAATGTGTGTAAGATCAGAGTACAGCCTTAAGACATAATGTACTTTGAATTTGTGAAGAATAAAGCTATATAATAATTTTGCCCTCAGTTTTTGTTGGACAAATTGAAATAATTATCTGCTTGATTGAGTAATTAGTATTCTTTGAAGAAGTGAGAAATGAGTATATTTTAATCTCCATATTATTTACTCTTTCACTTAGTAACAAATAAAATATTTACAATGGAATATAACTGCAAGGATGAAGTGGAAATGGAACATTTACTAGTAAAATACTTAAATTTATCTGATATACATTTCTTTTCTATTTATTTCCTTATTCCAAGTGCTTGACATTTGCATTATGCTTTTTATACCAAAATAAATTTATATAAAGAATATTTTTGTTGAAAATTTAAGATTTTAAGCAGGGAAATTTAAAACTGATTAGAGTGCACAATTCAGTTGTTGTATAACCTCTGTATGGTGATGGTACTATCCCTACATACGTTTAAAAGATAAATAAATCAAATAAAAATTCTGTCTTTCTTGCAAGCTTGATCATTATGTTTCTTACTGAAATCTGTAGCTTAATTCATTCTGTCATTGGACTCTTCTTTTCAAATACCTGGAAGTCTCAATTTCTTCTTGCTGTTTGCCTTGTCAGACCTTGCCCTACTCTACTCAGCCCAGTCAGTCTTTGTGCTCAGTTTTTATTACCTGTCAGTGAATACCAAGGATGATCAACATGATGGGAACCCTGTGCACCTTGATTAGGCCTACAAGGTCACTGGTCTCATTCAGTTCAAGATTTGCTCTGCATTGCTGACAAGAAAAAGTTTAACTGCCTACACTGACATAAAATAATGAGGACATAAGCTATTACAGATTTGATTGTTGCATTATTTCTCACTGAATTTAAGTTACTCAAATGGTATGCTATTGTTTTATCTTTTTGGAAGTATGTTAGACCAGAAGGGTAACAAAGAACAAAAATTAGCTGAATTATCAAGATAAAAGCATGCCACACAAAGTTTTTTATTTATTTATTTTTTGTAGTAACTGTAAGATTTTTAACAGCCAGTGACCCTATCAGGCCTCTGATGAGCCTTTCAGGTAACATACTTTGATACGTGTATTTACATCTATCTCAGCTTCTTTGTGCAGTTCTATTTTTTCCTCGCTTGCGTCTCATATCCAAGAGCATCATACAAATAAACTACATAAAATAAAATACCTCTGTTTTTTAACACTCAGGGAAATAAGTAGTCCTGAGTTTTGTTGGGTGAGCAGTTCTAAAGACACTCAATTTAAATGCAGTTTTTTTCAGTTTACTTAGTTTGATAAAATATATATATTCTTTTTCATTCTAGAACACAGGAAACCAGAGAGATAATCACAGCGGTTTTGTTTGTTTGTTTGTTTTTAAGAATAAACTTAAACTCTAATTTCTGAAATTATTTACTTTAAATTTATATACAGTTACATGCATATGTAATTTAAAAATCTAATGTGTGCCTCAAATAAATTTTCAGTAAGGAAAGTTCTTTTGCATTGTAAAGTGAAAGGGAAGAAGGTGTCTGATGAGAGGATCTTTTTACCAGGTTTAGGAAAAGAAAAACAAACAAACAAACAAATAAATAAATAAAACTGAGAATATTTGATCTTATCCTAATGTGAAAACATGACAAGAAAAGCTTGAAAGACTTTGATTATTTTAGTAACAGATTCTCAGCTTACTTCTTTATTGTTGTGAGATGAACAGGAAAAACTCACGTAAATCCAGTGAAATTGTAGTGGTTTTGTAAAAGGGAAATGCTTTTCTATTTTTAAAAAGTGACGTATTTTTCAAAAACTTAAAAAAAACACAAACTTTAAATTCAATGGAATTTTGATTTTGTTTTAAGCAAAAAGTCAAAAAGTCTCTTGTTTTGCAAAAGGGGGATCTTGATAAGTTTGTGAAATTTTGACCAATCTTTTAAAAACTTTTTTTTGTCTTGTTTTTGATAAAGCTAAAACACATTTTAACCCAATATATGTCAGTAGCAGTTTTCTAATCTGAGTAGGACTGCTGTCAGTCTGTTGAAGTATATGCTGAATAGTCACAGAAGTTCGCTAGTTCTTTGCTCAATGTTTTTTTTGTTTGTTTGTTTTTGTTTTCTTTTTCTGGAGACACTGATAAGAAAGAAACCTTAGGTGCAGGTTAGGATTTAAGGTATAATTTACGTACCTAAAATGAACAATTCTGCTATAATCTTTTAACCTGTTACCTTTTTCATACACACAAAAAAAATAAGGTGTTATAAAAACTTGCCAATATTAAAATTCTGGTAGAAATAACAGAAGTGAACCATAAAGATGATTGTTCACTATCCATCAATAAGTGCTAGCTGTTTACTCTAAAACCCCTGAATTCATGTGCAAGCATTGTCAGATTCTCAAATGGCTATATTGATTTTGTTTCCCTTCCTTGGATTTGAGACTTACTTACAGCTTGAATTGAATGAATGGACTTAAATCAATTTCCCTAAGTTGTGATGTATCTGGAAGATATTCTTGTTGTACCAGTCTCTTTCACTTCAAAATACACCTAGAGACATTGGAACAACTTTTATTTCCTAGGCACAGTTTAATAATAGAACACTAAGAAGGAAGTAAGACCAAGAACTGAAAGATAAGAGCTACATATATGTTACTGAAGTCACTTGCCTGGTGTCATCTGTTTGTGGTACACATTTCCTTCCCACAGTATAGGAGGAGAAGTGTATCAGTCTAGAAGCTGTGCTGTATGTCAGACTTCCCACATCACTGAAATCAGCTGAGGAAGCAAGTTTTTAGAAGCTTGTATGTGTCACAGAATCAAGTATCACAGAATTCTTAGAATTGGAAGGGACCTGTGAAGGCCGTCTAGGCCAACTCCCTTGCAGCATACAAGGACATCCACAGCTGGATCAGACTGACCAGGGCCTTATCCAGCTTCACCTTGAAAGTCTCCAGGAATGGGGCATCAACCATACCATCAGGCAACCCGCTCCAGTGCTTCACCATCCTCACTGCAAACACTTTTTTCTTTATATTTCATCCAAATCTACTGTCTTTGAGCTTGAAGCCATTTCCCCTTGTTCTATCATCACAGATCCTGCTAAAGAGTCTGTTCCCGTCTTTTCTGTAGCTCCCCTTTAGATACTGAAAGGTCGCTATCAGGTCACCTTGAACAAGCCCAGCTTGGTCAGCCTGTACTTGTAGGAGAGGGGTTCCATTCCCTGGATCATTTTTGTGGCCCTCCTCTGGACACACTCCAACAGGTCTATGTCTCTCCTGTACTGAGAACTCCATATCTGGATGCTGGACTCCAGGTGAGGTCTCACCAGCACAGAGTAGAGGGGCAGGATCACCTCCCTTGACCAATGAACCACACTTCTTTTGCTGCAGCCCAGAATACGGTTGGCTTTCCGGGCAGCAATGGCACATTGCTGGCTCATGACCACCTTCCCATCTACCAGTACCTCCAGGTCTTTTTCAGCGGGGCTGCACTCAATCCTTTCATCCCTCAGCTTGTATTAGTAATGGGGGTTGCCTTGACTTGGATGCAAAATCATGCATTTGGCTTCATTGAACTTCATGACGTTCACCTGGGCCCCACTGCTCAAGCATGTCTAGGTCCCTCTGGATGGCATCCCATCCCTCTGGTATGTCTACCGCACCCCACATCTTGGTGTCATCAGTAAACTTTTTCAGGGTGCACTAGACCTTTCTGTTGATGTCATTAATGAAGATACTAAAGAGTACTGGCCCCAGTACTGTCCCCTGGGGGGCACCTGTTGTCACCAGTCTTCATCCAGACACTGAGCCACTGACCACTACTCTCTGAACCCAATCCTCAGCCTTTGTCCTTCAAACAGTCCATCCATCAATCCATATATTTCCAATTTGGAGAGAAGGATATTGTGAGGTACTGTGTTAAAGGCCTTACAGAAGTTGAGATGACATCAGTAGCTCTTCCTTTGTTGATGCAGTGATACCATCAGAGAAGGCCACTGGGTTGATCAAGTAGGATTTGCCCTTTGGTGAGGTCATGCTGATTCTCCCATGTCACCTTCCTGTCTTCCATGTTCTTCAGCATAACTTCCAGGAGGATCTGTTCCATGATATTCCCCTTCATAGAAGAGAGACTGGCAGGTCAGTAGTTCCTGGAGTCATTCTTTTTACCCTTTTTAAAAATGGGTGTGATGTTATCTTTTTTCCCAGTCCCCAGGGACTTCACCTGATTGCCACCACTTTTCAAATATCATTGAGTATGGCTGGGTAACCACATTAGCCAATTCCCTCAGGACTGTGGGATGCATCTCATCAGGACCCATAGACTTGTGGATGCTAAAGTTCCTCAAGCGGTCACAAACCTGATCTTTGCTTACAGTGGGAGGGACGTTGTGTCCCTGATCCCCTCCTACCAAACCAAATGTTTGCAGGTTGTGTGATGAGCAGTTATCAGGGAAGTCTGAGGCAAAGAATCATTAAGTACCTCCGCTTTCTCCTTTTCTGTTGTTACCAACCTGCCCGTGTCTCTCGCTAGAGGGGGTACACCCTGTTGGAATTTCCTTTTCTGGTTGAGGTACCTGTAGAAGCCTTTCTTGTTCTTTTTGTCATCCCTCACCAAGTTCAATTCAAGCTGGGCCTTGGCTTTCCTGACTGCAACCCTACACAGCCGAACAGCTTCCTTATACTCTTCCTACAGTACCTGTTTTTGTTTCCCGTGCCAGTGAATTTTCTTCTTGTTCTTCAGTTTGACCAGCAGGTCCCAGTTCAGACACACCAGTCTCTTGCCTTCTTTCCTGACTTGCTATAGCCATTAATGGAGAGCTCTTGTGTTTTGAAGAAAGTGTCCTTTAAGATTGGCCTGCTCTGCTCCACACCCTTGCCCATGTGGACAGTTTCCCACAGTGTTTTGTTGACTAAATCCCTCAAGAGCTGGAATTTAGCTTTCCTAAAATTTAGCTTCCAAATTTTACTTTTTACCTGTCTCATATTCCTCCAGGGTATGAACTCAAACATAGCAGGGTCACTACAGTTCAGGCTGCTTCCAATCCCAGTGTCTCCAATCAGTTCTTTTACGCTGGTGAACAACAGGTCCAGTATTGAATCCCCCCTGGTGGGGCTGTCAATTACTTGATGCAGGAAGTTATCCTCAGCACATTCCAGGAGGCTCCTGGATTGCCTACAGCTCACTGTGCTACTTTTCCAGTAGATGTCTGGATGGTTGAAGTCCCCCAGCAGAATGAGTGATTGCGATACCTCCTGTAGCTGGAGGTAGAAGGCCTCTTCTACAGTCTATGATCTGGTGATCTGATCTGTACAGTGCTGATCTGGTGGCCTGTAGTAGACACCAACCACAAGGCTCCCTTTGATGCCTCGGTCTCTAACTCTCATCCACAGGCCTTCCTTTTACTCATGACTGTTCTTCAGGGACAGCTCTTTACATTCTATTTCTTTTCCGGTGTAGATAGCAATGCTTCCTTCCCTCCATCCTCACTCTTCCTTCTGAAAAATTTATAGCCGTTGATAGCCACACTCCAGTAATGGGAAACATTCCACCAGGTTTTGGTGACAACAACTATATTGTGGTCTTCTAGTATCACAGTAGTTTCAAGCTCCTCCCAAGGATCCTTCTTCAACATTGAGAAAGGCAAACTGCATCTGGCAATTCTGGGGAAAAAAAATAATTCTAGCAAAGGCACCAGTCACAAAGCCAGATATTTAAAAATATGATCCTTTGGTTTGATTCTGTGTCCTTATGCAAAATGGGAGGCAGAGAAGAAAAGATGATCTACGATATACATATGGATCTTGTCTTGCTGTGTATGGCATCCAGCTGATTTATGAAAAAAGTGTTGTAATGACTCAGGAGACCTCAGCTGCAAAAAGTAAAATCTTAGGTTAAAAGCAAGTGTCATCCCAAACTGACAGGATCAACAAAGAAGTCTAGATAAAATGTGTGCAATTAATTGATGTCTGCTAAACTTCTTCCTGAGTACCATCCATGTTTGATAGGACAGCATCCTGGATCTCTTGGAAAACAAATTCCTTCTATCTATTCCAAGATAATTAACTACTTGTCTCAGCCCAGCACCTCATACAAATATATTTTACCATTAGTTCATTGCTATCACACATAGAAGAAAAATACATACTAAGTCACCACTGTCATTTCCTCTGTCATCTTAGTGGAGATTTGCCACCCAAATAACTGACCTAGACTATGTAGCTTTACATAGCTTCCTAGATCTGTTCAGACAATTCCAAAAGTCATCATTTTTGGTACACTGAACATTTATAAGGGTAGTTTTCAAATTTTCACATCACTTAATTTTTTAAAGACATCTGAGAAAAACATAATGAACAGCATTTAACAAACACTTTCCTATTGTTTATCATGTCATACAATTAGCACAAAAATATGTGCTTTGGGAAGCAAAGAGAAATCTGTAAGTGACAGAAGAAGATTAAATCTTTAGGTTTTCTCTTCTAACTTTGCTGTTGCGCAAAACAATTTGATATCATCAGATTTTGGAGACAGAGAAGGAAGAGAAAAATATCTGCTGTATCTTGAAAGAGCTTTGAATATATATTTCCTCATTCCCCCCCCCCCTTTTTTTTTTTTTTTTTATATGCATTGCATCACTGCTGGGAAAAGGATATCTGGGGCTAGAAAAATTTCCTTTGCATTTCTTTCCTGCTAAGAGCAGAATGTATCCTACAGTAAAATCAAAGGAGTTATTAAAAAAAAATGTACAAGATAAGCAATTCTGACAACAAGCAGATGTGTAAATGTTTAATACTCTGCATTGTTACATGCTACAGCAGAAACTAAGGCTGTGTAGTCTTGTGGCAGTGTCCTAGATTCCCCTGCCTTTGTTCTAGCCATGCATCATTTGCAGCTCTCTTGAGTGATGCTGTAAATTGAGGAAACTGGAGAGTGAAAAAAATTAGAGGAGTGGGGAATTAATTCCCTTGAAAAACAAGGAGCATAATAACTGGTGTCATATGGTATAAATAACATGTATGTGATAAATACACAATTACAGGGAATACAGAAAATATCAAATAGCATTCTGACACACTAACAAAGTCTTCTGAAGCAAAGTAGGCCATGTGTTTTTTCAAGAGAATTCAAAGTTCACTCTTTATGGAAAAGCAATATACTTCAGTATTTTGAGAATGTTGTGATTCCTTAAGGTATTTTCAGAGTTAATTTTCTGAACTTTTCCTTTCCTTGTATTTCAAGGAGACCCTGTTCTCCACAGAAAACTGGCTTTGTGCCTCAGATAATTTATCTATCCAGTTGCTGTATGTCTTCAAACAATTGTGTTGCTCGACTCCTACTCACTGGATGTCGGAGATGATAATTCAAAACCCTCAGCATACTGTTTGTTATACTGGCCAGTAGGGCAGATATTTTTCTGAAATACATTGTTCAACAAGAGGTGCTCAGGGTTTAATGGTATTAATTACAAAGCAATAACTAACATAATAAAACATTATTTCAGCTCAAGAGATATTTGACTGTATTAATAAAGCAGCTGGTAGTTTTTAATTTTATGCTATCAATCAAATTTATTTTTCAGACTGTATAGTTTTGTTTTTTTTTCTGTTATTGAAATGGAAACATATAAGTTATGATATTCTAAATCAAGTTTTGCTTAAATCACCAATATAATTATTTAAGTAAATGTTAAAAAAAAAATAAAAAAAAAAATCTTACTTTGTGGGAACGAATTATGAAGAATGTTAGCCTTTATAAATTATACAACCCCCAAGAAAGAATTGAAACACCAATCCAAACTGTCCTGAATCTGAAGAAAAAAAGCAAACAAAAAAAACCCCACAATGTATCCCATGGGATAATTAAGTGTATATAGCATCAATAAAAGACAGAGGGCACTCCAGTAGCATTAAAAAAAAATAAGAAAAAAATTAAAAAAACACGATTTTTTGTAAGATCACCTTTAATGTTTTCTGGTCTTGAAAAGTTAAGAAGAAAAATCAGTTCACACAATATCAGACTTGACAGGTTATTATGCTTAGTTCTCTTCCTGACTGATACTCTAACAATTATCTCATTAGGAATGAATGTTGCTCATTAGAGCGAGAGGTATAGAGGTCTGCTGCTGCAAATGGTTATAAAAACATGGAAGTGAGTAAGTAAATAGCTATTACACAATGATTTATTTTATTCTCAGTATATGTTAGAATTAACAGTGTATGTTAATGAATAAACAGTGAAACAGAAGGATAACAAATTAGATTCATTTTCCGAGCTTTGTCCTAACTAAACCAGAGACTCTAAACATTTTACTTGACTTCCAACTGACAGTTTTTTGAAGCAGCTGAAGATATTAACTGGAGAAATAAGCACAATGTTTTAGAATTAACGATCTGTTGTTCTTTAGATCTTTTGATGTATTAACTTAAATTCTTCATAAGCAGGAATTTGAAATACAGAATTCGAGATGATAGAATAGAAAACAATATGTTTGTTTTTCTTTCTTTTTCCATTTAACTGTGAATCTGTCATTTGTCACTGTTTTACACTAACTGATTAGACTTAGAAGTCTTCTTCTATCTCTGCATGATCTTGGGAAGGAGTTAGGTATCATAAAAAATAAGAGGAAATGAGTGCAAATCATGTCTTCCTCTAGAATTTTATTTCTGTTATGAGATCATATGCGTAGTTTTTGAGACAGTAGACTTTGATAAACATTTAGTAATTTCATTCTATTTCTCTGAATAAACAACTTCAAAAAGAAGTTTGTGAAGGTTAGTCTTGTACCTAAAAATAAAACTGCACACTGTTGTATAGCTGTACTACATGCCGTACCCATTACACAGGTTGCAGGTCTATCAAGATCGTACATTGCAAATTATGTGACTTGAATGTCTGACATCATGTACCATATTGATTTGATCAGATAAACCATGCAAACATACAAACTGACGCACTGCCTTAAATGAACTGCAGGATGGAGCTTATAATTTCCTGTGATGTCCCTAACACTTAGGAAGTGTTGTTAGAGAAAGAGAAATGTTTCCATCATCTCATATCATATTCTCACATTTTTGCTATTACATGTGTGAGTCAAATATATATTATATTAAACATGACATAATTAAAGCATATAATACACAGATACAACACATGATATAGATGTACAACAGAATATATAATATGCAATGTATAATATGTATGTGTTACATATATTATATGTAATATATAAAATATTTAGATCTAACCTACACACTAATGTTTATGCATCTGATGGTTTAAGCATGACTTATATTTATTATATTATATTATTAATATATATTTATAATATCAACTTACAATTAATATTATAATATTATATAATATTATTTTATTATATTTATACTGTGCTCCATAGTGGTAATAGAAGAAAAAGAGGCTTTCACCAACTGAATATATTGAATTTTAAGGAGGTAGAGAGGAGTTCCCTACGATAGCCAACCATCAGATCTAAACAGGATATAATTGCTTAACTTGTACAAAAGTTCAAAGAGGCATCTTACATGACTCTGTTTATCTTTGCTTAAATCTGGATGTACTGATCTAGATAACATAAATATTTTTGTTTTCTCCTTATATGCTCAGACTTCATCTACAAAAAAGAGATTTAGACTTGCAAAATGTAAATGGTTAACAGAGAGAAAAAAACTGCAAAGACAGTGAATGTTGTGCAGTGTTGTAGAATTTTGCTCCATATATTTTTAATAACTTCTGTTGTAAAATAACTACTACTACTACTCCTACTCCTACTACGACTACTACTACTAAAAAGTTTCTTCCTTTTTTTATAAGACCAGAGAAAAATCAGTCTCTCCAAAAAATGATGCAGCCCATGTCATGGCAAACTGAGCAATGTAGATGAAAATTTAGGTTTTTATTTTACCCCATGACAATAAAAAGATTAGGGACACAAGACTGTTCTATAAAATCAACTTGTTCTGAAATATTTGGAGGAAACGTTAGCTTCTACTCCTGGGAAAGTTCTCCAAAGATTACTTCTGCAACAAGTTAATAAAGTTTAGAAGTCTCCAGAACATATTTTACTGCAACTACTGACATTAACGACGGGCCTGTCAGCCTAATCTCAATACTGAGGAAGGTCACAAAGCAAATAATCGTGAGTGAGATCACATGGCACGTGCAGAACAACTAGGGGATCAGGCCCAGCCAGCATAGGCTCCTGAAATTCAGGTCCTGTGGTTCACTGGGTAAAAAAACTGGCTGGACAGAATGGCCCACAGTGTAGTGACAGGTGGAATTAAATCCAGGTAACTCCTTGTCAGTAGTGGTATTCCTCAGAGGTTGGCACTGTGGCCAGCTCTGTTTAATATAGTTATTGGCAATGGACAAGGAGATTGAGTGCATGCTCAGTAAGTATACAGATGTCACCAAGTTGACAGGAAGTGTTGATCTGCCTGAGGGTAGAAGATGCTACATAGGGATCTGGATAGATTGGGTTAATGGGCTGAGGCCAATAGTTTATGCTTTGACAAGACAAAGTACTTGGTCCTACACTTCGGTCACAACAATCCCATGCAAAGCTAAAGATCTGAGGCACAGTGACTGGAAAGCTGCACAAAGGATAAGGATCTGGGGGTGCTACTTCACAGTCATCTGAACATGAACGAGGAGTGTGCCCAGGTAGCCAAGAAGGCCAGTGGCATCCTGGCTTGTATCAGAAATAATATAGCCAGAAGCACTAGGGAGGAGGTCATTTGTCTGTACTTGACACTGATGAGGCCGTACTGCAATCAGTTTTTGGCCCTCTCTACAAGAAAGATGTTGAGGCACTGGAGCATGTCCAAAGAAGAGCAATGAAGTTAATGAAGGGTCTGGAGCACAAGCCTTATGAGTGTCTGAGGGAACTGCAATTGTATAGTTTGGAGAAGAAGAGGCTCAAGGGAGACCTTATTGCTGTCTACAAGTACCTGTAGGAGGTTGTAGAAAGATGGATGTTGGTCCCAGGCAGCTAGTAATAGGACAAGAGGTGATGGCTTTGAGTTGCACCAGAGGAGGTTCAAGTTGGATATTAGGATGAATTTCTTCTCAAAAAGATATTCAAGAAACATGTATATGTGGCAATAAGGGACATGGTTTAGTGTGCTAGGTGGTGTTAATGGTTGGACTAGGTGATCTTGTTGGTCATTTCCAACATTAATAATGGTTCAATTTTTTTACTACCAGCAGAAATAATAATTTAGGAGAGAAGAAAGTTTAGATTGTTGTAAGAGACACCAGTATTTATACAGGAGTAGAATAATGGCTTTCACATTTACACAGAATAGTGAGACATAATCACTGATGAAAATTAAGGAATTATAGAAATTAGGTACCCTATCTTGCTTCTCAGATGGTAAAGACTTATATGTATTCAATTCATTGTCTTCATCTAGATATACACTAAATGACCTAAATACATTACAGTAAGCAATTAGAAACTTTTATAGAGTTTGAGGACACAGTTCTCAGCTTATTTGAGACTTATTTCTGAGAGGACATCTTTCTAGACAACACACAATCACTTATCTCCAGAAAGTTTTGTTTGAACTTTAAAAAAATATACACCTGGTTTCTCCATAATTTCATCTGTAAATGTAGAACCAAAATTTCTTCACAGAAAGTTAGAAAAGAAAGTGACAACACATGCCAAAACAAAGCAATGGTTTTACAGTATATATACTATATTTTAGAAATGCTGTTTCTGGTTGCTGAATTACATTGCCTATTGCTTACAGAGTTCGGAAGCATGGCATGTATAAACTACACACAAAAGAGAGAACACTATTTTTTTCAAGGAATTCACTGAGAATTTGTTCAACTTATACTTAGTTGCTATGATATTAGAGTAAGGAAAACCAGATCCTGTAGGTCACAGAAAATAAACTGGTAAAGGATCTTAAAAGCCACCCTTTTGAAAGGACCTGGGGAACAACCAAGAAAAGTAAAGTAAACAATTTTTTTCTTTTTTTTTTTTTTTTTAACTAAAACGACTTGATCTTAAAACATGGAGAATTCAGAAATGTCACTGCACCTCTATAACATCTCAGATTCATAAATGTGAGAAAAAGGGACGCAGAAAAACAGATACTATAAAGACACCTGCTTCAAAGGCACTTAAATGTCTCTTTATGGAGCCAGAAGATATATTGAACAGAATTTTTTTTTTTTGTTTGTACACATTTATGAAGATGGCCTCCCAGTAAATAACTTTACAAAATGAAGTTTTATGTCTTGCTTAAAATAGAAAAACATCATTTAAAAAATAAAAAATAAATAAAAAAATGATGTCTGGTAATGCTTGCCTATGTATTAGATAGCACAATGGAAGCTGTCAAGGATATAGCTTCCAAGAAATGTCTTATAGACAGCACCTGTTTTTTCATTCAGAAGTTGAATGGAAAATTTATATTCTCTGCAAGATCTGATTAAAAGGCTGATTTCTCCATCATTATGTAGTGGTGTAGGCATGCAGTAAATATTTAATGCTCTACCTTAACATACTGTAACCTAAACTGCTACTTCCATGATTTGCTATAGATACTGACAGCAACCTACAACACAATTGTTGTAGATTAAATATTTGACTCTAGTCTCCTCCTTACCATTACTATCCCAGTGAATGAAAAACTATTAGCCTCCAGCAGATAATTCAATAGCACACATGCCTCATTCATAGAGTCATAGAATCATAAAATCACCAAGGATGGAAAAGACCTCCAAAGAAAGATATCTATCTAGGATACTGGCTCTCCCAGGGCAGCCTGTTACACCATCTGATTACTGCGTTTCCCACCAGTCCTTCTCTGTGAACAGCAGGTCTAGGGGGTCACCTCCCCTGATAGGCTCTCAGCAACTGTGTCAGGAAATTACCTTGCACACACTCTAGGAATCTTCTAAACTATTTCTTCTGCACTGTATTATATTTCCAGTACTTATCAGTGAATTTAAATTCCCAACATGAACAAGGGATGGCATTCATGAGACTTCTGCCAGCTGCTGATAGAATTCCTC
This sequence comes from Alectoris magna, assembly GCA_030625065.1. NCBI lineage: Eukaryota > Metazoa > Chordata > Aves > Galliformes > Phasianidae > Alectoris > Alectoris magna. The sequence continues at coordinate 46,456,338 of CM060564.1, forward strand.
ATCCATCTCTTTATCCTGGTTAGGTGGTCTATAACAAACCCCTGCCAAACTGTCCGCCTTGTTGGCCCTCTCCTGATCCTTACCTATAGAGTTTCTTGCCAGTGCTGAGCTCAACAATACTGAAGTGCTTTCCAACATAGAGAGCCACATCACTGTCCCTTCTTCCTTGCCTATCCCTTCTGAAGGGATTATAACTATCCATTGCAGTGCTCCAGTCATGGGAGCAATCCCGCCATGTTTCAGTAATTTCAACTAAGTCGTAGTTTGCTTCCTGAATGATGGCTTCCAGCTCCTCCTGATTGTTTTTCATGCTGCCTGCACTGGTGTAGATGCACCTCAGCTGAGCTATTTGCCTCAGCCCCAGCAGAAGAATTGTTCTCCCAGGCACATCTCTAGCGAACCTTGTTGTATCCTCTTCCCCATTTATACCTAGTTTAAAACCCTCTCAATGAGCCCTGCCAGCTCCTGGCCCAGGATCCATTTCCCTCTTTGAGAAAGGTGAGACCTCAAGTATCATGAGTAACTGAAAGAACCCACGTGCTTCACTACATTATTCTCTGTGATTCTAGCTGGTTTATATTTGCCTTTTACTGTAATCTCTGTCTTTTTTAGATGCTTGCATATACACTTGTTTTTGCAAGGCAGTGGAGATATTCTTTTATGAAATATGCGATTTGTATATTCACCATCTCCAGATTGCTTCTTGTGCGTGCGTGCATGCGCATGCATACAGCTCTATGATTTAAAGAAAAGATGGGGTCACATCCCTGATAGAGATTCTTAATTTTAATACAGTTTTATGAATTCTTGGTAGTTATGAATTACAATTTGGCATGTGTTCTCTTTTCATGGAGATAAGAAGGTGGATGATGTAGCAATAACCTGAAGATTGTAGTTTCAAAGAAGAGAGTAATAGAACTTGCTTGATGGATGCTGTACTGCACTTACAAGACCTCTGTTTATTTGTGACAGTAGCAGATGTCAATAGTGGACCGACACTGCACCAGGATTCTTGTCATCCAGAGTCAGGGGTATCATAGGGAGTAAGTCCACATTTATCATGTTTCTTTGAGAAAACTGTTTCTTAGTCTTTCTAGATATGAAAAGCTGGCAATTTTTTATTTGCATTTATATTTCTATTTATTTTATATTATTATTGCTTTTCTATAATTGTTTATATTTTTTCTTGTTGTTGCAGTTATTATTATTATTAATTGTTATCACAGAATCATGGAATAGTTTAGGTTGGAATGAATATCTGAAGATATTTTGGTCCTACTCCCCCTGCTCAGGCAGGGTCGCCTAGAACTGATTGACTAGGATCATGTCTAGTTGGCCTTTGCTGATCCCCAAGAGGAGACTCCACCACTACCCTTGGCAACCCACACCAGTGCTCCAATACTCACATGGTAAATGAGTTCTTCCTGATGTTTAGACAGAACCTCTTTCATTTTAGTTTGTGCGGCATGACTCTTGTGTTGTCAGCAGGCACCACTGAAAATATCATGGTTTTGTCCTCTTTACACACTCCTTTCAAGTATTTATTCACATTTATTAAGTCCCCCTAAACCTCCACTTTACAGTGAATAGTCCCAGCTCTCTCAGTCCCTTCTCATACGAGAGATGCTCTTGATGACTCTCCACTGGACTCTTTTCATTTATGTCCATGTCTCTCCTACACAGCAAAGCCCAGGACTGGGCACAGTGTTCTAGGTTTGGTCTCACTTACACTGTGCCAAGAGAATCAGTGGTCATGGCCAGCTATGATCATTGGAGCAATGCCATTTTACCACTTCATGAAAATTGCATTAACATTTATATGGAATAACCAAATATTGTGTAGTTAAGGGTTTTTGTTAAAGTAGCTGTATTACAGAAGTAATGAAGTTCAACTAGAGAATATTGAGACTTGTCCCATGTTATAACTAGATAGCTAGTTGGATATTCACCAAGAATATGGTCCTGAATACTGAATGAACATTTACCTTTATCATTTCATTATTTTTCTTGGAGTAAGCCCATGGCATTAAGAATAATTTTCTTAACTTTGCTGTGAACCATACCTTGAGGCCTGAACCTTCAATCTCTCTGGGTGCTAATAATTATAAGAACTGTCTCTGATCTGTACTTGGACAAAACTATGTTGATTCTTGGTATGTTGTATGGAGCTCTGGTGCCTATTCACAAGTATGCAGCCAGTGACTGGTCTGTTGTACTTCCCCCAGTCATCAAACTGGATGTGTTAATCTCTCATCCTTCCTTTCTTGTCACAACTTTATTTTATTGGCAACATGGAAGTAAAAGGTATTGAGTGACTTTTAGTGATTTTAAGACATATAAACCTTCTGCAATCCTGAAATATTTCCTTACTTTTTGTCCTGATGAAGGATGAATCTGCAGGAGACAAATATTTTTCCAGTTTTAAATGTAGTTTATTTTTCTTTATAAAGTTTTTAGAAAACTAGATATATACTATATATAGGTATATATAGAAATTCATTCCCCTTAATGTCTCCGGAAAAAAAAAAAAAAAAAAAAAAAGTGCCTATTAAATGTGAAATCCTTATCCTATATAACCTTATCCATGGTTAAATAGATTTTAAAAAGAACCTACCCCTAAGACACCTGGTTCTGGCTTGCTATCAGCCAGAATGTGGCCAGTCTTTCCATTGCTGCCTTCCTATTTCAAACTTTTTTTTTTTTTTTTTTTTTTTTCACACTGTTCTAAATAAAGAATAAAAAGCAGGGCACTTTTAACTTTCCTACTTTTCATCCAAATGTCCTATTTAAACCTTGGCAACCAGACAGAAACATAAAACAGAACAGGAAAACTTTTAAAAATTTCTCCATCACTTTTTGTGTTGTTTTATGGGTATTATTTTAGCACTGTATTCCCATTTTCATTTTAAAATGTTAATATCTGAAGGACAAGGAGCCCCTGCCCCATTATCTGTTTGATATTACTGCTATGTCATTTTCTTCTGTTATTTATAAAAAAAAACACAACATTATTTCTGTATTTGAAGTCCAGTCAGGTCCATTACCAGTTCCTCTTTTGCCCAGTTCTTAGGTATGTTCAGGTTAACTGGTCTTTAGGATTTGAGAACAGAAATGATTAAAAAAAAAAAAAAAAAAAGAAAAAAGTTTTCTGTTTGATTTGACTCAAAATATCCAATTGCCTTAGTCTAACTTTAGAGGTATTGCACTTGTTGGCTACCCAAAGGAGAAGAGAACTACAGCTGTGCATGAAACAGCTGGGTAATGTTGTTCAGTGACTGGAAAAAAGCAGGAGATGAGTGGTTGTCCTTGAGAACTGCCAAACCTTTTTTTTCACGTTTATTGTGTGCTACCATTTTGTAGTCCAGAAAAACAGCACTGCATTTGAGCTCATTCCTTGGTTTAGACCGCTAAACAGACAATGAATGCAAAAAATAAGCAGGTCCCAAAATAAGCCCCACAGAACTGAGGAATTTCAGACATACTGTTTCTTAAACTTCATCTGATTGACATTAAGCAAATATTTTTTATTGTCGTTCTGACACAAATGCTATCAAATGGTTCAAAGCACAACTTGACACAGCTTATTTAACTGTGTATGTGTGTTTTTCAATCATCTGAATATATAGTACCAGTTTCCAGATAAAGTCTGGCCTAATTGAAGGATGAACCTCAAAAGTTAAAACTGAAATTTTCATTCTCTCCTCTTTCATAGTTTTTTCCATGTTTTACGTTTTCTGTCTTTAAACTGTTACATGCTTAGCTTACATGCAGAGTAAATTTCTCAAATATAACATATATATAATTTAATGATTAGTTTTCTCTACTTACAATAGCTTGGGAGGCACTAAGAAGTAGAAATCTTCTAGCTCTTCACCCCATGGTCACATTTCTTATGAACAGAGGATCTGTGAAGATGCATAAATCACAGTAAATAAGGCAGAAATGTATCTCACGGTAGACCAGTGAGATATGCCTTCTGGAAGTCAAGAAGGCAAACAACATCTCAGTACAGCCAGCTGATCAAAATAATAGTTAATTCTCCCACCTATACTTAGTACTGGTGCGGCCTCACATTGAATATTGTGTGCAGTGCTCTGTAATATTATATGTATATATATATTAAGGTACTTGAAAGCGTGCAGATGAGGACAGCAAAGTTTGTAAAAGGAGACTAAAGGGCATATCCTCTGAGAAAATGCTGAGCACACTTGCTTTTCCTAGTCTAGAGAAAAGGAGGCAGATAGTTGACCTCATTGTTCCCTACAGCTTTCTGAAAAAGAAAAAATGAAGAGAGAGGTGCCAGTCTCTTCACCAAACATGTGAGAAGGGTATAAAGCTGCATAAGGATTGATTCAGACTGGATTTTAGGAAAAAAAAATATTTACTGTGGGGATGATCAAAAATCCTTGTTAGAGAAAAAGTTGAGGCATTGTTGAGGAGGAATTTGGCCTTATTAATATGCTTTAGCTCTTGATTATCCCCAAACTGGTGATGCATTTCATGACGTTTGTAGTTCACCCTTACAGGTGAACTATTCTATTCTAGGCTAGGCAAGGCTTGGCTAGGCTGGGCTGGTCTGGGCTGAGCTAAGCTAGGCAATTCTGTTCGTTTTATTGACTTTGTATATGTGCTTAACACTCTACAAACGGAAAGGAATAAAAAGCATGCAAATGCAACTATTCCCAAAGGGTTTATCAACTCAAGATATTTATGTATCAAAAGTAAACAGGAAGGAATGTGTTTGTTGTTGTTTTTAATATAGTTTTATTTTTATTTTTATTTTTATTTACATTGTAGATTTGTGTTGCATGAAGATTTACAGCACATTTTATATGCAAGTTTCAATTCACTTATAACTAGTCTGCATAAAATAGACTTGCTTAAAATGTTGTACATCATATATATATGGTAGAGATTGTGCAGCACAAAAACTACAGTCAGACTACTGACAATTATTGACTGCTATTAATAATGTGATGGAGCTCCAAACAACACTGAGAGTAACATTTGTTGTAGTAAATAAAGTGCTAATGTACTTCACATCCCTGTTTTAACAATGAATCTTGCATACATCTGTTTGGAATCTCCACTAAATGACTTTGAAAAGGATGAAATGCATCTTAATGGCACTCTTTAATTTATTTTAATAAATCTATTTAATAAGAAGTTTCTTAAAAAAAAATTGGCTTCTCCATATCAAAGTTCAGTCTTTTTTAATGGTCTATAGATTTCTCACGTACTATTTCACTCGTAATGAGCTAATATTAGCAGTCTGGATTATCTCCAGAGTGAAGAAAAATCTGTTCATACAAAATAAATAAATAAATAGAAGCAGAAAATTCTAGTAACTGCAAGAATGACATCTTGGGACCGCGGGGAATCAGAACATATTCACTCCTTGCAGATATCTCTGGAGCATCTAAACTTTCTTAAAGTTATCTCTTTATTGTCCCTTGCAGAGCAAGGCACACATTTGCCATGGAAAAGTTGAATATATTTGTAGAATTACTTTCCTCAGTTCCCACTTGGAGTCACAAAAGTTAGTACATATATGAATGGAAGAATGTACTTAACATTCAGTGTCTTTCACTGAGGAAATCTTCTTTCTAAATAAAGAATCAGAGAGCCAGTTAGGGTATACTAATCACTGGTATATTTGGTCTCAGGATTAATTCAAAAGTTCAGAGCTTTATGACATGCTGTTGTAAGGCAAAAAGAAAAAAGAAAAAAAAAAAAAGAAAAAAAAAAAGCCAACAACAACAACAAACTTCCCAAAGTTGTAGTGATTTGAGAGAAAAACTGAAAACAATTACGAATAATCTTTGTACTTCAGTAGCAATTGAAAACAAAGGTGTCAATATTGAATGCTGCTAGTCCTTTCACTGTTTTTCACTCAGCTGAAACAAACAAAATAACACAACAAAATCATGCCATTTTAAATGTATCTAGATTTGTCTCTCTCTTGACTGATGATAACAGAGGAACAGCTCAGATTTTATTACGATTTTGTGTGTATTTTAGGCTGCTTGATTACTGTGGTCATAAAACATTTTCTAAGAAAAAACATATAAAAGAAACATAAGTCTTTGGCCAGGTATCAAACTCATAAGTTTGCTGGATCCAAAAGAATTATGCACATATTCTCTTAGGGATTAAAGTAACCCCTTCCAGACCTCCAAAATACAGGTTTATTTCAGCATATCATAGCAAAGCCAACCTCTTCAAAGCAAAACAGTAGGAATAGCAAAGGGTTAGGTAGATGGCAGATTCCCCAGAAACTGGATTCTGATGTAAAATGAAAACATAAAGAGAGTTCCCAGCACATACGGCAGGAAAATTTGAAAACTTGTATCTGCAGGAGCGATAGAAGGGTTGTTCCTCCTTTTAGCTGCTGGGCAGAGAACACAGTCCTACGAAAGTTAATAATTGACTTATTGAATTCAAAATGTTTTCATAACATCTTTCCTGCAAGAAAGTTGCCTTTTACCAGTATTCTATGTGTCTGATTTATTTATTTATCTATTTATTTATTTATTTGTTTGTTTATTTATTTATTTATTTATTCATAGGGAAATGAGGACAACAGTTGTCAAAGATAGGTGAAGCCTTGCAGGTAACCAATCTATTTAAGAAAGTTTCTTAAATTTCCTGTTAACGATATGTGTGTGAACCAACAGAAATTGTTTTATATAATTGAACTGATTGCAAAATCTTATTCAAGTATTTTAAGTACACAAGTTCTACCCAATGGATTGTTCATGTATTATTTGAAATACTATTTATAATTTATATTGCCTGCTCTCTCAGCTCTTTACATTTGGTAGTATTATTCCCTCTCCTCATTGGATATAAGAAAACTTGAAAAAATATAGTGAACATAAAGTAGAAAAAAATATATTTATCTACTTTTTAATATTTAAATACATAAATACATATCTCTACAAAAAGTTGTGATGATACATCTTCCACATGCTAAACTGTTATTGACATTGTCATTCTTGAAATACACAGTCCTATCTAACAAATAAAATAAATTGAAAGGCACACCATCGTGAAAACTGACTTATGCTTTTGTACTTCAATATGTTGTTTTCTGTATAATCTTATGCTTTTTCTTTCTTGTTTAGAATTAAATGAATAAACCTTAAACTAAAGAACTTCCTTAAGATTTTCTAAGCACAGTATATTATTAAAGATTAAAAGCTAAAATAAATTAAATTGAATTAATGATAGTCTTATGAAGTAACTATAATTATACTGAAGATTAATTAATACATTGACTATGAAAAAGAAAAGGAAAAATCTCATAAAATTTAGAAATGTCCAATGTTTTACTTTATTCTTGTTGCATTGGTGTCTCATTTTGTCTTATTGCCATGTATAGTGATGACAATCCTTTGAAATTACTCAATGTACTTAAGTATACATAAGCATGTTACTCATGCTCCAAATGTTTATTGCCCTTCACTTGCTAAAATAACTGTTTAAATAATTGATTGCAAAGGTATCTTTTGATGTTTTGCATTTTTGTTTTAGTCTTTAAGATGTGAAATTGCTCTACAATGGAAAGAAGCCTCCTACTTAATACTGCTTCCCTGTGGTTTTAGATCAGATAATCATGAAGGCTTGTGAACTGGCAATTATTCTTGGTGGTCTGATAATGGACCAAAAATGAATAATATTGTTCAATTAAACATGAGATGTACAGAGAACTAGAAGAAAAAGGAAAAAAAAAAAAAAAAGAGAGAACATCACGTAACAGCAGAAAAGATGAAGGAAAAGCACTTTTTTTTGATTTTTCAAATGGAAAATTAAAAAAAAAAAATGGTGGTAAACATAGCCAATTCTCTACCTGCCTTTTCTTAATGGCAATCCCACCTTCAATGTTTTTGTGTAGGCTTCTTAAATATTAAATAAGGTTACAGTAAACTACTTATTAAGTCTTCATAGTAAGACTTAATACTTCTTCATAGTAAGACTTAATAAGTTCACAAAATGTTTAAATGTTGTATTAAGGGACATAGTTTAGTGTGGATATATTAGTGGTAGGTAGATGGTTGGACTAGTTGGTCTTGAAGGTCATTTCCAACTTTGGTGATTCTATGACTCCATGATTCTGAGACAATACGTCTAAAAGCAACCACAACCATGGGAAACTTCATTAAATAGTTATTTATTGTCAGCTTTGTCTTAGGATGGAAAACTAACACTGGTAGCTAGTTACATAAAATGGCTGTTTTCTTGGAAAATAAAGCCTCAACATGGCATGATTTTAATACCACACTGCTATATTAGTCCTTTATTTAAAAAAATACATTCCTTTTTTTGACTCTATTCCATAGATAGAAATAAACACTGAGATAAGCCCATACTAGAAAGATGCTTTTTTGGTAATCAGCTGGTTACATCAAGATAATTTGTTCATGGAGAGGTGAAGGTGTGAGGACACAAAAAAAAAGAAGGAAGAGACTGGATAAACATTTACTGAAAGGATAAACTTTTGAAATTTATGACTAATGTAGTTTTTTTTCTAATTTATTCTTTAGTTAGTTGTAATAAGTTACTATTGTGAATAAGGTATTTTTAAATAGGAAAGATCCTTCATCCACAGATTCAGAGCCATTCTACGAATGTAGAGACTTTCTACAGTCTTCTCACTAGCAGAAGATATTATGAAAATTGAGGAAAAATGGTGGCTACTTTTTTTGTAGGTCAAAGACTTTTTCTGCAAAACTCTGTTATCATATTTCAGCTCAAAAATAATTTTTAGTTTGGGAAATAAGTCATTGATCAATGCTAATAGTATTAGTTAAAACATAACATTCTCACAGAACATTCAAAGCAAAAAAATATAGTTTCTGTAAGCTTCGAAATCAACAGGCCATGTTACAACACGGAATAATGAACAATTAAACTTCTAAGAACAACTGGAGTGAATATAAATATTCATATTCAATAGCTGACAAATGAGCTGTAGGCCAAAACTCTTCCTTTTTGATAGAAATAAGTGATCAAGCATTTATAAATTATAAATAAAGCCATGCCATATTTGTGAACAAATATAAAATCTGGCTTATCAAATAAATTAATGTCAGTGAATGTTTGAGTCAGTTATATATATGCATAGGTAAATTTAACCTTACGTTGTACCCACATCCAACACATTGAAGCTTCCAATAATTAATTTCTCATTGACCTATATCCATTATGAGAATTTCTGAAACTTCTTTTTTTTTTTCTTTTGTTTTTCCTGTTGTACAATAGTGTAGATACATTTTCTTGCAGAAGAAATATCTTACGTTTAACTTTCTACTTTATTTCTTTCATGTCGAAGTAAATGAGATAAAGCTGATAAATATTTGTTGCAATTTGCCATTGTTACATGTTGTCAAGATAGTTCTGATGTAATTAGGTTTTCAAGACATACAAAATTATAAAAAATAATGCTTTCCCCCATATTACTTATTAACTTAAAAGGAAGTTCCCCCAAAAAACATCTGTTAAAAAGTCAGTAATTATATATCTGTTTAATTTTAGAGAATACTAAATTGCATGCATGAGTTTCCAAATGAACTCCCATTTTCCTGTCAGTATACAAAATATTACATTTATAATAATGCTTCCAAGAGAGCATTATCATTTTACATAAGAGTGAAATGCACATTTTAAAAAAAATTATGTGTAAAAGGAATTATTTTTAGAGTTCCCTTACAAGCCCTGATGGCTTCTCAAGGTTCACAGATACAAGCCTGATACGTTAGTAGTTAAACAATAGCTTAGCCACACCTAATATTTCAGCTGTTGTTCCTGTTTTTGACTTGCTGTTTGTTCTAATTTTGATTTTCTTAACTTTCTTGGTATAGGATGGGATCAGCTTTTTCATTAGGGAAGTAATTCATTATCCTCATCACTCCTCTAATAGTATTTTATTACTAAAAAGCACAGGCTGACTAAAGTGCTGAATTTGCAAACAAAAAGATTATGTTCTTGCTCTTGGCCTTCTAGCATGGAGCATTTTTCATGGTACCTTCAGCACAGGCTCCCTGTGTTAAAATACTAGTTTAATAAATAACATTATAACACACTAAATAGCATTTATAACATCATGTCCTGTGCAGACAAAGATACACTGTTCATTCTTTAACTATATGGGTAGTTATAGTGGAAGAGACAATATTTAGTGCTTTTTATCCAAATAACATGATAACATCATGAAAGTCTTAAACAAACTACAACCAAAAAAAATTGAACCCCTCAATATTAAAATAGAAACACCTAAATGAGGATTTTATTTTTGAATTTTATACTCGTATTGCACTCACACTTTGAAGATATTTCTAGTAGCCCCATTAAGAAATGAAATTATCAGAGCAATATGATCAACTTGAAATATAATAAGGAAATAGCTTGTTAGTCTAATTAATTCATATCTTGATGACTGAGTGGCTTTTTTATGAACAAATTCTTAAAAAATTTGTACAGTTAGGACTTAGCAGACATTGAAACAGTCAGTCTTTACAGAAACATATGCATACATAAGGAGACACAAAATACTTATTTTTGGAGCAGTTCTGTAGAGGAAATTTCTCTTTCACTAAAGAGAAATCTCTGTTTCACTGTCAAGAGGCAATAATGGGTTTTGTGGTTCATTAAAAAAAAAAAAGAGAGAGAGAGAAAGAGAGAGAGACAGAGAGAGAGTCTACAGATTTCTCCTCATTTTACAATGAATAGTTTTAATATGAGTAAAATGAAAAAGCATGCATGTGCCTTGCTTTCCCTGCTGCTTTATGTCTTACTCAGGAATATCTTGAAAGGTGGGTTCTGTGAGGTATGAAAATTGTTGTTAATGTATTGTCTTTTCATTTTTTAGTGTTCTTTGGCAAGGCCGCTTGTTCAGTGAGCCTTTGTTTGAGCATGAAGCTGAAAGAGGAGAAAAGGGGAACGTTGTTGCTTAGCAACAGCTCTCTCTTTGGACATGTAGTATATGATTATGACAAAAAGAAATCTCTAAATTCAGTGAATTTGGGTTCTATCTAGGAATTTTATTTCCTTTTCCAGAATCAAAGTTTTCCTTTGCAAAATCTTAAACTGCCTTGATTGTCAGGAATCTGAAGCACCAAACTGATCAAACCATAATATCCTGTAAATAGCAGGAAACATTATTCTAATGGTGAACTCCATTCAGTTGTTCTATTACATCTGCCCTGCTATGCACTACAGAACGATTAAAAAAAAAACAAAAAAACAAACGTGTACTCAAACTAGACAAATGAAGTAGTTCCTTTTATAAATGGTTGTCTAAATATCTATATCTAAAAATTAATATCTAAAAATTAAACTCAACTTCTCTTTATAAGTAGTAGGATATTCAAATATCTGAAACCTGTCTGTGTTACTGACATTTAGATTCAGTTTTATGTATTTATTTGTTACTAATGAGAAGATAAATAGCAGTAAGTATTCCTATCAGGAGAATAATTTCTATCTCTAGATGCCTTTCCCTCTGCTCACCTATAGCACAGAAAGTAAGTCTGTCTTTTAGAAAAGATGACATGATAAAACCTTGCAAGAAACATCTGTGGATTGAAAGTAACCATGGCAGCACCTGAGTCTGTAAAGACAATGCCTCTAATGCTGAGTACAGAAAATAATACTATTGCTGTTTAACCTACCTACCCTTATAAATGCACTGCTTCATTTTTTAACTCTGCTGCCATTTTATAACAGGAGTTCCATTCTTGAATCTGATTTAACTTTAAAAAGTAAACAGAAGCATTGCTTTCCTGAGCACATACGGATAGCTTCCAATTATTTTGAATCCATGTGAAAATTAAGAACAATCAAACAAATAAGCAACTCCTCAAACAAACAGCTACAAAAATAATAAAACTAATGTAACAAATTATATTAGTGCTTTGAAGGGATTAAAAGAAATCAGATGTATGAGAAAGAAGAAAACATTCAGTGGTGAGTTTATCTATATGCATCTTTTCTGAACATGTGACCCAAATCCTGATCTGAATACATCCTTCCTAGAGAATGCCAGAAAAGTAGCTTTTTCAGATAAAGTTATGTAGGCTTTCATTATGAAGTCATTGCATGCTTGAGTAGAATACACACTGGGTAGTTCTGCAAGTATGTGATCAACACAAGTTTTTATGTTTATACTCCTTATGAAAAATTATAGTCTTAATTTTTGTATTTCACAAACTTTAAATCAACACACATCTGGGTTGATCTTGATTGATGCAGGTTGATCTGTAAAAATGATACCATACAATGCAGCTAAGGTTCTCTCTCAACCTCTTTTGCTTACACACTATTACTTGTACACAATTGCTACATGATATTTATAATAAAGGAGAAAAAAAAAAAAAAAAAAAAAAGATCAGTGGAAATGATGAAAAATACAAATCTTTTCAATTTCCATTATGTATAGACAAATAGTGATTACTTGTATGGAAGACAGGGATAGGAAATATAAGTTCTTTTCCTCAGTCTTCACTGGTGGTGAGGCTCTGCATATCTGCCAGGACCCTGAAAGCCTAGGTGTGAGTGAGAGGAATGGAATCCATCCCACTGTAACAGTGGAACAAATTAAGGACCTTCTCATGAAACTGAATGTGTGTAAGCCCATGGGGGCAGATGACATGCATACAAGGGTTCTGAGAGAGATGGCTGATGTGGTTGCCAAGCGGCTCTCCATCATATTTGAAAAATCATGGCTATCTGCTGAAGTCCCAGGTGACTGGAAAAAGGGAAACATTACTCCCATTTTTAAGAAAGGGAGAAAGGATAACCCAGGGAACTACAGGCTGGTGAGCCTCATCTCTGTGCCTGGGAAGATCATGGAGCAGATCCTCCTAGAAGCTATGTTAAGGCACATATGATACAAAGAGGTGATTTGAGACAGCCAGCATGGCTTCACCAAGGACAGATCTTGCCTAATCAATTTGGTGGCATTCTCTGATGGAGCGGCAGCACTGGTGGACAGGGGAAGGGTGATGGATGTCATCTACCTGGACTTCTGCAAAGCCTTTGACATGGTCCCTCACCACATCCTTCTCTCTAAATTGGGAAGGTATGGATTTGAAGGATGGAAGGTTTGGTGGATTAAGAACTGGTTGACTGGATGCAGCCAAAAGGTCGTGATCGAGGCTTTCTATGTCAGGGTGGGGGCCAGTCACAAGTGGTGTCCTCCAAGAGTCTGTCTTGGAACATGTCCTCTTCAACATCTTCCTCAGTGACACAGACAATGGAATTGAGTGCACCCTCAGGAATTTTGCAGATGACATCAAGCTGAGTGGTGCAGCTGATACAATGGAGGAAAGGGAAGCCATCCAGGGGGACCAGACAGGCTGGAGAAGTGGGCCCATGTGAACCTACTGAGATTCAACAAGGCCAAGTGAAAGGTGCTGCACTTGGGTTGGGGCAACCCCAGGTATTTATACAAACTGGGAGAAGATCTCCTTGAGAGCAGCCCTGTGGACAAGGACCTGGGGGTCCTGGTGGACGAGAAGCTGGACATGAGCCAGCAGTGTGCACTTGCAACCCAGAAGGCCAGCCGTATCCTAGGCTGCATTAAAATGGAGTGGCCAGCAGGGAGAGGAAGATGATTGTCCCCCTCTACTTGGCTCTTGTGAGGTCCCGTGCATCCAGGCCTTGGGCCCCCAGCACAAGAAAGACACAGAGCTCTTGGAAAATGTCCAGAGGAGGGTAAGTAAGATGATCAAAGGTCTGGAGCACCTCTCCTATGAAGAAGGGTTGAGGGCTCATTTACCTTTGAGATCAGAAAGCTCTTGGGAGACCTCATTGTGGCTTTCCAGCACTTGAAGGGAGCATATCAACAAGAGGGGGAATTACTGTTTAAATGGGTTGGTAGTGACAGGACAAGGGAGAATGGTTTTAAACTGAGACAGGGGAGATTTAGGTTAGATATCAGGAGGAAATTTTTCACCCAGAGAGCGGTAAAGCAGTGGATCAGGATTCCCAGAGAGGCTGTTGATGCCCCATCTGTGGGTGCATTCAAGGCCAAGGTGGATGTGGCTCTGGGCAGACTGATCTAATGGTTGGTGACCCTGCCTGTTTCAGGAGGGTTGAACTAGATTATCATTATGGTCCTTTTGAACCCAAGCCACTCTATGATTCTGTGATGAAGCATTTTAGTAGTTTATTTATGTAGAATGCTTCAAATAATTATCGAAACTTCAATTTTCTTTCACTACACTGTAATTATACCCACTGAATACTTGTTCTAATACACTTGAATATTAATTTCCAATAAATACTTGTATTTCTTCATCTTCCTCTTTTATATCACTTTTTAAAAAGCAGTGTGCCCTTATTAAGATATTTCAGAAACATATACCCAAGCTACTTGAAGAATATCGTGTAATTTTCCTATATATAGCAAGGAAAGTTCTGAGTCACATATATTATGGAAAAACATCATCTACTAAAAAAATGGTGCTATGTTTATATACAATTTTAGCATAGTTTCTGAATAGCTACAGATCAGTTAGTCTGTGCTGTCTGGAAGTGTGTATGCCTATGACTTTGTGTCTATGTCTGAGTCTGTGTGTCTGTGTGATAGAGAGTAACTAACTGCTAGAGAAGAAGAAGATCCAGTACACCCTCTATTTTAAATTTTGTCAGGAGTGGAATATGACTACTAGGCTGGAAAGAAGAAAGCAACACATTCAGTGAAGGATATTTACAATGGCCTGACCTGGGGGCAAATATCTCTTTCTTTGTGGACTTCTGTGGAACTGCAATGGTTTCCAATTTCCTGAAGATTAGAATCTCTGGTCACAGTTGCTGAAAATGCTATTAACTATTTCTGCAAGAATAAAATAGTGTCAGGAATTAAATGAGATTTAAATTGATATTACGAAACTTTCCTTTGTCTTATATGGACAATCTTGTGTCCGTAGACAGTGCTAGAATGGAGACATTTGTACAGGTGATATGGTTTGAAAACTGCTTTTGAATGGACTGTCTCCATTCTAGCAGAGAAAGACTTAAGTTATTTTTCTTGCATATAGCATGATAAATCAATTAATCAAATATTATTTAAAACACTTAAAAAATCTGGAAGTTTAGATTATTTAGATGTTTTTATTAACATGGACTTTTGTACTTATGTGCAAACCTCTTTTGGAAACTTCAGCAGGAAGAAGATTTAACGGTATATGTTTATATCTGAGTTACATACCAAATTTCATGCTATTTAACAGTTAACATAAAAATATGAATGCATGTAGAAGTTTTGATACAAACTGCTACTTAGGCTATTGTCTGCTGCTGTGAGTGTACCACATCTCCAGGAAACAGGAGTTAAACAAAACATACATTAGAAAGGTCCTTATTGAATACAAAGCACTCATGAATGCAGCTCTTGCATGCATATGAATTTTACAAATCAGAGACAACTTTATCGCTTTACTTGTAGCTCACTTCTCCATATTCAGAGTTATTTGCCAGTATTCTTGTCAGACTCTTTCTGCAATGCTAGTAAGTGATTTTTTGACATCTATACTATTTTTCATTTTAATATTGTTCCATTATATTATTTTGCTATCAAGAGTTAGCTAAACTCATTCTATCGATTGTTGTTTAGTCATCCAAAAAAACCATGCCATTTCCCTGAACAACTATTTATGTCAATAATCCCTGCCCTATATCCACTTTGTATTAGAATTTCATTATTGTTCATCTCTCTGTGCTTAAGTGTAATGAAGTGTGTAATTTCCCTGGAACCATCCACTGAGCTTTAAGGTGTGAATCAATTTCATATGTTCCACCTCTGTCACACTGCAGTTCCAAAAGCATACTTATTATGACCATGAAATGCAGGGGGAATAATGATGCAGTATGGATAGATTTGTAACACCCTGAGCATTTTTCATCCCATTCAGTCTGTTCGGAGCAACGCTGAAACTGCTTACTGGACAGCACCTTTGCATATATAATCTTTATATTCTATCTATCTACTCATACCAATACAAGGCGGTTGGTAAGTTACTGGAGAAAGTAATTCTGCAAAAAAGTGACAATTTTGTCTGGTATTCTTAAAGTAAGCAGATACAACCTTAATTACTTCATAGAATCATAGAATCATGGAATGGTCTGGGTTGAAAAGGACCACAAAGATCACGTAGTTTCAACCCCCCTGCTGTTGGCAGGGTTGCCAACCACTACACAAGGCTGCCCAGAGCAGACTGGTTTTAGGGTGGCTTTTCCGTATTCTGAAGATAGAAGTCATGGTAAAAAATATGAAAGAAGATGGAATCTCATAGTTATGTTATACATTTATTCAAAATTGGAGGTGATATTCATGGGAAGAAATAAGCAAGTTTAGTTTTCTCTGGGAGCAACAATACTAGCTTGTGTAGAGTCAGGCAACAGAATAAGGTGGAGGGAAAAAATGCACTGAGGCAGAAGAATTTTCTGGTGAGTTAGGTAAGAATAATGTTATTTGCTTGATATTTTGACATCTAAGACTTTGAACAAGGACAATTATTTTTCACTATCAGATAAGAGAATGAAGATGGGGAATATTTTTGTTCAGTCCCTGCTCAAATCCAAGAGCTGATTGCACTTTTTCTTGTCTGTGCATGAAGACAGTGAATGACAGTTTCATTGTTAAAGGACAACAAAATCAGTGACTTCAATTTCAGTGTTTAGCCCTCATATCTTTCTAATGAGGTTACTTCTTCTGTTTACTAGATACAATAGATTGGTAGTGCTGCTACAATGACGTCTTTGATCTGCGTGTGTGCTATCATCATCATTTCTCTAAAATTGTTATGTTCTTCCACTCTGATCAGAATAAAATTTATGACAACGGACTTAAATCTACAGAAGATCCAAAGAAGGAAAGATAGGAACTAATCTGTAAAAAACTATTCCCATAATCTGACTATTACAAGTCATGAAAACCTGCTTTCTGGTCTCCATTCTTTGTCTTAGTCTTCTGCACTCTTTGTCATTGCTGTGAAATGTGGAACACTAGCTCTGGCCGAGCTGCCAGTTTATGAATTTGTGAAACATGACAGAAGAAAAGCTTTAAAAGTAATTAGTGTCATTGACACTTTTACAATTACTGAATCTGCAGAGGAGAACCATATACTGGAAAGAGTGTTTACAGATCCAATTCCAAAAACTTTGATGATGGGAGGGTTCTTAGCATCCATGATATATGTTTCTTATCTATCCGCTTCTTAATTTCTAACTTCTGTGTCATTTTGTGGTACATATATATGTTTCATTAAGTCTTTCCCATTAGTGTTCATATTCCTGCACTTCTGGAGCATCAAAACTTGTAAATCACAAATAAAATCATCTCAATCATCTCTATTTGGACTTGATTTCTATATTTTGAAATATATCTGAGAGGGAAAATTTGAACACTTAAGGTCTTCTGGCCTACAATTATTTTCTACATCCCAGAAGTCAACCAGCTCCCAACAACAGCATGTCACATTTCCAAAGACTTTGTGAAAATTCTCAGATTCTCTCTGTTATGCATTATGTTTTGTATCCACCACAGAAGACTGAGGATCAC
This sequence comes from Alectoris magna, assembly GCA_030625065.1. Lineage (NCBI taxonomy): Eukaryota > Metazoa > Chordata > Aves > Galliformes > Phasianidae > Alectoris > Alectoris magna. The sequence goes on from CM060564.1 coordinate 46,473,904, forward strand.
CTTGTGCAGTTATGGTACAGAAATTCTTATAACTTCCAGTTTTCCAGCAGTTGTCAATCCAAAATCAAATTGGGATCACGAAACGTGGTATCTGTACCATTCCTCTTCCTGTTTTCATCTTGCTAAAAAATAACAAACAAGAAAACAAACAAATACATTTATATTCAAGTAAGAGAATAATATTTTCCTGCTAGAAACTGAAGACAATCATCTGCAGATTTCTGGTTTTCTATTACAGTTTCAAATATGGAAAACGCTATATGATCACCACAGACATCACTAGTAACACCAACTATTGCCTGCAGTCTGAATGGTTTACCATTTTCGGACTTATTTTCACAAGTACTGCTGCCTGTATACTCCTCTTCTAATACATCTTTTATCACTATTTCTTTTCTTTACCGCATATAGCTTTTGTATTCTGTTTCCAAACAGAACGGGAAGCCCATAGAAGTGATTGAATCTTCGTTGATTCTAGAGATTGTTCTTGCTTTTCTCTTTTTGTACATCCTTGCTTCATGCTTGTTAATAATGTAAGACTTGATTTTTTTTTTTATTCTCTATTTATAATCAGGAGAGGAAAGAAGGGAAGAAATATTTATTTGGTCAGCAAATTGTCATAAAAGAGTAAATGTATTTGATTAGTTTCAATTTTCAAAAATATTGAATTTCATTTCCAAATGCAGTATTTGCTATGAAAGATTTGCCTAGATTGTACAAAATTTTTCTTTATTGGTATTTCTAGAAAACATATGTAAAATGTTAATGTAGAATTTAAGCAATATATGTATATACCCCTCAAAATAACTTTATCTCTAATAAGCAGTTTGTTTAAAATTTTTGGCAATCCTGTAGAAAAATTTATTGACAACATAAGAATTCCTCATATGTAAACTTGTCACACTCACTTGAGAATCTGCCTGTAGCCTAATATCTTTTACAATACGTACAAATACATCTATATCACTTTCATTTTCATAGTGAGAGCATAAAGACAAGGCAATTTTGCTTTTTAATCAAAAATGTTCTATAAATTGTGTGATATGCACTTAGCCCCATCAATGTCAGTGAAAAAGAAAAAAAATCAGTTTCTTGAAACACTCTGTTTTTTTCTGTTTTCTTTTAGGTAACCAGCATTCATAAGCATAGAGTCAGAGAATCATAGAATGACTTGGATTGGAAGGGATCCCAAAGATCACCAACCCCCCCTGCTACACTCAGGGCTGCCGATCGCTAGATCAAGTACTATATGAGATTGCCCAGGGTCCCTTCCAATCTCGCCTTAAACACCTTCAGGGATAGGGCATCCACAATGTCTCTGGACTCCTTGGTGAAAAATAAAACAAACACACAAACAAACTAAAGCAAAACAAGACAAACAACAACAACAACAGACAAAACAAAACAAAACAAAATAGTCTTATAGCTTATAATTTCTCATTAGTGTAGACAAATACCATTCTGAGAATTTTCTTTCAGTAATATAATTTCTTTGATACCTTTCTTAGTACTGTAAGAGTTATCCAGAATATGTCATGTAGCCTGTAGCAGAGTACTTTGTTCTACAGGATTGAAAATTATTCATAGAAATGAATTCTCCAAAACCAGTCTTATGTTTGAAGCATTCCATTAGAAGTGACATTTGTGCAGAAAAACTGAGATTTTTCTTTTTCTAAGATATCACTCCCCAAAGTTTCTGCTTACGAAAGTGATAATAGAATTTGGAGTTCAAAGTGCTTTTGAATGAGTGCCAGGTATTTTGAGATGCCTGAAGCTAACACATCATTACATGACAAATCATTTCCACTAACCCCTTTGGAGCATTCTGCCGGTTTGCCTGCTAAGCTCCTAGTTACTGGGAGATCACTTGAAGTTCTGAAGTGTAAGACATCATCCACAACATGTCTGTGGGCAATTACTGGATTTTATTTTATTTTATTTTTTGTACTTACAGGTCTCTACCAATAAAGTGCTTCTGCTTGGAAATAGGAGAAGTCTCCAATTTGTAAAGTAGAAGTGAACTTTATCACTCTGAAACCAGCATGTAATATTTGCTTTTCATTGACTGCTATTACACTTAACACTTAAAGTGCTACCAAGAAGCATTGTAACAGAATACTTTTTTTGTTAGCATGCATTACATATATGTCCAGTGAGTATTTATGTTCAGTGATGTCTAGGTATATGAAAACAAAACAATACAAAACAAGAACAGTCAAAACAGAAAAACAATGAAACAAGCCAAAAAATGCAACCAAATTGTCCAACACAAAAAAACTCTGAAAAAATATGGATTTTTTTTTTCTGAAACAAATACTGAAATGCTAATTGTTGTCATAGAATATAATATATTTTTCACATTGAATGTTCACTTAATCATCCTGTTTATAAAATGAATTTCCAGCATGTGCTTTATGTTTATGTCTGGAAAACATATACATTCTGATGTTTCTCTATATGATGTGGTAAGCTCAATTTGAAGTATTAAGATTAAAATATGAAGGTTTTGTTGTTGTTGTTGTTGTTTTTAAATTCAATTGTGTGATGTCTTGTTTAAAACTGATTGCCACTCATCTGATGAGATATACAGTGTTCTATCAACAACTTCATGAGGTTTTTTGTTGTTTTTTTTTTAATTTGGTTTGGCTTCATTTTCCTCTTGGTTGCTGTTTTTAATGACAGTTTTATTTTACTGATTGCAATTTACCTGCAATAAGAATACTTGCATTGTTTAATAGCTGCATTGGATTATGTAATTCAAGAATTTATTTGAAAATTGTTGCACAAAGGATGGCATAAATGCACCTGCAGCTATACAGGCAATTGCTGAATAGCAAGCATAATGTGTAAGCCAGCTTCTTATCTTCAAGGTCGAGTAGGTACTAAATATTTCTCCTGACCAAGTCACTCTCAGTTATATTTGAAATGTCATGGCAGCCAGGCGAAGTCCTTAGTAACTGGAGAAAAGGCAATGCCACTCCAATTTTTAAGAAGTGCAGAAAGGATTACACAGGAACTACTGATTAGTCAGTCTCACCTCTGTATAAGGAAATATTGTGGAGCAGATCTTTCTGAAAGTATAGTAAGGAACTTGGAAGACAAGTAAGTGGTACAGCACAATCAGAATGGCTTTACCGTGGACAGGTTCTGCCTGACCAACATAATCATCTTCTATGGTAGTGTAACTGCATCAATGGACAAGGGAAGAACCACTCATGTCATCTGTTTGGACTTCAGTAAGGCTTTTGACACAGCCCCCATAACATCTTTCCCTCTAAACTGGAAGGATATGATTTGATGGGTGCACTGTTTGATGGATGAGAAACTGGTTGCAAGATTGTGCCTGGGGAGTGGTGATCAATTGCTTGATGTCTGGATGGAGATTGGTGCCACATGGCGCCCCCCAGGGGTCAGTACTAAGATTTATGCTATTTAGTATCTTTATATCAACAGTGGGATTGAGTGCAGCCTCAGCAAGTTTGTGGATGATACCAAGCTGTGGGGTACAGTTGACACATCTGTAGGATAAGATGCCACCCAGAGAGCCCTAGTCAGGCTTGGGCAGCAAGACCAGGTGAACCTCATGAGGATCAATAAATCCGAATGCAAGATCTTGTACCTGGGTTGTGGCAACTCCCACTACCAATGCAACCTGGGGAATGAAAGGATTGAGCACAGCCCTGCCAAAAAGGACTTGGGGGTTCTGGTAGATGATATGATGGACATGAGCCAGCAATGAACCTTCACAGTCCAGGAAGCCAGCTGTATCCTGGACTGCATCAAAAGAAGTATTGTCAGCAGATTGAGGGAGGTGATCCTGCCTTTCTACTTTGGTGAGATCCTACCTGTCCAGATACGGAGTCCTTGGTATAGGTGAGACATGGACCTGTTAAATTATGTCCAGAGGAGCATGGAAACAATCCATGGGATGGAACACATCTCATGCAAGGATGATCTGGGATAGTTGGATCTATTCAGCCTGGAGAGTAGAAGGCTCTGATGAGATCTGATAGCAGACTAGTATCTGAAAGGGAGCTATAAGAAAGAAAGAGACAGACTCTTTAGCAGGGTGTTTTGTGACAGGAAAATGTTTTCAATCTAAAAGAGGGAAGATTTAGTTTGGATAGAAGGAGAGTATTTTACAATGAGGGTGAAGCACTGAACAGATTGCCCAGAGAGGTAGTGGATGCCTTGTCCTTGAAGACATTCAGGATCAGGTTGGACCATGCCCTGAGCAACTTGATCTAAATGTATATGTCCCTGCCCACTGAAGAGCAGTTGGACTAGATGACCTTTAAAATACTCTTTGAACTCAAACAGTTATATGAATCTATATGTATAAATATATGAGTATGTAAATAAACCAAATATAAATCAATAAAACTTCTAAAAAAAAACCCCAAATCTGCTATATGCAAGATTTCTATCAGTCTTTGTAGAATGAAAGAACATTCTGATTCTGGAGGAACTCTTACCCTTACTTCCCTTTATGATCATTCTTTAGATGTAAGAAAACAAAGCAAACTAGCAGAAAAATAGAAAATATTAAGAAAAAAAAAAAATCCACTCAAATGCTTCAGAACAGCTGCAACAGTAAACCTGCTTTTTTTTTTTTTTTTTTTTTTTTTTTTTTTTTAAAGTTACTGACCCATAGCTTCAAAAGGAGGTCAATTTTCACCTTTTACACCCTCAAATCTTTCCAAGCTCCACATACGTATAGCAGAAAACTGAAAAATATTTTTTTCTATATTTTCTTACAATAAGAACTATCCGTTGCTGATTTCCAAAGGCACAAAGAATACCTTAAAAATAAATAACACGTCTTTAATACAGTTAGTCTGTGTTTTAATGCAACAAAATTAAACACAATAACTGTCAATTGCAGCTCTTCAACATTTTATATTACAAACCAAAGATAATATTTCAGGACATATCTCCCAAAAGTTCAATTGTTAAATGAACTGATATATGTTATTAGAAATTAAAGGGGAATACAAAGCATACTTACTCCAAATATATTCTGAACCTGAAATATACAGCAATTTTGAATTGACAATTTATTTTTTTATGGGAGGCAAATCATACCATAATTTTCTATAATCAACTGGATTAGTTAAGAATTTTGAAATAATTTTAAATACAGATAGGCACAGAAATAAAGGGATGAGCCTTAGGTCATATCAAAATAAAACCTTCTATTACTAAGCACAAAATTAAAAAAAAAAAAATAATAACAGAAAAACAACTATGCAAATAAGAAAAGGAGCATTTATATTGAGAAAGGTAAAGTTTTAACATACAATCAAGATGAAATACGGTAAAATGAGATCTACTGCAATAATAATTTAAGGTAATAGCAAAGATGTCATTTGAGCAATTTACGAATCATATATTTCCCTGCTGTGTTTGCAAGATTACCTTGTGAATCATCAGGAGCTATAACTTCAAGAGCTTTTGATTTACATTTCCCCAAGACCTAAAGGCGAGAAAGGACAATACAGATAAGATGAATAACTTGATGAACTACTAAAGTCCATAAAGAAAAGTCTGCCTTTTCCCAACTGGCTCAGATTAGCACCTGATACATTCTTGCAACCTATCATATATATATATATATGTGTAGATATATATATATATATATATATATATATACACTGTGTAGTAAAAGACCGTCTAGCTCAGTTTGCTGGGAGTTTTCTACAATTTATGAGTAAACTGATAATTATTAGTCTGAGCGCGCAGGAGTAGAAACTTACCAAACCTCTGGAGAATGATAGTTGTATTAAGATAATTTTTCTTTTTACAAATTAAACTCTACTTTGCATATGCATTTACATTTCTGGTTCTTATCATTAGTTTTTTTTCTGTATGAGACCCACGCTTTGTCTGAAAGTCTGCCTCATTCCATTCAGATGCAACTCTATCTGTGATTACTGGAGCATCTGACTGAGTTCTCTTAGCACAATAAGTACTGTGGCTAACATCTGCTGTATACTCATTTTCTCTCTTGTTTGTTATCTTGTTTATATTCCCAAAAAGAGAGAGAAAGAAAAAAAAAAAAAGTGGATTTTTATTTTTTTAATTTATTATTATTTTTTAAATTTTTGTCTTCATGGAGACTGCGCTAAAAGGTACCACTGCAGATTTACATTTGAAGACTAGATCAGGAAAAAAATATATATCCTATGCCTGGAATACATGGCAGTGAAGTTCCTTTTTGTCCTTCATTCTTAAAAAATCTCTATTTGGGCATGACCAGATTTCTTTTTTTTCAGAATAAAGTTGCACTGTGTTAGTGCAGCAGATCTGCTGACACTACAGAGTGTAAGATTATTTCTTCAGTTGATTGGGTCCAGTTTACAGAAATCTTTGGAAATAAAGAAAGCAACTGTAAGCTTGTCTGGGTTACTTTCGGAAAACCTGAAAAAAATGGAAGAAATGTGTGATGCTTTCAAACAGTTCATATTCTAGGGAAATTTGACGTTATATGCATACAACAATTTCTCTCATTTCATTCAAGTAAGTTTCCTGCAACAGCACAAGTCATAGAAGAAAATAAAAGTTAATTCTAAGAAATATCCAAGGTTATTTTATATATATATATATATATCTACAAGATAAAATGCTGATGCAAGCAAATATGAATTAGTACACTTTTGTAAATGTATTTGCTATAGAGATTTGAAATAGTTGTTTATCTCTACTGGGACTGTAAATTAAACTTGGAGCACCTCTGAATAGTGCTTTCTACCATATCTTCCTGCTTAGGACTTATTTGCTTTGATGGCATACAATATTCATACAGTTCCTTCTCATTTTCATACCATTCAATTTCTTCACTTCTTAATTTCCTGTAATTCTTTCTCATTCTTATGTAGGAATTTTCTTCTTCAATGTGGCATTGATAAATAAAGCTGCGAGGCCCAGGAGATGTTCACTGACTTAATTTCTAATTTAAAAATGAAAACAAAAGTTGTGAATTACACAATATTTTAAAGAAAATATTTGCTTCTCTTTAAGAGAAAAAAAAGAAAAAGAAAAAAAAAAGGAGAAAAAGCTAGAGAAAAAGGGAAAGCAAAAGTGAAAGAAAAAGAAAATCGCTTTATTATGCTTTTTGTATGTAGGATAACATTTCAACATTTCCAAGAAGATTTAAGAATAGCAGGAGCCCTGATGACTCTTTTTTTCCCAAGAGAGAAATCTCTGTTATCTATTTTTCAAAAGAAGAAAGTACTGTTATAGAAAATCTCATTTGCATCATAATTTTTATTTTTTTTTATTTTTTTATTTCTATATTTTATTATAATTTTTGTAAAGATCACCTGAAGAGTTCCTGTAAAATGCCTGAAAATCAGGACTTACTGGACTTCTCAATATATTACACAGGAAAAAACTCTACTATCTTGCAAAGAGGCTTTTTTAATGAAGTCAAGATTCTGGGGGGAATGGCTTACCTATTTTTATGCTGGAAGTCTGTCATGGTTTTATGATTTTTGTTACTGGTATTCCATATCAAAAAATCATGTAATGCACTGGGAGTTAATGAGTTAATGCTCCACTTCTGTGGATTGTTGATATTTCCAAGTACATGGTTCTAAGAAGAGAGGAACTACATCTCCCAGAAGACCTCTCTGTTCCATTTAGTTTTTACATTTAGAGGGAAAGATAAAACTGCTCATGAGTCACAGGACTGTCACTTCTTTTATGCTCGTCTCTGGTGTGTGCTCTCTAGCCGTCTCACCTTCAGCGTTAGAGTGAAGCCTTCAGACCTTTCCGCCCTTCTCACTCACCTGAGGTGTGGGGTCCGTGAGCTCCCCTTCCTCACCCCCACTGGGCCCAAAAGCCACTGACAGAATGTAAATATTCTGAAGGGTCAGTTTTAGAAACCGATAATATAGGCGATAAAATTCTGGAAGGATCTAATGTACTGAAATAATTAAAGCTGAAGGTGCTACAAGAATGGCCTTTGAGATACTGATTGCGAATTGCATTCTCAACTGGTAACCACATAGGAGAAAGGTATTTTTAATGAGAGCAAGACAAGGGATTTGCAGGGTCTCATTCATTACAACCCGTTTCTCTCCCAGCTGTACTTATTCTGATATTTATTTTACTAAACCTATTTGTCCTTCCTGTACTTTTCTGAACGTCCTGTATTTAACATGTAACGAAAGATCACAAGAGTGATCTTTCTCTTAAAAATTTTGATTTCATTAAAATCTGTAAAGGAAGATCATTCTTGCAGAACTTCCCATGTGAAAAAGGGAGGCTAAAGTGTCATGATTCGACATTGCCAACCAATTTATATGAATAACATTTCTGAAGAGGAAAATTATTTTCACTGAGCTACTGATACATATATTTAAAACATTGTATCTCAAATCTTATCTGTTGTGGTTTTCAGTACTAGTTTTACACTTTTTGCTATATTTCTATAAATATCCTTGGTCTGATATTCTTACAAATTAGTATTATGACTGAGATTTTGGGTGATATTCATCTCTGAAAGGGCAAGAATTTTTGTGAGTCTGTACTGTACTCCAGTGACACTGAAACAATAAATAGGATGGGGAGAAAATAATTGGATGCAGAAAATAGTTACTTATGGGAAGAAGGAGAGTTATTACTGTTATTTCTGATCCTGCTGATAATATTGGTGGTGGTTTTGTTGCTGCTGTTGTTCTTCTTTTACTCCTTCTTTTTCTTCTTCCACTTCTTCCTCACTGCTCAACTACTAATTTGGGTTAGTGTCTGACACTAAACTGTGTAGGTGATGATAATCTCTGTACATTAGCTCTCTGTTTTGATGTTGACTGCATTATGTTTGTATGAGATATTCTTTAAGTACTCGGTGCTAAAAGCACTCTGGATGTGCCAAAAGTCGCATAATTATCATCCTTTTTCTCTGATTGAATACTCTTCATGATGATGTTCATAAGTTAGAGTTTGGGGAATGTGTGCTACTAAAACTGATACAACTCCATTGTTGATGGCTATGTATTAACAATGTGCTTGCAGATACAAATGACATGTCATTTAATCCAAGGTTAAGGAATATGCCAATAAATACCCAGGGCATTGGCAGTTTAGCAACTTTGTACATTCTTGCTTGCAACATACTATTTATAAAAGGCAAGAGGTTTTTGTTTGTTTGTTTGTTTGTTTGTTTTTTGTTTTTTAAGTTGAGCCATGATGGAAAACTAATCAAAATGTTGTACTATGAATTAAATTTATCCACAGGCCACTTTTGCTGGAATAGTACTTGTGGGGTTTTTTTGTCTTTTTTTTTTCAGTTATCCCCAAATTCTCTTGTCTTTCACTGATTTGATTTTCTTCACTGCTTTCCTAAGGTCAGAGTAATCCGTTTTCAGACGGAGTCCTGTCCTAACAGACTGCCATTAGGATTACCTTGCATGAGGTAGTTTAGTTTTTCCCAATCACTACCTTCAGGGAGAATTTTGATGTGCGAGATTCTATGATAGATTCATATGACATAAAATACTTCATTAAGCTGAAGTTTACTGGGAGGGTCGGTGGTGGGATAGGGGGGGGAAACAAAAAACAAACAAACAAACAAAACATTTAAAACTATTACTATGCCACATTCTGCTTCAGATAGTGAAAAGTATCCTCACATGAAGGTTCATTCATAGAACTTTAAACTAGGTACGAAGGGGGGTAGGGGTCTAACTGGGGTCACTAGAACAGAGCCAGTATGTAACGTCCCTGTGCTTGTAGGAGAGTGATGTGCTAGTAAGATCTCACAATCTTGTGTCTTGGTGAAGAAGGAGGATGACTCTCCCTTTTGTAGGAAGAACAAGAGGGTTGGTGTGAGGTTGGTGGCTGTGGTACCCTATTGTGGACAATATCTGAGTTTTGTCAAGAAGGTTTTAGGGCTAATGCCACTCAGAAGGAGGCCCAGCTCAGGTGCCTTTACACTAGTGCACACAGCATTGGTAATAAACAGAAGGAGCTGGAGGCTGTTGTGCGGTTGGAAAGCTATGATATAATCGCCATCACAGAAACATGGGATGACTTGCACAGCTGGAATGCTGTGATGGATGGCTACCGACTTTTCAAAAGAGACAGGCAAGGCAGGAAAGGCTGTGGTGTAGCCCTCTATGTTAAGAAAAGCTGTGAATGTATGGAAATTAATGATGGTGATGATAGGGTTGAGAACTTACAGGTGAGAACAAAAGCGAAGGCCAGTAAGACTGATATTGCTGTGGGAGCCTGCTACAGGCCACCCAACCAGGATGAAGAGGTGGACTTTATAAGCAGTTGGATGAGGTCTCAAGGTCACTCCCCCTTGTTCTCATGGGGGACTTCAACTCCCCAGACATCTGCTGGATTTATAATACAGCAGATAGGGAACAGTCAATGGAGGTTCCTAGAGTGTATGGGAGAAAACTTCCTAACAGAGCTGGTGAGGGAGCCAACGAGGGGAAGCCAAATCCTGGACCTGCTGTTTGTTAACAGGGAAGGTCTTGGGGGTGTAAAGGTTGGAGGCCATCTGGGGAAGAGTGATCATGAGATGCTAGATTTCTCTATCCTTGTTGAACAACAGAGGGGAGTCAGCAGAACTGCCACCTTGGACTTCCGGAGGGCAGACTTTAACCTCTTTAGGACCATGGTAGAGAGCATCCCTTGGAAGGTAATTCAGGAGTGTGGGAGCCCAGGAAGCCTGGGAATACTTTAAGGAAGTTATTTTAAAGGTTCTGACTATCCCCAGATCACAGAAGATGAGCTGACAGGCAAGGAAGCCAGACTGGCTGAACAGAAACATTTGGCTGGATCTCAAGAAGAAAAGGAAAGTTTATGGTCTCTGGAAGAGAGGGCAAGCTACTTATGATGATTACAGGTATTTTGTGAAGCTGTGAAGGGTGGAAATTAAAAAAAAGCCAAAGCCCAGCTAGAACTGAACTTGGCCACTAAGGTAAAGGACAACAATAAATATTTTTATAAATACATCAACAGCAAGAGGAGGGCTAGGGAGAATCTCCATCCCTTTTGGGATGCTGAGGGCAATTTGGTGACCAAGGATCAGGATAAGGCTCAGGTACGTAATGCCTTCTTTGCCTCAGTCTTTAATAGTAGGACTTGTTACTCCCTGGGAACCCAGCCCCTGCACTGGTAGATAGGGATGGGGAACAGAATAAGCCCTGCATGATCCATGATGAGATAGTTTTGGACCTGCTCCAAAAGCTGGATGCTCACAAGTCCATGTGGCCGGATGTATTGCACCCTGGATTGCTGAGGGATTTGGTGGATGTGGTTGCCAAGACATTCTCCATCATTCTTCTGCAGTCCTGGCTAACCGGCAGACGATCCTGGTAGCTACAAACCTATCAGTTTCACCCCAGTGCCTGAGAAGGTTATAGAATGGATAATCTTGGGAGCCATCATGGACCAATTAAAGGCCAACCAGGGGATCAAGTCCAGTCAGCATGGATGTACGAATGGTAGATCCTGTCTGACAAACCTGATTTCATTCTATGACAAGGTGACCTGCTTAGTGGATGAGGGTAAGGCTGTCAGTGTGGTCTACCTGGACTTCAGTGGACTTTGTCCCTGTTTCCCACAACATCCTCATGGAGAAGCTGGCTGTGCATGGTTTGGATAGGCTTACGCTCCGCTGGGTAAAACACTGGTTGGATGGCTGGGCCCAAAGAGTTGTGGTCAGTGGAGTTAAACCCAGTTGGCTGCCAGTCACAAGCAGTGTCCCCCAAGGCTTGGTACTGGGGCCGCTTCTATTTAACACCTTTATCAATGATCTTGATGACGGGATTGAGTGCACTCTCAGTAAGATTGCAGATGACACCAAACTGGGAGTGAGTGTTGATCTGTCAGAGGGGAGAAGGGCACTACAGAGGGACCTGGATAGCAGGTCTGGATCAATGGGCCGAGGCAAACTGTATGAGTTTCAATAGCGCCAAGTGTCAGGTCCTGCATTTTGGTCACAACAACCCCAGGCAACCCTACAGGAGTGGCTGGAAAGTTTCCTGATGGAAAGGGACCTTGGTGTACTGATGGACAGCCAGCTGAATATGAGCCAGCAGTGTGCGCAGCTGGCCAAGAAGGCCAATGGCATCCTGGATGTACCCAGAATGGTGTGGTGAGTAGGGAAGTAATCCTGCCCCTGTACTCAGCATTTGTGAGGCCTCACCATGAACTGAACTGTGTTCAGTTTTGGGCACCTCAGTACAGAAGGGACATTGAGGTTCTGCAGCAGGTCCAAAGAAGGGCAACAAGGCTTGTGAAGGACTTGGAGAATACACCCTACGAGGAGAGACTGAAGGAACTGGGGCTGTTTAGTCAGGGGAAGAGGAGGCTGAGGGAAGACCTTATTGCTCTCTTCCACTATCTGAAAGGTGCTTACAGCGAGTGTGGGGTTGGTCTCTTCTCACTGGTGACAGGTGACAGGATGAGGGGAAATGGCCTCAAGTTGCACCAGGGTAAGTTTAGCTAGGCTATTAGGAAACACTTCTTTGCAGAAAGAGTTGTTAAGCACTGGAATAGGCTCCCCAGGGAGGTGGTTGAGTCACCATCCCTGGATGTGTTTAAAAACCATTCGGATACGGTGCTCAGGAACATGATTTAGTGGAGAGTTGTTAGTTAGGGTAGTATGGTTAGGTCATGGTTGGACTCAATCCTCTTTAAGGTCTTTTCCAACCTGAGTGATTCTATTATTCTGTACCACTGTTATGGTTTATGTATTCTTTCCTTATCCCTTCCTATTTCCTGCAGCTGTATTCTTTCCTTATCCCTTCCTATTTCCTGCAGCTGTCATTATGTCTTCCAAACTCCATCTCTGAAGCCAGTTCTAAACTTTAATCTGTAGAGTCAGACTTTGTATCGCCTTTTTTTATTTGGCCTTTTCATTAATTAATATTGTCAACTGTGAAGATAAAAGTAGTAATATCGTTCCATTCTTGCAACAGCATGTAGTACTAGATCTGCTTTTTTGCACATGAAGGCAGGTATCTTAGTTTTGCTACATAATGTTGTTTCTCCAGATGTTGTTTCTCCCAGGAAGGAAAATAAATAAATAAATAAATAAATAAAATCAAACCAACAACATATATTTCTTGACCAGCTATTCATAAACTCTGCTGTCCTAGATTTTGCTCGGAGCCAAATGCCACTACAGAGGATATCAATTAAAATGTGATTTGCTAAAATTGAATTAGGTTTGGGCTTGTGTTATACATCAGCAGTACTAAAAAGAACAATTAACTATATTCTGTACAATTTATAAATGCCACTACCACAGTACCTAGGCTACTAAAACTTTCTCCAGCCAATACCGGAATGAACACAGGGCTGTAGTCAATGAAGAAAAGTGAGGTAGATTGCTTTGATCAAGGCAATATTTTAACATACCTTCCTATATGGCAATACTCTTGTTTGTGGATATGAAAGAAAAGTGGTTTAAACACTGCTTTTCTCTACATAGCACTTATTTGCAAATTGCTGGTTTTCTCTACTTTTCATCACAGAGATAACCCTTGCCTCTAGTAACATCACTTACTGTACAGTTGTAATCTTACATCCATGCTAGCCATTAGAAATTTTCCTAGAAAAATAAATAAACCTATTCAAACAATAGATGAACAGTACATTGGGGTGATGAATTAAGAGGTCTCCAATCTCTCCAGTGTGTTCTATATATCCCAGCCACTTAAAATCATAGAATCGTAGAATGTTGTGTTGGAAGGGACTTCAATGATCACCAAGTTCCAATCCCCCTGTGATAGGTAAGGTTACCAGCCACTAGCACAAATAGTAGTTCAGGTTTCCCAGGGTTCCATCTGTTCTGGCCTTGAACACCTGCAGGGACAGAGCATCCACAGTCTCTCTGGGCAACCTCCTCTCCTCTCCTCTCCTCTCCTCTCCTCTCCTCTCCTCTCCTCTCCTCTCCTCTCCTCTCCTCTCCTCTCCTCTCCTCTCCTCTCCTCTCCTCTCCTCTCCTCTCCTCTCCTCTCCTCTCCTCTCCTCTCCTCTCCTCTCCTCTCCTCTCCTCTCCTCTCCTCTCCTCTCCTCTCCTCTCCTCTCCTCTCCTCTCCTCTCCTCTCCTCTCCTCTCCTCTCCTCTCCTCTCCTCTCCCCTCCCCTCCCCTCCCCTCCCCTCTTCCTTCCTAGAGCAAGGAAGAGCTCTACCATTTAGTTATCCTTTTCTGAAAATCCAGGTCAAGTTTCAAAAATTTTCATACAATTAAATGTTTTATCAACCTGATTATCGCTGAAAATTTCATTTTATGTAGTTTACCAATGAAAGTACCGCATCAACAAATAACGTCTCTCTAGGTTGTGATCAGCTGAAGGACCTAAGCTAAAAGAAATGTTATCAAAAATAAGAGTTGAAAAGACTGTAAAAACAGAGTTTTAATATACTCGCTGATATATTTCATATAGTTTTCTTTTTGCTACGGAAAAAAAAAAAAAAAAAAAAAGTTTAAAAGCCCTTCCCTAAGTAGGATTAGTTACACAAAACAGTCTTCTAGAAAGAATGCCCTCTTTTTTCATGATATCCTGATGTGATAAATTTCTAAGTACTGAATGATTTCTATACTAATGCTTTTTTTTTATAGACTGGTTAGCATTGTTTCATAGAGATATTTTATAATGGTGTATGTGTTGTTATTACTGCGCATACCTAAATATGAAATCTTCTGTGTTTAGGCCAGGACTTAGGCTGACAAATTGTGCATATTGATGAAAACCTCCAGTTGAATCTTATACAATAACTTCTCTGGCTTTTTGCCTTTTCCCAGCTTGCTATACACTGTACAATAAATAGTAATGATTTAAATAAATAAATAAATAAAGCACTTTTCTGTATATGAAATTTGTCTTCATATGTCATAATTACATGTCACGCCTCTTGTCTCCTTTTGTACTTTATAGAAATGTCTTCCTCTTGTCTTGTAGCCCTTCACTTCCATTAAGCAATCTCATTTAAGTTTTTCTATCATCTGTCTGGTTTACAAAATATATTTTGAGGTCCTAGTCTTAGTAGATGAAGATTCAAATCTCAATCATTCACTGATCTATGCAGAGATATGTATTTTACGATGAGTCTTTAACATTAGAATAAATAAAGCAAACCCTTATATGTGCATAAATATTTCAAGATCTCTGATCATTCCTCATGTTTTTCCTTCTCACAGGGGAGTTTTCTTAATTCTTGCAAAATGTATTTCGTTCTTCAGATGAAGGTAGTATCAGTAAAATGTAGACAATATTTATTATTTAAATGGGAATATAAAATGGGATGGAAAAGTTAAATACACAAATTGTGAAATAGCTTTTCTAATATCGTTTTCTAAATAAGAAAATGTTTTTGTTTTTTTTTTTTTTCTCATCCTAGAATAATAGTTTAATCCTAATAAGCAGGTGAGCACCACATAGCTGATTGTTCTCTTCTCTCTGAGCTTTGTGGGGGAAGAGAATTAGTAGGATAAAAGTTACAAAAGTCATGAGTTGATAAAGAGATTCTTTAAGGGGGAAAAAAAAAAAAGGAAAAAAAATAACATGGGGGGTGTGGGGGGGGGAACACCACAAAAAACAAACAAACAAACCAGCAACCAAGAAAATTTTAAAACAATCAGTACAGTCTTTCACTAGTTGATTGATGTCCAGCCAGTCACAGAGGAGCATCCAGTCATCCCAGGTGGTCAGCTTCCTCTAGCTTTTATTGCTGAGTATGATACCATTTGCTATGGAAGATCCCTTTGACCAGTTTGGATCAGCTGTCCTTGTTGTGTTTCCTTATAATTTCCTATCTAGTTCAGCCTCTTCATTGGTAGCATGAGAAGTCAAGAAGACCTGAACTCTGTAAGTACGACTCTGGCAACTAAAATATTGATTTATTTTCAGAATTAATTTCATTAGAAATCCAAATCATAGCTCCATGAAGAAAATTATCTATAACTAATCCAAACCAGCGTACTCATGTACAAGCCACTTGCCAGAGTTTCAGACGTACTTACTCCTTTTTTCTTTTGTGAAACTTTGCCTACACAGTGTGATGAGAGTACCAACAGTCTCACTGAACCTCTAAGTGATGATTTTTTATTTTATTTTATTTTTTGTTAATACTAGGACTTAAGACTTTTCTTTTTCTCACTGAGTATGTATAGCCTTTAAACAAGCCTAGTAAAATAATAAGTTGATTAAATAAGTAAATAAATCCTAGTTGAAAACTAGGGAGATCTTTATTGTGATGTCTGTCTATATCTAATTGTTTTATTGAAATGAATACTTGTTGACAGGCTGCAACTGGCAAGAAGGAAAGTAGAAGGACATAGTGTGGTTTAAATAAATACTAATTGAAATAAAGCTTTGCAAGAAGATAAAAAGCAGAGCTTGAGAAAGTATATAGCATACCAAATCAGTATCTATAGCAGCATAACATCCCTTTGGAGTAACCAGTAGTTAGACTTCAAAAATGTATTTTATTAAAAGACATTTTCTGCATTTCAGTAAGTAAGCACAATTCTGACTTTTACTCAGAAGACTTTAGAAAGCCAACGGGATATAAAAAAGCAGTTGTGTCATGGTCAAGTGTGATATGTTCCCTATTTGAAGTTGTTGTTGTTTTGTTTTGTTTTGATTTGATTTTTAATTGGAAACTTAAGATATACCTCTACCATGAATAATTTTATAACTTAGAATAATTATTTCACTAGTTCTATGAAAATCAAGTGTATAGTGTCTTGAAGAAAATAAGAGATTTAAGGGGAAAATGTTCACTTCTAATGAGCAAAACAACAGCAAATAGACAATTTTGGGAGTGGATACTTTAGTCCTGGGAAAAGGAAGAAGTGAAAAAACATTGATTTTATTTTGTTTACATTTATTTGTTTGTTTGTTTGTTTGTTTGTTTTAAATCTATGTTAAGCATATAGTTAGTTAAAATCATTTGGAGGTGATTTCTGTAGTCTACAGAAGAGACAGAATTCTTCTTCCTCTTTACTGTATTTTCAAAATCCCAAACTCATTCATTCATTCCAAAGGAATATTACTTTAAAATGAGTAATAAATGAAAGCATCCATCAGTTTCTAAGCACCTGAAAACAGGACATTTTGACAGAAGAATGTGTAAAGAAATATTACAAAAGAACTGACCATTTCAGTAATTTGTATCACCAACGATGTTTAGATGCTACAGTTCTGTGATGAGTTGCATTGTTCAACTCCAAAAGGTATTTCACTCATGCGATAATTTAAGATGCAAATCTCTAAGCATTGTCTGTACTTGTCCTTCTAGAAAATAGCAATGGCAGAAATGAGCCAATAACATAAGATCAATAGAAAAGACATTTTTGTTTTAGGTGAACTGACAGGGAAACTAGAATTTCTATAAACCCAGAGTCTTGTAACTTGCAATCTACCCTCAAAATTATGGGTAGAGAGCTCTTACCTGTTCTTTCTGTAGAGAAACAGCATTGTTTTGTTTGAAACAATGTATACACTGTTGTTTATATAAATGCATAAACAAATTTTATCATTATACTTGCAGACTTTGAAAAATAGGAATATTTCTAATGTTAAAGTACCCAATTATACCGATTAAGAGAAACAGTGTATTGGAATTACGATAACTCACTTCATGGTCTCTTTATCTAACTAATATGCAATATTCAAAAGTCTACTTTGTCAAGTAAGCATGTTTTTATTATTTTTTGTCTCATTCTCAATATTACTTCAATAGGAAGAACTTGAGAGATACATAGTGATAATGAAAATATAAATGTTTTAGAAAATGATTTTTTGTTGTTGTTTTGGTTTGGCTTTGGTTTTCCTAGTAAGTATATTATGCAGTTTTAAAGTAATCATAGAAATACTTGGCATGTCATATCAGCAATGCTTCTGGAGGAAGGAACAGTAACTTCATAACAGAAAACAGCAAAATAGTTTGTTCAGGACAATAAGTGGAAATACATATTTCATTTTGAAGTGAATGAAAGATTTTTATGAAGCTGTTCAATTTTATGAAGTCTCTTCAAGGAAGTTGATTTATGAATTATTCTTTATTGTACTACATAAATGTTGTCAGATACAATTTCTTACTAGAAGTTATCCAACAGGAGATTGTGAAAAATAGCTTTCTGTAGGAGATTTTATCACCTTTTAAAATACATTCTCTTTCACTATCGTTATTTTTTTCCCCTGCTTATTCAATTAAGTTTTTTTTTGTTTTTCTAACTTTCAAGTGCTATTCAGTGCTACTGAACATCACTGACATTCTAAGAGTAATGATGTACTGCCTTTAAACAGAGAACCTATAAGCGCTGTTAGAATATACAATATTAAGTAAGCTTAAGCTTACTCCTACAGCAGTAGCATGTTGACTGTGTCAACATACCCAGAAAGAATAATATGAGAAATTTATTGTCAAAAATAATAATTCAATACACCAGAATAAAATATTCCTTCAGTTGTACTTTTGCCTAGGGACAGTGATTCGTCATCTGAACCAAATTTTACTTCTACTTTCTAATTTGGATAAGCTAATGACAAATGAAGATGTCAATAAGAGATCTGCTGGTGCACATTTGTCTATTTCCTTGCAGATTAAAACACAGCTTTTTGAACAGAAATTTAATAAGAATGTTAGATAAGTTTCCAAGTATTCAAAATATGTTGTGAATTCTACTGTTCTATTTTTTCAGCATATTCTTCTCCTTAGAGCCCCCTTTTGAAAATTTTTGATCTCCAAATTAATAGATTGATATTTCTTTATAATTTTAGCTTAATTTTTTTCTGGTACTTCTATTCAAGGTTCAGTTAGACTTCGTAGAGGAGAAAAGCTATTTCAGATCATACAGGTGAGTTTGCTTTTGTGTCACATACCATATTGCAAAAAATATAGATCTATAATTATATTGCAAAAAAAATAAACTATCTTCATGGAACCTTGTTTTCCAAGGCTAGGAAACTAGTTAGACAGCTTTTAGGCATCAAGGTTGTAAAAGAAAAAAAAAAAAAAGGTAGTGGGAAATGCATTGGATTTCAGAATGTGCCGGAAATTAGCCAGCAGCACATGTGCCTTCTTGAGGGGCTAACTTTCTACAGGACATGACTACAGTGCATATATACATCTCTTAGACTAACAAGAATGATAGAGAAAACTATAATGACATTAAGCTTTGTTCTGAATTCATAAATAATGATTTAGTTTAATTAGCATAAATGCATGGGTAAAGCAAACAACTTTTTATCTATTTTATTACTTTTGTGATAATTATTAGTTATACTCTTGTGATGAGTTATATTTGATGTAATATTATTTGATATATTAATTTTTTATCTTCTTAAAGAGGATTTCACAACTGTATTTATTATTCTAGACTGCAGTGCTTGTGCTGCTGTGTGCCTCTGTGAATGTAGTACCAAGTTGATGCTAAAGAAATGCATTGTTAGAAGTATTGTTAAGATATCACCTGCTGTATTGAATGCCACAGGAATCCATTTGTGATTGGAAACCACTCTATCATTTATATTTTAGCATTTACTAGGAACTTGAAGATGGATTTATCAAATACAGGCTCCTGAAAATAAAAATAAAAATAAAAATAAAAATGAGACATTGCTTGAGGTTTTCTTGTATGTTGTGTTGAAATATCAACACTTAAATGACCAAAGTATGATCTGACTCTTTTAATTAATAATTACTTGTTATAAAGTTCAAATACCGTATAGAAGACTTACAGCCCCAGAGGACTTGATTGTTAACTGCAGTCAGTGTTATTTTATGGTTCCAATAACTAAAATATGTGACTGTGATTTTATTATTGTTTCTAACAAAATAAATTGAATGTCTCTTCCATTTTCCTCTAGCTTCAGGCATTGGCTCTCTGTTTTATTATCTGCCACCATTAAAATTGAAAATCTGGGGCAAATTACACTTTTTCAGTATTTGATCAACAATGGAAATTGGGAATGTTCAAGCAATCAATATTCAATTAACATATTTAATATTAAGTATCAAGCTGCAGTGCCCTGTTCATTAAGATATTTACAGCCATATGGTAGCTTTTGTTTTTGGTGTCAGTTTGACTGGGTAGGCAATGCTTAGTCACAACATAAGATACACTTATTGATTCCTAAAAGGTCTTTATTCATGCTTGAGCCAAAGCAGCTGGCCAAGGGGTAAAGAGCACTCAAGTAACCCAAACCTCTGGATATTACTTTCTGTCGTACCATCTGTATGCTATTAAATATTCCCAACTTTTGCCAAGTTTGGCCAATTTGTATGTTAAATCAGGAGCTGAAAATGCTTTGGGGGGGAGGGGAAGGGTGGGGAAGATTAGATTGCAAACTCATGTATTAATCATTCTTTTCTGAAAATATAAATTCAAATATTGCTGCAAAAATAATAGCAGTAAGATGTAAAATTTCTCAGATGTTTAGACAAAAATAGGAGAACCTTGGCACATTTTATTTCCAGAGAATCATACCATCTTCCGACCTGAGAAGAGACAGTGTTCACCTCCTTCTTGGAAAAGAAGAAAAATCAAAACCAGTGTGAAGCATCAGTAGAATAAATTGCAATTTTTAAAAATGATTATTATTTTTATTTTTTTTCATTCAGTATATGCTATAACAAAGTGAGCCCTAATGCACTGGCTAATTACTGACATTTTATTTCATTGTAACAAATTAAATACCAAATCAATTTCAAGAGCCCAACATGTAGCGATACTATACAGGATGCTCTGAAATTACTATCTCCTATTTTGTTATGTTGGAGGTACAGCAGTACGCATTGAACCTTGCTGACACAATTCCATTACATTTTGTTTCCATGCAACAGATGGCAGCAGAGGGGCAGTCTGACAAAATGTTGTCTGACATGGATGAGCGTATGAAGCAAAGGTGTGGAAATGAATTCCTCCATGTGGAAAAAACGGCACCCATTGACATCCATCAAAGCTTACTGGTTGATTATGGAGACAGTGGATGAGAGCACAGGGAGGTGATGGGTTGTGTATTCCAGAACTGACAACTGCAGCAGTGGGTCATCTCCACTGATGCAGATTTCTACAAATAGTGTGCAGGCTGTGGTTCATCGCTACTGGAAATGTATGGCCAGATGTGGTGACTATGTTGGAAAACAGTTGTCATATTAAATGAATTTATATTTATTTCAATGAGAATACTTCCCTGCTGAAATCAAATATTATGCAAAAGTAACCTAACAAAAGTTTTAAATCAGTTACTCAGAAAAGTTACCACAGATGAACTAGTAGTATATAACAGCAGTGACCAACTGGTTACACAGAAAGAGGTTTAACTTTTAATGCAACACGGTATGTGAAAACTAAGTAGTTATGAAAATATTTTTTTTATGTTACTTATTCTTTCTTCCACTGAAGTATTTTTGGCATGTGGTGGTCACGATAACTAATTAGAATTCAGGACTAGAACACAAAGCCTATCATTAGTTTACTTTGACTAAACTTTCAAATTAACTAACTCGAACATTTATTCATTTTTAACTGCTTATATTTCTATTTGTTTAAATACATATTTCATTTATTTCCCAAGCAATGAAAAAATAAGACTATTTCTTGTTAATAATGAGATGATATAATAATTTGTGAAATTGACAAGTCTGAAATATTAATTTACTTTTAAGTTCTTATTTTGTTTGTATCTGTCTAGTTATATATCTACCTAAACTACCTACATATATTGTAGTTCAATTTATATACTCAAAATGTTCATATCAAATAAGCTAGAATGTTGGTTAGCTGGATTTTGCAAGTGATCACTCATAGAGGCAACAGTCTTACTTGAAGTATTCTTTCTTGCTTCCCTGATCAACAAGTAGTATAGAGTTTTGCCTATTGCATTAATCCATTATTCTTACGAAGTTTCTTGGTTACGATTCCTTCAGGTGAAGATATATATCTTGAAACACAGGTACAAGCAATGATATTAGAAATTAAATAACCAGTAAATAAATAGTTATTTGCTGAATGGTAATCAGTTTTTATTAAGATCAGCCTACAAACTCTCAACAAACAAGAAGAGATAAAAACCTTTCTTCATTTCAAATTGTCTTCATAACAGAAAAACAGACAAACAAACAAACAAACAAAGAAGAGTGGTATATATTTTTAACCAAGTTTTGAATTGGTTATTTATTTGGTTTTCCAGGTGGTAAATCAGGGATTTCACGGGTGGTCTTAATGCTTCATGTCAAGTGTCATATCAGAGTACAATACAGTGGCACCACTACTTCCCTATAAGTTTCAGATAAGTGTGTTAAATTGGAGTTGTCAGCTGCTCTTATTGAATGATGATGCTTAATTTTCCCAAATTGCTCATAACCTATTTGAGTTTTATTGAAGAATTAGGATACACAGTGAATGCCATCTTTAAAATTGAATCATTGAATGATCTCTTTCATCTTATAGATGCATAAATTGCTGAATAAATTTGCACTATGAATATGCATTTATTTTTTACTAACAATAGTTATGTTTTCTGACACTAAACAAATACAGAAATTATTTAAGGTTGATTAATGTTTTATCAATTCATTGAGATATGGTTGAGGCTGAGTATGAGTAAACAGTTAATTACATATAATTATGTGACAGTTGTCATGGTTTGATGATTTTTGTTGTCATTATTCCACATAATAATGTCATGCAGTGCACTAGAAGTTAAAAGAATCAATGCTCCAGTTCCCTGGATTGTCGACAGTTTCAGAGTACCTTTTACAGAAGAGAAAAAGAACTACATCTCCCAGAAGGCTTCACTGTTTTGTTTCTTTTTCATTCAAAGGAAAGATAAAACTTCTTGCAAGTCATGAGATATCCCTTCTTTTACTGTTCATCTCTGTGGTGGGTGCTCCCTAGCTGTCTCACTTTCAGCATTAGAGTAGGGTCTTCAGTTTTGGACACTCTTTTTCTCACACTTTATTTTATTTATTAGATTCAATTCCAATTATATTGTATTATATTTTGTTCTCTTGCTTTCTGATATCATGTTTAGTAAATTAGTTTTCTCCTTTAGCTGATTGATTGCCACCATTTTGTTCTTAGGACCATCTCCCTGTCTTTTCCCTACCCACCTTCGCCCTGTCCCAGGCACGGGTCTGCGGTTTCCCCCACCCCACTTAGTCACGGAACCAGTCAAATTGACCCCAAACTGTCTATAGAAGATCAATGTTCTATCAATTAAGTAACATCTATTGTACTTAACTAGGTTTAGGTACTTCTTAAAGTAATCTGTCAGATTTGCCTTGAAGTAAGAATTGGGCAGTTTGAGGTCCTAAAATACTTTGTGCAACATTTACCCTCACCCCAGATCTTTCACAGTAGCTTTCAATGAGGACAAACAGATGAATGAAAAAGGGCTGCGGAGACAGATTTTTCAGTTCAGAAATATCAGAAACACCTTGTTTGTATTTAGGTATGACTTAGTGATTTTACTGACAATTTTTTAAAAGTAATTGTCATGAATACTGACATAAATGGAACGTATACGGACATAAAATGTGCAAAAGTCTTTTTTTTCTTTTCTTTTCTTTTTTTTTTCTTTTTCTTTTTTTTTTTTTTTTTTTTTTTTTAAGTGCCACTATTCCAAATGGCTCTGCTAATATTCGGGTTTCTGAGAACAATCTTATGCTGTTAGCTGCATGTTATTATTTTCCTTTTAGGATTACACAGTTCATTTTTGGCTTATATGCAAAAGTTGCTTAGTACTTCAGTGCAAGAGAAAAGGGCAGAAGAAATGGTTACCTACGAAAATATGCTCCTCTGTTGCCCAGTTATAGCATAAACTTTGCCTTTCCAGATTACTATGTGAGGTAAAAAAGACTGAGTTCAGGTATTCAAACACTATTGTCTGAAAGCAGTACATCAGAATGTCCTAAATATGTTACATTTACTGTTAGTGTACAAATAATATTAATATCTCTGTTACAGCAGTCTGTTTCTATGATACCCAGAACCCAGACTGAAAATGTAATTAATCACCACTAAAGTAATTGTCCGCTGTTGAAACAAATCACCAATGTAGTTCAAATTACATTTCTGAAACTATAATATATATATTATATATAATAAAATATAATATACTATCTTGAGAATTATACTTGTTTCTTGTATTGGGAGTACAGTACTTCCATATGTAGCCTTTTAATGTGTTAAATTTATCCTAGTTTTATTCTTCTCTATTTCCAGAATTAGAAATTTGACAAACCCATAAACCAAGATTCTCATTGAGATTATATGGCCTAGACAGGGGTTTTCAGAACACATATCTTCCTGTAGATAGCAGTTGGACGAAGGCCTTCAATGGCATGAAGGAAGAAAAAAATTAATGCATAATCACAGTTGCTTTATGTAATTATTTTTATGTTAAGAAGCTGTAAAAGTGATTTACATGTATTTTCATAATAAAATTGTGACAGATTCATAACAGTGTAAGGGCTCATAAGAAATTGATTAATAATATGAAAATGTTTAGTTAATTTTAGTATGCATTTTCTAATTGCACTGAACAAGAGTTTCTGTCTTCTAAGAGCTGTGAAAGTAAAAAAAGATTGTGTTTTCTCAGCAACTCCTTACAGTTTGAGCTGACACATTATTATTGTTCTTTGCATATGCACTTTCAAGGTTTCTCAACTTCAGACCATTGTGGATTGTTCACATAGCTGAGCTGTCCATACATACTAGTTTGATTATAAAAAGTGCACATATCAATGCAAACTTCACAATTTAATTAATCTAGCTGAATTGTGTAGTTTACATGGATAATCTTCACTATTTGTACTCAGAGTAGTACGTATGGCTACTTCAACTATATGCATAAAGCACTGTAGTCTGAAGTATCTGTTGTCAACTAGGTATTTTCACCATGAGCTCTCCCATAGAAGCAATACTGACTAGGATGCCTCTCAGTCACACTTCATTAAATGGACGATGGTGACTTATTTGCAAAGATGTATTGTTCAGGTGAACTGTTTTTATTCCTAGTATAAGTAAGTAATTTGGAAGCCTGTCTGAGACTGGTAAGGAGGTCCCAAATCAACATGAAACAATCAACATCACTTTGTGGACAATTTTACATTTGAAAGCATTTATTAGAGTTGTTTGCCTTTGAAAGGGAGAGCTCAGAAGTTTTTATTGGCTGAAGGCTTGGTCTGTGAGCAAACAACTTCATATTGATATAGGAAACTGGGAGGTGATACCATTGTATCCTGTGAAGACAAGATGCAAGCTAGTGTCACCCTGCTTCCCCTTGCCTGCTGACTTAAATTTTCAAGGCCTGGAAGATGGGAACAAAGGAGTTCCTGCTGAGATCCCTAAGCCAGAAGTTATCTCTCCAAAAGAGCTAGCTCGAGCACTTTGGACTATACTTTTATAGTGTCATCACTGGTTGTCATCAACTGAACAACACCAACTCCGATAACCCACCACTACTGAAGATCAGCACCTGAAACCAAGGCATCACTGGATCTAAGAGTGGTGAATCACTTTGCATTGCTGTATTTATATATCAGTCTCTCTTTTCCCATTCTCAATCTTCTTTTATTCTTTTACTCTTTGTAGTACCTGTTGCCTAAAATTCTCTTACCTGTAATGCTTATTAATTTTAATCAACCAGTTAGCCAATTTTACTTCCAAGTAGTTATTGTTAGTTGTTAAGTAAGCTCTCAAAATATTGCTGTGTATTATTCCTCTAAGTATTGGACTCCACAATGGAGTCCCTTGCTGACTAGGGGAGGTATGACTTAGGAGATGGAAAAAATATTCACCTCCCTCAGATCCCACAGAGTTGGATGAGATGCCTACCACTTATTCTTCCAAGAACTTCTAAACCTTCAGAGTATATTAGGTAAGGATCCGCTTCAAGATCTGTAAAATTCCATCTCTATCCAGCTGCAACTTTCCTGCTTCTCTTCTATTTTGTCTCTAAGATGTTAATTAATATTTTATTTTTATTTTATTTCACTTTCTTATTTGAATGTAATAACAGCTCTGTTTGTCCCTCTTTTTCCAAGCTGTCACTCTCTTGAAGTCTTTTCCCAGCCCTCTGTGATTTGATCAAATTGCCACGAGGGAAAATGTTGGGATGGTGCTCATTCAAACTTCTCCCAGCAATTTTTGAGCATCATAGGGTAGAGGAAAATGAGAACAATAGTGACTGTAAAATGATATCCTGCTTTTGTATCTTTATTGCCATCACTGAGTAATCAAATCTGCTGACTAGCTAGCTAAAGCCAGATTATTCTGACAGAAATATAGAAAGGTCCTTTCTCTAAAAATCAAAGCAAGTTCCTCTTGTCTCGAAAGTATGATTGTGGGTTGAGATAAGGATTGTAAGATCCTCATCAATTACTCTCATGGGCAAAGCAGACAGTATCAGGAGATTAATGTAACTTATTGTCAGTTGTTAGCAGATGAACACTGAGAACTAAAAACAAACTAAAAACACCTTTCCCCCATTCACTCTTTTCTTCCTCTTCCTCCAAAATGGCAAAAGAGAATGGAGAATTAGTGTTACAATTAGTCCGTAATGCTTTGTTTCTGCTACTCTGACAAATTCAACCTCACTTTCCTTTCCTTCTCCAGTGTGGGATGCATGGCTACATGTGGAGATCTGTTCATCGTGGTGCCCATGGGATGCAGTGGGCAGCCTGCTTCTCCATGGTCCTCTCCTTTGGTGCAGGGAGCTTCTGCTCTGTGCCTGGAGCACCTCTTGCCATCCTTCTGCACTGATCTTGGTGGCTACAGGGCTATTTCTCTCACATTTACCTCTATTTCTTGACTGCAGTTTTTTAGCCTTTCTCAAGTACATTATCATGGAGGTGCAACTAATGTCACACATGTCGCAGTTCTGTCCAGTGATTATTCCCTTTTGGAGCTGGCTGGAGCTGTCTCTGATCTGTCAGTTCCTGGACAATTCATGCAGAGACTTCCCCTACAGACCCACCACTACTAAAATCTTGACACGTTAGCTCAATACAGTATTCTGAAAGAAGAATGTAACTGGCAGCTTTAGATAATGTGTGGAAAAGAGACTGACCCTAGACTCACCACAATCTTCTTTCCATATACAAAGATATACATTCCATATACTTCTTATAACAATCTTGTTATAAAGAGCAATAAGGCCTCCCAAGTCTCCTCTTCTCCAGACTTAATAATCCCAGTTCCCTCAGACACTCCTAATAAGACCTGTGTTCTGGACCCCTCATCAGCTTCATTGCCCTTCTCTGGACACACTCCAGAGCTTCAGTGTCTTTCTTGTAGTAAGGGGCCCAAAACGTAACACAGTACTCAAGCTGGGGCCTCGCCAGTGACAAGTAGAAAGGGATGATCACGTCCCTAGTCCTACCAACTGCACTATTTCTGGTACAAGTCAGGGTGTTTCCAGCCTTCTTGGCTACTTGGGCACACTGCTGTTTCATTTTCAGATGACTGTCAGCTAACACCCTTTTCCGCCATGCAGCTTGCCATCCACTCCGCTTCAAGCTTGTAGAGATGCATGGGGTTATTATGTACAAAGAGCAGGACCCAGCAGATGGTTTTGTTGAAGCTTATGCAATTGATCTCAGCCCATTTATCCAGACTAACCAGATCCTTCTGTAGGGCCTTGCTACCCTCAGGCAGATCAACAAATGTTCTGCCCCGGAGGTTTCTTCAGCAGCATCTTAGGCAGAAACTAAATGCCTGTAAGCAAGAAAATAAGATTGCAATGTATGAAGAGGGCCAAGCCATGATGCTGAACTATACTTAAACAGTAGTTATAAAGCCAGATCAAAACACAGCATCAGGAAAAAGATGATGGATAAAGAGGGCAAAGTAGGGAAAGATAGCTCAATAAAAGTTCTGTTTCATTAGTCCAAGTGGAATATGTATAGTCAGTATGTGTTTTTTTTTATCTGTCTGTATCATTCTTTCTTTTTAATATGAGAGTTTTACCAGAGCAGTGCTGTCATGTGATGCATATCACAAACATCTCCTTGTGGCATGCACAAACCGGTAAAAAAACATTCTTCCATTGGACACTTTTGTCTAGTTTCCTGGGTTTATACTAGTTTTTCAAACAATGAAAGGCATGAACAGATACAGAGAGCTTCAGCAAGCATTTTAATTTTTCTTCTTACAGGAACTGAGATAAAATACATCATTAAAACAAACATCATAAAAGATCAAGCAATTATTTAAACAAACGTGTATTTACAGATACACCTGATAGCAAATTTCCTTTACAAGTTAGAGCATTTCATGGCTGATGTGACTGGCAAGTATTAGATTAAATGGTAGAAACTACAGGAAGCTATCGTATCGTACAGAAAAAAATAATAATAATAATAATTAAATAAATAAATATATATACATAAATGAATGAGTGAATAAGTAAATAAATAGAAGAACCCATAATTTACTAGTTTAAGATTAAAATAATTTACTTTTCCTCCAACTTAGAAACTTAAGCCTAGGTGATGAAATTTAGCATAGCTTCACTGACTTCAGTGGACCTATGCCAATTTCATATCAATTATATTCCTATGGAGTCGATTTAATGAGGATTATTGTCAGTTTCTAATGTAAATGATGACATAGAGCTTATTGTTCTTTTTAGCTGAGTGTTATTTAGCACTTCTGTTGCATCTTCATCTCTTTTTTTTTTTTTTCTTTTGTGCTACTTGAGAAAATTTAATGTGGAGAAAATAATTTGTAACTAGTAACTAAAAAATGTCAAAATACTCATTTTGAGAATATGAAGCTCAGTGATTATAAGGAATAGTCTTCAAAAGGAGTACGGATCTTCAGCACATTTCGGCCAATTTTTTAAAAAAAATATTATGTGCATTTTCACTCAGGAATGGACTATATAATTGTAGTATGGAGGAAAAGCTATACTCAGGAAGTTACGAGTTATAACAGAAATTAAGAGTCTAAGAATCTTGGTTAATTATTCTCAGCCCTGGATTTCAATCTATTAAGATAATTAAACAGAAGAAAAGAATCTCGTATGAATATCAGACAATTCTAGAGATTCAGAGCAAAGGACACTTGCAATGAATTCAAATCCAGAACCCATTATTATCATTTTCCATGGCAGAGTTCCTTTTTCAATGATGTAATTTGAATTAAAAGGTTCTAATATGCAAAAATGGAAAACAGGAAGGAAATGATTTAAACCAAAAGATGTGCCAGCGTACAGCAGAGTGTTCTGTGATAGACTATATATTGTAACTTAGAATTTTGGAATACTCCCAATAAAACAAGATGAATAATGAAGTAATAAGGTCCCAATTAGGCATGATTATTTTATATGATTCAAAATGAATAGTGATTTATGAATTTCCTTTGACTGCTTAATAACATCAGGTGAGTGGGTTTTTAGACACTTTCCCTTTGGCACCATCCTAATCAAAGTAAATACATTTCCGTTCCCACTATAATCATCTGCATACTGGCAAAGGATAAAATTATTTTTTCTGTACCAAATGAAAAGATACTTCCTCATTATATTTCTGAAGGAAAGATCTGTGGCATCTGATGATCTCTGAACTCAGTGAATACTGAAATTTATAAATGCATGACTTGCATATATGTAACTCCCAATACATTTCCACTGAGATCTGGTCATTCAGCTACATTTTTCTGGATCTAGATTTTAGGACTTACGTGATTTGCTGAAGACAGGCATTATTTTGTGTTATGATTCAGGACCTGATCCTGTAAGCATATCTTCATATAGCTCTCAAATTATCACAGAACTCACTGGGACAATTACTGATTCTAAGAAATGGATGTGTAGGAACTTAACTTACAGCAGAGATTTGTTACTGTTGACCAAGGTATCCTTTATTGGTGTAGCTGGGGTAGCATTGGGATAACTATCCAAGAATGCTCCACCAGCTGATCATTCATGAACAGATTATATTTCCATGTGTTTTACATATTAATTACATTCCCCAAATCTAATCCTATACACTCCCAATGATTGCCCAAAAGACATAGCCTTGTCCTCCTGGAATTGTGATAGTCCATTGCTTGCCCACTGTTAGTGGACAGGGGAAGAAGATGGAGGAGTGTCATTTGCATCCTCCCAACATTCCTTTTGTCCCAAAGATTGCCATGGAATGCAAGGACATCCTGGGAAGTCTGCATACACAGACAAGGAAGACAAATGGGAATGTCTTGATGCTGACTGTCACATTTTAGGGTAATTCTGCCTCTTATGTGCAGATCCTGGCAGAGGTGAACTGGAAGAGGTGATTGCTGAACCGCTCTCTATCATCTTTGAGAGTCTTGGAGAATGGGGGAGGTGCCTGAAGACTAGAGGATAGCCAGTGTCACTCCGCTCTTCAGAAAGGGAAAGAAGGAGGATCCAGGTAATTATGGGCCAGTCAACCTCACCTCTGTCCCTGGAAAAGTGATCAAACAGCTTGTGCTGGATGCCATCTCCAGACAATTGGAAAGAAAGGAGGTTATCAGGAGTAGTCAGCGTGGGTTCACCAAGGGGAGGTGTCACGGGGTTATCAAGATCAATCTGTGTCAGTGACAGGGGAGGGGCAGTAGGCCCGTGGGTTCCCCTTGGCCCCCCTGACAAATGGGAAGGAAAGAAGGGAAAGGGGTAGGGAGATGGGAGTTCAAGGGAACAAACGGAGCAGCGGCAACAATCTGAGGAGTAAAACTTATTTACTAACTATGATATCGGAATGCAAGATAACACACTATAATACAATATAATTAGAATTGAAGCTAATAAATCAAATATAATGAGAGAGAGAGGTTTCCGAAGACCGAGAAGCCTACTTTGAAGTTGAAGGCACCGTGGCTTGGAAGCACACCCACACCCACTGCCAGGAAGTGAGAGAGAAAGAACGAGCGTCGCTTCCGTGACGTATTTTCCCTCTCTGACCGCAAGGTCCCCTGGGACGTGTAGTACTTCTTCTCTGTGCTCCACATGATGTTATGATGTGGAATACCAATAGCAAAAATTACAAAACTATGACAGGAGGTCATGCTCAACCAACCTGGTAGCCTTCTATGACGTTGTCACTGGCTGGCTGGATGGGGGAAGTGCGGTGGATGTAGTCTACCTTGATTTCAGCAAGGCATTTGATACTGTCTCCCACGACATGCCTATAACAAAGCTGAGGAAGTGTGGGATAGATGAGTGGACAGTGAGGTGGGTTGAGAACTGGCTGACTGGCAGAGCGCAGAGTGTTGTCACTGTCCAGTCCGGTTGGAGACCAGTAACTAGCAGTGTTCCCCAGGGGTCGGTGCTGGGTCCGGTCTTGTTCAACATCTTCATCAATGACTTTGACAAGGAGATAGTGGCCACACTCAGCAAGTTTGCTGATGATACGAAGTTGGGAGGATTGGCTGACACACCTGAAGGCTGCGCTGCCGTTCAGAGAGACCTGGACAGGCTGGAGAGCTGGGCGGTAAGAAACCAGATGAGGTTTAACAAAAGCAAGTGTAAAGTCTTGCACCTAGGGAGGAATAATTGCATGCACCAGTACAGGCTGGGGGATGACCTGCTGGAGAGGAGCTCTGCAGAGAGGGAGCTGGGTGTCCTGGTGGACGACAGGTTGGCCATGAGCCAGCAGTGTGCCCTTGTGGCCAAAAAGGCCAATGGCATTCTGGGGTGCATTAAAAAGAACATGGCCAGCAGGTCGAGGGAGGTGATCCTCCCCCTCTACTCTGCCCTGGTAAGGCCTCATCTGGAGTACTGTGTCCAGTTCTAGGCTCCCCAGTACAAAAAAGACAGGGATCTCTTGGAAAGAGTCCAGCGGAGTGCCACAAAGATGGTGAAGGGGCTGGAGCATCTCTCCTACAGAGAAAGGCTATGTGAACTGGGTTTGTTTAGCCTTGAGAAAAGAAGACTGAGAGGGGACCTGATCCAGGTCTATAAATATCTAAGGTGTGGGGGCAAAGTGGTGAGGCCAGACTCTTTTCAGCAGTGTGTGGAGACAGGACAAGGGGAAACAGCCAAAAACTAGAGCATAGGAAGTTCTGCATGAATGTGCGCAAGAACTTCA
The DNA here is from genome assembly GCA_030625065.1 of Alectoris magna. NCBI lineage: Eukaryota > Metazoa > Chordata > Aves > Galliformes > Phasianidae > Alectoris > Alectoris magna. The sequence continues at coordinate 46,505,938 of CM060564.1, forward strand.
CAGTGCAGGTGACGGAGCACTGGAACAGGTTGCCCAGGGGGGTTGCGGAGTCTCCTTCTCTGGAGATATTAAAGACCCACCTGGAAGCCTACCTGTGCAACCTGGTGTAGGAAACCTGCTTTGGCAGGGGGTTTGGACTCGATGATCTCTGGAGGTCCCTTCCAACCCCTACGATTCTGTGATTCTGTGATCCTGCCTTCCTTTGAAATTGATAAGTGACAAGGACTTCACTAAACATCCACAGTTTTTCAATTGTTTCTTTTGCCTTGCCAGAGCAGAACAGTCTTACAACGTTTCTTCCCACCTACAGTGCTACATCACAATTATCATCCACAACATGTAGAGGCTATTGTCGTGCTGCAAGCAAGCATTAACAGAATATTTTGTGTAATTACTTCTTCATATCATTATTCATTGGCTTATTTTCATTGTGGACAATATTTTTCTTTCTCAGGAATTAGCAATACCGTTTTGTTTGTTTCCTTTGTTTTGTTTTGTTTTGTTTTGTTTTGTTTCTACCAGTCAGTGAGGGAATTAAGAGATAATGCGAAAAGAGAAGAACAGTAGAATTTCCTGCACTCCAAAGCAAAACTTCAACAACAACAACAAAGACTTTTTTTTTTTCTTATGTAGGGCAGATAAAGGTAGGTTTAATTCATATTAACAATAAAAGTGTCAAAATATACTCATGAGAATATCATTTCTCCTTGCAATTTTTCCCATTTTTCCATTTTTTCCAAGCATTTTTCTAGCAACAGATCATCTGGTTAATAAAATTCAAAAGGTCTTTTTCCATCAAAATCTACAAGGTTATCAATGAGTAAAGCGATTCAATCAAAATACAGTAGCTCCAGGCAGTAAAGAAGCTACCTTTAAAAGTACAAATTCAAGAGATTATCCTAAATTGTATTGTTTTACTGGGAATTTCATACAAAGCTTGTTTTCTAAGCCTTGGTCCTGTTGTTCATGAGCAGGTACATGATCTGTTTTTCTCTCACATAGCTAATTCAGATGCTAATAGCAACTCTCAAGGAAAGGTAAAGGCAAAGGCAAAGGCAAAGGCAAAGGCAAAGGCCAAAGGCAAAGGCAAAGGCAAAGGCAAAGGTAAGGCAAGGCAAGGCAAGGCAAAGGAACTTTCTTCTATTTTATAGTTTGATTTGTGGAAATCAAACTCTATAGCCAGGGAGATATAGAGCAGGTATGTTTATTCCAGCACTGCGCATATCGCCGGATGCAAGGGGGATCGCTCCTCCTAACTTGCACACCCACAAACAGAAACATCACATTTTTAAAAGTCAAGCTCATACATAATCAGTAGATTTCCAAGAACTCATTTGCATATTCCGTCCCTTTCCGAGAAATCATTTACATAATGTCTCTCCTCTTGGGGCATACTGTAGCCTCCTCTGGTGGTCGTTGGATGAAGGCTTGATGTCTTCCTCCTCATCTGGTGGTCATTCTTGGATGAAGTCAGTAGTCTTCATCATTGTGTCCTTCCAACCTTTGTCCAAGTTTAGAGCATTCCCCTTATCTTGCATGCCTCTGTAATGTTTGTTCCCCTTTCCATTGTTCTCATTGGTCCCTTCTTTGCTGACAGGAGATGGCTTTCTTTTGGGATAGCTCACTGTAGCACTTCCTTGGGGCTACAGAAGTTAAGCTAATCAAGTGCTTCCTTGGGCCAACAAAAGCTAGGCTAATCAGGTGCTTCCTTGGGCTAACAAAAGTTAAGCCAAGCAAGTGCTTCCAAAAACTAAACTAACGTTTTCTTGAGCTCGCAAAAGCTGCTATTAATTTTCTAAGTCCTGCATCCTCTAACTCCTTACTTCAGTTTGCATAATTTGGTGATGGTTGTTTGGCATGAATGAGTTTGATTGTAATGTCACTGTTTATAAATGACATTATTTTCATCAATATTTCTCAATTAAAGGAATTATGAGTATGAACTTCTTACTCTGACACAATTTATCTAAATATGCTTTGTTCCCTACTGCGCAATATACCTCAGATTATTAGCTATTTTGGTAGTTAGCTGAAATGTTGATAAATCTGTGACTGTTAGACTCATTTCTTGTATGTTTCCTGATACTGTCTATCCAGTGTCTGGGAAGTCTTTCTGGGCAATTTTTGGAACATATGGTCCACAGCAGCCTTTCTGTGCCCATATGGAACAGGTTTCCAGGAAATTTCTGTTGGACTCCTGTCAAATTTTACTGAGATATATAGTCACATTAGTCAAAGTCATTTCACTCTTGGAGTTCTCTTTCCATCAGTATGAATATGTGATTGAATGTTAAATGAAAATAAATGAACAGTATAAAAATCTCAATAAAGATTATTTTACTCTATCTAATCTTGCTATTGGCATATACCACACTATTCCAAGCTATTCCATAAAATTAAAATATACAAAACGCAAAGTTCCGCATCGTACAAGTTAATGAGATATTTGGTTTTGGTTTAAATAGAAAAAAGAATAAAACCTATGCATGGACTATGTGGTGGATAAAGAATTGGCTGGATGGCTGAAGCCAGAAAGTTGCTGTGTGTCTAGGCGGCGGCCGTTGACGAGGTATCTGTCTTGGGAACAGTGCTTTTCAACATCTTTATCAAGCACCAAAGCAGTTGGTTCTAGTGTACCCTCAACTAGTTTGTGAATGACACCAAGCTGATTGATACAGATAATACAATAGAAGTCAGGGATGCCACACAAAGGGACATGGACAAGCTTAAGATGTAGGCTCACATGAACCAAATAAGATTTAATAAGGCCAAGTGCAAGGTACTGCACCTCTGCCAGGGTAACCCCAAGTATGTGTGCAGACTAGAAGAAGAACTCACTGAGAGCACTCTTGCAGAGAAAGACTTGGGTATTCCAGTGGATCAGAAGCAGAACATGAGCCTGCAGTGCACACTTGTATCTCACAAGGCCAGCTGTGTCATGCAACTGCAACAAAAGAGGAGTGGGCAGCAGGGCAGGGAAAGTGATTATCTCCACTTGTTCTGCCCTCATAAGCCCTCATCTGGAGCATGGTGTCCTGAACTGGAGCCCCCGCACAAGAAAGATGTGTAACTACTTGAGGAGGCTGATGAAGATGATTGAAGAGCTGGAACATCTTTCTTATGAACGAAGGCTGATGGAGCTGAGCTTATTCAATCTGGGGAAAGAGAAGGCTCTGGGAATACTTTCCAAAGGGCCTCCCAGGGCATTGAAGCCTTCCAATAATTAAAGGAAACAGAAGGCAGAATGACTTTTTACATTGACTGATAGTGAAAAGACAAACACGGAATGGCTTTAAACTAAAAGAGGGGAAAATTAGATTAGATATTAGGAGGAAATTATTTAGTCAGAGGGTGATGAGTCACTGGAACAGAATGTCCAGAGAAGTTGTGGATGTCCCAACCCTGGAGAAGTTTAACAGGCTGTATGAAGCCCTCAGCAGCTCTATCTAGTGGGTGGTAACTCTGCCCACAGGAGTGGGGTTGGAACTAGATGGTTGTTAAGATCCCTTTCCCACCCCTTCCCCCTCCTCCTCCTGCTCCGTCTCCCTTTTCCTCTTCCTCTCCCTCTCCCTCGCCCTTTTCCCTTCCCCTCCCCTTCTCCCTCTCCCTTCCTTTCCCCTTCCCCCCCTTTCCCTTCTCCTTCCCGTTCCCCTTCCCCTCCCTCTCCCCCTTCCAATCCTGCATATACAATTCTTATGGATTGTGTACAACTTCATATACAATTCACAAGATAAACATAAATATGTACTAAATTAATATATTTAAAATTCGAATTTAATACATAATATAATTTATATGGAAGTAAGAACTGAGTAACTTACAGGAAAATTATTCATGAACATGTTATGTTACTGAAAATGCAAGAAGTCACAAATAATTTGTCTTTGTCCCTATGAGTCTTAAGATTCTTAAATTCAAGTTATACTTTTATTTTCAGGTCAATTACACTTTTGACTTGGAAGGTACAAGGACAAACATGGAGGTCTGGAGAGGAGAAGGCTCAGGGGAGGCCTTATAGCTCTCTACAACTACCTGAAAGGATATTGTGGCAAGGTGAGGATCAGGCTCTTCTCCCAGGTAACTAGCAATATGATAAGCATGTAACAACTGACTTTGAGTTGCTACAGGGGAGGTTCAGGTTGGATATTAGGAAAAAAATATTCTCTGAAAGAGTAGTCAGGCACTGGAATGGAATGCCCTGGGAGGTAGCTGAATCGCCATCCCTGCATGTGATCAAGAAACAGGTAGATGTAATAGTAGGAACATAATTTTAATGGTCAGCATTGGTGGCAAGTGGACGGTTGGACAAGATGATCTTGGAGGTTTTTTTCTACGATTCTATGAAAACACAACAAATACATGTTTGGTCACCTACCTCATTTCAAGACTGTTAAGAAGGGAGGGATGGGACCGTTAATTTACTCAAAAAGAAAGGGAATAAGGCAACTTCAAAGTAGAAATAACATCCATAAACAAACAAAAGAAAAATAAGAAACAAACAAACAAAACCGTAAAATGCAATGAAAAACATAAATGTAGCTTATGTCAGTTAAGTTTACCAGTCCTGATGCTGAACCTTCTTTTAAACACAACATATGGGGAAGATGATAATATAACGGCATTTGATAATTTTCTTCTTCCCCTTTGTCCATGTTTTCAGTCAACTGAATAATTCAAGTGACAGCACAGCTGAAACAATGTGATATGTAGAGATGCAAAGAATGAAGGAAGCAAACATTTGGGGGGAAAATAAATAAATAAATAAATACATACATACATATATATTGCAATTTCAGGTAGGTATAGGTTAGATGCATTGAGATTCTTTAGAAAAATTGTAAAACTGTAGGAAAAAAAAAATATTGCTTCAGTATTACTAAGTGTGGAATGTTATTTTTATCTTCACCTCTAATACATGCAAAATACTGACAGCAGTTTGTATAAACATACAGTACCAGATGCCTACAGGTTATAAGAAAAAAAAAAGGAAGATTGTTTTGGATGTATTTTTTAGCTAAAATAAAACAGTCAAATAATGAATCCAGGTACAAAATAATAAGCTGATCCTAAAACATGGTACATTCAAAACCAGAAATATCTAATTTGCAAAAATGTCATATTTTGTTAGTAAAATGTGTTTTTTACTCAGCTGCAGGAGAATTATATATCGCTCAAAACAGTAGGAAGAAATCAGCATAGGGTGATCTTCCTTTGGAGCGTTTTAACTCAGGACACTACTCTAGACATTTATTAGTCTGCAACGGTTGTCAAAGGTATGGAAAAAGACTCACTATAACAAAATGAAACAAAGTAAGAATAAACTTGGAGAAACATGTTCTGTGCAGTTTTTCCTCAATACAATAACAAAAAATCTACAAATCAAATTAATGAATGCAAATAAAAAATCTCAGTCCCCTGAGGATTTATTTTATATTCCACATCTTTAGGTTCTATGTTACTTGCAGTGCCATAAACAACATTTTTTCCTTAAGAAATGCCTTCAAATAACCTGTTGAATAAGTTCACTATTTGATACACAGCCTACTCCATGTATCTTTTTCCTTTGATGCAAAAGCACAAAAGACATGGGGATTCAACTTTATTTTCTCATCCATAATTAGTTTAGACCATATCATCGAAATAGAAATAAAGATACCAAGGTTCTGAAGTATTCTTCAGATGTTCATTATAATAAAAGTAAAAATATTATTACAAAAAACATATGTTTAATGTTTTTCATGGAATCATAGAATCATAGAACAGATTGGGTTGGAAGATACCTTTGTGTGAATCCTTTGGGGTTTTTTTTGCTCAAAACTTGCTTTCTGGGGTATTTCTTATCTAGGAGATGAGAGGTGGGTTTTACCCTGTGGCAATCAACATCACTATGTGGACAAACTTACATTTGAAAGCATTTATTTGGAGCTGTTTGCCTTTGGAAGAGAGTGCTCAGGACTGTTTAATGGCAGAATATCTGGCATTTGACCAAATAACTCCAGCTTGCTGTGGGAGACTGGGGGATGATACCATTGTATCTTGTGAAGGCAAGATACAAGCTGGCGCCTCCATGCTCCCTCTTACCTGCTGGCAAGGCCTGGAAGATGGGAACATAAGGAGTTCCTGCGGAGATCCAAAAGCCAGAATCTGTCACTCCAAAAAGAGCTGACTCAACCACTTTGGACTTACTTAGAAGTAAGTTTGTACTGCAATTGGAAATTGTCACCGTGGTCACCATCATTGTCAATGTAACAACAACACCCACAACTACTGAAGATCAGTGACTGAACTACGAACCGCGCTGGACCCATGGTGGTGACTATCTCCCTCTTCTGAGAGGTTGACTGTGTTTTTGCAGTAGAAGCTTACAGAATTTTCTGTATGTAGTGTAGGCCTTTACTGAACTTATAACACTCTTGTGAAACAGTTACGTAAGCGGTTTTTCTTCCACTAAGAAAGTTGCTGAACAGAGTAAAAAGTTAAGATTTGGGGAGTTCTGACTTGGGTAGAATTGAGACAGGTACAAGATAAGGCAGTATGCAGGGTGGAGGGAGTGCCTAGCATGGGACAGGACAAACGTGCTCACTCTTGGAAATATTGCCCTCCTATCTCCATGGGAAAGTACAAAATATACCAAAAAACAACAGGTTGGTAACAGATCTTATATGGAAATGTATCATAGCAACAGTGTCGGGGAACCTGTGAGCCTGAGACACTCAGCCAATGAGCAAGTACCAGGAGAGCATTACCTGTGTTGGGTTTAGAGTATATAATGGAAGGATTTTCACTGACTGGTGTGCAATTTCTCGCATGTCAATAGGGAGCGTGTGCCCGTTATTGAAATAACGAATAAACATTGCTGCTATCACAAAGATCCTTGCCAAACCTGAAGTTTTTGACTTTGAGTATTTCTCACACTCCTGCTTCCTATAAAGACTCCTTGCTTCTATTTCCTATTGCCCTTCTTGCCTCTCCCATCACTCTAATTTGTAGTAGTGTCTGTCCTCCCCTTCCCCATTTTCCTGATTAAGATTTGTAACAAACTGGTTGGACCAACATTTGAACCATTTTTTCTTAATCTCATGCCAGGTATACATATATCAAAGAATCTCCCCTCCCTCCTATGAATTGGAACAAGACAACCTTAAAGTTCCAACCCCTATTACCTTAGAACCATCAGAACATATAAAAAGTCAGTCTCCCTCCTGCTTGAAGGCCATAATTAGGGCTTTCTGTTCTCCAGACAGGACAATCCCAAATTCCTGAGGCTATCTTCAGAAAAAAAGGTGCTCCAGCCCTCTGATCATCTTCATGGACCTCCTCTGGACCCACTCCAACAGCTCCTCATCCTCTTGTGCTGGGGACCCCAGGCCTGGATTTAATATTCCAGACGGGGCCTTATAAGAAGAGAATAGAGGGAGACAATCACCTCTCTTGCCCTGATGGCCACCCTTCTTTTGATGCAACCCAAGACTCAGCTGGCTTTCTGGGCCTCAGCTGCACGCTGTTGGTTCAGGTCAAACTTTTCATCTACCAGGACCCCCAGTTCCTTTTCAACAGAGCTATTCTCAATGAGTTCTTCTGCCAATCTATATACATATCTGGGTTTGCTCAAACACAAGTGCAATACCTTGCACTAGGCTTTGCTGAACTTCATTCAGTTCACATAGACCTATTTCTCAAGCCTGTCCACATCAGTCTGATGTGTAGACACATCAGTCTTGATGGCATAACTTCCATCTATCATGTCAACTACAAAATTCAGTTTGGTGTCACCTGCAAACTTGCAAATGGTGTACTAAGTCCCACTGAACTCATGAGAAAAGGTGCTATGCTAGACCCTATCCTCACCAATAAGTAGGGGTTGATGAATAATATGAAGCCGAAGAGCAGCCTTGTCTTTAGTCACCATAAAATTGTGGAATTCAAGATCCTTAGGGTGTCAAAGAGGATGTACAGTGAGCTTGCTACTCTGGAATTCAGGAGAGCAGTTTTTGACCTCTTCAGGGAACTGCTTGGTAGGATAACTGCTTTCTTGGCCTGAACTATCTCCTAAGGGGAAAACATAATTCCCATTTTCATGGAGGAAAAAAATAGAAGATCCAGGAAACTACAAGCAAGTCAGTCTCACCTCTATACCTTGGCAAGATCATGGAGTAGATCTTCTTGAAGGCCCTACTAAGGCACATAAAAAATAAAAATGAGGCAATTGGTGGTAACTAACATGGCTTCACCAAGGGCAAACTGTGCCTGACAAATTTGGCAGCCTTTTATGATGGAGTCACAGCATCAGTGGACAAAGGAAGAGCAACTGATGTCATCCACCTGGACTTATGCAAAGCATTTCACACTGTTCTGCATGACATCCTGGTCACCATATTGTAGAAAAATGGGTTTGATGAATGGACCACTCACTGGGTAAGGAATTGGCTGGATGGTGACACTCAGAGAGTTGTGGTCAGTGGTTCAGTGTCCACATGGAGACTAGCAATGACTGGTGTTCCTCAGGGATCAGTGCCGGTACCGGTGTCATTTAACATCTTTGTAGGTGATGTGGACATTGGGATCAAGTGCACCCTCATCAAGTTTGCATACAACATCAAGATGAGTGGTGCAGCTGATGTGGTTAAGGGAATGGATGCCATCCAGACCGATCTGGTCAGGCTAGATAGGTGGGCCCATGACAATCTCATGAAGGCCAAGTGCAAGGTCCTGCAACTGGGTCAGGGCAATCCCAAGCAGACACAGGTTGAACAGAGAATGGCTTCAGAGCAGCCCTGAGGAGAAGGATTTGAGAGTGTTGATTGATGAAAGATTCAACACGAGCCAGCATTGTGTGCTTGCAGCACAGAAGGCCAATCGCATCCTTGGTTGCATCAACAGAAGTGTAACCAGCAGGTCGAGGGAGGTGATTCTGCCCCTCTACTCTGCCCGTGTGAGACCCCACCAGCAATACTGATTCTAGTGCTGGGGCCCACAACAGAAGAAGAACATCGAGCAGTTGGAGTGGGTCCAGAGGAAGGCCACGAATATGGCCAGAGGGCTTGCCCTCCCATCCAGAGACAGGCTGAGACAGCTGGGTCTTTTCAGTCTGGAGGAGAGAAGGCTCTAGGGGAACCTCCTAGCACCTTTCCAGTACCTGAACAGGGCCTACAGGAAAGCTGGGGAGGGACTTTTTACAAAGGTAAGTAGTGGTAGGTAGTGATAGGATAAGGGGAAATTGCTTTAAATTGGTAGAGGGTAGATTTAGACTAGATATTAGTTAGAAATTCTTTACTGTGAGGGTGGCGAGACAGTGGAGCAGGTTGGCCAGAGAGGCTGTGAATGCCCGCCCCCCAGGAGGCATTTAAAGCCAGCCTGGATGAGTCTTTGAACCACCTGGTCTAGTGGGAGGTGTCTCTGCCTATAGTGGTGGAGTTCGAACTAGATAATCTTAAAGCTCTCTTCCAACCCAAACCATTCTATGATTCAATGATTCTGATTCCATGATTCTATGATTCTTAACCCTCAGCTTGAGCAGCAGATCCTTGCTTAGGTATTCTGATTCCCTGCCTTCTCTGCTTAATTTCTTATATTGGTAGATGAAGAGCTCTCAAGCTCTCAGAAAGGTGTCCTTAAAGAGCTTCCAGCTCTGTTCCACATCAATGATCCTAAGGATAGTTTTCCAGGGGAGCTCATCAACTAATTTCATCAACGGCCTGAAGTTTGTTCTTTTGAATTTCAGGTTCCTGACCCTGCTCTTTGCCAGGCCCATGTTCTTTGAGATCGCAAAATTGACCAAGGTGCTGTTGCTACAACTTAGGCTGCTTTCGATTTTAACTTCTTTAGTGATCTACTCTGCTTTGGTGAGCATCAGGTCTAGTAACAATTCACCTCAGCCTGTTCAATTTTTAAAATTGAATGTCTTTAAAAGTGAAAGTATCTTGGAATGAAGAAGAACACTGTTTCTATATTTTTATGCATATCTTTTCCTTTTCTTTTTCTGTATCAACAATATATTGTGATTTTATTATTATTATTATTATTATTATTTTAATAAATCCACACAGATAATTGGTTGTCACATTCTTTTCCCTAAAAATGATGTAGGACAGAGATGTTTTTGCTAGATTGCCTTCCCAATATATATATATGTGTACATTTGTATATATATATGCATTACATATATATATAAATTACTTTATTAATATTATTATTATGGATTTTTAATGTTTCATGCTCAATTTCCATTTCACAGTCTACATAAAACTTACAGTTTAAGAATTTTTTTGTTCTCTTTTGAAAAATTGCTGTAAATTTTTCTGTTCTTAAGCATAAGTAAGAAAATTTTAAACAATGGCTGTGTTCTTCATTGTGCAAACATTTCACATTCTGCAGTGAATTTTGCAGTAAATTAAACCTTCACTGAGAAACAATACTAACACTATTTTCAAGGAAAAGAAACAACAACAACAAAAACCCTTTGATCTCTGTTTATCTGAATCAAGAATATTTAAAAATCACATATGGCAGGATCTTTCCAAAGCAGTCATCATTGGTGTAGTTGTTGTGGAATTAGTGATATGATACCCATTAAGTTCAGTGCAAGCAAATTTAAATCCAAGATTTTTAGTGCTGTTCTCCACAGGCTTGTGCAAAAGATATCAGTAGATTTTAAAGTGCTGCTGCATAATGCTGGAGTCTCATTTGAAATGAGTTGGATTGGACTTCACCATTTGGTAGCATAGCAGCTGTTTTTCTATCAGTGTAAACTGAAAGAAGCTATTTAATACTTTTATATTTTAATTTATATGTTATATATAAAATATATTTATATATATATTATATAAAATACTTTTATGTTTTTATATATATATATATATAGTGACAGCTGAGACTAAAATAATCATGAGGGAAAGCACAAGCTCACATATAGCTCACGTATTTAAGTAGAAGCTGAACTATGCAATACAAAAAGTTTCTATAATGAAGTCACTAATTATATAAGAAGCAATCATGCAGTCTGATGGCAATCTGATTCAGAAGCTACCTAACAGGGAGGTGTGGCTGGTACATTAAGGTGCTACATGCTGCCATTCAAAAGGATCTGGGAAGCCTATAAAAGTGTCTCAACAACAACCTAATGAAACTCAAGAAATTGAATTGTTATACCCTGCAGCTGAGAAGGATTAACCTCAAGCATATGCATGTGCTGATGACCCTTCTACTGGAGTGTATGTCTGCTGACAAAGTCAGCAGAGTCCTGGTGGACAGTAAGCTGAGTCAGCAGTGTGGTTGTGATTGAATTAATTTTCTTCATAGTAACTCATATGACACTATGTTTGGATTTGTGATGAAAATAGACCTCACAGCACATCAATATTTTAGCTGTTGCTGAACAGTGCTTGTCACAGTACTGTCTGCCAGTAGTCTTGAAGAGCACAGGAACCTGGAAGGGGACTGCTGATTCTACCAGGTATGCTAACACCAAATAGCTGCAAGATTGTCCCATACCATACGATGTCACGCTCAACAAGAATTCTGGGGGAAGACTGGTTAGAGTGAAGTGCGTGGGCAGGGGACTTGATGTTTCTATGGATATGGGTAGGTATTAGTCAACTAGTGTTGATCAGCTGTTTTTTTATATCACTTTGTTTCTGTTTTATTTTTCTCATTCAGTTGTGTTTGTTTTCTTTTTTATTAAAATATTTCTATCTCAAACCAGAATTTTTCTTACTTTTGCCATTCTGATTCTCTTCCTCCCACTGAGCTGGGTAGCAGGTGTGGAGAGAGAAAACATATGTGTAGTGCTTAAATGCTTAGTAGGGTTAAATTGAGGTGAAGGACAAAAGCATTCCAGGCACTGCATTGGGCAAATCTGCAAGCAAGTCCATCAAGCGAGTCCCTCCCCTGCATGAGACATGTCTTGATGACATGGATATTTCTGGGTTCTCCAGCTCAAGAAAAACATTCACTTCACTACTGAAGTGTGTCCAGCAGAGAATCATGAAGTGACTGGAACATCTCTCAGATAAGAAGACTCTGAGAGAGCCAATCATCTTGTAGAAAAAGAATACCGATGGGGAATCTTCTCCATATGTGTGAATATCTAAGGGAGCGTGTTAAGAGGGAGCTAAATTTACCTCTGTGTTATCCATTGTCAAGACAAGAGACAATCAATGGACACTGAGACGCAGTAAAAACAGTTTAAACAGAAGGAGAAAAATTTTGTTTGTTTGTTGCTTTGTTGGTGTTTAGTTGGTTTTCTTGTGAAGGTTGTCAAACTCTGGAACAAGTTGCTCAAACAGGCTATGGTGTTCCTGTCATTGTAGTTATTCATATCTTCCTGGACACAGCCCTGAGTAGCATGCTGCTCTGCACTTGGATGATATCCACAGGGCTGATGCAGCCTCACCCGGAGTACTGTGTGCAGTTTTAAATACCACTTTAAAAAACCAGTTTAGAGTGTCCAAAGGAGGGCTACAGAGATTCTGGATGCTCTGGAGGGAAAAACGTTTGAGAAATAGCTGAAGTCCCTTGCTTTGTTCAGTCCAGAGAAGAAGAGAATGTGGGGAGACCTCATGGTGACCTACAACTCTCTCAGGAGGGCAGCAGAGGTGTAGGAGCTGATCTACTCTTTCTGGTGACCAGTGACAAGACACAAGGGAACAACATGGAACTTCATCAGTGGGTAGTCAGGTTGGATGTTGGGAAAAGATTCTTCAGCAGAGAGTGGTTGGGCATGAAAGAGGCTCCGCAGGGAAGCTGCCACAGTTCAGGAAGCATCTGGACAATGCTCTCAAATGTATGGTCTGATTTTTGAATGGTCCTGTGAAAAGCCAATAATTGGACTCGAAGATCCTTGTGTGTCCCTTCCAGCTCAGGATATCCTACGAGTCTGTGATTCTGTGATCAGCCGCTGATGCTATCTACATGTGGTAGGAACATTTTTCTATTTTAGTTTCATGATATAAAGTATGCGTTACAATTGGCAATATAAAGATTATAAATATAATGCAAGCAGAATTTTAAAAGACAGAATATTTTAAACTTTTGTGATGCTTTGTAAAAGCAAAACAAAACAAAACAAAACAAAAAAGTGATTTATAATGTTGAGAGTGTCCTTGATAGATTTAGTGTCTCTCTGTATTTTTTTCACTTTCTCCAGAAAAGAAAATTTGTTGATTTTCCATAAATGTAGATAAAAAAGATCCAGTGACTTGAAACTACTGCATACTTTTCTCTTTTATAGATATGACGTATTATGTGCTTGAAATGAATTTCCTATGAGCAGTTTGAATTTTAAAATTCTCTCAGAAACACAGAGACAGTGATGCAGGCTTTAGTATAAATTATAATAAATATGGACTCTCTTTGTAATGCTAAATACAGGCCTTCTTAGAGAAGATGTCAGCAGCTTCAAATCACAAGAGGTTTGTCCTTTGCTGTAGAGTAAGAACAATACTATGCCAAAGCTTTGAAGAAAGCTCTGAATAAGGGAAGGAAAATACTTGAAAATATTACTACACTTTCATGCAAATCCATCAGGGAAAATAGATTTCTGCCAAAAATAATTTTCAACAAATATTCCTTACAGCTTTTCTTCCTGTAAGCCTGGAATCACAGGCTGCTGATTGGTAAGGAGACTAGACACCTGAACAAAAGGTAATTTAGGTGTTTGATGCATTTTTAATTCAAGCAAATAAGTAATGAATTATCTCGACATTAACTTTTCCATATCCCATTTTGATATCTGGAGATAACAGTGATTCTAATGTTATTTTCATTTCATTGAGCTGCTTCTAATGAGAGGGAGTGAAGAAAAGGGGATGGGGGTAGTTGAGGGAGGGAGATGGGGAGGGAGAGAAAATAGCCAAGCCTTTCATCTTCTAGCACCAGGAACAGCCAGTGAAATTCTCCGAGTGAGTTAAAACACTAAGTATTTTGGTAGCATTTCTTCTAATGATACATTACACTTGATTTAGCATCATAACCTAAAGAGTTTGATACTTCCCAGGACTTCCCCTGAACCAATATTTGTGGAAATAAAAACAATACATTTTCAGTTCATAAAATACATAAACAACCTACAGTTGTGGGTTGGAAACCGATTCATTTCCCTTTGTATATTCACTTGTAATCCATATTTACTTGTCTGCCATGCATCCTTTAGTCATTCAAAGTCTCACATCTCCACAAAGTACTGAAGTTTTTAAGTTCATCTGTTTTATGATACTTAAAATCTTCTCGACATTATTCAGATTGAATAATGGTCGGCAGTATTCTGAATATATGTAGCAAAGAGACTACCCCAAAGTAATAGCAGTAATCAGGAGTCCATGTGGTCCTATTTCAACTGAGCTGTCAGTATAGAAATCACCAGTGAGTGGAGTGTCTAATTTTAACTTGGGTAATTAATTTTGTGTTGTACAGTGATTTTCACATCTTAATCTAGTTAGAATTTTTCATAGCATGTACCTCAAAATTGGACATACTGCAAGGTTTATACACGGATCATTTTTTTTGTTTGTTTGTTTGTTTTGTTGGTTGGTTGGTTTTGGTTTACTCTTTATTTTATAAAATACCTATTTATTGTTTTATAGCAAAAATTAAAATGTATACAATTCTTTAATACCTTAAAAAGACACCTTAAGATTGACAAAACCTATGAATGGTACGCAGTTTTTGTCTGACTTCTTATTTTCAGGAGAATGTAAAATACAAATTAATTTAACTATGTTCACAGAAGCAATAATCACATTTCATTGTGCATTCAAATGATCAGAACATACCTTGGATACTTATAGTGTCTTTGTGATTTTAACAGTCAGGCAAGATTGCCAAAGAACGTGGGTCAAGAAACAATTGTTGTAGAATTAAAATCTAATCTAAATAAGACCAGCAGCATTTCCAAATGGAGAACTTACTTTGTTTTTAAATTCCTTGTTGTCATTGACAGTGTTCCCAGACAGTTGTTTGTGTAGTGCAAGTAGTTTTTGAAAGACAATTAAGAGAAATGTATGTGTAAAGCTATGTAATCTATTATTTAAACAAAATCATTGTGTGGCTGACAATGTAAACCACCAATAAAGTAATTACTTTAGAGATAATCTTTCTGTAACACAGAGTCATGAAAAATTATATATGCAATATTTCAAGTGGTCATTTAGTTCCATGTGGAAAGCAAGCCTGGCTGCATCAAATTGTTAAGATGTTTGTACTTTTGTTAACAATTTTGAATATCCCCCAGTATGACACAGTCTTTCTGGGTAATATTTTCCAGTATCCTACTAGATATATACAGTGCAAAAGTTTTATCTTCCTACATACCAGAAACATCCCATCTACATATTGTCTATTTCTTTCATTATACAGATTCGTCTTCTCTACATTCTCCCATAACATGAAGAGAGAAATAATGTTTCGACTCACTGTCCTTTTAAAGGCTGAACAGACCCTGTTTCCACAGCCACTCCTCAAATGCTATGCTCCAAACCAGATGACCTCAGTGGCTTCCACAGAACTCTTCCAATAAATCAGTATCTATGCTGAGTGTGAGAGCCCTGGACTCACTACAGAGCTTAGGTGCATCTTGCAGGTCCCAGGTAACAGGATAGGATACTTGAGTTTCTTCAGTACACGGTGTGGGGGCCAATTTATTGCATGCGAACGCTGCCAACACGGTGTCCACGGGGCCATCAGAGGATAGAACAGAGCTAATCCCAGTCAGTCATCCCCAACCTGTCCTGCAGCAGAGTTGGTTTTTTTTGTTGTTGTTTGTTTGTTTTCTATCACAATGGCTAGGCTTTGCATTTGTCTGATTAATTTCATGGAGTTCTTTTCTCCTTGCTTCTTCAGCCTGCATAGACCCCTTAGCATCACAACCCTGTCCACCAGTGTATTGATCATTTATCCAAATTTCATATCCTCCACAGACTTACTGAAGGTGCAGGTTGTCCTATAATCCAGGCTGTAACAAATATAATGACATAAATAATGAAATAGTACTGGTCTCTAACCTGATCTCTGATGGTCTCCCATTGTAACTGGTATCCAGCTGGACTTTGCCATTGTTCATAGACCTTTGATCCTCATAGTCTTGACAATTTTCTATTCATATTACACTCTATTTATCCTATTCATATTTCAGCATTTGGCTTAAAGTTACTATATGATGCTGAAATGAATGCTGAAGAATATTATTATTGTTATGATTCTCATTCTCTGAGAGAATCTGAACAAAAAATAATTTAAACTAAAACTCAAAAATAATTGAGAAGTGTTCATAGAGTGTGAAGGAGACTGTGAGTGTGGACAGTCATTCAGGACAAAACCTCCTGGATGCACAGGAATATTTCATCTTCTATGAGGAGATAGGAAGAAGGCAGAAAAAGAAACCACCCCAGCCAAACAATGAAGTTTTGTATGTGCATAAACACAAGAGAGGAGAGTACCAGCTATAAATATGTGTCCAAAAAGCCATCAAGGACTACATGACCTCAGTGTAGGCTAGAATCTATGTGGTAAGGGAACTGCATTGCTGAAAGAGACCTGAGAGTCCTGGTGGACAACAAGATGGACATGAGTTAGCTGTACACTACTAAAACAGTAAAGACAAATCAGGCCTTTGACTGCATCTGCAGAGGCATGACTAGCTGATATAGAAATATGGTCATCTCTCTCTGTTCAGTGTTTGTCTTGTCATACCTGGAATAATGTGTTTAGCTCTGTTTCCCACAATTAAAACAAACACACAAACAAACAAAAAAAACACAGGCAGACTGGAGAGGTGTAAAAGAGGGTCACAAAGATTATCAGTGGCCTGGGGAACCTACCCTATAAGGAAAGATGACTAAAAGATTTAGGTTTTTTCACTCTGGAGAAGGATCAGTGGTGACATCACACAGTATTCTAGTACTTAGAGGACAGCCATAAAGACAAAGGAAGCTTCATTTTAACAAAAAGCCACATAAAGAAGAAAAGTGGCAACAGATTTAAGTTACTCTGGGTGGGGTTTCTGGTTGATATGACAGAATTTTTCACAGTATGAAATATCAATCACTGGAACAGCCTTGACAAGGTTATGGTAGAAACACTATCCCTGAAGATTTTCAAAACACAATTGGACAGGGTGCTAAATAACCACACATTACCTCCATTTTCCATAGAATATTGGACCAGATGATCTTCTGTAGTCCCTTCCAACTTAGGTATTCTATGATTCTATGATTCGTATCAAAGCTCTGTACATTTTTTTTCTTTTTTTTTCCCCCCCCCAATTATTGGCTGATGCCATTCTGTAGAACACAGAAGCAGTAGAATTCATTAAAACAGAATTGAGAGGGCAGCACCAAACTGCGGTTTGATACCTGCGGTGTTACCCACAGTCCTTGAAAATAACCTACCAAGCTGATAGAGAAGAAACAAGAAAACTTTTACGACAAATCTAACTGGAAACTAATTGTTTTCTGCATGGATAGAACTGATCAATAGTTGCTTATGAAACCTGAAAGTGATTCTAACAAATTCACTAAGCTGGTACTGAATGATAAATGACAGAATCACAATGGTTTTGTTTTTTGGGGTGTTTTTGTTGTTGTTGTTGTTGTTGTTGTTGTTGTTTTCCTTTTTCACCCTATAAGTGCAAAACATTAAAACAATCTACACTAAACTAAAGTTCCTGGAAGATGTGACAATAATTACATGTTCTGCCTGAGCTACTAAGTGGCGAAACATTCTGTCTCAGTCTTCTGTGGAGCATGTCAATTTCCAGTTTCTGTGTTTCAGCTTTCAGTGCACAAGCTGCTTTAGAATGCAGTGATCTGAAAACAAAAACATCCTTTAGCAACAATGGATCCTGAAAATTAGACAGATGCCAAATTCCCCTGTGGATATGATCTTACAGAAGTCATGCAAAGGAAAAACAACGACAACAAAAGCAAAAGAATTTTAATAAGCCTCCATCTTGGTCATTTTAAATTTTGCATAACATTTAGAATCATAGAATCATAGAATGGCCTGGGTTCAAAAGGACCTCAAATATCATCTAGTTTCAACCCTACTGTTGTGGGCAGGGTCACCAACCATTAGACCAGGCTGTCCAGAGACACATCCAGCCTGGCCTTGAATGCATCCAGGGATGGGGCATCCACAGCCTCCTTGGGCAACCTGTTCCAGTACATCACCAACCTCTGGGTGAAAAACATCCTCCTAATATCTAACCTAATTCTCCCTTGTCTCTGTTTAAAACCACTCCCCCTTCTCCTATCACCATCCACCCTCGTAAACAGCTGTTCCCCTTCCTGTTTATATGCTCCCTTCAAATATTGGAAGGCCACAACGAGGTCTCACAGGAGCCTTCTCTTCTCCAAGATAAACAAGCCCAGTTCTGTCAATCTTTCCTCATAGGAGAGGTGCTCCAGCACTCTGATCATCTTAGTGACCCTTAGTATACCCTCTCTAAGAGCTCCACATCCTTCCTATATTGGGCACCACAGGCCTGGAAGCAGTACTCCAGATAGGGTCTCACAGGAGCTGAATAAAGGGGGACAATGACCTCCCTCTCCCTGTTGGCTATTCCTCTTTTAATGCAACCAAGAACACAGTTGGCCTTGAGGGCTGCAAACACACACTGCTGGTGCATGTCCAGCTTCTCACCCACCAGGACCCCCAAGTCCTTCTACGCCGGGCTACTCTCAAGGACTTCTTCCCTTATTATTAATATTATTATTATATATAATTTATTATTATTATTATTATTATTATTATTATTATTATTATTATTATTTATTATATTAAAAGAATTTCTTCTCACTCCTATAAATTGGAACAAGACAATCATCTTTCTGTTTTCAGCAAGATCTAAATGCTCTTAGATATCTAGCCAAATGTCAAGGATATATTGTGTTGCATATGGCTAAGGAAAGATATTTTTTAGCCTAGAGATCTTCATTACATAGAGTTTCTCTTGTTTCCTTTGAAATACATTGCTCTAAAAATAACTTACTTTTCATACTTCTTTTTCTTATTAGAGACATAAAAAGAAACATGGTAAGACAAGTAATTATTCCTTTTGTTTACATACCTTAAGATGTTTAACTTGACATTCATCTATACCCTCTTCTTGTTATTCACCTTTCTGAAGACTGTCACACTTAAAACAGAGGTGCATAAGTTAAATAGATGACTGGAGTTATCGCACTCTATTTCCAAATCAGAGAGATGAATAACAGAACAGAATGCTCAGCAGAGCAGAGCAAGCTGTAGTCTGTCTTTATTCAAGGTAGGTATTCTAAGAGACAAGACAGCAGTACTAGAAAATCCATGCCAGAATGTCTTAATGTTCTCCTCTTGTCCTCCTCTTCCTTCACTTTTTTTTTTTTTTTAAGTTTTAAATAACTTTTTACTCTTCTTTATGTTAAATGTTTTACTTCTAAAATTAATGTTACTTCTGATTGTTAATTAATCTGAGAAATAATATTGTAGTGTATTTAATTTATGATAGTATTTAAATAAAGTGGCATGCAGAAAGAAAGTACCTGGATTGCAGTAAACATTTCTAATCTGTCTCCTAAATGCAAGGAACAGCTATTTCATCAGATTGCATGTAAAGTAAGCACATCTTCTCTAGACAGGTGATAAATTTTCCAAGAAGCAGTGTTCCTCCTGGCTCTTGTTATTCTGTTTTGACACCTGAAAAATAAGGGTTTCATTATTTCATTGTCTTCATATATTCAGTCTTATTTATTTTTAATAGCTATTCCAATCAGTTTCTCCATTTAATTTTTTTTTCTTTTTTCATGTGTTTTTATATCTCCATCTCAATATCTTAGGTTGCAAGGTTATTTTTGTACATTACTTAGCTATATTGATGACATTTACAAGGAAACAATTCAGGTGTTTTTTTTTTTTTTTATCTCAGTGCAAGCAGTAAATTTCTGCATGAAAGAGTAACAGATGAAAAATATAGAAAAGCAAATTAGTAAGAAATGGTACAAGTCAGTGAAGAAACTTATTCTGTTACAGCTACTTGTATTATGCTGGTTCTTTGTTTGAGAATGCTAGTGTGCATTAAATAATTTGGCATTTTATGCAATTTACCTTGTTCTGAAAATAAAGATTCTCTTCTTATGTATATGTACTATCAAGGCTAAATGATCTTCATGTCTTTTTTAGAATTTCCTTTATTTTTTATAAGTGACGATGGTCCAATAGCACCTTCTTCCAAAGTATTTCCCTTGGTATGGGATTTTCGTTCTGCACTGAATGGGGATTAAGCTGCTCTCCAGTCTGCTAGACTGCTCATCAGTTCATAGACATGTAAAAGCAATGTCACTTTTAGACTTAGCTCCACTGTATAATGCACATAATGGTGGAAATGAATACATTTTAAGAAATCACATTTAGCACTATCTACCTGCTGGATATATCATGTAGTTGTTATATGGTATAGAAACTGGAAACATTCCTAATCCCTTCGTTCATGCATTGCTTCAGAGTCATTCTGTCTGTTCCTTCATGAAGTTTGGCACAATGCAGGACGCAGTCATGGACCTGTACATAAGTTATAATTTGTACTGCAATTGTTCCTCACTTGAGGATGTGCTACTGAACTTATCAACCAAAACCAGTAAGAGTGTACATGTATTGCATTAGAAATGTTTTCTAACATTAATAGCTTTGAAATATGACTTAATTATGCCATGGGAAGGCTTATTTTTCTGTCAGCAAGTCCAGTCATTAAATCCACTGGTTATAAGTAAATGATTTACTTGCTTATATTCGCTAAACAGCTATAATAATTGTTGTATGTGCTGTGCCATTCACTTTTCTAAGAGACCTTTCTAAATTCCATAGTGTGTATTTTCAACATTATGGTTTTTTTTTTTTTGAAATGCTTTACTGTGTGCTATTTAAATGTCAGCAGGGTATAAACCTGTTCTAACTAACTGTATAACTAGCTAACTGAATCTTTCTTCTGTCAGATACTCATTCATTTAAGCTTCACACATTTTGGGAATTGATATCAAGAAAATACCGTGCACAGCTGTCGACTGTTCCTCACTTGTGGGTGTATAAAAAATTTAAATTTTTGTGTCTTCTGGATATGTCTATGTGGAAATAATCGATAAAATCAAGAGATGTTCTTCCTCTTCTTTTAACCACAATTGAAAATTAACTTTATTGTTTATTACAAGAGGAAGACAAAATGACAAAACAAATAAACAAACAAACAAAAACCACTAAAATTCTGTGTCAAAAGAAAGGTACCATCTCTTTTTTTCTGCTTAGGGATATTTTTATGGTGAAAGACATCAATTTTTATGATACAGACTACTATTAAATTCCAAATAATAACCAAGACTTTGTTTCTGAGTAGAGAGCCATGTGAACATTCCTGGCTGTAAATGTGTTAGTGTTGTAATGTTAACAGTTGTGCTAATTATGCAAAAACTCTGGAATTGTCTAATCTGGGTTATGAAGAAACTGAGCATGTACGTCTTATATACGGTAGTTAAAATGTTAAAAATCAGAGTCATGATCTTAGTTGATTAAAATTGTCATCAATATTCGTGCTCATTTGATCAGACGGAAGAGAGAACATTTGTCATCATTTATTTGTTCCTATGACAAGATTTTGGTAGAAGAGAAAGTGAATGTTGTGGGCTCTGTGAACACAGCCTAGAAATTCTTCCTTTTCAGATCAGAGACAGATCCAGCCATTTCCAAAAGGCATTCTCCACTGGCCAGTGCTGAACCAGTGAATGACACTGGTTGTGCCTCTTTGAGAGCATAATTAGGAAAGGGAAAAACTATTATGCATCAGTAGCAGGAAGAGAGGAGTGAGAATATTAGATAACTAACCCTTCAAACTCCAAAATCAGTGCAGAAGGAGTGCAGGAGTTGCCCCAGGAGTCTCCACTCCTGTTCTCTGCAGTTCTCTGCAGAAGTTCTCTGCAGCCTAGCTTTTAATTTCTAATGTTTTTCTGTTACTAGATGGCTATATACTAATCTTCCACAAGGTAAGTTTGTTCTGCCTGTGCTTGTAATCATCCTTATCTCAAACCATGAGCTGTTACCTCTATCTGTATTTTCTTAGCCTTCCTGTTGGGGAGGGAGAATGAATGTAGCGCATTGGATGTAAGTCAGCCAGTCTTGATGAACACACCACACACACAAACAGTGAACAGCCAGATCCAAACAGTGACAAAATAATGAAATGAACCAAAATAAAATAAAATGAAATAATAAAATAGCAGCAATGATTTGCATGATTGATGACAACTGAATAACATCTCCTATATTATTATATTGGCCCAAAAAGTCAGGGGTGGGTATTGGTGATATAACAGTGGAGGTTGAATCGTCCCAGCAATATTCCATTACCTTTTGTTGCTGTGCTGCAAATGACAACAGAAGAACAGTCTCACAAAATGGCATCTGACAGGGAAGTGTGTATGAAGCAAAGATGTGTAATTAAATTCCTCCATGCAGAAAAAGTAGCGCCCACTGACGTTCATCAGCACTTGATTAACGTTTATGGAAACCAGTGGATGTGAGATCAATGAGACACTGGGCAATGCATTTCAGTAGTGGCAATGGTGACATGAAAGACAAGCTACTTTCCAGAGAGTCATGTCTGGTTAACACACCACTAAAAGAAAAACATTGTTATCAGGTCATCTGTGCAAACTGGTGGATTGCGACCAAGGCACAGTGCATGAGCTGAATATCAGCTTCAGTGCACTGGAAATGATACTGCCAGCGTAGCAGTATCACAGAGTTTGTTCCAAGTGAGTCCTGTGAATGCTCAAACAGGAACAAGAACAGCAACAGGAACAGGAAGAACATTGTATGCAAGTTTGTGAGAACTTACTAAACTGAAAGTGAGGCTGAAGGTGATATTTCCCTGAATAGCATTATTGCCAGTGATGGGTTCTTGTGTCATCGCTGTGAGACAGGATCAAAACGGCTGTCAATGGAGTGGTGACATGTGAATTCCTCATCAAAGAAAAGTTCAAGATCCAGCCCTCATCAGTTAAGGTGATGTTCATTGTCTTTTGGGATAGGAAAGAGGTGATTCTTCTGGATATCCTGGAACCCAAACAAACCATCAACTCTGACTACCACATTGCAGTGCTGTCTAAATGAAGGCTCGAACTTCCAGAGTCAGGCCAGAGAAGAAGATAATATTTTTCTTGAAATGTAATAATTCCAGGCCCCACACAACTTCAGAGCTGCTGGAATAAATTGACAATCTTGGCTAGACTGTCCTACCACACCCATTTTATAGTCAGGATTTGGTGCCTTTTGACTTCCAGTTTTTTGGCCTAATGAAGAAAGAATAGAAGATGAAAAGATGGAAAGATTATATTGAATCCTCCATAATTGATGGAGGATTGTGACACTTAGTGTTTTGTTTTGTTTTTTGTTTGTTTCCTTGCTTGCTTGTTTGCTTGTTTTGTTTTTTATCTTGCTCCTTAGTGTCCTATTCTTCTATTCATGTATCTGGCTTGAACCTTTTGCAGGCAGTAGCATACAGGGCAACTGATTAGTGACAAAGTTAATAACTTAAAAACAGAAGTACACCTGTGTGTAATTAAATTAAACTTGAGGAAAGGTGTAGAGATTAATGCATGCAATCAAACTATGTGCTTTAATCACTTCCACTGTCAGCTATAATTTATGGCAGAGCTTCTTTAATACAATTCACATTATCTAAATTTTAAAGGTGCAGAAAGGAAGGATACTACATTTTGGGGTGGCAGCCAGTGCATTTGAAAGATAACAATACAATAACAAAAAAAAGCTTTAGAACAATCTCAATTATAATTGAAAAAACAATACTGAAATTTTGTGGTTAACCACTAATCACTTGAACATACATAAAGGAATTTAAGGCAAATACTGAACAACTCTTACATCTAGGGAGAATGAACCAGAAGAGTCTGTTAGCAATAAAAACTCAGAGTACTTGGGTAACTGAAAGAGATTTCACGTATTTCTTTTCCTTTAAATTGTCTTTACATAGATTCAAGGGAAAACATTTTAGAAATCAGTCATTCATTTTACAAGGTCATTTTTGCAGCACTACTTCATTAGTTATTTTCTTCTGGTAGTTTTTGCTGAATCAATCTTTATAATTGTGATATACTTGCTTGTTTCATAGCTAAGAGTGCCAGAAAAAAAAAAGAAAAAAAAAAAGATAAAGCATTGATAGGTAACTTAGAGATGTCAGTCTTTTAGTGTTCACTTAAATGAACAGCAGCAAAAACAAGTAAAGAAGAATACTGAGAGGAAGATTTAGACATCAGTAATTAATGTCCAACTTTGTTTTAGCTATATTTATAGATTTTCACCATCTTTGCATACATTTTTTTTTTCATGCAGGTGTACACTTAAACAACCAGTTTTTTATTAGAACTGGTCTTGGCAGAGGGAAAATCTATCACCATTCTTAAATATACACATTTCTGAGAACAAAGCAAGTGCTTATCTGTAGCAGGTTTTGTTTTGTTTTGTTTTGTTTGTTTGTTTGTTTGTTTTTGCCTTTTGAAAAAGCTAGGGAGTAAAGTACACATTCTTACAATTCTTGAAAAAAAAATCATCACTTCAAATACCTATAAGCAGAATTCACAAAAGAAATCATATACTAGTACGTTTTCAAAACTGGAAATTGGAAACATAAAGATTTTAAGGCAATTCCTTTTGAAGAAGGCTGAGAGTGTTTTGTTTTGTTTTGTTTCAGCTACAGAAGAGAAGGTTCCAGGGAAAGATTCCAGTACTTAAAAGGGACCTACAAGAAAGCTGGAGAGAGACTCTTCATCATGGAATGTAGTGATAAGACAAGGAGTAACAGCTTTAAACAACAAGAGAGTAGATTTGAATTAGATATTCAGAGGAAATTCTTTACATTGAAAGTGGCAGGGCATTGGAAAAGGTTGTCTAGAGAAGCTGTGAATGCTCCAGCCCTGAAAGAATTCAAGGCCAGGTTGGATGGGGCTTTGAGCAGCCTTGATCTTGGATGACTTTGAGGGGACCAGCTTCAGAGCAGAAGGTCGCAGTGGCCAACCTTTCTCAGCAAGGCAAAACCAGCAAGTCTGAAGTGGAAAACCCCTGATGAGAGGCTGCTCTTACATAGCATGGGTGAAGCCAGGATGGGTGGCAGAATCCTTCCACACCTACAAAGGCAGCTTCTAGGACCACAAGTGACCAAGAACACTGGGAACAGGAAGGGTAAACATCTTGGTGCATCAGTTTGTCCCCTAAGTACAGTGTTATCACCCTCTGAGTATAAAGACCCTACATGATATCCACATGACAAAGAGCCAGAGTGCCTGCATCAAAACCCAGACTGAACTCTGAGACAAACATGATGTTGTCCAGGTCTTCAGCTCCACAGAGTACCTGAGTCTTTCTCTAGCATTGTGTGGCAGCAGTGGGAACAGCTATGTGTGGTGTAGGCGGGTGGGTGTTTTACTCAGCCTAGTGGTGAGGCTACAAGATGAAATGTACAGTTAAAAAGTATCACAGGGGTCAGAAAGAAGGAGCTGAGGAAGTACAGTCTGCCCTTTCAGAGACGGATTCTTTTGCAGAAGAGAGCACAAGATTAAAGGCAGCCTATATCCCCTCCCTGCCAGGCTGAAGCCAAGAACCCAAAGGAAAGGAGTGGATGGAGGAATGTCCCTGCTGAGAGCTGTAAATAAAACCCCTACCTGCCCATTCCATCCCGAGTTCCCTCTGTACAATAGGCACAAGACTCTGGATGTAGCATGCTCATCTGTGTTTAAAAACAGCCTACTTACACTAGAAGAATCAACAAAAACATGACAAGAAAAGGCTTCTCCCATTTAACAATGCTGCATCCTCTAAGATGAAGAGACAGGTGTTAGTCGTAGGCAACTCTTCCCTGCAGGGAACTGAATAGCCAGTATCACAGAATAATAGAATAATAGAACTATGGAGTCCTTAGAGTTGGAAGGGACCTCTGAAGGCCATCTCATTCAACTCCCCTGCAATGAACAGGGATACTGCAGTTAGATCAAGTTGCCCAGGGCCTTATCCAGCTTCACCTTGAAAGTCTGGGGCATCAAGAACATCACTAGGCAATCTGCTCCAGTGCTTCACAATCCTCAGTGCAAAGTTTTTTTCCTTAAATCTAACTTAAATCTATCCTCCCTGAGCTTGAAGCCATTTCCCCTTGTTCTACTGCCACAGACCCTGCTAAGGAGTCAGTTCTTTTCTGTAGCTCCCCTTTAGATACTGGAAGGCCACTACCAGTTCACCTTGCAGCCTTCTCTTCTCCCAGCTGAACAGCCCCAGCTCACTCAGCCTGTCATAGGTGAGGGCCCTTCTGTGGACACACTCCAACAAGTCTATGTCTCTCCTGTCCTGAGGACTCCACGTCTGGGCACAGGACTTGGGGTGAGGTCTCACCAGCACAGAGTAGAGAGGCAGGATCACCTCCCTCAACCTGCTAGCCATGCTTCTTTTCATGCAGCCCAGAATATGGCTGGCATTCTGGGCAGCAGTGGCACACTGTTGGCTTATGTCCACCTTCCCATCCACCAGTGTCACCAGACCTGTTTTGGCAGGGCTGCACTCAATCCTTTCATCCTCCAGCTTGTATTGATTGGTAATGGGAGTTGCCTTGACTCAGGTGCAAGATTACGCATTTGGATTTGTTGAACCTCAGGAGGTTCACCTGGGCCCACTGCTCAAGACTGTCTAGGTCCCTCTGAATGGTATCCTGTCCCTCTGGTATGTCGATTGCACCCCACGTCTTTGTGTCAAAAGCAAACTTACTGAGAGTGCACTCCACCCCACTGCCAAGCATTATGTCTTCCTAAAGAAGTCTCCTGGGGCTCACGTTAAGGATTACACCCAGAAATTCCCTAGCTTGGTAGAGCCAACAGACCATTACTGCTTTTCCCTGTAGTGAATGAAGAAGCAGCTACATAAGGTTCAAATGCCATCAAAAGAGACTCCAGGGCCTTGAGACATCAGCTGTAGGAATTGAGGACACAATCATTGTATCTTCTCTGATCCTCTGTACTATGTAAGGACACTGAAAGAAACAGAAACACCTTGTTTACAAACACATGACTTTGTCTTTATTGCCGTCACCAAAACTTTGGATATTTTGACAGCAGAGCAGCCTACGTGACACCAGGCATGTGGGAAGCAGATGAAGTTCACCCTTCTCAAAGGGGAAGAGAGTCCTTTGGGAAAAGCTAACAGGGATCATTGTGAGGGCTTTAAACTAGGTGTGAAGAGGGAGTAGTGGGGGGTGATAGTGAGCCTACTCATTAAAAGGTATGACATGGTTTAGCTAGGTTTGAAGGACAGGATGCTAGTGGGGGCCTTCAACCTTCTGCCCTGAGATATGCTGTCAACACTGCAGCACACTTACAACAAAGATCCAGGAACATCTGAGGTAAAAGGAGAAGGCAACAGGGAAACCAATAAAAAATACTTCAAAGGAATTAAGGAGTTATTCTCCAAGAAGTTGTCAGCCCTGTCTCCCCAGCTGAAGTGCCTCCACACCAATATACATAGCTAGTGAAAGAAACAGGAGGACTTAGAAGCCACTGTACTACTAGAAAACTATGAGGTAGTTGACATTGCCAAAATAATTCCATCAAAACCTAGTGAGATAATTCCCATGACTGGAGTGTGGTTAACAAGGGCTACAAGCAGTTCAGAAGTCACAAGCAAAGAAAGACATTTAAAATATATATATATTTAATTAAAAGAAGTGTTAAGGCATTGATACAGAGTATAGTGTAATTTAACAGTTTATGATTCTGAAGATATGCCTTCCAAAAGCTTGAACAAGACTGATTCAGTTTTAATGGAATGCATTTTTCATTACAGCTAGCTAAGGAGAAAGGAGATGCTGAAAAGTGGCAGTAACTATGAGTTATCCTTTAGTTGCATTCATTTCAACTTAGCCAGAAATAATTCCACACTTTGGAAATTCAAACACATTAAAAACTTGACCCCCTTGACTTTGTTGTTGTTGTTGTTGTTGTTCGTTGTTGTTGGAACAAAGGAATTTTATAACACTTCTTAAAAATGTGTGGTTGTTTTTTTTTTTTTTTTTTATTTGTTTTGTTTTGTTTTGTTTTACTTAATAAATTGTGAAGATGTTTAATACCATAAAATGTATTTAAAAACAGTCATGATATATGAAAACTAAAAAAGTGTGTGTATTTTGAAAAAGTATATTCAAATATTATAGGCCTTCATGATTTCAATTAAGGTAGCATTTCACATTGCTGCTGTTAGGATTAACCTAGTGACTTCAAATGAGATTTCTTAGTACAACTGTTTGTTTTCGAATGTCACATTTTTAATCTCATGCACACACACACACACAAGTTTTGTTTTGTTTTGGTTTTTATTATTATTTTCATGAATAAGTTTTATAAAGTTCATACCTATGCAGAGGAGGGCAATTATCCCCACAAGCATTTGGAGATTGCATGGTTTTCTTAATTAATATTTTGCATTTTAAAAAAAGTACCCATTAATCATAAAATTACAAATTTTCTTTGGCAACTCCTACACTGACATAAATGTGCAATTGTGCACTTTGTGCTGAGTGTGCCTGCTCTTATCGCTGCTGGGACCATCTACTCTCTCAGAGCTGTCATAGCACAGAGGTTACTCAAGATAAATCACTTAACAGCATCTGCAGGCCCTTCCAGAGTAACAGATTAGATACAGTATATGCAGGCTAACACAGAGTGAAAGAGACTGACTGAATACTCTGGAATCTAAATGAGTTGCATCCTCCACCCCAGTTAAAGCTCAGACTTGGCAAAGTGTCACAGAAACGGGTGAAGATCATTCTTCAGTAAGGTCAGTGCAGTCAGGAGTAAGAATATATTGAGCCAGCATTGTTGTCATGGACGTGGGTTTTTTTTTTTGTTTGGTTTGTTTTGTTTTTGTTTTTTGTTTTTTGTTTTTTTGCTGCTGCTGTTTTCTTTTTCTGACAGGTTAATTTTTTATTCTGCTTTCACACTTACACAGTATGGCTGAGAAGCCCTCCCTGTGCATGGTCTTTTCTCTAGGTGGGAGGAAATGCTACTAGACAGTCCCAAACTGAATTTCAAATAATCGTTGGATGTTTAGAGTCCTGAATAAAGTGAATTTAACTCTGTTGATAATTATTTCATTGCTGGTTCAAGATGAGTAAAAGAAAATTAACTATATTCAAATGAAATTTACAGACACAAAAGCCAAGCCTCAGCTAAGTATTTAGTAAGAAGGAGAAAATAATACAAAATACAATTTTGCTCAGAAAGATATAGGGATGCCAGTCAAAAAGATGCTATACCTTTATTCCTTTCTCATCTTGTCAACAATATGAAGAAAATGTGATAGTGCACGTTGCAACTGCTCTTCTTCTATTATAAGCTATAGGATGTCAGAGAGGAGATCAACACAACTTTTCATTTACTGTCAGACATGGTTAGAAAGAGACAAGGAATTTTATCATCAAGCTTTTAATTCGATACATATAGGATTAGTATTCAAGTAATTTCAGGGTTTTTTTTTCAAATCAGTCATCTATTAACAATTTCCAGAATTCTGAGTGTTTTTAAAGTCACCTTTTACTTAGCATTTAATTACTGTATAAATTACAAATGTTCTAAAACTAACCATTCCTAGTCAAAATAACTTGGTTCAGGAAATACTGTGACAAAATTATAGTTGTGGAGAACTTTCCATCTATGTATGAAGAGAAAGCAGAGATGCAGAGAAAATCTAAGCTTCAATCTATAACAAGAGGCAATGTACATTTGGGTAGAGGAGGGCTGAGGTGAAGAAATCACGGTGACTCATATAGGGAGAAACTTTAACATGAAATAGGAAGATGAAGGGGGATGTTTAGCGTAATAATGGTAGTAGGTGTAATGTTTTTTCTCAAACGGTAAAAAATATTACTTTTCTGTATCAAAGTACTTATGCTAAGGCATGATGTCCAAAGATTTGTACAGATTTAAAAGTAGGCTTATTTCTATGAAATACATAACTGCATTAATTATCAGTAACTTCTCTTGAAGGTGTAGGACCTGATTATTCTACCTTCATCATCAAATGCAATCAAACATTTTCTGACAACTGCAACAAAACCCATTTTAATTGGCACCGAGAGAAGTAATAAAATCAATTTAAAACAACTTGTAATAAGCCACCTTCTGAAAGGAGATCAGCATTTATTGCCATCTATTCTTTTCATTGTTAATATGAAGCAGAAGGATTTATTCTTTAATTTGTGGTTTGTATTCACGTTGTTGTGTCTTTATTTTCTGACTCAAATTCTGGATCAATTAAAAACTTCAGAAGCACCGAATGCAAGGATTCAGAAAAGGCAGTAGTAGTCATATTTGGGCCTTGATAATGCTTTAGTAATTTGAGATTCTAGGTAGATTACATTCACAGCCTTTCCCTCATTCACCAGGTGAGTCACATGGTCATAAAAGGAGATCAAGTTTGTCAAGCCGGACCTGCCTTTCATGAACCCACGACAGCTAGGACTGGTTCCCCAGTTGTCTTGCACATGCCGTGTGATCACACTCAAGATGATTTGCTCAATGACCCTCCCCAATACCAAGATCAAGCTGACAGGCCTGTAGTTCCCTGGATCCTCTTCTGAACCTGCTTGTGAATGGGCATCATACTACCTGGTCTCCAGTGATCTGAGACCTACCCCGATGACTAGGACTTCTGATGCTACTTTTCACAGTAGGCAAAATAACAATTTTGTTGGTTGTTTTATTGTTTGATTTTTATTTATTTATTTATTTTTCTCAAAATAGCGGAATAATCTATGTCACTTCAAACTTGGCCTGTTGAAACTCATACAGTTTACCTTGGCTCATCAGCACAGTCTAGGTCCCTCTGCAGTGATTTTCTACCCTTCAGCACATCAGTGCTCCCTCCCAACTTGGTGTTGTTGACAAATGTACTGAGGGTGCACTCTATCCCGTCATTAAGATCATTTATAAGGAAGCTGAATAGGAGTGGCCCCAATACTGAGCTCCAGGTCCACTACTCTTGACTAGCTGCCAACTGGATTTAACTTCACTGGCCACAACTCTTTGGGCCCAGCCGTCCAGCCAGTGTTTCACCCAGTGGAGCATATGCCCATCCAAATCATGCACAGCCAGCTTCTCCACGAGGATGTTGTGAAAAACAGGGTCGAAGGCCTTACTGAAGTCCAGGTAGACAACACTGACAGCCTTACCCTCATCCACTAAGCGTGTCAACTCTTCATAGAATAAAATCAGGTTTGTCAAACAGGATCTACCATGCATAACCCAGGCTGATTGAGTCTGATCACCTGGTTGACCTTTAATTGATCCATGATGGCTTCCAAGATTATCCATTCCATAACGTCCCTGGCACAGATGTAAGACTGTGAATTTGGACACTCTCACATGTTTCTGTGAGTGAGAATGAGACATCTATCTACTGTCATTCCAGAAAACCATACTATCACTCCCTATTATTAAGGTAATAATTTACAGTTACCTTGTTTTGTTTCCCTTTTAGCAGAGAACAGAACGCTTTTCTGTTATTTTCTGTGAATACCTGGATTTTTCTAATTTTCCTTTTCCTTGCCTTCTCTCCCTCCCAAGTATAAATTCCCTCTTCTTTGCATGCACTCTTTCTCCTAGCTTGCATTACTGTCCTGTCTTTCCTCACATCTGGATAGCTTAATATATTGTTGTCTGTCCTCAGAAACTAAGTGCTCTGGAGTACTCAATAAACCAAATATGTTATCTGACCCATAATACACATCAGACCACACACCTGTCATGTCCGTAATGCACCTTGAATGCTTCTGCCAGCTTTCACATAGATGCATTTTGAAACAAGCATCCCTTGTATAGTAGCATGTGCACCTTTATTCACATGTTACCATCTGCTCTAGCTTTAACTGAATCTTGATGATGTCCTTCTGACACTTGCAGACTTTAAAATATCCTTTAGTGTTAGAATTCCAGAGCTTTCAGATGCTTAGACATCATGATGCTCTAAAACACACATAAAAGACAACTATGTTTGTGCAGTAAATAGATAAAGAAATTCAGAGAATTTTCATCAACTATTTCAATGCTACTGGATTTCCTGACTCTCATTCATTATACTAAAAAAAAAAAAAAAAGTTCCTCCCTGCAGAACTGTGATTGGGTTTTATAAACTGTGACATTTTGTGGCTGAACTGTTGCTCTTGTACAGAGCAGAAACAGGCCACCATAAATTGTGTATGTCAAAATCTTAAGTAAATGATATGCCCACTAAAACAAGTTAAGATATGGAGGAAAGACAATCTAAAGAGTGCTTTTATATTCTATTCTTCCAATGTAATTTCTTTATCTCATTATTTAAAAAAAAAAAAAAATAGAAGGAAAAAAAGGGTTTTTTTTGGTTTTCTTTTGTCTTTTTTTTTTTTTTTTTTTTTAAATTTTAACTCGTCTACTTTTGCCTGAAGATTTCAGCTCTTTTGAATGTTGTGATATATGAAACTATATCAGATTTTAAACTGAGTTGCACCACTCCTTGAATGTTGGAAACAAAGACCAAAGGTTCTCTGACCCCGAATGCCTATCATTCAGACAAATAGAGAGTAGGTAAAGGACAGGATGGAACTGGATGGTGTGACTCCGGTTCTCTCAAGAAATCTCAAGAGATGTTCTGAACAACAGAAGCATGCTTTAAAAATGATTTGTTAATCACTTAAAAGAAAGAAAGAATGTATGAAAAAAAAAGTGCCACTTTCAATGCAAAGAGAGAGAAGGAAGTAATTAAAATAAGTTAAGAATTAGATTTGTTAAACTTTTATTCTGTGATCTTTAAAATACTAGAATAAGGAAACAAAAAGCTTGAATTGCATATTCTTACTTCTTACATTGTTTTTCCCTCTTTTTCATATGTCACTGCAGGTTGGGTGCAGATATCATTTTGATAAGACATTGGTTCAGGAAACTTAAATATCAGCAATAGATGTAGCTAATGGAGAAAGTTGGAATGGCTAATTCTACATTATAGACTTGAAAGCACATTCTCTCTATCATATGAGAAGTCTATCCTGCCCTTGAAAACTCAATGAAACTCAGATAAGGGAAAAAAAAACAACACAACAGAAAAACACAATTTAAAAAAAAAAATAAAAAAATACCACAATGAAAGTCTGTTTTTGTTCCATGTTTCCATTTTATTTTTTCTCTTTAAGTTTCAGTTCCAGAGGTGCTAGTCATATTTGAAGAATCATTTAGAAGTATTTTTGTTTGCTTGTTTAGTTAGTTGTACTGCATGCCGTGTCAAAAAAATTCTTAACACTGAATGGAATATGATTATAATAATCATGTTGTTAGAGGGATAATGTGTGTTTGGATGACTATTATAGGGGCATAAAATAGCTGTGTTACCCTCCTCCATCCAATTAAAAAATAAATAAATAAAAAAAAATGGCGAAGCCCATTTGGAAGCTGGAAGTTGTGGCATACTTTTAAGCTAGTCTTCAGCACAGGAACTCCCTTTTGTTTTCTTTTCCTGCTCTTTTGCTGATGGAATTTGTACCAGACTGCATACAGTATAATAACTTCAATCTGCCTTTCTCCACGCACAGCTAAAAGATGACTTGCTGCCTTAAATGTTTAAATGTTTCTATCTTCATATGTGTTATATGATTTGTACTTATAAATACTAAACATGGTAACAAGAATAAGCCTTCAGAACCACAGAATCACTGAGCTTTAGGAGTTGAAAGGGATTTCAGGAGACCAAGCCCAAGATTCTGCTGGTGACACTTCAGGCCTTGAAACCTCAAAACATCGGAGCCCGTGAATTACTAGAAGCAGCAATTTTACCACATTACAGCTTTTCTTATACTTTTCATTTCTCCTCCCCTCTTCCCACCTCTCAAAATATTGTTTTGGGTACTTTTATTACCAGTTTGGATTTTTTTTCATTGTTGGTCATGGGCATCTCAGGTACGAAATCACATTGCATTGAGAAAATTTTACGAGCGGACTAGTGGACTAGAGAATGCACTAAGTTTCTAAAACTTGTTTTCAGACAAAATGCTGGAATTATTCTGACACTAATGTATCATAATGTTTCTGAATGATATCATAAAAAATTTGAAGCGAGTTGGTGGCCTTACTTATATCAGATTTTGCCTAAATTTTAATCAGAGACAATACTGTGTTGAGGGTCTGGACTGGCCCTGACTGGCTTGTTTTTATGTCATAACAAAACAGTATTTTTCAGATTTAATGCCAGTCTTTCACATGCAAAAGTTCTAGCCTGTTTGTTTAGATTGTATAAGAAAGGTTAGAGTTGGAACTGCAATGACAGCTTCTGAAGAAGGAAAATCAAAACATGTCTTCAGATGATTTATGTCACTGAATTTAAGACCGGTTATTGTGCTGAAAGATTTAGTAATTATTATTTTGAACTATCTCTTTACCTGAATTTTTACATTTGCTGTTTCCTGAGTCCATTTTCTGTAAAAAATTTAAAGCAGAATTTATAATATTTACAACTATTTTCTTAAACATTAAACATTCTTTTTTTCTTAAAAATTTAGTTTCTTACCCAACAGGTTTTAGTCACTGTACTTTGCAAATACTCCCTGAGTAACCTGAATTTTATTATCTAACAAGATGATAAATTGATTTTAATATAACTTCTCTGTTCATACCGTAGTCATGTGCTTGACACTTAACACTGAAGATGGTAATGGGTTAAGATACCAAATAAATTCTTGCCTTTCTCAATACATTAAGTAAAAAAAGAATGGTGACACCCCAATAATACTTTTAAATTATTTTTTACCATCTTTAGAGAAGAGTGAATCTAGAAGACAAATTTAGGTGGCATATTACAGTCATCTCAGTGACCAAGTAATGAACATTAATGAAAAAAAGTTCTAATGTTGACTGACTTGTAATTAAGAAATGAGACTAAGTGTCTGAAAAATAAGTCTTTTAAGTGGTCAGAAATCTATTTCAATGATTCTGTAGTCAAAAGCTTTTGTTTACACCAGTATTTTCTATTTTTGACTTTCATAAGTCCTTGAGCTTGATGGTAGAGAGTATGTCTTCTGCAAGTGAATCTGATACTTTGATTTATGAAAATGTTGTGGAAATAAAAATAAACAACAAAGAGAGAGAGAGAGAGAGAGAGAGAGAGAGAGAAGCTGTGCACCTGTTAGGATGATACACAGCAGTGTAAATGTAGGGGTCAGGCCAAATATCTTGAAGTATACATCATGCTCTGAAATAAACAGTCTTCCCTTTTTTCTTGCAGGTCAAAAAATACAGCACAGAATCACCTCATTCACATCCTCAGCATATCAGCAGCATTTTAAATGTTACTCAAGTTCAGTGAGACTGACTTTACAGAGTTAACATCATTATTTTGTGTTGGATTTCAAGTGTTAATTCATACTGTATATTGAACTATGGATGTTCATATTGTGTACTGGATTTCATTATGAAATAATTGATAAAATATCTGTAGAAATGAAAATTAGAGATCAGTACGAACAACTTAATGTAAAGCAAGAATAAAGCCTGTGTGACACTTTATTGATGAATAAGCTTTATTCCACCTGTAAGCCTTGGGGGAAATTTCAACCTCAGCAAGCAGATGATGAATGGTCAATGTCATCTGATTGTTTTTGTATGTGAAAGATCAAAACAGTAAGGAGCAGTTCAGGGGTGAACTACAAAATGTTAGCAGAAACACATTTTCAAGAAAGTAAATATTCACTGAGTACCAGGAGACCTCTTTCCCCCTTTCCTCTGCGGCGAGGCACTCAGCCAGCCTGCTAAACTAGTGATCTTAAGCGTATCTTAAAAGATCACTAAAAGTGATCTTTTAATGTATCTTAGGACAGTAGTAGATATGTATTATCAGGTGTGCCTGCTCGTGGTTTAAAAGGTGCCACCCAATTCCTCCTTATGGGACAGAACAACATAGTTCCCTTCAGATTGGATGCACTGACTTGAAACAGGGTGTGTTCTGAAAGGAGAGGTCTAGTTCTCAAGGTCAAAATATCGAGGTGACAAAATTCACTAATGAGTGAAAAGGTCTCTTAATCTCAACCTATGATGAATACATGGGTTCATAGATCACTTTTAGCAACTGGGTCAGATGAAATACCCAGTGAGATATCCTTATGGAAACATAGGGACTGGTATGCAGCATAGATTTGGCTGTTAGCCTCTTTGAGGTAAGAGATTCAAGTAAATCCAACCAACCTCAGATTTAATGATTACTTGATGCTTTAGCTTTCCTTAGGCAAAAATTAGTCTTTTATTTCTGTAATAAATCATATGAATCTGATATTACCTTATGTACCATTTTGCTGTTTGGTATTTGAAGAACCCTTCCCGTAGAACACCATCTCCACTGCCTTCCCTGAGCTACAGGTAGATTTCTCTTATTCTCTATCATAAACATTTGGCAGAACATGAAAAAAAAACACCTGCCTTCTCCAAAGGAATAAAAAATCCAGGATGAACCTATATTTGGGGACTAAAATAAGACATGCTGATGACTTTTGTTTTGTTGGTAAAGTCAGCTAAATTTCAGTATAGGAAGTGAAAAAGTGTGAATTAACTAATCACTCAAAGAATTGTAAGAATAACAGATAAACTTTCCTCATCTTATTCAGTAACTGTATTAATTACTTACTTCATGTGCACCTGAAAAACTGAAAGGTTTAACTTGTATTGTTTTTATGTGTTCAGCACAAGAAAAACGTAAAGGTGTTGCAGCAGATCCAAAGGATGGGCACAAATACAGCCAGAGGAATGGAGCACCTCTCCAGTGAAGATAGATAGGCTGAGGGAGTTAGGACTGCTCAGCCTGGAGAAGAGAAGGCAAGAGAGACACATTATTACAGATTTTTAGTACTTAAAAGGAGCTTATGAGCAAGAGGTAGAATGACTTTTTGCACAGTCTGAGAGTGATAGAACAGGGCAAATCATTTAAACAAAAAAAAAAAAAGGATGTAGATTAGATGTTAGGAGAAAAAAAATTCACTCACAGGACGTTGAGGTGCTGGCACAGGCTGCCCAGAAAAAGCTGTGGATACTCCATCCCTAGACATCTTCTAGGCTGTTGGATGGGGCTCTGGACATCCTGATCTAGTAGGTAGCAATTCCAATCACAGCTGGAGAGTTGGAAGTAGATGATCTTCAAGGTCCCTTTCAAATCAAGCCATTCTATGAATCTATGTTTTGTTTTTTTACTACTGTGAAAGGCAGAATGATGAAATTTAAAAATCTTAGTCAGCCCTCATCTCCCCCATTAATTTCTGAAGGGTAAAGAAGACGATATACTTATTCTTGAGCTGCCTTTATATTGTGTCTATTTCAAGCCTGTTCACAGAAGTAAGAAACTTTCAAAGAAGAAAACTCCAGTATTGTGGTTGCAGAATATCTGTCCAATCTGAGTCACACTTAGGAGAGGTCATATTTACTGACATACTTGAAGTGTGTCTCTGTAGAAGATTGTTTATCATATGTCCTTTTTTCTCAATCTGGTGCAGAATCACAGGAAAGTCATGTCACAGAGAGATGAAAAATTGGCCAGCATTAATGAAACATATAAAGATGAGCAGGGTTATGAAGTAGGCACTGGAAACATATTTTAAACAAGAGATGACATTTGACATGCATTTTTCCAGCCAAGATTCTGCGGTGAATTTCACAATTCGAGTCCAAACACTCTGTACCTTTTGTGGCAAACTATTTACTTGAAGTAACTGTAAACAATGAATATATAGATTTCACAGTTTGCCATTAAAACATTAAGGAGATTGTCCAGTGGTTTATTTCAAACTGGAATGCACTGTAGAAGCAGCTGTAAGTCTGAAGGAGCCCTACTGGATAAAGGATGGTAATATATTTCTTTATACTGAAAGCATAATTTATTTTAAAAGTAAGCAATCTATTCTGTAAAGACCTGCCAAATTCATATTAAAGTTATTACTATTTCTAAGTATCCACTAGGATACTTAAATGTGAAGTTAAATATATTCAATGAGGATGAAAATTTAGAAATGCATTTAAATTATTTATTTATTTATGCTTCATTATTTATTTATATATAATTTAATTTATTCATAGTTCAGTATCACTTTATTTTGTTTTTAAACCAGGACCTTGATTTTTAAAATTTATACCTCCTTACAATTCAATATGTATTAAATATCAAAATGGTACAGCACAGACATTTAAGAGATTAATATCTATCACAGAAACCTAATATGAATTAACACGAATAAAATGAGTCTGGTATAGGTAACTGGGATTAGCTGCTGATATCTGGCTATAAGACTGATGAATGGCCAATATTTGGCTATTAAAATTTTTTAAAATTTGCCACTTGTGTGCAAAAAATAAATTTTAAATACTGTGATCCGTGAAACAGAAAGCAAAGAATGACAAACTGCACAAATATTAGAAATAAATAATTTCTGCAAAACTCATCATTTTCCAAGAATTCTAATTGCAGTATGGGAGAATTGGTGTAACATTTGTCCTTGGGTGATGCATTTGTACATGTTCCCAAGTGGAAAGGAGATGAAAAATTACTGGGCTGCCCTCTATAAAATGAGCAAGATAAGATAGGGAGGGGATAGAACAGATAAGAGCACAACTGGCTATTCAGTGCTACATATTCAATTGCAAAATATCATTCTGGCTCAGTAATATTGAGTTTTCAAATTACAACCCATCCAGAAATTTAGCATATAGTGAGGCAACTTGGGAAAATTTCATCTAATAATGTTGCTACTTAAAAGAGTGGTTAGTCAGAGGAAAATTCATTTTCTCATTTAACTATGTTTGAAAAAAATATGGCTAAGAAGGAGTTGTGTTAAAAAATAAAATAAAAATGAGTAAACAAGAGATACAGATCTTGGGGGGGGGGGGGGGGGGGAAATATTTTGGATTGTGAAATGTACTTTTCATAATAATACTATTTAGAATGATTTGTCTAAATCAAGACAGTCTCTGAGAACTCCTCCTTTCCCAAGTTGCTGTGCATAATAATGTCAGCATCTTACAGGAAACATAAATCTATAAAAAGGATGACTTTTTTTTTTCTTTTTCTTTTTCTTTTTTCTTCCTTCCTTTGACTGCAGAAGATTTCCAAGCAAAGACATTGATATCAGGGAACCTGAGGTACATAGCCCAGGAAGAAATTGCCCATAAACACTTCAGTTTTCTACTGTTCAGTTCTAACTCTTCAACTCTCAGACAATACAACAACCAAATTTTGAATTGTTATGCTTTAAGAATTGTGAGACACTTACAACTTGCCCAAAATGAATTAATAAGTTTGTGAAAGATCTTGAGACATATCTTAAAATACCAAGTTTAAGTGCCATTTAGGTGCCATTATGCCATGTACTTTTTCAGAGATATTTCATACCATTGTTAAGACTGGTAAAACTTCATTTTAGGAATGTTCCACTCTGAGGTGAGTAATTCATTAGGGGGGAAGAAAAAAAAAACAAAACAAACAAAAAACCCACAAAAAAACTTTATTATAATAACTCACCAGCTCACCAGTTATGGGAAATAAAATTAATTCCTTACTCTGCAAGTACCTCCTGTCTAAAGAACTTATCCAGCAATCTGTAAATATTTTGTGGTTTAATGAAGACACTAGTCTTCCTAAACAAGGAGTTCAAAAGCATGTTGGAAATTCAGGACAGCTAACCTTAAAATCTTTGACATTAGACAACTGAAGGGATGTCACCTCAGATTCATTATTTGTTTGCTCATTTTTTTTGCTAATTTATTTATTAATTTATTTGGTGGAGGTAGTGACAAATTTTCAATTTTAAAATATATGCGCATCTCAAAAAATTCAGTAGTTATACAAAGAAACGAGTAGACTCTGTAAAATGACTAGGAGACATTTTCTTTGAAAAGATGCTCAATAAATAGATCCAGAGTGAAGCACTTTGGTAAGCAAGAAGGAGATGATTTAAGTCATGGTGTTTGCATCTTTCTTATACGACTGCAAAAATACCTTCTCAGCCAGCAGTTAGAAAGAAAACACTTGAGAAATGAAAGAAGTAGAAGCTCTTGTAAGTATGTCATTTTCTTCTGACTCAGTAATAGTTTTAAGTGGAGTGCCTACGTACGGTTATTGCTAATTCCTCAGAAGTCATTCAATTTATTGTTAAACAATTCTATGTCTTTTAGTAGATCTGACATTGTCCCTGGGGGAGTTCTAGAGAGTCAATTTAAGAAGAAAAAATTGTATCACACCTGAGCAAATGGAGGCTGATATGACTCAGAAGTTACTTTGCTTCAGGAATGCTCCCAAAATGGTGTAGTCTTTAAATGAATTTCAAATCCATCAGTAATATTTACAATAACAGTTTATATTAATGAAATCATGTACTTCTAATCAATGAGAAAACATTTCTTTGAGATGAAGGATTCTTTTCCCTTTTCTTCCCTTTCCTGCCCTCTCCTTCCCTTCCCTCCCCTTCCCTTTCCTCACCCCTTCTTCATTTTCTAGGATAAAAGTCCTATTTTCACATTGCCTTCTCATTTATTATTTGGAAGTGTTGCTGAGAATTTTGGTATACTATATGTTTGTAGTTCAACTTGTTTAATTAATCATGCCCCGTGACAATCAGAAAAAAATCAGCTTTCTGTTTCTTTCTTTGTTTGTTTTTCTTAAGCCTACTTTAATTACTGTGATGGTTAAAAAAATAAAATAAAAAATGTTATTCACAAATATCTGATCAAATCTGGTAAGTTTAAATGTAGTAAGCAATTTAGGAACACTGGAAAAATTCTTTATTTATATATAAAGAAGAAATATATAATCATATCCATACGTATAGAAAAGTGAACACCAGCTTTAATTCTGTTCTCAACAAAAGGTTATATTGGAGTCCCAATTATATTCATGAATATTTGAAATCTATTTGGCAGTAAAATGTTAAGAACATATTTTCTGTCTAACCGTATTTTCAAATGTTAATCATACTATAGTTGGGCAGTCATTTTGTTCTTTTTTTTTTTTAAGATTTAACATTTTTCACTATAAGATTTTTTGTTGTTGTTTTGTTTGTTTGTTTGTTTGTTTGTTTTACAGTGAGAAGCTCTCATGATTTTTTTTCCCCTCTAATTTTAATGGTGTCTTCTTACATAAATCTCCTGAATTTGGATAACAATTTAGTCATACACATACCATATCATTTTAAGCATTAATCGGGATAGAATAAGAATGCATAGGTTGTTAAAATGAAATATAATAAATGTGATATCATCTTTGGTTGCCATAGTAACTACCCATCTGCTTAAAATATTTTAAAAGTAATGATTCAGTATTTCCTCTTCTGAGAATCAAGATTTCTGATTCATAAATACCAAAGTAATCTGTTTTTCCACTTTTTTTTTTTTTTTTTTTTTTTTTTAATTGAATATATCCTGGGAAATTTTAAGTAGAAATATGTGTATATTTTTCTGTTTCTATTTCAAAAAATCATACAGGAAATAACATTCGACACAATTTCTCTTCATGTCTGCATGCTAAAATCGTTGTGTTGTTTTGTTTTGCTTTTAATAACATATGAAATCATAAACCAAATAAATGCTCTAAAGATTAGTAATGATTTTAGAGTTTTTACCATCAGCACCATTCTGTTCTAATCAGAAATATCATTACAGAAGTGAATCTATTCTACTACAGATTGTTCAGAAAGTCACCATAAAGGCAATCTATGAGTCTTATTTTTTCTGCCTGGTAGCTGTAGCAGTTCTTCTAGGTCAATTGGTTTTATTATTTCCATTCCTACAATCCTCTCAACTCTGTGAGTTGTTCAGTTAGTGGCATAATTCCCTCCCAATCAGTAAACAAGATAAGTTAGTGACTGTGCAGCCAGAGAGTCCATCTTTTAAATGAGATGTAAGGACAATTTTGTAATCTCTCTTGGTAATTTCTGATATTTTGCAGAACGTGTTTTAAGCTTGGGAACTTTGAACCTTTTACTTGAGGCTTAGCTTGCTGGAATTGCAATTAATACTGAATTTTATTTAATGTTTTGTAAACTTTTACTGAATTAAAGTACGCAAAAATGTTTTTATATTTTACTAGTTCAGATATATGTGTCCCAATTTCCATGTTGGGGGCATCATACATATGATTAACTCTTCTTGTAAACAGTGATAGTCAGATTTTACAGTCTAGCTTCTCAACTGTCTTAAGGTTCCTTGTTTTTTAATTTTACATTGAATCAATAATCTTCCTTTCTACAGAGTACAAGATTATTCCTAAAACAAGTCTTATCCTCTACACCTCAGCCCAAATTCAGCATTTGCAGACAAAACTTTTCTAACTACCAGACTGCATTACTACAGTGTCTGAGTATCTGCAACTGTTCAGATATCAAAGTGCTTCAAGAATTTTAAGCATAAACTATAAAATAAATATGAAATCCATTATTAGTGTCTTCAGATTGTTTTTGTTTGTTTGTTTGTTTGTTTTTTGTTTTGTTTTTCAATGCTATGTATTTGGAATGGATTTTCTTTCACTGTTATAGCATGCTTTTGAGATGGAGAAGAAAAATCATCCCCTTTATGCTGACACAAGTTAAAACACTCAGCTATCCAGAGAAAATGAACTACATTAAAAGTTACGCATAATTCAGACAGTCAGAGACATAGCTCATCTGCAGATTTTAAACTTCAGATATTACTCCTGCAGTTCCATTTGCAAACTGTGTAGCTCCATGCCAAAGCCATTACGCATGATTGATTTACAATTCTTTTTTTTTTTTTTTTTTAATTATTGTTAAAAATATCCATATTTTACTTCAGAGTATGCACTAAAATGAAGATGGGAGAAGGGATTTTTTGTTATGTATTCCTCAGAGACTAAAAGGGAGAAAAGGGAGAAAAGGGAGACTAAAAGACTCTAATAACAATCTATTAGCACTGTTCCTAAGCATCTTACTGTAAAAGAGGTTTCTAATCATTCATGCATTCATTTTCCCTTCCACATTTTTCCTTCTATATTGCTGTGATATCTTAAAAGTAAGTCTGTGAAGCAGCTATCTCAGTAGTATTCCTCCCAATGACACAAATAAAAGCAACTCTGTCACAATCAAAAATTTCCCTCACTTTTAAAGAAGAAAATCACAATATTGTTGTCCAAGTTTAGGTTCTTCCTAATGTCCTTCTCAGCACCTGAACTTTTACTACTACTGTTCTTCACTCCATTTGTACAGTATATATCTGAAATTTTCTTTTTTTTTTTTTTTTCTTCTCCTTCACTCCCTTCTCCCATATCTTTTCTTTTAATCAGCATGATATTGGCCATATAAAAAGGTCAAATGAGAAAAATTGCTAACTCCAAATCAGAGATGAAAATGATCTCTTCATAGTGAACTGATAAATAATTATAGCATTTCTTCATCTGAAATTGTCAATAATATCTTTTTCCTGCAAATTGTGGCTTAAGATATTTTAACTTTGTAGTACAAGCAGTCCTTGTGAGACTGTCTGAAGCTTTCCCCCATGGTTAATGAGATGCTATTCATCTACTGAAAAGTAGTATGTAATCTTTCTTTTTATTATTATTATTTTTATCCCTTAAAACACTATGGCCCTCTGATTACTACCTGTTCCTGGTATTTAGGCAGCAATGAAATTGAGTAAAAAAGCCTGAGAGAGCTATCAAGTGGGACTTTCAGGGCACTGGGGTGGTCACTTCATGGAGTGAAAGCTTAGATATCTGATCTCCTCAGTAACAGGGATGGGTACTGAGGGGAGAAGGAAAACTCACCTGATTAACAAATGGCTAAGAGGCTAGTGCCATCAGATGATTTTTTTTTTTTAATTTATTTTTATTTATTTTATTTTACTTTATTTTATTTTACTTTGTTTTGTTTTGTTTTGTTTTGTTTTATTTTATTTTGTGTGTGTGTGTGTGTGTGTGTGTGTGTGATCATGGGATGGTTTATTCAGCACCAGGCCTGATGGCAACAGATGGGATCCATCTGTCTCAAAAGGGGAAAAAGATTCTATCCCAGAAGACCTCAGAGCTCATTGAAAGGACTTTAAATTTGACTTGAAGGAGGAAGGAGAAAAAATCAAGTTTGCTAGAGATGAGCCTAGGGACAGCATTCCTAAATTAAGAGTGAAACCAATGGACCAGTTGAAGTGCTTCTATACTAATGCACTCAGCATGGGAAACAAGATCTAGAAGCCATGGTGCAGCAGTAAAACAGAGACTTAGCTGTTGTCACTGTAATATAAGTACAACACTACAGAGAAGAACTAGTCAAGGAGGTTCATGGAGTGGGTGGAAATAACTTCTTGATGCTGCTGGTAAGAAAGTCTTCCAGGGGAAGCACCCCACTAGACCTACTGCTTCCAAACAGAGAAGGACTGCTGGGAGATACGGTGATCAGAAGCTGTCTTGATTACAGTGGCTATGAAATAAGTAAGTTCTGTATTCCCGATGAAGTCAGGATCATCAAAAGTGCTACCATAGACTTCTAGAGGGAAGACTTTGACCTGTTTAGAAAGCTGGTCAGGAGAATCCCTTGGAAGTCAGTCCTGAAGGATAACTTGGTCCAGGAAGGCCAGATATTCCTCAAGGAGAAAATCTTAAAGGCATAGGAACAGACTGTCTCTGTGTGCCATAAGATGAGTTGGCATGAAAAAAGAATGACATCGAGGCCCTGGAGCATGAA
The DNA here is from genome assembly GCA_030625065.1 of Alectoris magna. Lineage (NCBI taxonomy): Eukaryota > Metazoa > Chordata > Aves > Galliformes > Phasianidae > Alectoris > Alectoris magna. The sequence continues at coordinate 46,550,678 of CM060564.1, forward strand.
CAGAGGAGGACAACGAAGCCAGTGAGGGGTCTGGAACACAGGCCTTATGAGGAGCAGCTGAGAGAAAAGGGATTGTTCAGTCTGAAGAAGAGGAGACTCAGGGGTGACCTTAGTACTCTATACAACAACCTGAAGGGAGGTTGCAGCAAGTTGGAGGTCATACTCTTTTCCCATGTAACTAGCAATAGGACTAGAGGTAGTGGCCTCAAGTTGCCCCAGGGGGTGTTCAGGTTGGCCTTTAGGAAAAACTTCTCTAAGAGAATGGTCAGACACTGACACAGGCTGTCCAAGGAGGTGGTGATGTCATCAACACTAGAGGTGTTCAAGAAACATTTAGTTGTACTGAGGGACATATTTTTTGTGGGAAAACCTGATGATAGGTAAACGGCTGAACTGGATGATCTTGGAGGTATTTTCCAGCTTTGGCAATTCAATGATTAAATGAGCAATGCCAGAATGATGTTCATAGCTCTCTGCCTTTTTGTTATAGTTATTTGAAAACATAGACAACTTATCACATAAAATTTGAACAGACAAAATAATAATGAATGAAATTTGTTTTTAAGGTTTTAATAAATTTTCTTAATATTTTTCCATACACATCTGTCTCTTCTTAGCATGATATTAAAATGCTTCCATAGGCAGGTGCCATCTTCTAATATTAATCCCAAAGGATACATAATCTGTCACTGAATGTTCAATACAAAACTGCTCATTTTGTTTCCTTTTACTCAGTATGGAAGCAGAACACAAGACATTCTAACTGGCGTGATCATCAAAACTCTGATCTAGCTGATTAAAATGATGAGAAATAGGCATTTTCCTTTTATTTACTGTCCATCATATCATTATTTTTTTTTAATCTCATTAACATTGTGTTTATATTCTCTCTTTAGCATCCTTTTTGTTTATTTTTTTTTATTTTATTTTACAGAAAACAGATTAACTTCACATAATCAAAAATATTGCACTTAGATTTTCCAGGTAACATTCTGAATTTGAACATATCTTTCAAGCAATCATGTATTTTTTCTAGCATAATTTGAAGGTAAAATAGAAATTCTGATGTTATTCAAAATTCTAGTGTTATTATGCACCCAGTGCATAAATTTATTTGTCACTTTTTTATCTTCTTTTCACTATTCACTTCATATTTTACTTTTAAATACTGATTTTTAATAGTTATTTTCATATCTCTATTAATGTTTTTCATTTGCCATCTGCAATCTCTGATCTATCACTTCTTCTTTTTAGCTTTATTAGTTTTTTACAGGATATACCAAGCGCTGCTTTCTGTCAATATTTAATTTTTCAGATTTTCCTGTATATTTATCTATTGGTATAAGGTGCCATAGTCCTAAATGTAATAATAGTTTTGTAGTTTTCTTCCACTGAAAGTAAGATATCAAGTCCATGATTTTCCTTCCAAACTATAAACAAATATGCTTAAGAATTCCATTGTTTTTCAATGATCATCTGAAGACATGTCAGATACACATAAATTCTCCATGTCTATCGATGTAGAAGCATAGATACTACAAGAGTAAACATCATTTTCACAGTATTGTATTCTGCTTTGAGTGTCTCCTTTCTTGATAGTTAAGTTTAAATTTTCTGACCAAAGGAGGAAAAGGTGAATTTGTTCTTCCTGCTCCTTTTTCTTGTAATTTTTTTTCAATTATTTTTCACAGTGACTAGATGAGGATGTTATGCAAAACTCCCCTTAAAACCATTTATTTACTACTGAAATTGGGAAAAAGACAACTCATGTTGAATGTTTTTGTGGTTATTAGAGTAAAACACTCTCTTTACCTGTTTATATTGTCTTATCTTTTGAAATTCTTGGAATCAAATAACTAATATTAATGTACACATTCTTCCAAATCAATGTTTATTGATTTAACTTGCTGTCATAAAAAAAGAAGTGCCAAGGTAGCTAGCCCTCACAGAACATACATACCACACAAGTTCGTTTTATAGGTCTCTGAAAGTCTTGTTACCATTAGTGTACTAGTTTTGTCAGTATTTCATATCACAGCATCAGACAACAGGCTGTTTGGGTACAGAGGCATGGTGCACTGTGGAGCTGTGTTTCCAGACTTCTCTAGCAGTCTCACATGAATTCGGACCCTACAAGAGGAAGATACATTGAAATGTACTGCATTTCCCAAGAGCCTTCATATGATTTCTGATTCCAGGTGACCGGGGAAGAGCTCTCTTGACTTTTCTGTGAGATGTGCCATGAAGGGCCTGCCAATAAAGAGTTGAATTGACTCTTTCTCTTCTCTGGTTTTATTTTTTGTTCCTTTTGAATAACTTATTAATTATTCTGAATAATTTATTAAGTATTCTGTATTATCTCACATTCTTTTTAATAAATGAATTTATCCCATCTCAGTGAGGTCTTTTCCCTCTTCCTTCCCCCTCACTTTCTCCTGAGGAGGGAGAGGGGTGTTGCATTATTAACTCTTAAATTGTGACAATTAGAGAACAAAAATTAAGTATCGTTAGCATAACGAGTGTTTTGACTGTTTGTATTCACAAGCACCTGTGAAGACTTTTTTGTTGTTGTTGCTTGTTTGTTTGTTTTTTGTTTTTTGTCCTGCTCTTCCCCAAAAGAAGGGAAACAAAGGATAATAACAACAGCAAATCAGAGTGAACTATACTATGTTATTCTTGAATAATTCATTTGCATGCGTATGCCTGCAGGGAGTTTGCAATTACTTTAGACAGAATAGTTTTTACTGTATAAAAATTCTTGAGCCATTAGGCAAACATTTTGCAGAGTTTGACCAGTGAATAACTGAGTTTGTTAAAATTTTAACAAACTATATATTGATTACTGTTTCAAGAATATCCTAACCTGTGCAGGTCATCAGAAGATGCTCTGTAGAATCACAGCTAAGTATCACTTAACAGGAATGAACTGGAAAACGCGATAGGTAGGAAAAAATATAGGTAGGAAATAATGATTTAGATATCTATTACATGAGACTGGCTAGCTGTTGTTTGTTTGCTTCTTTTGTGATACTCATTAGGAATTTTGAAGAGTATGTCTATATCATCTATATCTGCATATTTCTTCCATTAAAAATAATACATAATTTTGAATATATTTATTTTGAATATATTTCTTAGAATAAATTTAAGTATTATGTTCAATTTAAAACTGAAATTAATTCCAAGGTTTTAACAGTTTATTTCCATAAGCAGTAATCTTTGGCAGGTATTAAATAATATGCTTTAACTTGTTCTGTAGTTTTGTCCATCCCTACTGAAAGTAGTTACGTATATAACCAGAAAAGTTATCTGAAGAAGTAAGTCTTCTAAATCCTTTGGAGTTATATTAGCAAAGAATCTAACTTGAAGTATTCATTTTTAGTACCCTGCAAATCTAGTAAAATCTCTCAATTTTTATTTCATTACAAGAATGTAAATCACTTGTTCTTTAGCTATAGATGCTTTCTTTTCTTTTTCTCTACGTTTTCCTTTTTCTGTGAATGTTCACAGTTTGGTGACAAAGATCTATGAGTAATACATGAGAATTATAGTATAAACTTAAGTCAAAGTACTTAATTTTTCATTTAGCCTTTAAACTGTTATTTCTGTAATGTTCTCACAGTACAATATTCTCAAAGAATATTCGGAAATAAGCAATAACATAGAGAAAACACTGAAATAAGTGAAAATTTCAATCACATCCAGAGAAAAAAAGTACTGTGCATTTTCTAAGTTCAATAGGGCTTGAATAAAATAATACAAAATAATAATAATAATAATAATAATAATAATAATAATAATAATACTTATTATAAGTTATGTGAATATGTATTCCCTGATAAATGAATGTCAGCAATCTGTACCCTGGAGCCATAAAATTTTCATGTATGAAAACTGATCTTTTTTGTTTCATGTTGGAATTAGGAATACCGTTTCTCTAATAAGAAGGGGTAATAAGAGAGCCATTTGAATCTGAGGTGGAGAGGAAGTAAGTGGTTTTGATGGCATATTACTTCAATAAATCAGTGCATTGGATCATCTTGTATCATTTCTGGTACACATAAGTTGAATATAAATACAGTCCATCTATTTGTGTTAGACATATCATGAAATATTTATACAAAGACTTTGTAACAACAGTTTATAGACATAAAGGATTAAACTTATGGTAATGCTATAATCTACTCCCTAGTATCTTCATTCTCAAAAACAAGCAAAAAAAATGCTCACATAATTTTACATCTCATAATAACATAGCACGAATTCTAGATGCAAGAGATCCTTTCCTTTTTTGCAGTAATAAACTGTACATGACCTTATTGCTTTCTTCATATACTGAAAGGTGATTGCAGCAAGAGTGTGGTTGGTCTCTTTCTCACTGGTGACAGGACAAGGGAAAATGGCCTCAAGTTGCACCAGGGTAAGTTTAGGTTGGGTATCAAGAAAAACTTCTTTATGGAAAGGGTTAAGCATTGGAATGAGCTTCCCAGTGAGGTGGGTCATCCTTCCAGAATGTGTTTAAAAACCATTTGGATGTGGTACTGAGGGACATGATTTAACAGAGGTTGTTAGAGTTAGGGTAGTAAAGTTAGGCTGCAGTTGGAATTGATGATCTTTAAGGTCTTTTCCAACCTGAGCAACTCTATGATTCTATGACATGTAAAATTAAAAATAAAAATAAAAATAAATGTTGCATAATATTTCTTCAATTGATGCATCAAATGATGCTTGCAAAATCCTGCAAATTCTTAAAGGTAATTCACACAATAAAGTGTATCAGGTATTCACTGACCTTTCTTTAGCCTGGCTCTAGCCACTTTCCTTATTATTTATGTTCATAAGTATATAAACACAATCAATATAATTGGTATGTGTATCTTTGTGCTTTTTAAATCATTAACCAGCAAGTGGCACAGGTTGTAGTTAAAAGTCTTGTACATTGTTTCAGTAGGTTCATATTAGAGAATTTCATAGCATTGAACGTGTAAGTATCCATTGCTTAGATAAGTTCAAAAGAAGAATTTTATCACACAGTGGAGTATAGCAATGAATGTTAGCATTCCTTAACACTTGATTTCCTCTTGAAGTACACAAATGTGTTTCCAACTAAATAGTTTGTGCTTTGCTTTGTTTTGTTTTGAATAAATTATATCTTTCAGGTTCTTCTCAGTCCTGTGTTATTTCCACATTTAGAGACCCATTTTTGAAAGGCAGTATTTTTATTTAATTTTTTATGGTGATAACTAACATTTTCCAATGAAAGGACATCCGAATTACTTGAAAGAGTAGAAGGCAAGAAGGCTAGGGAGCACGCACTGTTGAGATGAGCAGCAAAAAAGAGGGTAGCCTTGTGGCTTGTGAAAAGTTTGTGAAAGTTTTATCTTTCCCTCTGAATGGAAAACAGAAACAAAGTGCTCTGAAGTATGAAGTTCTCCTTCTCTTTTGAAAACCAGATCCCAGAATTATCAACAGTCTAAGAAACTGGAGTATTAAGTATCTCCCAGTGCTCTACGTGATGCTGTGATGTGGAATATCAATAACAGACGTCATAAAACTATTAATACAAGCAAAAATTTGTCATCTTTATCATTAGTAAATATGAGAAAATGTTTCTTGTATTTATGTACATTACTCAAATCCAGATTAAGTCTACTGCCAAGAGACTACCTTTCAAGGTAAAGAATGACTCTAATTGTTTGTCTAATTTCATAGTAAAGGAAATTGTGCAACCTTATATGAGAAGGAGGGTTTGGATACATGATGATGTCCTTAAACACTCTTTCCTGACAAGAACCAGTGTATTCATGAATAACAAATCAACTCTGATCTTGAATGTCTTTTCCAACCTGAGCCATTCCATGATTCTACAATTCCATGAAGTATTCAGACTTCCTCCCAGGAATGAGACTTTCTACTCTGCAGTGCTTTTTGAGAAATAAGAACACATGCGCATACATACAAAAATAAGCCTAAGGTTCTTATAAGAACTCCATTCATTTATTTGAGCACATGGAAATGAAAAATGTTGAGCAATATTTTATAGTCTCCTTTTTATTTTCTCTCTCATATCTAGTTTTAGCTTATAAATTATAATCCTGCACTGTACTCTCCACAGTACTAAATATCATTATTACAAAAATGGGTCACTTAAAAGAGTTGTCCCTCCTTTACCATTTCTTGTATTAATGCATGTTAGCAGAGATAGTCTCCCACTCCCTTGGAAACTAACACTTCCTGTTTGTATCTGGTCCTCCTTGAGCATATTCGAAGTTCTCTTCAATCTCTTTTTTTCCCAAAGGGGAAAAGGGGAAACATCCTTTCTCTCTCCTAATTAATCTTTTTTTTTTTTTTTTTCCTTTTTTTTCTCTCCCTCTTTTTTTTTTTTTTTTTCCCCTGGGGCACATTTTTTTATAACTATTTCTTTTGAATGAGCTTCTATCCCTTCATTTTCTTCATTTCTTTTAGAGTTTAAAATAAATAAATAAATAAATACAATGTATAAAAAGCTTATCTGAGAGTAAAATTCAATATTGAGAGATTTCAGTATTTTAAGTATCCTTCCTGTAAGTTGTGAAGTTTTAACAGTTGATGCAGTTGTGAGCCATTTTAAAATATAAAAGATATCCATTTTATGTGTAAATAAAACCCCACAAACTGTAATTTCTCATCGTTATTAGTAGTCATCCCACATTACCGATTAATATATATATGCCAGACTTGACACTCATAACATTTTCTGGAGCCTATATACTATGATAATTTTTGCTAATGGCAGCAGTAGCTAGTTAAATATCTATGAGTAGCAAAAAAAGAGTATCTTTCTGCACATCAAACTTTTGACATAGGTGATGTAAGATCTCAGCTAATATGGCCTTTTGCTGAGGAAAATATATTAAATTTTAGTATATGTAGTAAACTGGGAAGATATTTATTGTAATGCAGATACTACAAATTAATATGTATGTTCTTTATAAAATAATGCCTCTAATTATTGCCATGGAAATTACAACAGGTAAGAATATAGTAACAGTATTAGATAGAGCAAATTCTCAGCTACAAAGCACTATTTTTCAACTTTAGTCACCACCATTAGCTATGCATTTTGACCATCAACAAACAAGAACCTGCATGTTGTGCTCTAAAAAATTTGCACCAGTGGAAATGACCCACTGATCCACAGCTAATATGATGGTGTCCTTGCTAGGAAAATGTTGCCCAGGGTGTCCACATGTCATGAGTCCAAACAGTTGGAATTCAGGAGTCACAATATCCTGACTGCAGTTGGTGTGGTAGAAGAGTCTAGGCAAGGTTGGAAGTGTGTTGCACGGTCTTCAAACTGATATGCATCCAGGTGTTATCATGTTGCAAGAAAGATATTCTTCTCTGACCTAACTCTAGAAGTTCAAACCTTCAATTAATCAGCATCACAGCGTGGTGGTCAGACTTCATGGTCTGTCTGCATTCCAGGAAATCGCCTTCTTATCCCAAATGATAGATGATGAGATTTAGGGAACTGTAACCTTCACTCTTTTACTGGCCCTGAAATATATGAAGAGTTCCTTCTGTTTGTGAGCGAGCATTCATATGACCTACCTGGAGCAATTTTGTGATATTACAACATTGACGTAACCATTTCATAGAAAAATAGAATTGTAGAATCCTTACATTTGGAAGAGACAATTAAAGGTCATCTAGTCCAGCTTCCCTTCAATAAACAGGGACATCCACAGCTAGATCAGGTTGCCAAGGGCCTGATCTGGATTCACCTTGAAAGGCTTCAGGATTGAGGCATCCATCACATCTCTGGGAAACCTGTTTCAGTGCCTCACTGCCCTCATTGTACAAAATTTTCTTCCTTATATCTAAGATAAATCTACTCTCTTTAAGCTTTTTCTATCACAGAGGACCATGCTGAAGAGTCTGTCCCCTTCTTTATCTCCTTTTTAGATATTGAAGCCACTAGCCGATCACCTCAGAGTGAAGAAATGAAGCTGATATTCAGCTCTATAGACAGTTCCCTGGTTGTAATCTGCCTTTTTGTGCAGATGAGTTGATTGAGACATTCTTTATTATGTGATCTGACAGCTGTGCATGGTCGTTCATAATGTGGGTTGCTTTCACATCACTGCTGCCACTGAAACATTTTGACTTTGTATATCAAGTGTTAAACTTGATATTTTCTCTGTAGGCTTATCAAAGGGTTTTGGTGAAGATACCTGGTGAAGAAAAGTGGAAGGGGAAGGGGTGTGTGACTTCATCTGTTAATTAGTGTGCAAGTTCATCTAACAAACATGAAGTTGGACAAGTCCTGATGAGTCAATCGTTTATGGGCTGGTTTGGCCCAGTTTCATGACTAGCGGGGTGAAGGGACCCGCACATCCACAACCCAAAAAGGGATAAGGGAAAAAGGGTGCAGAGATGGGCCTCAGAACAAAACAGCGGCAACAATCTGAGGAGAAACAGACTCATTTACTAAATAAGATATCGGAACGCAAGATAACTCACTATAATAAAATATAATACAATTAGAATTGTAGCCAATAAATCAAATATAATGAGAGAAAGAGTGTCTGAAAGCTGAAGGCCTTACACTAGTGCTGAGGTGAAATATGCAATTGGGGTGAGCAGCAGGGAAGAGAGCCTGATGATCGAGAAGCAAAAAGGGAAAAAAGGGACTTCAGAGTTCTTCCCTTCTGTCCTTGAAATGCTTTCTATTGCTCATTTGTTTTCTTTAAATATTTTTTTCATAATATTAGCATAAGGAAGGAGGAAATCACAGAAGATGGCATTTTGTTGATTTTTTCTTTATTATTATTTGTTTGTTCTTCTCCATAAAATACACACTGGCTGCTTGAACTTAGGAAAAGAAAAAATGGTAGGGAAAGCAGGAAATGAATTCCAATGTATTTGTGCACATACTTCTCTATCCTAGAAAACAAATAATTTGAAGAAGGATTTCATCCAGGAATTAGAATTAAACAGAACTATCTGGAGAACTGTATTTGTATAACCACTGTGTTCATATGTTTTTTATTGTTTTAAATTAGAAAAAAATTAACAGAGAATCAAATTACTAATGTTGTGATAAATCAGTTACAAATTTTCAAATGATACTTCTGTTGATGGTCTCAAGTAGAACATGATTTCAAATAAGTTTGTGCTAATAAAATAATTGGAAAGGGTTTCAGCATTATGCATGTGTAAGCAGCTTTCTCACATCTTACAAAACAAGACTAACTGAAGTAGAAACAAATTAAAGAGGATTTGTTAGATTTCTGTACAGACTTGATTAATGGATAGTTTATCCTGACCTAAGGCTTGATGGGACTTAAGTGCAGAACAGAAACAAAGGATAATCTTAGTGACACAGTGATAAACTAAGGAGGTGAACAAACTCGAGGTGATATAGCATACCATACTTTTATGTACTTTTTTTTTTTTAGAAAATATTCTAGCAATGCTTACTTGGGGAAAAAAAAAGAAAAAAGACTTTGAAAAAGCTTACTAGTGATAAAAGAGCTCAATTTAATTTAATTAAACATAGGAAAAGGCATGTAAAGGAAAAAGTAAATTAATATTTTAAAAGAATAAGATGGACAGATGTACTTCTGCAATATAAGATAATATTACAAATAAAAAAGTAAACAAATTTGTGCTAGAATTGATGATTTATTATTACGTTCTTTGGAAATACAAAAGATGCATATGAAATGTAATTCTCTCACTTTTGGTCCAGGATCATGAGACATGATCTGTGTAAGTAGGTAATCAGAATATGCAAGCACTTCTGGAATATACCAGCACTGTCTGCTATTATGAGAACATTTAATACTTGCAATCTCAGGAGGTTAAAACAGGAAAAAATGCTATGCAAACTATGTTATGTTACGTGAAATCTGAATTCATTGAAGGTATAATAAAATAGAGTAAAAGACCTATGCACATTTCCTCCTTTCTTCTTAAGGAGATAAGGGTATTAAGATCACTATTCCAGAGACAGTGTAAATGAATAGTAATGTCTACTGATAGCTGTAATTGCATGCCAGCCACTTTAGATTATCAGCTAAAATTTGGAGAAGACAGTCATACCTATAGTACATATTCCCAACCCCATTTCCAATCATTTTTCTTGAGTATGCAACATCTTTTAATTGGATCAGACACTGTTTCAGCAATAAGCCAAACCACAGCTTGAGTTTACATTGCACTGCTCTTTGCAAGACTTATTCCTGAAATAATAAAGTATAGAAGGCAATTTATGTAGCGCCACCAGTGAAGAATGTGTTTATGAATGGCTTTGCATGTATACTCAATGCACAAAGGGATGTATCAAAAGTACTTTATTGTACATTATTGCTGTGGAGTGAAGCAACTGATTTCTTTTTTCTCAAAATGCACTTAATGCATTTTAATTAAAATTTAATTAATTAATGCAGTATTTTTAACATCTACAGAAATAATTAAAATGAATTAAAATAAGAAATAGATGCATCAGCAAAGGAAAATAAATTATTTTTTTCTTTAAATCAGAATTTCTCAGATTTAATGATAACTGTAACATCTCTTCTTTTTGCAGTGCAAATGGTAGGGGATTTAGGCTTTCGGTGATTATATTTTCCCTCAGATAAAGGGAACAGAGATGAGAACTAACTTAGCATTTCTGCTACAACACCAGTAATAAGCAGTAGGAAAGAGAACACCTTGGAAAACATTAGCTGTGCTTGGAAACAACAGCAACAACAACAACAGAACACAAAATACACATACAAATAAACTTCGTCTTAGTGAGTACATTAGTAGAGTGTGTCTATAAATATTCTTCAAAAGAAATAATCTCCAAAGTTATCAGACAAATCTTTCAGCTATTGCCCAAAATGTCATTGGGCAATGATGAGAGTAGCAATGCATTTAGATAGAGAAGTGATTCATAAAATAAAAAAATGTAGTGGAGCACGTTCAGTGAGGTAATGAAACAGGAAGACAACAACTGTTTCCCGTGTGTATTATACATGATCTTTACAGTTTGTCTTTTATCTTTACTATCACAAACAATGTCATAGAAATTTTAACAGTTCTATCTTAATGCATATTCTCCTTAACTGGAACAAAAAGAAGTACTGTCATGAAGAAGCATGAGAAGGTAAAGAAATAAGAAATAGGGCTATGACAAGAATATTTCAAACCTCAGTATTTCAAAACATTGCCTTGCATTTTTAGTATTTATAACAGATGGAGGGTTCATTTCAAAACTTCTGTATAGGAAATCTTTTACACTATGCAATTGATCAGCATGGCAAATACAACATATGTTCTGTTATCTTTGTAGTTCAAAAAATATCATTTGGTCTCTCCTGGTTTGTTTGTCTGTTTGATTTTTTGTTTTGTTTGGTTTGATTCATGTTCCGTTTTGGTTTTAGACCCAATAGTATGCATATTTATTATGTATGATCAATTGAGTACTTGATAAGGAAAAAAAACACACAAGCCAGAGAATGTGCCACATACATTTATTGTATTTCTTCTTCCTTTTATTTTTTTAGGTTTTGCTAGGGCACAGAAAATACCAAATAATTCTGTTATGCTGAGTACTAACCAAAGTGATCTGAATAATTTCAGCTCAGAGTTTAGTCTAGCACACATAATTACTGTTTAAACAAGACAGAAGATATACAACATTCACTGTCTTTTTCTGTTTTCTTTCAGAAATTGCAGGCTTTGATTAAGCTTCTACATTCCATCATGAAAAAAAAAAAAAAAAAAAAAAGTAGTTGGCAAACAAAATGAAGAATTGGTCAAATTCTTTACCAATATGACATCATGAACTGCTAAATATCTGAGCAAAAAATGTAGCAAAGACAAAATAAAAATTAGAGGAAGGAGAGCTGGTTGCAACATCTGTCACCCCACTGATAGTCAGGGTTCATTCAGCTGATCTGGCTGGCTAGGTGGGTGTCCCCCCTTCCTCCCTCACTTCTCCATGTGCACCCCTCCCAAAGCTGTGTGCTTGATAAAGAGGATGACCCACCCCAGCAGAGATAGTACCTACCGTTCATCAGCCAAGGGTATACGATAGCTGCACTCCCCTGCTAGAACATCCAAACAAGCTATGATTCTATGACATTGAGCCTAGAAGAAAGTCTAGCTCTTTTTTAGTAATTTCATATAACTTATTTTTTTTTCCCTTTTTTTTTTTTTTTCTTTTTAACATTTTCAACTACAAATAATGTATTTTTGACACTTTGGGGCCTGCTTCTGAAACCATTTCATACCCTACTAATATTTGAAAATCCCTCTGATAATCTGGAATACATCAATGTTACAAGAGTCACAACTACTCAATCAGACAAAAGCTGCATCAGAAGACAAAATTCAGTTTGTTCCAGTCATAAACATCATAGAAATAAAGGACTGATGAACGTTTTTTTGTTTTGTTTTGTTTTTTTAATCAAAAGGCTTTGTCCCTCTCTGTCACTTAGAAGTTGATCTCTACACCCCACTGAATATGAAGTTGCATCACATCTGAATCAACACACTCAGTCTGTAAGGCCTTTCCAAGATCATAGAACCCAAAGCCCCAAACACGGCACAATTTACACAGCCAATCATTCAACTGTCCCATTCTCCTCCTTATTCTAAGATCCAGCCTTCAAGCATTAAGACAGAAGACTGCACTACTTACACTCCTAGTCTTTTCAATATCTTCCCAAGAGATGTGAAGTCTTCTTTAATGTTTTGTAGTTTCTTTTTTTCATTATTCTCTTATGACTGAATTTGAATGAGTAGAAGCAGATAGTAGTTTTCTGGTTTTATCAGAACGTGCAGACCCTTTCTGATATCTCCAATGTGGACCTCCAGTGGACACTTCTATGGAGAGATGATCTGTGTAGCAAATGGTGGCCTCACTACCTCTCAATGAGGAGCCCGTTTACTAAAGCAATATCTTACTACAAACTTCATAAACAAGTTTAAAAAGAAATTTTAGCTGTTTTAATTCATTTGATTTACTTTCAAGATTTTGGATGTCCTACAACATTATTTCTGGTAGTGCTGACTCCATTGAACCACCATTGTCTTTATGTAATTAAAAAAAAATAAAAAATCAAGTAGCTTCCATACTTCCATCCAGCCTTTGTCATGGCTCTAAAACTCATTGCGTGACTATAAAAGTTTTGACTTCATTCTTAGTCTGAGAATGGCTAATGTCATCTTCATGTAAGACATTCATAAATTGAAAAAAAAACTCCTAAAAACTTGTATTTCAGCATGTAAATCTCAATGTTATTCACAACATATACAACATGGATTGCTGTAAAATGACAAACAAATGTAATTGAAGCAGTTACCACAGCTAATGTGTAAATCATCTGATCTGTCTCAGTTCTTGTTCCTTTATATTTTTGTTAGAAAGAGAAGCAAATTTTTGATGACTAAATACAATTGCAAACACTAGCAATTCTTTTAATTCCTGAGAATATTCACATTTTAGGACCATAAATGGTATTATCTATAATAAAATATTATAGCCCTCTAAACCTGAAAAATTCTACTCACCTGCTGGAAAAATCACCACAAATTTTTAACTAGTAATCAAAATGGAAACTGCAAATATATGGTGCTTCTTCAAATCCTCCAATGATTCTCATTTTATTTATCTTTTCATGGCTTTGTTGTATTTTCATTTTTCAGGAAAAGATAGGATCGAGTTGAATTATTTGTATTTCTGTTATTCAGCTGAGATAACCTGCTCAGTAAAATAAAACTATGATGCACATTATGACAAAATGTTTTTCAGAATGAAAAGAATTACTAAAGCAAACTCTCTTAGTTTAACATCAAATTCATAAGGATGAGGAAGTCATTACTAATAGCAGGGAAACTGGTTTTGTCCATATTACTGCTCCAAAGGGAAAAGCTTATGCAATTACTTACTTCAGAAATTAAGAGGCTTGATTATACAGTATTTTAACTGGACAAATCAAGTAAGTTACTAAGACCCATTTGCTATAGTTTGTCTACAAAGGAACATTAAATATTTTGTAAATTAAGAGGAAAATAATTATCCACCATTTTTAAGAGAGAATAATTAGAACTGTAAATCAGCAAGAAAAACCTATATTAAATTTTATGGTGTGATTCTCACAATATTTCAAGTGTTCGATTGCCTCATTGTAAAAGGGAAGGGAAGGGAAGGGAAGGGAAGGGAAGGGAAGGGAAGGGAAGGACTGTAGCATCTAATCTAATATACTGTTGACCAGCCTTTATGCATTTGTGGACACAGCCTGATCCTAATGCAGACAGCAATTTAATATTCCTTGAAATCTCAAGACCGAAATACGCCAAGTCCCGCAGCTTGTCCTTTGATACAACACTGAGTTGCATCTTAGTGGTTCTGGATAGCAGATTGTAGATACTTTCTGGAACTTGTGGCAACAACATTGCTCAAGTAGCAAAGACAAAGGGGTTTTTATATGCTAGCAGCCACTTTAGTATTCCTCAGACCCTAGAGAACTTTTGCAGTGTTGCTTCTGGATGGTTGAATAGAGATTGTCCTGCCTCAGGTCTTCATCTCTCCCAGGGACTATACTCTGCTTTTGGATTTGATGAAGCAAACAAGGCTTTTGTCTTGCTCACATCTTCCTGCAATAGCAAGTGTTTAGAAGTCAGTTGCTGCCCATTTCTCAGAGCCTTATATGTATAAAAACTTCATAAGTGATGTCAGAATACAATAGGTAAGGATTTATATTTTTATAGATGCTTCTAACCTTAACATTATTATTAAAAAATAAAGGATAATGAAGGGGCAGGCCAGAGACCTACTGACATTTTCCAGTTGTCAGCAGACATATTGCAACTCAGGCACAGAACTGTAAAGAATACATTTTGTCAGAAAAGATGAGATATCACAGTGAAGTACTTTGCTGCAGATTCAATCTCCACCTGAACTGTTATCATTACATGAGATAATGCTAATATGCTTACCTACCTAACTATCTCAGATAACAGAAACAGTACAGCTGCATTGGTATCATACTGCACCTACCAAATATTCCAGTATCACTTTTTTTAGCTGTTAGCTTCAGAAACTGTATAAACTGTTCAGAAGGAATTCCTTAATAAAATTATCCACACTGTAATGCTAAGGCTTTCTTTTCGGACATATCTCTCCTATTTTATGCTAGACAGTTTATCCAAATACAGTTTATTGGAACTGTAACTTTTAAGTAAGTGTTCTCTAGAAATACTTGCTTTATTTTATGTACTGCTATCTCTGAAATAAGGGATTATCTAATTATCTTATATTGTAGCAGGCAACATGTGCAAATGGTAGGACTTCCATTCATTTTTGTTTTGAAAAATAAGGCCCACCATAATTAAAAAAAAATCACCCCAGGTACACCACTGAGTGTGGCATTCTTGTTTTTACAGGAAGAGAACATACAGGACACTGATTGCTAAATTTCCATTCTCAGTACCTAGCCATTTGGCTGTTCCTTCTATGAACAATATATTTATATATTCCTCTACTAAATCATACATATTTTAGTCTTTGTGTTCAGAGATTTCAGACAAAACAAAACAAAACAAAACAAAACAAAACAAAACAAAAACAACCCTATGTTAAGCTGAAGAAACTGAGTTTCTTCATTTCAGAATGACATCTATCAGAACTGATGATTTTTTGTGCTAAACTTCATATGCAAACCAGCTGAGAAAATTTTCAGCTGTTTGTCTGTTTTTACCTACTTACAGAACTTATGACATTTTTGCTAGAATAGATTTTTCTATATTTTCTCAATAAATTAGATTACTATTATTATCATTATTATCAATTTTAAAATTCCCAATCATAGATAGAATACAAAAACTAATTTTCTAGAAATAAAACAAGATAAAAAAGCACCACATCTTTTCATTGTTTGTTTGCTCAATTTAAAAAAATGCATAAATTTTTCCTCTCCTAGAACAAAAGAAAATGCAAGCTATTTGGTATTAGACAAACAACTGAAGAGTTGTGCCTTTAAACTGATAATATTTACTAAAATATGCCATTTTGTGGTGATATAATCTAGCAAGCTGCTAAGCACACATAGTTGTTCACTCACTTCTCTATTGCACTGAGATGGGGAAGAAAATAAAAAAGAAAAGTAGGACTGAGTCAAGATAAAAAGTAATTGCTAAAACTGAAAAGGAAGAGGAAAATTAATAATATGAATTATATGTATATATTAATATATATACACTAAGACATATATTTACAAAAAGAAAAGAAAAAAAAAAAAAAAGTGGTGCAAAATGGAATTGCACACCACCAACTGACAATCAGTCCTGAGCAGAGGCTGCCCTCCCACCCAAAACTCCACAGTTGTAACAAAAAAATAATTCACATTATTTTATATTCTATGGAATATCCTTTTGGTCAGTTTATGTCAGCTGTCTTGGTTCTGCAACATCCCAGCTTCTTCTGTCTCTTTACCTCCCTCACTGGCAGGACAGTATAAGAAGCTAGAACACCTTTGACTCTCTGCAGCACTGCTCAGAAACAACTAAAACAGTGGTGTGTTATTAACATTGTCACTATACACGTATATACATAATATGCAACTTTATAAATTCACAGAAAATAAAGAGTCTACAGGTTGCAAAAGTTTTTTTTTTTTTTTTAAATAGTGTTCTTCAGATATACAAAACTGTTTACCTTTCCAAGTTCTAAGTGAGTGATTAAAATAATACTCACATGCTGCAGAACTTTATTTTTTGGAAACAGAT
This sequence comes from Alectoris magna, assembly GCA_030625065.1. Lineage (NCBI taxonomy): Eukaryota > Metazoa > Chordata > Aves > Galliformes > Phasianidae > Alectoris > Alectoris magna. The sequence goes on from CM060564.1 coordinate 46,567,445, forward strand.
TTCAGGGAAAATCTAGGTGTCCCACTAACTAACTTTGGTGAACAGTCATGATTATCAATATCATTATTGCAACACATCAAGAGATAGGGGAAGACAAAAAAAAAAAAAAAAATCAACCCACCACATTGTAAATCAAAATCAAAATCAAATTAAAAAAAAAAAATCCAATTTCAATTGCTTATTATTTTGATTTAAGAATGAAGGAGCTACTCAAAGTTAAAGTGGATGTGAACATATATTATATACATGATTAAATCATAATTTTTGATAAATGATGCTTACTTATTGCCACTGGTGAGTTAAATTTCCTACAGTATGAAGCTTGCAAAAAATTGCTAAGCAAAGTTTAGTCTGAAGTTCCTCTGAAAACATTTTTACATAGAATGATGTAGCATATAACTGCCATTGAAGTGAGACAGCCATGAACATATCAAATGTCTCCTAATTCATACTGCCTCTAGATAAGCTGCAAAAAGATAAGAATGAAAAGATTAGGAAAGCATCCATGGAGAATCTCAAGCTAGGTTTTATTCAAGACAGAACAATAAATTTGAAAGCTGATAAATACGTATTTGCACAATATATGTTCAATCTCTTCTTTGTCTTAGACTTTTCTTAGTTGAGCTGGTTCTGTTTTACATAAGTCTTGATTTACACTGTCAAAATTCTGGAGTCAGCACCACTGTTAGGACACAACTTACCTGTGAAAAAAAAAATAACTGCTGGAACATATTGTAGTTTCTTGTTTAACCATACTTTGTGACACAGGAAAGATACTAGTTTCTCACTCAGTTGGATAGAAAATTCCATTTTACTAAACAATCCCATTTTACTGTTTGCGGTTTAAAATATCATTCTACCAGATTTGGAATAATTTGATACTTATTTATTTATTTATTTATTTATTTATTTAAACAATGATTAAATGGGAAAATTGAGAGGACAATTATAATTAAATGATTGCATAAAATAAAATTCCTTAAATAGCCAGAATTTTCAGTGTTTCTGGAAAGCAAATTGTTTAACAGATAAAAGTATTCTGAAGAGTTGCAACCTTCTATTAGAAAAAGATTTATGAATAATGAACAGACTGGAGATTTTATTTCTATTATAACATTTAATCTGCTAGATATCATCTTTCCATTCTTGAGAGTAGCAGAACGTCCCTAGACTTAAAGTATTGCTCTTACTGTAAAACTCTGGTAATTGTTTTGACATAATCTGCCATGTATTTCCTTTGGCAATTTCTTCTTCTTCTTAATAATAATAATAATAATACAGTTATTTAAGAAAATCTATACAACAAATAAAACACAATAAGACCACTGTTTTGTCATTAGAGAAATGCAAGAGCTCTAGCACCCCATGCATTTTTTATTTTCCTGAGTAGTGCATAAAAAATGATGTTACCCACAAGTTGATTATGGATTATTTTGTTTTCAATCAATTGCTGAACAGGACATTATAATGTATTGTATATTTAATGGATTAAAATATCATATACAAATATTTTTATTTCAATTTTCAATAATTGTATGTGTGATATATGATACCTATTTATGTTGATTTACATCACAGCCTTCAAAAAGTGCTGACATCATTAAATTTCTCTGATACAATCCTGATGAGTCAAACCCTAGTAATTTTTGCATGTCATCTATATAAAAAACACAGTTCATAGAACCAGAGGTTCTGCAAAACATTCCAGCATTCCTCCCTCCTGAGAACAACTTCAGAAAAGTATAAGAAATATTCCATAGTTTTTCTGTAACACATTAATTTTGTCTGTTTTGGGAAATCCCCAAATTGTTCAGTAAATGTGACTTCACAAAGACTATAGAGAAACTAAATTCCACGACTAAAAGAATGGTGTAATCCACCTGGCTTTTATAATAAATAGATGATAAGACAAGGAATTAAAAATCAGTAGGAAAAAATTATATATATATATATATATATACATATATATATACATATATTTTCTCCCGCCCTTGTAACAAATATTACAGAAGATCTGTTAAGCAGAAGTTCAACTTAGGATATCATACATTCATATATTTAACATATTCACTCATGGATCAAAAGTACTGAAATTACTTTAGGATTCACCAAGCTTAGTGGTGTGGTTGACACGGAGGAAGGGACGCCATTCAGAAGGTCCGTGACAGACTTGAAAGGTGGGCCCGGGTGAACCTAATGAGGTTCAACATGGCAAAGTGCAAAGTTTTGCACTTGGGCTGGAAGAACCCCAGGCATCTGTATGTACTGGGAGGAGAAGTCCTTGAGAGCAGCTCAGCAGAGAAGGACCTGGGAGTCCTGATGGACGAGAAACTTAACATGAGCCAGCAGTGTGCTCTTGCAGTTCGGAAAGCAAATGGGATCCTGGGCTCCATCAGGAGAGGGGTGGCCAGCAGGGACAGGGAGGTGATTGTCCCTCTCTGTCCCACCTGGAGTACTGTGTTCAGGTATGGAGCCCTCAGTACAAGAAAGACAGAGAGCTGCTGGAAAGGGTACAGAGGAGAGCCACAAAGATGATCAGGGGGCTGGAGCACCTCCCCTATGAAGACAGGCTAAGGGAGCTGGGCTTGTTCAGCCTGGAGAAAAGAACCCTGTGGAGTGACCTCATTGCAGCCTTTCAGTACCTGAAGGGAACCTATAACCAGGAGGGGAGTAAACTCTTTGAAAGGGCCGATAATAGTAGCACAAGGGGAAATGGTTTCAAGTTGAAAGAGGGAAGATTTAGGTTGGACGTTAGGGGGAAGTTCTTTACTAGGGGAGTGGTGAGGTCCTGGAACAGGCTGCCCAGGGAGGCTGTGGATGCCCCATCCCTCGAGGCCTTCAATGCCAGGTTGGATGGGGCCCTGGGCAGCCTGATCTAGTAAATGTGGAAGTTTGGTGGCCCTGCCAGGCTGGGGGGTTGGAACTTAGTGATCCTTGAGTGATCCTTCCAACCTGGGTCATTCTGTGCGATTCTGTGTGATTCTGTGTGATTCAGTGAAAAATATCTACACATCTATTGCATAGATACATCATCTTTTCAATTTTTAATTAAGCCACCTAGGCATAAGCATTGTAAGATATAAAAAGAATAATTCAGGATTCAAATTTCAGTTGCATCTATGGGCACTGGTCAGCATCGCTGATTTTTGCACTGCAATTTCTGATTTAAGTATCCTCAAGTACCTTCAAATTTTGATAGAATCTACTATGTTTACAAAAAAGTGGATGTTAGATTATCATCTCCTCTAAACTTCTTCAATAGGAAAAACATTCTCAGCACTCTCTGAATGACTCAAAGAGCATTATCTTCCTATAATAGCAAGCCTTCGGGCTTTCAGCAGGTGTTGGATAAATATTTCAAGTAATATTTTAGAAGTTTTTATTTTTACTCGTTATTGGTAATACAGTCGATCTTATTCTTGTGTATTTAAGGCCTTTAAGTATGCACATTATTTAGATGATGTAGGCATACTGATGAAAATTTACTAGAGAGTAAATTGTTATGGAGAACCTTTTAGTCAACATCTTTAGTATTCAAACTAGTAGTGAGATCTTTATGTATCCTATTACAGAATTACAGAATTTGTTAGGACATGCAGGGAGAAAATTAGGAAGGCAAAAGCACAGCTTTAACTCAATTTGGCTGTTGGGGTAAAAGACAACAAAAAACATTTTTACAAATATATTAACAGTGAGAGGAGGGCTAAGGAAAATCTTGAGCCTTTACTGGATGTAGCACAAAATGTGACCACTAAGGAAAAGGCTGACGTTATCCATGCCTTCTTTACATCTGTCTTTAAAAATCAGACCGGTTATCCTCAGGGTACTCTACCCCACAACCTAAAAATCTGGGATAGGGTGCAGAATAAATCCTCCCTGATCCAGGGTGAAAACATTAGAGACATATTACTCCACCCAGACTGTCAGACGTCCCTGAGGTTGGATAGGATTCTTGCTAGGATGCTGAGGGAGCTGGCGGAGATGATTGCCAAACCACTTGCCACCATCACATTCCTGATTAGCCAGAAAGGTCCTAGAGAACTGGAGGCTTGCCAGCATGACTCTCATCTAAAAAAAGAGTAATAGGAAGGATCCAGGGAACTACAGGCCCATCAGCCAGGCCTCAGTGCCAGGGAGAGTTACAGAACAGATAATCTTGAGGGGGATCACGCAGCATCTGCGAGACAACTTCAAGTTGTACCAGGGGAGAATCAGACTGGATATTAGGAAAAATTAATTCTCCTAAGCATGGTGACATACTGAGCTGCCAAAGAAGGTGGCTGAGTCACCATTCCTGCATGTGTTCAAGAACCATTTAGGCATTGTATTAAGGGACACGGTTTTGTGAGGAATTATTGCTAGGAAGGAAGTGGTTGGACTAGATGATTTTAAAAATCTCTTCCAACCCTCGTGATTCTACTAACCTGCAATAGTGCCATAAAATATACTGAGTTGAAAGGGATCCACTAGGATCATAAAGTCTAACTCCTAACCCCGAACAAGACCACCTACTTAAAAACCAACCAACCTACCAAAAACAAAACAAAACAAAATAATAATTAAAAATAATAATTAAAAAAATAAATAAATCAGAGAGTGTTGTCCAAGTGTTTCTTGAAGTCTGGAAGATGTCATGCTGAGACTACTGCCCTCGGTAGCCTGTTCCAGCATGAAAACACCCCTCAGTGAAAAATATTTCAATCTGAACCTCCTCTGACACAATTTCATGCTATTCGCTTGGGTTCTATCATGGGTCACCAGAGAGAGAATATTGGATTTTAGATGCTACACCACAAGGACACACACTATCCACAAAGAAGACTAAGGCCCAAGAATGAATGTGGGGAAGTGAGATATGAGAAAAGGTTAGGAATAGAAGACATTTTAGTACCCCCATAGAAACTTGTCTGGATTCTGGGAGGGAATTTAGATCCATTTTATTTTAATTCATGTTAAGTTAAACAAACACTACAGTCATTGTAAACCAACACCCTATTTTTGACCAACGGGATTCTGGTTATATACTCATCAAGAAAACCTCAAATGAAGTTGACCAAATTTTACTTAGTAAAGTAGGGTTTTTTGTTTGTTTGTTTTTAAAAATGCGTGACAGTACAGTTTAAGCTACTCAGATCCAAGTGATTATTCAGAAACAACATCCTCCTAGGATTTATATTGCAATCCATTGCTGGAGACATACTGTCAAAATAATAATAATAATAATAATAATAATAATAATAATAATAATAATAATAAAAATCCTATTAAATGAAGAAAAAATACTACTGAAAACTAAAGAGAAAAGTAATAGACAAGAAGCAGAAACAATAAAGAGAATGGCAAGTGAAAAAAAAAAAAAAGTTTCTGTAAAACGGGAGAGAAAGGTTTTCTGTGTAGGAAACCATATCCAGCTCCTAATACCAAGTTCCTAAATGAAACAGCAATAGAGGAGAGTAGTAAACCTTGCAACGGAAATCCCATTAAATTTATTAACCATGGCCTAGGTGAAATAGTAGAAAAGAAACAGACAAAAGGAGCACACTGATGGAGAGAGAGATAGAAAGAGTGAGCATACATCTGAACAGACAGGAGCAAGGCCAGGACCAAGACAGCTTGGGCTACAGACATTAATTGGCCACACAGAGATAAATCAGGGGAAATAAAATCAGAACAAGACAGAGAACCTACACAAAACAATCCAAGAAAATGAAGTCAGGAAAAAAAAAATTATCCTTTCCAATAGCAACTAAATAAAGAAGAATTGTAGCTACAAAGTAAAATATTGTTTCCAAACAAAGTATTTCTTTTTATTATTTCTGAGTGCATTGATCTGCAGGTTTGAAGTATCTATTAATGGAAAGATCACAAGTTCAGATGAAATTTCACCTGGGACTGACTAGGAAAGTCAAAGAAGATGTCCACTGTCACTACAGACTAGTAAGCCTCACCTTGATTCCTGGAAAAGCAGTGGAAAAACTCATACTGGAAGCCATTCCTAGGACATGGAAATTGTCAAAGAGCAGTCAAGATGGAAGTTATGCTTGACAAAGGGGAAGCCATAATTGATCAACATGATAATTTTGTGATGAAATCTGTCTCTGAGTAAGAGAATAGGGAGTAGAGGATATTGTCTACTTCATCATAATTAAGGCTTGAAACTCTTTCCCTTAACATTCTTACAGACAAGATAATGAATTACAGGCTAGATGAGAAAACTTATTTATCCAGGCTTTTTCAGTAGTGACCAATGACAGCACAAAAAGCAGGTATTTAATACACATAGCAATTGTCCAGGAAGGCATGAGATTCTATTTGCATTCTTTTTCAAATTGTTTCCAAAAGATACCCCCTCTGTTGTGCTTCTTTTCCTTCTGTTTTCGGAGTTTTGGTCCCAATAACATGCATCAAAGCAACCAAGTGTCAGTGTGCTCATGTAGGAGATGTCAGATATATATTTTTTTGTTATTATTATTATTTATCTTGCAGCACACTCAGGAGTAGCTATCAAGTTGTTTCTTACTCATTTGTGATTTCCATCTCTTCCACATCCTATTCTTTTGTTGTCCTGGCTACAGAGCTGCCTATCTCTTCTGATTCATTCTCCTGGTACCTCCCAGGAAAAGCTTTTTTTTCCCCTCCTCACTTCCTTGTCCAAATATTCTCCTTGACTACAGGAATGTCTAATACTATTAAAGGTTATCTAGTTTAGCCACAGTGAACTGAAATAGCCACAGAGTCTGTAGTCTGATCATCAGATCTATAGATCTTTTCTTTCCCTTGAGGGTTCTAGGTCAGGGTATACTTTCAAATACTCTGTAAGTTGTGGGGTTTTTATTTTTGTTTGTTTTTTGTTTGTTTGTATGGCTTATTTATTTTAAGTATTCTGCACTTTTTCAGGGAGTAAAGTTCAAAACCATTGGAGTAAATAGCATGCCAGATACCTTCTGATGTCCTTCCAATTGTTTTGCAACCCATAATCACACAGCCTGGAGAAGATTCCCAGGTGATATCCTTAACTAACTGTTTAACTTTAGAGAAAAGTCAGAAACACATTCCAGAGACCTAGCCACAGGAGTATGCTGGTTACCCAAGGATGCTAAAAATACACAAAACAATCGTAATTAGCCTCTAGGGAAAGGAGAAATAGGTACCATTCCTAATATCCTCTATCAACTGAATCCCAGAGGAGAACAGGAAGAAAATATATTGGTAATAATCTCCAAGAGGTTGTTCCCAAAGTACAGAGATGATAGTAATGCAGCATCTAAACATCAGACTTGTTTAAGGCCAGTGCTTCACAGTGAAGTGAACTGAAACAATCAAGAGAATATAGAATGTATGACATAAAAGAGGATCACACAATCACACAGTGAAATATCAAGAGCCAATTAGTCAACATCACAAGCAGGGAATGTTAAACAAACATACTAACTGTACGTTCCTTTACAAGTGCTCTAGTCAAATCTATTGTTGTCCCAACTCATTGAGCCTCACATTAGATGCTGGAAAGCAACACAGTATTTTTACACTTGTAGGCAGCTAAGTTCTACTACATTGTTCTCTCACTCCTTCAAAAGAACATTTTTAATCAAAATCTGATTAAAAAAATGCCCCGATTGTTATAAAGAACAGTTTAATTAATGCAACAGCAACAAAAAACATGCTACAGCCCCAGAAGTAAGAATGATGAAACCATCAATCTCTACTTCCAATCAGCAAGCAAGATTTGAACGTGCTTCTTGAAGTTATGCCTCTGTATGTCTCTCAGCTGCTCAGGAGGACAAGCGCTTTCAAAGGAGTTCCATCTTCTTCTTTCCCTTCCTCAGTTGATACTATTGAATATGATTTTAGAAAGCATGGAGTTCAAGAAATATTTGCACAAGGTTCAGAAATATAGAAATATAATTTGATTTTTATGGGGCCCTGCCTGGACGCAGAATTTGGACTGCATGTTCCTTGTGGGTACCTCTCAACTAAGGATATTCTATGGTTCTGCGACCCTCTGCATATCACTTTGGACAAACGCCCGTCAGATCCCCTTCCTCACCTTTTGCTTTGAGTTCTATTGACCTCTGCAAGGGTTGTGTTAGAACTGCTCTACAATAAACAAGACAAAGCTGTAATGCTGATACCATTGTAGAGAAATCGTAAAGAACAGAATTACATGAGCTGCTGCAGCAAATTTAACTCCACACCAGACAGACCCAGAACACAGAGTATCAGAACTTATCTAGAGAGGCTATGGAATCTCCATCCTCTGAACTATTCAGAAGCTCTCTGAAGAAGGTACTAGACAACTGGATCCTAAACAATTTCACTAGAAAAAATAATTTATCAGAATTAAATAGCAGGCTAGGCTAACAGCAAAGGTCATGACCTATTTCAGTGGGTTTGTACTTCAAAGTTATACTCCCAAGATTGTGTAATAAGCATATTTCATATAATATAATACAAGGATGAAGGGAAAAAAAAAAAAAAGAAAAAAGAAAAAAAAAAAAGTCGAAGAGAAAGAATACTCAAAGAAGAAAGAAACTGGGGGGGGGGAAAAAAAAAAAAAAAAAAAAAAGCCAACCTGTTAGAAATAGAAAATGTGACCACTTCTGTAAAAGCTGAAGAGAAAGAATGGAAAGGAGAAACCTTTGAAAATAGACACGGAAAACAGCTCCATAGTCTGAATGCATACTAAAAGCAATTGCAACATCTCTAGAAAGATGTGATTTTATAAAAGAGCTTTGTTTTGAAAAAAGGAAGTCATTTCCTTTTTATTACTCAGTGCAAGCTACATTAAATAAGGTTGGCTGTAGACAGGTGTGACTCGGTGGGGTGTCATTAAACGTGGCAAAACAAATATATGACACCTGGCAGCCCTGAGAACACCTGCTGCCTTTTTGAGACAGAGGAGGAGGTTTTAAAAAAAAAAAAAAAAAAACAAAGCACAAAGCAAACAAGTTTCATTGCTCAACATATGGTCCTCAGGGATAGACAGTAAAGAGGACAGTGAAGTACCTATTAGTGTTAATCAAAAACGTGTTTGTCACTATAGTAATTTTCATTAATAATAAGTTATTATAACCATGTTCTATATCAATACTTAGTAAACTGAAGAAAATTTTTGAAAGTTTAAAAATAGGCCTGTCAGTAGACTATGATTGCTTTACTTAGTAGTACAGGAAGTGTAAAATACTATTTCAAGTGGATACAACAATGTGACAATCTTTACACACACTGAAATGTCTAGTTTGGGCCATGTGTGCTTAACTATAAAATATGACTCACATTGTTAATTGTCCTTTTTCTTTTTCCTTGTCATTTTAATTTTCTTCATTTCTTTCTGTTTCTTTTCCTCTCTTTCTTTTCATAAGTTTGATACTGATATTATTTGTTTTCCCCAAAGCAATCAGATTGTGTCACTTAAATATCATTTTAGAAAGGGCCAAAGTATGTAGAATCACAGATTTTTTTTCAGTTGGAAAGGACCTTCAAAGTTCATGTAGTCTAAGTCCCCTGCAATGAATAGGGACATCTAGGTGTATCAGGTTACTCAGAGCCTGGACCAGCCTGACCTTGAATGTCTCCAGGGACAGAGTATCCACTACCTCTCTGAGCAACCTGTTCCAGCGCTTCGCCATACCTAGAGTAAAAAACACCTTCTTTATATACAATCTAAATCTCATCTGCTTTACTTCAAAACCATTTCCCCTTGTCCTGTCACCACAGACTTTGCTACAGAGTCTGCTGCCTACTTTCTAATAGCTCCCCTTTAGGTACTGAGAATATTACCAGTAGAAAATTACATATATGTCAGTAGTATTCTTATTTGACCTGTTACCAAAAATTAAGAAAATGCTCTTCACTGAGAGACTTCACTCTTCTCAAACAATAAATGACTAAAAGAATTTCTAATGAAAAATTACTTTCAAATTTATCTCTTTGAACATAGTCATTTAAAAAATACTAAAATTACAAGATCCAGCAATAAGTTCAAAATAACTGGAAACTTTTCATATCATACAAGCACTTTTCTGCAAAGCTGCATGAAATTATTTATTAAAGTATTGCACTGTTTACTGGAAATTAAGATTGTTTGCTGGGGTACAAGAGTAGAGTGCAACCTATATGCTATTAAGGGGCATGGAAGGTACAGAGAAGTAGAGACTACTAGGCCAAGTTCTGTTTTCCACAGTAGATCCCTAGGCAACTTTAGCGATCAGCAACATCAGGAGAACTTCGCTCAGTAAACACATACATTCATTATTATGCTGAAACACACCTCCATCCCTAAAGCTACCCACCTCTTGTTGGTAGGTGTCTTCTTTTTCGAGACCTAGGAGGTCACATGAGACAACTGATTCAAAAGTTGTCACAACCATAAAACTGTCTGTTTTCTTTCAAGAAAAAAAAAAAAAAAAATATCCGCAAATCAAACAAACAAGAAATACTTCCAATGAATGGAAAATCATATTTATTATCACACCACTTTGATATGATTCTAGCAAGGAATGGATCAATTTCTCTTATTCCTAAGAAAATTTATAAGATAAAGCAAATGTTTCTTTCCAAGTTCCAAGTCGAAGTGATGCATGCTTAAGCCACAATGTGGCTTAAATGAAACAAACAGAATAGTCTTTTCATAGATTCACGCTGTTGATCCAACATACTGAAAATCCTGTTATACAGTGAAGAGTCACAGATAGAAATAATTATTTCTTGTCAGACTGTACAAAATACTTTCAGCATATTCTTCTTGCAATTTTAAATTATGAGAAATAAGACATTCATGTTAAGAAATTCTATTACATATTCAAAATGAAATTTTTGATAATAACATCTACCATATGAAAAATACCAAAATTGTGAGCCAAAACAACTCTGATAATTTTTACTTCAGACATGATCACTTCAAACAAATTCTATGAACAAGGCTACAGCAGTGATCTTGTTGAGGCTGACACACACGTGTGGACATATGCCTGATGACACATTAACACTCCAAAGTAAAAAAAATGGGATTAGCACTAACTTTATTCAGTAAAAGTTTTTTTGTGAATGCCTGCTCTGAATCATCATTTCAATAAGAAATATGTCCCTCATCAAGATGATAACCTGAATTGTCACAAAATAAGGCATAATGTAAACATTATATGAAGCAAAAATTCATGTGTTCTACTTGAAATATTTTAATATTTATTCTAATCTATACCTGAAGTTCCATGTGGACAAAAATACTGTATTCCCATGTTTTTATTTCCTTCTTCTGTTAAAGATACATTCAATACAAAATATTTATCATGTGTAAATAGAGGAATATAAATAAATATTGTATCATTGATAAAATAACAGGATGGGTGCACAAGATTTAAAGGGTCTTGTCACGGGGTTATCTAGATCAATCTGTGTCCGTGACAGGGGGGGCAGTAGGCCCGTGGGCCCCCGGCCCCTGACAAAGGGGAAGGGAAAAAAAGGGAAAGGGGTAGGGAGATGGGAGCTGGGCTCAAGGAAACAAACAGAGCAGCGGCAACGATCTAAGGAGTAAAACTTATTTTACTATAATACAATCTAATTGGAATTGAGGCTAATAAAATCAAGTGAAATAAGAGAGAGAGAAAGAGAGGTTTCCGAAGACCGAGAAGCCTACTTTGAAATTGAAGGCGCCGCGGCTTGGAAGCACACCCCCACTCGCTGCCAGGCAGTGAGAGAGCGAGTGCCAGCGTCGCTTCCGTGACGTATTTTCCTCTCTGACCGCGAGGTCCCCTGGGATGTGTAGTACTTCTTCTCTGTGCTCCACATGATGTTATGATGTGGAATACCAATAGCAAAAATTACAAAACCATGACATTCCACCCCTTATTCTACATCACTACATCATGCTTAAGATACATATATATATATATATATACAAATAAAAAATACAAAAAAAAAAAAAAAAAAAAATGCATTACACGTATAGGTCTATATACATATATACACATGAAATTATTGACTGCACTCCCCCAACATCAAATTCCCTTGTGGTACACATTGAACATCCCCATCTTTCTGCATCACCCACCACGTGCACCCAGGTCCCTGGGCAAAAACAATTCCACGGAGAGGTTTGCCCTTTCCAGAGGCTGGAAGGACCCACACTGCTTTCCCCAACATGTTCTTTACATGTACAACAGGGACCTTATCTCCCTCTACAGTACGTAGGGGGCTGGATTGGGTAGGACCATCACGATTGACAGATCCTCTGGTATTGACCAACCAGGTGGCTTCTGCCAAATGCTTCTCCCAGTGCTTAAATGTTCCACCACCCATTGCCTTCAACATAGTTTTCAACAACCCATTGTATCATTCAATTTTACCAGAAGCTGGTGCATGATAGGGGATATGATAAATCCACTCAATGCCATGATCTTTGGCCCAAGTATTTATAAGGGAATTTTTGAAATGTGTCCCATTATCAGACTCAATTCTTTCTGGGGTGCCATGTCGCCACAGGACTTGTTTCTCAAGACCCAATATGGTGTTTCGAGCCGTAGCATGGGGTACTGCGTATGTTTCAAGCCACCCAGTGGTTGCCTCCACCATGGTAAGCACATAACGCTTACCACTGCGAGATCGTGGCAAGGTGATATAATCAACCTGCCACGCCTCCCCATATTTATACTTTTGCCATCACCCTTCCCCCCAGAGAGGTTTCATCCTCTTGGTTTGTTTAATTATGGCACACGTCTCACAGTCATGAATAACCTGTGCAATAGCGTCCATAGTTAAGTCCACCCCTCGGTCTCTAGCCCACTTATATGTTGCGTCCCTTCCCTGATGGCCCGAGGTCTCATGGGCCCATCGAGCTAGAAATAATTCACCCTTGTTTTGCCAGTCCAAGTCTATTGGAGCCACCTCAATTCTAGCAGCTCGATCTACCTGATGGTTGTTCTGTTGTTCTTCAGTAGCCCGACTCTTGGGCACATGAGCATCTACATGACGCACCTTTATAACCATATCTTTTGTTCGGGCAGCAATGTCTTTCCACAGTTCAACAGCCCAAATAGGTTTACCCCTCCGCTGCCAGTTATTTTGCTCCCACTGCTGCAACCACCCCCATAAGGCATTTGCCACCATCCATGAGTCAGTATAAAGATAAAGCATTGGCCACCTCTCCCGTTCAGCAACATCTAAGGCCAGCTGGACAGCCTTTACCTCTGCAAACTGACTTGATTCTCCTTTTCCTTCAGTGGCCTCTGCAACCTGTCGTGTGGGGCTCCACACAGCAGCTTTCCATCTGCGATGCTTCCCCACGATACGACACGATCCATCAGTGAACAGGGCATATTTCTTCTCATTTTCTGGTAGCTCATTGTATGGTGGGGCCTCTTTAGCACGTGACACCTCTTCTGCTGGTGATGTTCCAAACTTTTTACCTTCAGGCCAGTCCATGATCACCTCTAAAATTCCCGGACGACTGAGGTTCCCCATCCACGCTCGTTGTGTAATCAGTGCAATCCACTTGCTCCAAGTGGCATCAGTAGCATGATGGGTGGAGGGAACCTTTCCCTTAAACATCCAGTTCAGTACTGGCAGTCGAGGTGCCAGAAGGAGCTGCGTTTCAGTACCGACTACTTCGGAAGCAGCCCGAACCCCCTCATATGCAGCTAAGATCTCCTTCTCAGTGGGAGTGTAGCCCTCTTCAGACCCCTTGTATGCTCGACTCCAAAATCCCAGGGGTCGGCCTCGAGTCTCTCCTGAGGCTCTTTGCCACAAACTCCAAGTGGGACCTTTCTCACCAGCAGCAGTGTAGAGGATGTTCTTTACATCCTGTCCCGTCCGTACTGGCCCCAGGGCCACGGCACGGGCTATCTCCTGTTTAATCTGTTCAAAAGCCTGCTGCTGCTCAGGGCCCCATGTAAAATCATTCTTCTTCCGCGTCACCTGATAAAGGGGGCTTACAATGAGGCTGTAGTTTGGAACATGCATTCTCCAAAAGCCCACTACGCCCAGAAAAGACTGTGTCTCTTTCTTGCTAGTGGGCGGAGACATAGCAGCGATTTTGTCGATCACATCTGCTGGGATGTGACGACGCCCATCTTGCCACTTTATACCTAGGAACTGAATCTCTTGGGCAGGTCCTTTTACTTTGCTTCGCTTTATAGCAAAACCAGCTTGCAGAAGAATTTGGATTATTTGCTCTCCTTTCTTGAAAACTTCTTCTGCTGTATCGCCCCACACAATGATATCATCAATGTACTGCAGGTGCTCAGGCGCACCACCCTGTTTCAGTACAGTTTGGACCAACCCATGGCAAATGGTTGGGCTGTGTTTCCACCCCTGGGGCAAACGGTTCCAAGTATACTGAACGCCCCTCCAGGTGAAGGCAAACTGTGGCCTACAGTCTGTGGCCAAAGGAATGGAGAAGAAGGCGTTAGCAATGTCAATGGTGGCATACCATTTGGCTGCTTTTGACTCCAGCTCGTACTGGAGTTCCAACATGTCCGGCACAGCAGCGCTCAGTGGGGGTGTGACCTCATTCAGGCCACGGTAGTCTACTGTCAGCCTCCATTCTCCACTGGCTTTGCGCACTGGCCATATGGGGCTGTTAAAAGGTGAGCGAGTTTTGCTTATCACCCCCTGATTCTCCAGCTGGCGAATCAACTCATGAATGGGGAGCAAGGAATCCCTGTTGGTGCGGTACTGCCGTCTGTGCACAGTCTTTGTAGCAATCGGTACCTGCTGCTCTTTCACTCGTAGCAGCCCCACAACAGATGGGTCTTCCGATAGGCCAGGCAAAACAGACAACTGCTTAATGTTGTCTGTATCTACAGCAGCTATTCCAAAGGCCCATCGATACCCCTTAGGATCCTTGAAATGCCCCCTTCTTAAGTAATCGATACCAAGTATGCATGGAGCCCCTGGGCCAGTCACAATAGGATGTTTTTGCCAGTCTTTACCAGTGAGGCTTATTTCAGCCTCCAACACAGTCAATTCTTGAGAGCCCCCAGTCACTCCAGAAATATGGATTGATTCTGTCCCTTCATGACTCGAGGGCATTAGGGTGCACTGTGCACCGGTATCCACCAGTGCCTTATATTTCTGTGGTTCTGATGTGCCAGGCCACCGAATCCACACAGTCCAATAAACTCTATTATCCCTCTCCCTCCCCTGACTGAGGGCAGGGCCCCTCTATTCATTACCTGTGGTAACTGGAGCAGATGTACTGGCAATGGATCTGTTTTGTAATTCTCTCACCCGTGCTCGTAGTACTGGAGTGGCTTGGTCATGCCACTTCCTCATATCTTCTCCATGGTCACGTAGGTAACGCCACAAGGCAATACGCGATGTAGTCTTACTGTTGTTCCTTGCTTGAGCTGGAAAACGTTTGCGTTTAATAGCTGAAATTTTTGATGATACAGGTGAGGAGGAGGGTTCATCACCTTTAATTAACTGGATCTGAGTTTTCATTAGTTTGATCAGCTCCTTCATTAGACTCCCTTGATGATCCTGATCTTCATCAGTCGTTTCTGATACTACTACAGGATCATCACGATTAACCAATAGAGACATTTGCTCTTCCATTTCATTCAGTCTGTCCGTTACTTCTGAGATGGCTGAAATGGAGACGTGAGTTGGAGGTAACTGTTGTTCAAAGTTTTGAAGAGTAAGAACCAATTCAAAAACTAGGGGTCTTCTCTGTTGTTCCTCGTACCTTTGAAATGTTGCTGCTAGTGTAACGGCGTACCTCTCTGGTGCTGTCTTGGTGAGTTTCTGCCATATATCAGGTGTTGTCCTCACTCTCTCAGGATCATGGTCTTGGCGAGGATCGGCAGGATCAAAATTAGGGTTATACAACATTTCCACCACAGCTATTTCCCTCAAATACTGGATACCTTTTTCAATTGTATCCCACTTTTTCATCACAGGCTTTAGACCGTCCTTGAAGGGAAGCTTTTCCCTCACAGCTACTAACATTCGCTCCCAGAGGGTGGCAGCCCCATCCAAGCATCTACTGATCCCTCTATCAATAGTTGGGTCTCTGGCAATGCCTCCTAATTGGCGAGCTTCATTCTCATCTAGAGACAAGCTGCTGGCCCCGCTGTCCCAACAGCGAAGCAACCAGGTAACAAGAGATTCATTCTGGCGCCGTGTAAACTCCTTTCTTGAGCCTTGGATTTCAGACATCTTCAGAGGTCGACGAACAGTAATCGAGACTTCCTCCTCATCACTCTCCTCCTCACGCCTCTTAGTTTTTCCTTTTGCCATTTTCGGTACTGAGAAAGGCACCTCGCTTGGACCTTCCGCTGCCTCCTCCTCCGCTTCTTCTTTTTTCCGTTCTAGACGTGAGGACACCCGTTTCCATTTCTTGCCTTCCACAGGGGCAACTGACATTTTTACTGGTGCCTCCTGTGACTGATCAGATTTGACTTGAGGATTTCCCCCTTTGGCTTGAACCTCAGCTCGGAAACTCTCTCTTTCCAGAATAGTATTATATAGAGCACGGTAAGCACAAGCCAAGCCCCAAATAAGTCGTACCTCCTTAGATCTATCTAAGCTGCACCATCCCTGACTCAAATACTGGCTTAGTTTCTCGGGATCCCACAGGTGTTCAAGAGTGAAATCCCATGACATTGCCGGCCCCCACGCTTCTAAGATTTTTCCTAAACCTCTCCATATTCCCTGCCAGTCAGCATTCTCTGGTTTTGGAGGAGACTTCTGCATAGAACGAATGTATTGGAGTACATTCAGGGCGATTGATAACATGCACATGGATATGAGCACGAGTATGAGTACTAACTCGGCTTTCGAAAAGCGTGTGGCAAACCGAAAAGACAGCCCAGAAACCGGATTGAACATCGTGTTGTTTGTAAAATTGGCTATTCCGTCTGGGATGTAGTTGTTTGTAAAATTAGCTATTCCATCTGGGATGTAAGTGTCAAAATCCAAATTATACCACATTGAATATAAGTACCAGGCAGGTGTCTCCATCAGTGCCCTTATTTGGTTATATACGAACACAATTCCACAACAAGAAAGCATGACATTAATAATCGGCCAATACGTTGAGAGGATCATAACTGTTTTCAATCCCTTAAACAGAGCAGCTATAATGAAGAGTGGATTCATAGCTGGTAGCTGCTAAGAAAGGAAAAAAAAAACAAAAACAACTAAAGAACCAAAACAGAAGACACTCTGTACAGTGTCCAGAGTTTGGCAGACTGCCCAGACTACAATCTAATCTATGAAGGTCAGGTAGCAATGCTTCTGCAGTCTCTGGCTTAAAGAAATCCTGGTGTTTTTTGCTTCTTCCCTACTAACTAACTTTTAACTAATGTTAAAAGCTTTAAAATTGTGCCCGCATTCTCCACCAAAATCTGTCACGGGGTTATCTAGATCAATCTGTGTCCGTGACAGGGGGGGCAGTAGGCCCGTGGGCCCCCGGCCCCTGACAAAGGGGAAGGGAAAAAAAGGGAAAGGGGTAGGGAGATGGGAGCTGGGCTCAAGGAAACAAACAGAGCAGCGGCAACGATCTAAGGAGTAAAACTTATTTTACTATAATACAATCTAATTGGAATTGAGGCTAATAAAATCAAGTGAAATAAGAGAGAGAGAAAGAGAGGTTTCCGAAGACCGAGAAGCCTACTTTGAAATTGAAGGCACCGCGGCTTGGAAGCACACCCCCACTCGCTGCCAGGCAGTGAGAGAGCGAGTGCCAGCGTCGCTTCCGTGACGTATTTTCCTCTCTGACCGCGAGGTCCCCTGGGATGTGTAGTACTTCTTCTCTGTGCTCCACATGATGTTATGATGTGGAATACCAATAGCAAAAATTACAAAACCATGACAGGTCTTTAAACAAACACTGTATCTAGCCTCTTGGTATTGGTCTAGCAGGAATCTGCATAGAATTGTGACTCCACTGTGCTAATTTTAACTTAGTCCAGTACTGAATAAGAGAACATGCATTTTACTGTGCAAGTTAGAAATACTAAATTAGAACTAGAGGGCCTGGTTCAGTGCTGTGTTTTATCTTTCTAGCATGTACAGTTTGTAACAGTGATTCTACAGGGTTTTATTTTCTTCAAAATTGCTAGAATTACTGGTTCATGTACACAGCCTATAAATTCTCATTTGTGTGTTGCTAAATACATAAACAATACTTCAAATGAAGTACAAAGTCATTTTCTGAGGCAATCAGCACCACTGCAGCCATATTCAGCATCAAAGTGGGTGATTACAGTTTTGTGATGGGAGTCTTGAAATCAAGGAGAATCCAGGGTGAGGAGAGAACCACCAGGAGCTAGTAAGCCCCCAGTTCTCATGACAGTGGATGATGAGGGATGGGTAGGATGTGGAGTATGAGATTAACACCTCAATTCATACAAAGGCAACTCCTAGAAACAACAAATGACCAGGAGCACAGTGAAAAGGATGGTCAAACAGAAGACGGTATGTCAGTAGGGGTGTGGTAGAGCAGTTTGTGCAGCGGTTTCCATAGAAAGGATGTGCTGGGAGAACTCAAAGTGGACTGCCTTTTTCTTATCTGGGAACATCAAAGAGCAGCATTCTATTGAAACAAATATGGTGGCCTTTCAGCAAAACAGTTAGGCTGATGCAGAAACCAAGATGGAAGAACCACAACAATTTTCGACTGATGTGTTAGCCTAGACAGATTTAATGAGGAGTGACAGAGATGTCCAGAATTTCTGATAATGAAATAGGAGTTAGAGATGCCATCCTGATGGACTTAAGCAGGCTTGAGAAGTGGGCCCATGTGAACCAATTGAGATTCAGCAAGGCCAAGTGCAAGCTGTTGCACTTGGGTAGGGGCAATCCCAGATATGTATACAGACTGGGAGAAGAACTAATTGAGAGCTGCCCTGTGGAGCAGGACTTTGGGGTTCTGGTGAACTAAAGGCCGGATATGAGCAAGCAATGTGTGCTTGCAGCTAGATGTCCAGTAGTGCCCTGGATTGCATCAAGAGAAATATGGCCTGTGGGTTGAGGGAGGTAATTGTTGCCCTCCACTCTGTCCTTATGGGGACCCAAGAAGGATGTGAAGCTGTTGGAATGGGTCCAGAGGAGGGCCATGAAGATGGCTAGAAGGCTGGAGCACCCCCTTTGTAAATATAAAGCGATGAAGCTGGGCTCTGTGGAGACCTCAATGCAGCCTCAGGAAGGAGGTTAATTGTTTACACGGTCTAATAGTTATAGGACAAGGGGGAATTGTTGTAAACTTAAAAAGAGGAGATTTGGGTTAGATATTAGGTAGGAATTCTTTACACAGAGGACAGTGAGACACTGGAAAAGGCTGCAAGGAGAATTTCTGAATGTGCTATCCTTGGAGGCATTCAAGTCCAGGTTGTATGAGGCCCTGGACAATAGTGGGACTGATGATCTCTAATATTTTAACTAATGACATCAACAGTGGGATGAAGTACTATAAGAGATTATTCTTTTTTGCACCTTTGTTTCAAAGCTTGCTGAGGAGCAAAGATGGACAAGTTCAGGCAAGTCCTGGTCAAAGTTGGAGAAATGTATTTTTTAAAGATTTGCAGGCCATGGGCAAGGAGAGAGAGATAAGTAGCAGCTTAATAGCCAGGAAGCAGTCTTTAGTGTGGGCTCATCTCGAGGGAAACAGCCATCTCAGGGATGCTGCGTATGACTTAAAAAAGTGCTCAGGAATGCCATGTTGGCAGAAGGATAAAAAAAAAAAAAAAGGACCTAAAACCAAGAGGGTTGTGTCTGACATCAGATGCCTCATGATGTGATAGCTGCCTGCTGACAGACTCCCCTGGGCCTGCTCTGTCGCTGTACCTGCTTGCTGCCTAAGGCCAGCCACTCTGCTTCTTTCCCCTGCACTTCTTCTGCTGCATTGGCCTCAGACCATCAGAACGGCATGCAACGAGACAATGCTGGATCTTGGTGGTGATTATCTCCATTTTATGTAATTCTTCATCCTTTCCTATCTTTTCTATCACTCGCTTTCCCTTCTCCATCACTCTAATTTGTAATTGTCACTGACTTTCCTTCCCCATCTCCCTTAGTGACTAGGATTTGTAATAAACTGACAGGACCAGCATTTGAACCATTGTTTCTTCATCTCACGTCAGGTATACACATATCAAAGAAACTGCTCTCTCTCCGATCATTGGAGCGAGACAAGTGCTCCAGTTCTGTGGATCATGGATAGTTTCGGGTGCTCAGTTCTCAAGAGAGAACTACATACTGCATACCCCAGAGGACTTTGTGTTGTTCTGTTTCCATTTTCCTTTCAGAAGGAAAGATACAATTGTTCTCGTATCACGAGATGCTCTCTCTTTTCCCTTCTGCTTGGCCTGGCTAGACGTCTTGCCTCAGCATTAGACTAAGGCCTTCCATTTTCTGACACTCTCATTTTATTTATTTTAGTAGCTTCAATTATAATTATGCTTTATTATATTGTATTATAGTGTGTTATCTTGCATTCCAATATCTTATTTAGTAAATTAGTTTTTTCTCCTCAGATCGTTGCTGCTGTTTTGTTTTTAGGCCCATCTCCCTACCATTTCCCCTTTTCCCCTTTCCTTTTTCCTGGGGTGTGGGTCTGTGGGTCCCCCCGCCCCATTAGTCATGGAACCAGGCCAAACCAGCCCTTAAACCATTGACACCAGATCTCACTGAATGGTAGCACAGCCTTCTGATGTGCCAGCCACTCATCTCGGATTTGTATCAACAAACTTGCTGAGGGCAGACTCTGTCTCTTCATCCAGATCACTGATGCACAAGACCAGACCCAGCACCAGCCCCTATGGTTTACAGTAGTTACTATTACAGGCCTAGTTAGTCACAACACTCTAAGATCTACCAGTCAGCTAGTTCTCAATCCACCTTACTACTCACCTATCTAATCCGCATTTCGGAAGCTACATTACAAGGATGTTGTGGGAGAAATTGTCCAAAGTCAAGATACACAACATCTGCTCTATCCTCAGTGCATCACAACATCATAGAAAGCTACCAGGTAGGTTGAGCATGGTTCCCATGTTGACCACTCCTGATGACCTTCTTTTCTTCCAGTTACTGGGAGATAACATTCTGCACAAGTTGCTAAGGTCCCTTTAAGGTCCCTTCCAACCTAAGTTATTCTATGATTCTGATTCTGTGGTAACTAAGGAGTATAGAAGTCATAGCTTAGCAATTTCAATTCACTTATTGGACTCCTACTGTCCTCAGAAGTCCTGGATTGCTTTAACTTATTTCTATAATATGAATATACTGAAAGTTTTATTATTGGTTCAAATGAGTAAGAGATTACAAACTGCAAATTTAATATCAAAATCGGCTGAAGTATATACAATCATTCTAATCCAATGGCATTCTCTTTTTTGTTAGAAAACAATAGAGAATCTGAAAAAAAAAAAGAAAAAAAAACAAAGAAAAATGTAGTCAGAGGATCTGGAATTAACAGACTTTATATTTAGAATGGTTCTTGGTAATACCTATTTAATATTCAGAGTTCTTTACAAGAAAAAAAAAAAGTATGTTTAAATTAGTGAAATAAACTTTATGTTAAATTGTTACTTTATGATGAAAAATAAAATACTTCCACTTATTATGAAAAAAAAAAAAAAAGAAAAGAAACAACATATTTTTAATTTCTTAAGGCTGATTAAAAGGACTTTTGAAATGTTTGAATCTCTGGATTGCTTTCTTTTTGTTATTATGATATTAAGCCAACTGCAGGCAGATAATTTTTTAATGCTCATTACTATTTTCATAGGCTGTGACACATCATATGAACTGCTAAATTTATTATTTAACAGCAAGGAACAAATGCATGACATTATCCAATGTCAATAGAAGTTAATCAGTTTTTGAATATTCACAAGCTAAATTCCCTCCTAATTTATGCCGTGATCTCAAAGAAATCACTTCCATGGAATCACACTGAAGGAAGCAAGAACATGGTAAATGTCTGTCTTGATTATCTTGATGACAATAGTTCACAGATTAAATGAAATTATTGCATTGATGCCCAGAAGGAATGCATTTATTACTCTTACATGAGGCATTTTTTCACTACTTCTGGAGATCAGCTTGCAAAAACAGAGATGGTAGAAGTAGAATGGAGAAGGAAGGGAAGAAGGGAGAAAGGGAGGGAGGGAGGGAGAAAGGAAAAGAGAGAAAGAAACCAAAAGAGTACATATTTTCTCATTTAAAATCAGACTTTTAGTAGGTTTTGTGATATACAGAAAAAAAGTTATTGCACATATTAAAGTAATATTTTCTGTTACAGAGTTTCAGAAGTGAAGCCAAGAAAACTATTATCTTCTAGACCAGAGGGAAAGAATGCTAAAACATTGCTTAAGAGCCAGAATATGTAAGTTTGTTTCTAGGCTTATTCCCCTTCATTTAATGCAACATCCTCATTTACCTGCACATCTGAATTTACACTGTACATAAAGTACGTACAGAACTATACAGATTTTTGATTATGTAAGATTATTGTGATGGAAAGATAAATAAAATGCTCACCAACATTGAAGGCTCGCAGTAAAACACCACAAAGGAGCAATCTCCAGACAGAAATTCTTTCTTAGTGGCAGACAGTCCTTAAATGGGGTCTAGGAGGGGTGGAGCCAGGCTGACCCTGCAACTCTCCTGGGATAACACTGGTTCAGAACAATACTTAATTACTTGTGTACTATACATAAAATATGCCTATACCTGTAAAATATTGTAATATCTCTGTCTGATCTGATTTCATATCCACATCACTCCAATAGTGCACGATGTATCCATTCAAAGAGGTGATATTACAATATTAATTCTGTTACTTCTAAAATTTTCAGTTATTAGATTTGCAACTTTACTAAACAGCTTTCTAATGCATAAATTACATATTTAGAGGCATGTAGATCAGAAGAACATTCTCTACTATACTGTATACTATAGAGAATATAGTTGAAGAAGAAACGTGTCCTGTAGGAAGATGGTAGAATAGAAAATGTAGAAAATGAGTAAGAGATTTTTGAGTGACAGTGCCTGTCTTGTTTATGCTTCTCAGGGTCCTGGATGTGAAGGGATAACATTTGCTGCCTAGAATTGGAATGAAGGCTTACTATGTTTTTTTTTTTTTTTTTTTTTTTTTTTTTTTTTTTTTTTTTTAATAGAGTTTAATACAAACAGTTCATGGAGAATGAATATTTTTGAATGAAGCTCAATGAGTATGATATCCATTATATATATTTGTAACATTCCAATACTGTTTACAGAACTGAATAAACTAGCTTGTATAAGCTCAGATTTGTGCAAGAAAGGTAAAAACATGAGGTCTAATGGTGATCTCCCTGCAGTTCCACTGACTTCAAAATAAACAAGGTGAGAATAAGGTACAGTTCTATCACTTTCTAGCATTGTAGATTAAATTGTTTTGAAAAGACCTGCTCTCTCTTTCTTTGCTAAAATAACTAATTGCCCTTTAAATAATCACTTATATTTAACCTTCAGACTCTTTGTTTTAGAAACACTTTCGGGTTTGTTTGTTTGGATAATCATTAAGAGGTGCCACTATTCTGAAACTGTCTCAGGAAAGAAACAGTAGTAATGTAAATGTTAAGAAATGAGTAGTAGTATCATTAAAGCAAAGCAAAGAAAAAAAAAAAAAGTAACTTCACTAATACAGATTCTTTAGCTGTATTTCTAGGAGGATACAGGACAATTACTGGAAAACTTTTAAGAACCACAAAACTTGACAGTACAAGTGGTTATGTTCTTTATCTGCATTGTATTTGTGGAAGTGCTTCTTACACGTGCTCAGTTGTACCAAAAATAATGCCTTCTTTTTATCTACATGGCACCTTCCCTACAAAGACAGGCTGAGGGAGCTCGGCTTGTTCAGCCTGGAGAAGAGAAGGCTGTGGGGTCACCTAATTGCAGCCTTCCAGTACCTAAAGGGAGCCTATAAACAGGAGGGAAGTCAACTCTTTACAAGGCTAGAAAAGAGCAGGGGAAACAGGGGAAAATGGTTTTAAGTTGAAGGAGATAAGATTTAGGTTGAATTTCACGTGGAAGTTCTTTACTAAGAGAGTGCTGAGGTGCTGGAACAGACTGCCCATTGAGATTGTGGATGCCCCATCCCTGACGGTGTTCAAGGCCAGGTTGGAAGGGGCTCTGGACAGCCTGCTCTAGTACTAGATATGGAGGTTGGTGGCCCCGCCTGTGGAGCTTGATGATCCTTGGTATCGTTTCTAACGTGGGCCATTCCATGATTCTATAATATAAAGACCACAATAATAATATTTAATAGGGCACATTCCCAGCTACAAAACACTATTTTTCATCATAGCGATCACTATTAAGTATGCTTAATAGTGTTTGGAGGAATTCAGTAACACATCTTTGCTTCATATGCACTTCCACATCAGGTGCCATTTTGTCAGACTGCCCCTCTGGTGCTATCTGTCACATAGCAACAAAAAGTACTGGTGGGAACATTCAACCTCTACTGCCACACCACTAGTATCCACCTCTGTTGTCATGAACCATACTAAAGTAGGAGGCATTACTTTCAGAACAGCCCTCAAAAGTATATAATATTGTTAATCTATATAAGTAATAAAATGTATTATAATCAACAAGAACATGAAAGTAGTAGGATATTTGATCTTGTATTTTGAAACTAAAAACATCAGTTTGGTTTAATGAAAATAGCTGAAATTGTTACTGAGCGCTCAATGAACGTTGCAGTTTTTTTGATGAAATGTAATTCTTCCTTTACTTCACGCTTGAAAACATTTATTCTTAAATGTTTGTACTAAAAATACCGATGACAAGAATAAGCTGTGATTTTGAAGCAAGGGATATTTTCTGCAGTTAAGACAGGTCTTACAAAATTCTGGTAAAGAGACATGGTCAAGTTTTTTGTGTTTTTTTTTGGAGTTGTATATCTGATTTTACTCTACACATTTCATTTGAAAATTTGCATAAAATGTGTTTAAGTTACCTGCAAATATAATTGCAAATGTACTCTCTCTCTCTCTCTATATATATATATTTCAGCATTCTTGAAAACATTTTTCAAGTCCTTTATCAGAACAAGGCTGCATACTTTTTGCTGTCCACTGGAATGTATTTAGTCAATGTATCAAAATGCATTAATTTATTTGCCATAACTTGAGTCAGAACTACACTGCATCCTCCCCTTGTTCTTGTTAAGCCCAAAGAACATAGGCACCAAGTTAAAAAACTGAGTTTATCTTCCCTTAGGTTTAAAGCAATAAGATAATAAGTGAAATTGTAAAGCAAGAATTAAACAAAACAAGGTGAGATGATACAGCAAGAAAAACAACAACAACAACAAAAAACAACAACAAAAAAAAAAAAAAAACAGCAAGGTAAGAAACCTAATCATTACTATGAGAGATTAGTTACAGTGATTAAGAAAGTTATATCACCAATTACTCAGATAATTTACCATCATTCGGATCCCAAATAGCTGAGGAGCCCCTGTTCCAGTGAGGATTTGGAGGGCTTCTCCTGACAAATGGGAGGTCCTACATAGTGCGTCCACTCATAGGTTAGCTCTCCAGATTTTCCACAAGGAGGTACAGTTTTTATATTGTTGATTCAACAGGTTTACATTACTTCAAGTGTGGAAAAATCTGGTGTTGCTCTCCTATTGGATTCCACCCCAAAGTATGGCCAGAGCTCAAGAAGGAATGAAGGGAGTGTCCCTATTTGGACTTTAACAACACATTTCTCAACAAGATCAGATGTTTAGTGTCACTGCTTACAAGATTTTACTGCCTTGTATACAGGCCCCTAAATAAAGAAAATTCCCTATTAGTTATTGTCACATAATATGCAATACAACAGATCTTTCTAAATTGGCATCAAAATACATATTCACGTTAAAACAGCAAAATGGGTAAATATTGCATTGTGTGTGCAGTATAGTGTTTAGTTGTAAGATTCATTTATATGTCAACTTTGGTTCAGGGCCTATTGCTTGGGCCTGAGTACTTCAGTGATTGAAGTTTTGGTGTCTCCTGTAAGAAAGTCACAAGCCGCTGCCTGAACTGTACAGCAGGCAAACATCCAAGGCCACTAATAACAAGGTTTTTTTTTTTTTGTTGGAAATCTTCCTTAACAGTCAGATAATTTCTTCTGCTGACTAAGTAGAAGTCTTAATTTCTTTGTTGAATTATGTATCTTAACAAAGAAATTCCATTTATCTACCTCAGAATTGTGCAACTTCTTTAAATCCCATGAATGAATATTTGAAAAGAGAGCAAACAAAACCAGACCAAAACAAGTTCTCTAAAAATAGCTAACATAATTACCAGCTACATACCCACCTTTATATATTGTTTACACAATATGTGAATTTGAAGTCAGGAGAAAGATGGCCATTTATCTTGTCACAGAGGTAAAGCACACAGTTTACTGTCTGCTGCATGTCAGCGTAAATCTGTCAGAGCAAACACATGTGTTTCCCTTCTCTTTTCAAACTTATGTAAATATTTTTGTTCCCTTTCTTCAGCAGGCTCTTCAGTTGTTTCTGTGTAATCATGATCTCTTTTGAAAATGTATGTTCCTATTTAAAATCTTTATTTTTCATTCTTATTATTTTGTAGAAGGTGGGGGGAAAAAAAAAAAAAAGTCAGATAAGAGAGTTCTGTAACAATAAGAGATAGCAGAAAATAATCTTCCTGGATATTTCATTCTCACACAGTCACTCTAAAAGGTCACAGTGAAAAATGAGAAATTTGGCCAGACAAATGAAGCATGAGATTAGTGATAAGACTTATTGGGGGAAATCCTGCCCTTATAAGATATGTCCACTTGGATTATGTGGTGAGAGAAAGTAAAGCAAGGTTCCAGACACTTCCCTGGCAATGTAGCCACCTTGCTGATGCAGGCTGGCTAGACTATGAGGTTTGCTGTTGAGTGTAAACCATAACAGAAGCTGGCAGAAATCCTGCTCTGTTACAAAGAGTCAAGGCATTAATTCCATTATCTTCTTTTCTGTGAAAGCTCAATTATACAGCAGAGAACATATATGCATATACATACATATATATATGTATGTATATATATATATACATGTATATATGTATACACATATATTATCATAATGATTCTCACAGGGAGAGTAAAACTGCAAAGATTTAGAATGCAAAACTCTTAAAGTGGCAAGAAATTATGTATTCAGGGTCTACAGAGAGAATTTCACCAGGTTTCTTCTATTGGACGTCAGATATATGTCTTAGCATGAGAAAGTGAGTGTACATGGCAGCTTGACTAGTCTGAAGAACATTTTTAGAAAGCAAGTGTAGGAAGAAAACTCTGCAGGTTCAGAACTAATGTTAATAAAGGTGCTGAAAGTGCATAATAATGTTGCTCTTTTAGGATGAATAAAAATAATTTGATTAAGACTGAGAAATAAAGTGTAGAGAGAGTGTGATTCCTTTTGATTGATACTGATTTCATTTAGATTTGCTAAGTATGGGTAATTGAGTAGGTGTTGTGAATAATATTAGAAAATGTGAATAACAAGGGCATATGTTAAGGATTTAATTTTGATGAATAGAAAAAAAATGAATTTTAATGCCTAGAAACATAATAGAATTAGAAAAAAAAAATCTCTTTTAAGTTAACCTTGATATTCTAATATAAAGGTTAAGTTCAATATGAGATAAATAGATTCTCAATAACTTAGTTGAGTAATTTTGTGGTGAATTTTGTCAATTGTTATTTTGGAGAAGAACTCTATGCCTCAGTATCTGCAGAATGACTAGATGCTGTCTAATGGATCAGAAAAACAAATGCCGGCTTATAATAAAAGATATCAGTAAAATCAATTTTCATGACACATATTGTGCTGAGGTATCAAGGTTTTTACGGCACATCATGGAATGGCGTGCATTGCAGTTGTTAAGATTTCACAGAAGAAAGGCTCAATCTGGCAGAATTTTCCCATACGAATTTAAGACTCAAAATGTAATATAGGAGAAACTGTATGGAAAAATAAAACTAAACACCAAGAAATATTTTTACTGTGCTCCTGCTATTCTTGTTCCTGCTTTCAGGGTCACTAACACTCACCTTCAAATCCACTTATAGGTTTGAGAGTAGAAAGAAGGGATGTACCTGTTAAAAAATAAAATAAAATAAATTACCAGCAACATCTAAAGTATGATAATACTTTAGATAAATCTAAGTAGGAAATTTAAAATAAAAACTCCACAAATCTTTGTCTCAGCAATGACATATGTATTTATGTACAAAATCCATGTATAAACACACAGATATGATATGTGTTATATTCTTAACTGTCACACGCCATGTTCCACCATGCATTAATAGTTAGAAGTCATTGGTGTTGTAAAACACTCACAACTGCCCACAGAATGTGTCATGTATAAAGTTGAAAATAGGCATGTCACTACATCTATAAAGATAATCTATTTGCTTGTATGATGCACTTATTTAATTACCACACAATGATACAGGGAAATTGAGTGCATTATTTCTAAATGTAAAATCTCATTAAAATATATATATATATATATATATATATAATTGCTACTTATTTATTTCTCCAAAGCGTACAGAGATATCTCAGAGATACCTTGTATTTGTACCTTGTATTTGTCCATATCTTGTCAAAGTTGTAAATACCTATGAAACAGGAGGTTCATATTTACATTGTAGAACGAATACTGGCTTCAAGGGGGCTAGAGCACCTGTCCTAAAAAGAGAAGTTGAGGGAATTGACCTTTTTTATAGCTTAGAGAAGAGTAGACTACAGGGAAATTACATCACAGACTTTCAGTACTTAAAGGAAGCTTATGAAAAAGATGGAAGCTGACTTTTTGCAGTCTGTAGTCAGAGGACAAAGGGTAATGGTTTTAACTAACAGAAGAGAGATTGCGGTTAGATATTAGGAGGAAGTTCTTTACTCAGAAAGTGATGAGGAACTGGAACTGGTTGCCCAGAGAAGATGTGAAAGCCACATCCCTGGTATTTTAGGCCAGGTTGGATTGGGCCATTGGCAATCTAGTCAAGGATGGCAGCTCTGCAAATGGTAGGCAAGTTGGAAATAGAAGATCTTTAAGGCCTGTTCTAAAACAAGACCTTCTATGATTAATTTTATGATTCTATGATTATCAACATATTGTATAATCTACAACTTGCTGTATTTAATTTTTGTTTTCATAAGAATCATGTGTGTTTGAGACACTGAAGTGTCTGAAAAGTTGTTCTCCTATTTATCCTCCTAGGACTACAAGGATGAGATGCTGTATCTCATTTGAAAGGAGTTATTTTTCAATTTTGCATAAAAAGCTACAATTCAGCTTGTGGTGTTTAAATATATACATATATATATATAACAAAAACGTTAGCTCACAAGAATATCTGCACATAAAAAAGTCAGTACAGTCCTAACATTTTGAAAATATTTTAATGTAAAATTCCTGTTCTAAGTTTCTGAAGTGATTTAGGCTTTCTAGAAAAACAGAATAATGAAATTATGAAAAAAAAAAAAAAAAAAAAAAGGAAAAAAAGAAAAGAAAGAAAAAAAAGAAAACCCATAGTTAGAGTTCCATTGCATAGCAAGAATAAAGTGAACTGACATATAACATTGCTGCACTTATCCAGGTTATGAAGGATTTCATGTTGCCCAAATGCAAAGAGTTATGCAAGTTATGCCTCCACAGTAACAGTACATCTACATACTGAAAAAAAATATAATTTTCAAAGAAAATAAGTATGAAAACAATCTTCATGAAGGTCATGAATATTGTTAGAATGTTTTCCCTAACTTTACCATCTATTTGTGTTTGAATAATGACTTTTTCCTGGCACTTCATGAATTCTGGACTAAGCTCCGTATTTTATTCTTTCTGGAACCAGAAAGTTGCTGGTGAAGGTTCAATTTGTTCCTAACTTAGAAACTTTCCTCATTAAGATGAAAGAAATTATATTAAATGCATATTTCACAACTGGAACAGGATTTTTGGACCTACAGAATTCATAAGCAAATTCTAGCAGTGGATTACAAGTTTTTAACTTGACAAACAGGATTTGCTTGAGACTTTCTCTGTATTTTTAAAACTGTGCTACCATCAACTATCATTCACATGATAGTTGATCTATGTTGCAGAGACTGAAATCAGAGTAAAATAAATAAGTTGATGATATTTCTGCCTGCTACACTTGAAATTAATGGTACTGGTGTTTTCTTCTGAGGTCATCAAATTGCACTGAAACACTACTGCCACATCATTTGACTTCAGATTAACAAATCTAAAACTAAGCAGCCTTATTATCAGTACAAGCCAAAACAAAAATAAAACAAACAGACAACAAAAACACACACAGAAGAAACAAAACAAAACAAAACAAAAACACAAAACCCAAACAATCTAATTAATACCAAACAGCAGAGTTTGGTTTCTTTACAGTATGTAAATGTTTTCTTTACAGTATATTTTTAAAATAAGTTATTCTAGATTACTCTAGAGATATTCATGTGTTTTTTTTTCTTTCAATAATTATCTTGTTCTCTGTTTTAAAATGTTCTTGTCCTTTTTCCTGAAAGAAATGAGGATGTAATAAAATGGTTGAGTAATGAGATCGGAAACTGCAAGTATGTCCTCAGCTCTGTTATTTCAGTTGTAACCAAAATGTTACCCACTTTCCTGCATAGTGTAGCAAAGTCTATTTATGTTATAATTTATACTTTTGACTAGCTTCACTGGAACATAGTAGAGATGCTTGCAAAAGCATGACTAGCCGTATTCTAACTTTTTGTTCTCTAAATGAGCAGGAGACTTTCAAAGCAACTGTTTATTCATCTGAATAAATTTCCCTACAATAATTAAGGCAGAATAATGAAATACAAACAAGCGATGCATAACAACTATAATTCCTAATCTTATTTCAGAGTTGCCTCCCTTTGGACACACGCTGTAACACATAATCTTCTGTGGAAGATCTAAAGATCTGTTACTGATGGTGGCTACACTAACTCAGCTGGTAAGAGCATAAACTAAGATAATTTTGGTAGTCAGTAATATTTCTATGCTTGTTGTCTGTTTCCAGCTCTGTAAGTGCTTCACTACTGATTTAGTTTTGTAGTTAATAGATTAGAGCTAAAAATACTGTATAAGATGAAAACCCACATTTCTTTAAAAGTCTATATTAGGTTTCTGACTGACTCCTTGTTTTTTTGTCAACAGTTCTAATGAAAACTCAACAAGGAGTCAGTCAGAAAATCTTTTGGGCTAATAACAAAATAATTTAGTCAGGCAGAAAAAAAAAAATATGCTGTGACATACACAGACATATAATATCAGCTCAACAATCCATACAGTTAGAAAGACATTAAGGAAAAAAGAAAAAGAAAAAAAAAAAAAAGAAGAAGAAGAAGAAAAAAAAAGGAACAAAAGGAAAAAAAAAAAAAAAAGAATATTTGGAATATTTTAGAATGGCTCAAGAAAGATCTCTTTTTTTTTTTTTTTTTTTTTAACAAGGTAAAATATAATTAATGACTCCATGCATGTTACTTATAAGCGACTTGAAAAACCTGAAAAGATCTTTCTGAAAAGAAAAAGATCACTGAAGAACAGAAAAGAAGAAGAAAAAAAAAAAAGTGATAAAAAGGAAGATCAATCAATCAATCAAACAATTAAAACAAAGCAAAATAAATTTTAGATACAGAGTAACTTAAAAAATCTTGCTTTTCTTCTTTCTGAAAATGGACCAGTGAAGAAGATCTGACAGTTTTCCTCTGTATTTGGAAGACTGTCTCATTTTGTACCTGTAAGATGATTTGGATCTTTAGAAGATACAGAACTATTTTGAATCACAACCTTGAATACTCAACAAAAGTCTTCCTGAAAATATTTACAAATAAGGAAATGAACCTTTCAGATGAAAGTCATTCAGCCTCCTGGATTAAGTTGATTTCCATAAGCATTGTGGAAAGGAGAATTACCCTCTGGTGTTATACTCAAACTCCCCAGATGGTCTTTTCATCTATTAATCAGATTTCCTGTATCCTTAGACAATACCTCAATTCCTTATGCCCTGTCATGGTTTTATCAATTTTTGTTATTGGTATTCCACATCATAACATCATGTAGTGCACTCGGAGTTAAAGAGTTAATGCTCCCATTCTAGGCACCTGTCCGGAAGAAAAGGAGAACTACATACCCTGGAGGACTTTGCATTTAGAGAGGGGATATAGGCTTTCGTGGATCACCTGACCTACCCTTTTTTGGCTCTCTCTTGTCCCTACTGCTCAATCCGACCGTACATCTCACCTCAGTGTTATGGTGAGGCCTTTTCACCTTTTGGACACTCAAACTCATTATATTTCATTTATTAGTTTCAATTCTAATTATATTGTATTATAGTGTGTTATCTTGCATTCCAATACCATATCTAGTAAATTAGTTTGTTTCTCCTCTGATCTGTTTTTTTTTAATTATTTTGGGGTCTCCTGTTTCCCCTTTCTGCAGTCTTGGATCTGCAGATCTGTCTGCCCCACTAGTCACAGAATCTGGCTGAACCAGCCCATAAACCGCTGACATGCCCTCACATTAAATTCACAGTATGGTGAAAACATATTTAATCTAGGTCACCAAGAGAGAAAAAAGTGTTATATTTGAAAAAACAAGTACTGACAATTTTTTCTTAATTTCTGTGGTTTCTATGTAAGTTCTAAGTGAAACATCCACTGAAATGATATCCAAATTCCAGAAGCTTTCTTATGTGACTTTTCCAAACCACATAGGTTACTATTGTTCAATTGGCCTACTTGACTGTTCCACGTAATTTAACATTTAGTCACCACTGCACAGCACTAAGTCAGTTGGCTCTGCTTCCATTACTGTAACTCTAGCAATATTGCTATGCACATCTTCAAAGATAGACCATAAACAGAACTACTGAATTTGTGTTTCTTTTGTTGTTATTTTTTCTGTCTGCTACTATAGTTGAAACAATTACCAGTGGAATCTGGTATATTTTCTTTCTCAGGTAGAGAATATGCAGGACACAGACTTTTAGATTTCCATTCTCAGAACTTCACCTTACGCTGTTCTTTCTTTTCATACTAGCTGAGGGATGATTAGCTCTTTTTTTGGCATAGAAGTATTAACATCTCTCTTTAAAAATCACTTAATGTTTCTTTATTGGAGCTAGTTTCTTTTTCTTCCTCAATCTGTAGTTTGTAGAGGAGACCATCTCTGCATCCTTACTGATAATTTCAGTTGATTCATATACACATTTAAACTGTCATGCAGGAAAGACAGGACATGACTATTTAATTTCAAAACAAATGCAACAGCCTATGTTCCTGTAGCTTGCTGATTAAATGAGATATATTCTTAATGTTATGTATGCATCAAATTAAACTTCTGCTTTAACTAAAGTTTGCAGGCCAACGAAGCCAGTGTTGCATCTCTTCTTTCTTTTCTTTCTTTTCTTTATAGATGAAAGTGAAGAAATCTCCACTTTCCTGGATTTTTTTTTTTTTTTTATTATTATTATTATTATTTTTATTTTTATTTTTTTTTCCCCCTCTGGAATCTTAACCAATTTGTCATGAGATCATTTTTGACAAAACTTGCTTTATAGCACTTAAGAATCCAAAAAATCTGTTGGTTATGTCTACAGACATTGTTTCTTGGTAAAAATAACACAAAGGATGCAGGAATAGCAACAGACAAGAAAGAAACAGTAGGAAAATTTAACCCATACTCTGAAGTATACCAGTACTATAAACTGTTTGTATAACTGGAAAGATTGAAAAGCTTGTTTTCGTTTTTATACAGCATAAAATAACTGTTGTTGACAGTTCAAAGAGGAACCACATACAACCTGAAGATCTGATAGGCTTGGAAGTATGTACCAATGACTTCTAGATATTTATTTGGATGTCTCTTAAAAAGCATTAAGGCTGTTGCAAAATGAGCATATTTAAGTTGGAGGCACGCTAATTGTATTTATTCTTTCATACTTCTTCTGAACTCACAGCCAGCACAAATGCGGAAAGTTTATTTGGTCTTCAGGCTGGTATTTTTGTACCTGGTAAACAAGTTATCACTTCATTGCTGTCCTGTTTACAGTGAGCTTTTTCTATTCTATCAAAACATAGTCTCAGACAAATTGGCTGAGAAGTCCATATACAGTGCCCAGTGAATCCTGAAACTGTAGATCTGTTTTCAAGTGCTTACCTGAGTAATTCTTTTAGCTAAAGTTATTGCAGGAAGCCAGCTGTTAATTGTTTCAACAATTTCTGAAACGCCTTACCTTAGTTCTCATATAATTTTACCTGGTGATGGATGCATTTATAATTTATTCCATTATTATTCACATATAATGATGTGGATGCCCTGTCTCTGGAGACTTTAAAGGCCATGCTGCACTGGGCTCTGAGCAACCTGATCTATCTGTGGATGACCCCGTTCATTGCAGAGGAGTTGTGCTAGGTGACCTTCGAAGTTCACTTCTAACTCGAAGGATTCTATGACTCTGTAACACTATTTGATTGAGTGAATTATCACTACAGAACAGTATTTTTCAACAAAGTCACCACTGTTAGCAGTACGTTTTCACCAGTGATGAACCTGAATGCCACACATAAAGATCTGTAAGGCCATCTGGAACATGTCTTGTCTTTCACATCACTATTGCCACTGCTGAAATTTACCACTCACTGCCTAATTGTGCTCACATCCGCTATCTGATCTCCATAAATGTTCAGCAAGCATCAGTGAATTTTTTCCACATGGAAGAATTTAATTACACACCTTTGCATCATATGCATTTCCATATCAAACATCATTTTGTCAGACTGCCCCTCTACTGTAAGCTTTCACATGATAACAGAATGTAACAGAATATTGGCAGAAAGGTTCAATCTCTGCTGTCATACCATCAACATCCACCTCTGATATCACGGGCAAAATTTGAAGCCTTACTTCCAGAGCAGCCTTCATACATCTTTGTGAGCAATTAAGTTTATAGTTCTTCTTCCTCTGCTGTTATGTAGAAAGGTTTGCCCTTTTTGAAAAAAGTGGAAAATATAAACATTGTACTTTTTAATTCATGGATATGTCATTAAGTGTTTGGTGTCTTACTCCTTCAACAAATATAAATTAAGTCAATTAATTATTTAAATAGTGAATAATTTGAGATGCTGGCAAGAAATATTATTGTCATATGCATCTACTCTGCTTAGTCTGATAAATGTGAGGCAGTACGTGTCATGCTTTCAATTTTCAGACATTCTACACATTCTAGTGAGGAAATAGACACTAAATGTTGTGGCTGCATTTCCCAGTATCTTGGATGCTACTTATTATATAAACTTATATATTTTGAATTTTATTTCATTGTAATTAAAGGATTAAAAGATTAAAGGAAAGAAACAGTAGAATAGAGATACTCAGAATCACAGAATCACAGAATTGTAGGGGTGGGAAGGGACCTCCAGAGATCATCGAGTCCAACCCCCCTGCCAAAGCAGGTTTCCTACACCAGGTCACACACGTAGGCGTCCAGGCGGGTCTTGAATATCTCCAGAGAAGGAGACTCCACAACCCCCCTGGGCAGCCTGTTCCAGTGCTCCGTCACCCTCACCGTAAAGAAGTTCTTGCGCACATTGTGCGCAATTGTGCGGATTTTGGTGGTGACAAAGGTAAGATACTTAGTGCACTTCTAAGAATAACTGTATACCACAGTATTTCAGAAACTGAAGTGTGTTAGACTGCTTGGACATCAGAAGTTTCTTGAACTTCATGTCTCAAGGACATCAGGCTCTCTATTCCCCTTCTCTACTACAGTAGAACCATATTAGAGCTGGATACTTAAAAGCAAAGGTATATAGATTAACCTACAGCACATAATTCTCATTTTTTTAAATGTCATTTTTTTTCTGAGTTTGAAGGGCTAAGAACAAACCACAAGGACAATTTGTGTTTGAACTTGATTTATATATACACAAATGTATCAACTGAATTTTCACATGGATTTGTTTAAATAAGGGAATGTATGTGTGTGTATATTTGATAATGTACTGGTATTTGTCAAATTACTGTCATAATATAGGCTTTCAAAGCCTTTGACTTGTTCCCTCATCACATTCTTCTCTCTAAATTGGAGAGATATGGATTTGAAGGATGGACTGTTAGGTGGATTAATAATCGATTGGCTGGTTGCAGACAAAGGGTTGTGATTAATAGTTCTGTGTCAGGGTGGAGGCCAGCCACAAGTGGTGTCCCTCATGGCTGGTCTTGAGGCTAGTGCTCTTCAGCATCTTCATCAGTGACATGGACAATGGCATCAAGTGCACTCTCAGCAAGTTTGCAGATGACACCAGGCTGAGTAGTACGGTTGAGACATTGGAGGGACGGGAAGCCACCCAGAGGGACATGGACAGAATCACAGAATCACAGAATCACAGAATCACAGAATCATAGGGGTTGGAAGGGACCTCCAGAGATCATCGAGTCCAAACCCCCTGCCAAAGCAGGTTTCCTACACCAGGTTGCACAGATAGATACACATCCGGGTGGGTCTTGAATATATCCAGAGAAGGAGACTCCACAAGCCCCCCGGGCAGCCTGTTCCAGTGCTCCGTCACTCTCACCATAAAGAAGTGCTTGTGCATATTCATGCAGTACTTCCTATGCTCCAGTTTCTGGCCGTTTCCCCTTGTCCTGTCTCCACACACTGCTGAAAAGAGTCTGGCCTCGCTACTTTGCCCCCCACACCTTAGATATTTATAGACCTGGATCAGGTCCCCTCTCAGTCTTCTTTTCTCAAGGCTAAACAGACACAGTTCACTTAGCCTTTCTTCATAGGGGAGATGCTCCAGGCCCTTCACCATCTTTGTGGCCCTCCGCTGGACTCTTTCCAAGAGATCCCTGTCTTTTTTGTACTGGGGAGCCTAGAACTGGACACAATACTCCAGATGAGGCCTTACCAGGGCAGAGTAGAGGGGGAGGATCACTTCCCTTGACCTGCTGGCAACTCTCTTTTTTATACACCCCAGTATGCCATTGGCCCTTTTGGCCACGAGGGCACACTGCTGGCTCACGGCCAACCTGTCGTCCACCAGGACACCCAGGTCCATCTCTGTGGAGCTTCTCTCCAGCAGGTCATCCCCCAGCTTGTACTGATGTATGCAATTATTCCTCCCTAGGTGCAAGATTTTACACTTGCTTTTGTTAAACCTCATCTGGTTTCTTACCGCCCAGCTCTCCAGCCTGTCCAGGTCTCACTGAATGGCAGCACAGCCTTCAGGCATGTCAGCCAATCCTCCCAACTTCGTATCATCAGCAAACTTTCTGAGGGTGGCCACTATCTCCTCATCAAGGTCACTGATGAAGATGTTGAACAAGACCGGACCCAGCACCGACCCCTGGGGAACACCACTAGTTACAGGTCTCCAAGCGGACTCTGCACCACCAACGATGACCCTCTGCGCTCTGCCAGTCAGCCAGTTCTCAACCCACCTCACTGTCCACTCATCTATCCCACACTTCCTCAGCTTTGTTATAAGCATGTCGTGGGAGACAGTATCAAATGCCTTGCTGAAATCAAGGTAGACTACATCCACCGCTCTCCTCCCATTCACCCAGCCAGTGACAACATCATAGAAGGCTACCAGGTTGGTCGAGCATGACCTCCCCTTTTGAACCCATGCTGACTACTCCTGATAACCTCCTTTCCTTCCAGTTGTCTGGAGATAGCATCCAGCACAAGCTGTTCCATCACCTTTCCAGGGACAGAGGTGAGGCTGACTGGCCTGTAATTACCTGGATCTTCCTTCTTGACGTTTTTGAAGACTGGACTGACACTGGCTATCCTCCAGTCTTCAGGCACCTCCCCCATTCTCCATGACCTCTCAAAGATGATAGAGAGTGGTTCAGCAATCACCTCCGCCAGCTCCCTCAGCACCTGTGGATGCACCCCATCAGGTCCCATGAATTTATGAACTTATGAAATTTATTTATGTTTCCTAGTCACTTACAGACCACCTCTTCCTTGACTGAAGGGAAGTCTTCCATTCCCCAGATGCTCTCACTAACCTCCAGGGTCTGGGACTAACCTACCGGGCTGGACAGGCAGGAGATGTAGGCCCATGAGAACATAATGAGGTTTAACAAGGCCAAGTGCAAGGTGCTGAAATTGGGTTGGGCCAATCCCAAATATTTATACAGACTGAGAGAAGAACTCCTTGAGGGCAGCCCTGTGGAGAAGGACTTGGGAGTCCTGGTGGATGAGAAGCTGGACATGACCCAGCAGTGTGTGCTTGCAGCTAGGGAGGCCAACTATGTTCTAGGCTGCATGAAAAAAGGGAGTGGCCAGCAGGAAGAGAGAGGTGATTGTCCCACTCTACTCAGCTCTTGTGAGGCCCCGTCTCGAGTACTGCGTCCAGGCCTGGGGCCACCGGCACAAGAAAGATGCAGAGCTCTTGGAGCAGGTCTGGAGGAAAGCCACTAAGATGATCAGATGACTGGAGCATCTCTCCTATGAAGCAAGGTTGAGGGAACTGGGCTTCTTTATCTTGGAGAAGAGAAGGCTCCGGGGAGACCTCCTTGTGGCCTTCCAGTACTTGAAGGGAGTGTATAATTAGGCTGGGGAATGGCTGTTAACAAGGGTGGGTAGTGACAGGACAAGGGGGAATGGTTATAAAGTTAGACGGGGAGGTTTAGGTTTGATATTGGGAGGAAGTTTTTCAGGTTAGTGGCTCTGGGCAGCCTTCTCTAGTGTTTGGCAACCCTGCACAAAGCAAGGAGGTTGAAACTAGATGACCATTATGGTCCTTTTCAATCCAGGCCATTCTAAGATTTTATTATTCTATTATTCTTTCTAAGTTGCAGGTGCAATTGTAGGCTGTAACCATGCTGTGTTACTCACTTCCTTTCCTTCCATTTAGAAAATGGAGATGAACCAAGCAATACCGTAAGGAAGAGTAATGGACACTTAATAGCTGAAGTAGCTGTATTATTTTAGCAATTTTTTCTGCATAATTCTTCAATTCATGATGCTTCAACAATGCCCTGAAAAAGAAACAAACAAACAACAAACAAAAAAAAAAAAAACAAAAATAAACCAATACAATATTTTTTTTCATGATGTGTTCATCTACTCATTCCTGCTGGCTTTAAACTCAGCCCAATTTCCTTCCGTTCTCTCAGTAATTTGGTTCTCCAACTGGCTGGGCTGCCTGTTTACTCATTTTTCAGATTTTCGCTTTTCTCTGCCAGCCACAGTACTCATCCTGCTTTGCTTAATCCCTCCTTCCTCACATACACCTTCTAGATTTCCTACCACAAAGAAACAAATTTCAAGACATGAAAGCACTTTCTGTCTCTCTCTGTCTCTGTCTCTCTGTCTCTCCCCTCCCCCCCCCGCCTCTGTGTTTTTTGTTGTTGTTTTTTGTTTGTTTTGTTTTGTTGTTTGTTTTTTTTTTGTTTTTGTTTTTGTTTTTTTCATGGAAAGACCTCTTTCTCATCCTCATTTTGCTCAGTGAATTAGTATCCACCTGACATAGGAACACATCACAATGACATACGTATAAGGCAAGTAGCATTTTTCCCCCCTCAAGAAACGTGAAAAAAAATTGGACTTTTAGACTACGTAAAATTTCCATACTATTACACTATCCTATTTAAGCCAATGAATTCATTATCAGAACTTGAATGTTCTAAGTTACTCTTGCTTATTTTTTGCTAGTACTATGTATTCATAACACCAATAACACCAGAGAAAAATGAAACCTGTGGAAAACATAAAGTTAAAATAGTAGAGTACTTCCTTACCTTACAGGTGATAAGTAAGAATGTGTGTAGATTGTAAGGACAAACAGCTTATTCTATGTCTCACTCCAGTTTATAGAGAGGGAGAGCAAGTTCTTTGATTTATGTATACCTGACGTGAGATTAAGAAACAACAGTTCAAATGTTGGTCCGACCAGTTTATTACAAATCTTAATCAGGGAGATGGGGAAGGGGAGGCCTGCAAACTATTATGAATTAGGGTGATGGGGAAGGGAAAATGGGCAATAGAAAAGATAGGAAAGAAGCAAGAATTGTGTAAAGTGGGGATAGTCACCACCAAGATCCAGCATCGTGCCATTGCACGCCATTCAAATGGTCCAAGGCAAAAGTGCAGGGGGAGAGCAGCAGCAGGATGGCCAGCCTTGGGCAGCAAGCAGGTACAGAAATAGAGAAGTCCAGGAGGAATTAGCACGTCTCAGGTAGCATGCTTGGGAGACTCTGTCAGCATGCAGGCATGAGCTCATGAGGCTTCTGATGTCAAACACCACTTCTTCAGCATGCAGGCATCATGTTGTGAGGCTTCTGATGTCAGTCACCTTCTTGGGGAAGAGCAACAGCAGACAGGACAGCTTTTGGCAGCAGACAGTGCGCAGAGCAAGTCCAGGAGGGAGAAGCAGGTAGTGAGGAATATGATGTCAGACAACCTGGTCTCATGGTTGTTTTTATCCATATTCTGCCAATGTGGTATTCCTGGTTGCTTGGGTAAGTCATGTGCAGTACCCCCTGAGATGATTATCTCCCTTGAAATAAGGCCACACAAAAGACTGCTTCCTGGCTGTTAAGCTCTGGCTTATCTCTCTCTCCTTTCCCCTGGCCTGCACATCTTCAGCCAAAACATTTTGCCATCTTTTACCAGGACTCGCCTGGACTTGTCTGTCTGTATCCCTGAGATGAAGGAATTCTCAGCCTTTGCTCAAGGCTTGTCCATCAGCATTCCTTAGCAAGCTTTGGGACAGTGGTGCAAAAGAATAATCTCTTAGATTCTAGAAGATAAAATTTTATCTGATTTTTATGTCTTTGAACGTTTGCTCATTACTTATATTCTAACTGATGACTGCAAGAATGTATACATTTAATGTAGAAAGAAACTGAGCAGGGAAACAGCATTACATGATTTGGGAAGCAGCTGAAATTTGCAGATATTTTTAATCTGCCTCTTACTACTATTCTGCATTATACCTTGATCCCAACTACTGTAGTATGTACTCTTTTTTTTTTTTTTTTTTTTCCTTCTTTTTTTTTTCTTTTTTTCTTTTTCCCTGTAGAATTATAAATCATTTTCACTGATGAGTAATTAAATTATTCTGGTCACCATTAGAATCATGCACATTACAGAAAAATCTAGAGGTGCCTAACTGCACATTATATAGATTTAAACATACTTAGAAACATAATCACAACGACAAACATGATAATTAACTGCATGGGGGGGGAGGGGGCAGAAGGATTAATTATAGAAATTAAAGACAAGATAAATGACACCAGATGCAGATGAAAGCAAGTTGCAGGAAGTGTCAATCTATTGGAAGGTAGGAAGGTACTTCAAAGGGATCTGGGTAGACTAGAACACTGGGCTGACAACAATAGGATGAAGTTCAGAAGGACCAGATGCTGGATCCTGCACTTTGACCTCAGCAACTCCAGGTAATCCTACTGGCTTGGAGCACAGTGTGAAAAAATGGGCCTGAGGTTGTTAGTCAGATCTCAGTTAAACATGAGTCAGCAGGGTGCCCAGGTAGCCAAGAAGGCCAATGGTATACCAGTTTGTACCATAAATAATGTTGTTAGCAGGAACAGGGAGGTAATTGTACCTCTGTACTCAGCTCTGGTGAGGCTGCATCTTGAGTACTGTGATCAGTTTCGGGCCCCTCACTACAAGTAAGACATTGAGGCCCTGGGACGTGTCCAGAGAAGGGCGGCAAAGCTGATGAGGGTACTGGAGCACAGATTTTATGAAGGGTGGCTGAGGGAACTGGGATTATTTTGTCTGGAGAAGGGGAGGCTCAAGGAAGACCTTATCACTCTCTACAACTACCTGAAAATAGGTGTGGTGAGGTGGGGGTCACTGTCTCCCAGACAACTAGTAATAGGATGAGAGGGAATAGACTCAAGTTGCACCAGAAAAGATTCAGGTTGGATATTAGGAAAAAGTTCTTCCCCAAAAGAGTGATCAGGCTCTGCCCGGCAGGTGGTTAAGTCAGCGTTTCTGGAGGTCATGGAGGGACATGGTTTAGTGTTGAAATATTGGTGGTAAGTTTCCAGTTG
Source organism: Alectoris magna (assembly GCA_030625065.1). NCBI lineage: Eukaryota > Metazoa > Chordata > Aves > Galliformes > Phasianidae > Alectoris > Alectoris magna. The sequence goes on from CM060564.1 coordinate 46,609,528, forward strand.
GACTAGATCATCTTGGAGGTCTTTTCCAACTATGGTTATTCTGTGATTTTATTCTGTGATTGTATAGATCTAAGACAGATGTGAACAGGAAATTCCTTACTCAGTGAGAGATGAGTCACTGAAACAGGTTGCTTAGAGAAGTTGTGGATATCTCATCATTGGATGTGTTCAAGGCTGGATGGAACCCTAGACAGCCTAATCTGATGTTTGGCAGCCCTGCCTGTGTAAAGGATTTGGGTCAAGATGATCTTTAAAGTCCCTTCTAACCCAAACAATTAAATGATTCTGTGATTGTATGAAAAATACTTTCCAGTCACCTAAGAATGTATTTTACATATAAAAGTGTTTTAATGGCAAATTTATTCATTTTCAAGTTAGGAAAGAAGAATAGCAGTGATTTCAAGAAAGTAATTAAACTTCTTATGTAAGACTATGCAATTATATTGCCAAATATATGGGGCCTTAAGCAACCTGGTCTAGTGGAAGGTGCCCTGCCTGTAGTGGGGTGAGGGGAGGAACCAGATGATCTTAAATGTCACCTCCAACCCAAACCATTCCAACCCAAATCATTCCATGATTTAACTGGGTAGGGCACTTGTGTAAACTGTCTACAGTGTGGAACTCCACACTCATTTCCAAAAACGATGCAAAACAGAATAATAATGTCAGAATAAGTGCTATATATCTTCTGCAATTTATTTTATCATTCTAAAATTTATTTCATCATTTTTATAACATATGTTTACTTCTAAGATGCAGAAAATAGAGTTTTTTGCATCTTTTAGAATTGCAAAAAAATGTTAGTTTTTCTTCAAGCACTGTATGTACTTCCCAGTATTACTTTTACTCAGTAATGTAGGCAGCTTCATATATGAACATACAGAAAACTAATATGTTAGTGTATCTTGAACCATATCACAGAATGGCTTTAGGACGTAAACTAATGTGTTGAACTCTACTTTTGGCACTTAATGGTTTCTTCTAGATAACATCAGATGTGTCTTCTGCTGCATCACTGCTTCCTATAGCAAAGCTATTACTTAGCATCTACAATATTAACTACATATCAAGATTAAAATATAATCTATTCCGAATGTCACACACACACCTGAGCATGCCATAATGAAAACAAAATGAAACTAAATATGTACTATATTAATTATAAAGAGATTTAAATGGTGAGGCTTTCTTTTATTTTCTTTTATTTTTCTTATATTTATTTTATTTATTATTATTATTTATTACTATTATTTTTATCTTGAAGCCTTAACATTAGCTGTGACTTTGGAAGCTTATGTATCTCGTAGGCATCAGCAGCTCATCTCTATGCAGAGTTACTAAAACACTTGGAAAGCAAACAGAAGAATGTTTGAAGCTGGATCAGCTTTCTGTTTTGAAAATGCTTCTTGATATCTGCAGTTTTTTTGAGTAGGATTTGGAAATTCACTTTCTCTGAACTGGGAGGGCTTGGTTTCTGAGTACATTTCTACAGTGAATTTAAAAAACTCAACAAAATTTGACTTTTTTTCCCTTTAGTATTTCAACATGGTATTTTACAGACAGAAGATTATACTGCTACTGAAAAAAAACCAACCAAAACAAGAAAAAAAAGACATCATAGAAAATAACAATTCAGCAGTTGAATCAAGTCAACAGTGCACTGATGCTGCCTACAATAACAGATGTTCCAGGACTATTTTATGTACCACTGCAAATAAAATTGTGTGAAAGCTGAATTGACATAGATCATTACAGCATTTTTCACTTCCTAAGATTACTTTAGGCCTCATTTTTCTCTCAGAAAATAAACTCAAACTTCATCTTAAACTTCAGTACATGAGTTCTTCGTGATAATTAGACAGCTAGGCAACAAGTTTCTAAGGGAAAACAAACAAATGAACAACAAACAAACAAAACCACAGATATCAGGTATAAATGTATATATATATAAATGTGTGTATATGTATATATATATATATATTTTACTCTGGCCTTTTCTATTTCAACTTCAGAATGAACTGAATATGGCAGAAAATGTCTAATCTCTTTAAACAGTTCATTTTTTTCCTTTTCCAGCTGCAACATAAATGCGATGCCATCCAATCTCAAGTAAATACACTGCATTGTAATATTAAGGTACAAATCAGGAAAGAATAGTCAGCCCATCTCCTACTTTATGCATGGACTTCTTATTTCTCTTTTTCAGAACACTTAATAACTTTTGATTCTGTACACAAAAATATGCTATTACCTTTTGATCAAGCCAACCAGATTAATTCAAGTACTTCAGTTGTTGTAGCATAGAAGTCGTTACTGAATTACTGATCCAAAATTAGAGAATCTAGCAATAAAGCTAAAGAAAACTGAGTGGTAGATCTAATATTTTTAATACAAGCAAAATTACTTGTCGTTGGGATAAATAAATAAATAAATAACACAGACCTGATATATTTTTTTCTTCCGAAAACAAACAACAACAAAAAAACACAATTATATTCCTCAGAAATACAAATTTGAATGAAGTCCTGGCATGACAACATAATCTTTTCATTTGTATTTTGCTTCTGATTATTTATTTATTTATTTATGTCTTATTTAGAGATTGATTTAAGACACTAAAATAATGTTAGATCCTTCATTTACAAAGTATCTCAGTTATTGGATTGTAGAAATACCATGGTAAAATCATATTACATTTTAATTTTACCACAATAATTGTCTCTCTGAGGCAAAAGAAACATTAGTACGATCACCACTAAATTCCCATTTACCCCAAAGTAAATTCCAATCAAAATGATATTTAATTCATTCACATTTAAATGCAAATCAAAAAAGAATATGTATTCTGGGAGCCTGGGAGTTTTGTACTGCCACTATTAATTAAAAATACAGTAGTGGTACTACCGCAGAATTAAAGAAGCTGTATTTTTTCTATCATGGACATAACAAAAAAAGGCTCTCAGTGAGTACTCAGATATTCAGATTTCACATTCTCATTGTAGCAAACAGTAATGAAAAAAGGGAAGGCCATATACACCATCAAATCTTCTTTCACATGTAGAAGAAAAGTAGGGACCCATGATTTTGAGGATTATTTCAACACTTAAAAAAAAAAAAAAAAAAAAAAGTGCATAGGAACAATTGTTTATAAACCAGTTCAGGGACTGTCAGATATTAGAAATCATTTTACCTGTGTAATTAAGTTCTAGTTAAAAGAACTAAAAAAAACCAAGAAACAAAAACCAACAACAACAACAAAAAAACACAATCAAAACACCCTATTTTAAAAGATTTTATTAGTACAGGTCTAATTATTTCAGAAAAGGAAGGACAGGTAGGGAAGGGAAAGAAGGGAAAGGGAAAGGGAAAGGGAAAGGGAAAGGGAAAGGGAAAGGGAAAGGGAAAGGGAAAGGGAAAGGGAAAGGGAAAGGGGAGAGGAAGGGGAAGGGGAAAGGGAAAGGGGGGAGGAAGGGGAAGGGGAAAGGGAGGGGGAGGGGGAAGTGGAAGCGGATGGGGAAGTAGCAGGGGAAAGGGAAGGAGGGGGAGGGGAGGGGACGGAGAAGGGGAAGGGGGGAAGGGGGAAAAGGGGAAAGGGAGGGAAGACAACCAACCAAATAAACCCTTTTTACTACTAATGCCAAGTTTTGTGGTTTCTCCAGAGTGTGAGCATCCAACATTGTAACTTGCCTGCAATGCATTGAGTGAAAAGGATCTTGAGCTGGATATAAAATATATAATATAGTTAATGTATATAAGAAACAAAAATTAGTTACATATATCTATTTATTAAAATATTTTTTTAAAAAATCTAAAACTAGTGAGATATATGACATTTTTTTTATTATTTTTTTTGTAACTGATGCATTAATTTGATGGAAGTGATTGCAGTTCTTGGGGAGTTATCAACGTGTTCATCAGAGATTTTTTATCTAATTTTATTCTGCCTGTTCTTCACATTTGAAAATAGTTGCTCACAAATGTGCATACTGAAAAGAAAAAAAAAAAAAAAAGAAAAAAAAAAAGATGACATGAATAGGGTGTGATTATGAAGAGAGAGATATTTTTCTCTGTCTAATAAAGATACATGATCAATTTTCTCTTTCAGTTGAATATCTGATTGCAACTCTATAGATTCCGTTTGAAAATTCACAGGTAATTAATATGTGTTGACTAAAAATAGAGTAACTCACTTTTAAAAATTATTTTCATAGTGATTATGAAATGTATCCTAGAATTTAGATCAGTATTGCTTTTGAATATATACTGACTTTTTTTTTTTTTTTTTTTCAATGCTGGCCAAAAAAAAACAAAAAAAAAACAAAAAAAAATCCTCAAACTTTCTTGATACAATTAAACTATTTTCATTCCACTTGAGTATATTTATTTTTTGCTTATTTATCTGTTTGTTTGTTGGTTTGTTTATTAAAAAACAACTGAATAAATCAGAGAGAGTAGTCTACCTTGATTTCAGTAAGGCTTTTGATACTGTCCCCCACGACATGCTTATAACAAAGCTGAGGAAGTGTGGGATAGATGAGTGGACAGTGAGGTGGGTTGAGAACTGGCTGACTGGCAGAGCGCAGAGGGTCATCGTTGGTGGTGCAGAGTCCGCTTGGAGACCAGTAACTAGTGGTGTTCCCCAGGGGTCGGTGCTGGGTCCGGTCTTGTTCAACATCTTCATCAGTGACCTTGATGAGGAGATAGTGGCCACCCTCAGAAAGTTTGCTGATGATACGAAGTTGGGTGGACTGGCTGAACACGCCTGTGCTGCCATTCAGCAAGACCTGGACAGGCTGGAGAGCTGGGCAGTAAGGAACAGGATGATGTTTAACAAAAGCAAGTGTAGAGTCTTGCACCTAGGGAGGAATAATTGCATGCACCAGTATAGGCTGGGGGATGACCTGCTGGAGAGAAGCTCTGCAGAGAGGGACCTGGGCATCCTGGTGGATGACAGGTTGGCCATGAGCCAGCAGTGTGCCCTCGTGGCCAAAAGGGCCAATGGCATACTGGGGTGTATAAAAAAGAGCGTTGCCAGCAGGTCAAGGGAAGTGATCCTCCCCCTCTACTCTGCCCTGGTAAGGCCTCATCTGGAGTATTGTGTCCAGTTCTAGGCTCCCCAGTACAAAAAAGACAGGGATCTCTTGGAAAGAGTCCAGCGGAGGGCCACAAAGATGGTGAAGGGCCTGGAGCATCTCCCCTATGAAGAAAGGCTAAGTGAACTGTGTCTGTTTAGCCTTGAGAAAAGAAGACTGAGAGGGGACCTGATCCAGGTCTATAAATATCTAAGGTGTGGGGGGCAAAGTAGCGAGGCCAGACTCTTTTCAGCAGTGTGTGGAGACAGGACAAGGGGAAACGGCCAGAAACTGGAGCATAGGAAGTACTGCATGAATATGCACAAGCACTTCTTTATGGTGAGAGTGACGGAGCACTGGAACAGGCTGCCCGGGGGGCTTGTGGAGTCTCCTTCTCTGGATATATTCAAGACCCACCCGGATGTGTATCTATCTGTGCAACCTGGTGTAGGAAACCTGCTTTGGCAGGGGGTTTGGACTCGATGATCTCTGGAGGTCCCTTCCAACCCCTATGATTCTGTGATTCTGTGATTCTGTGATTCTGTGATTCTGTCCATGTCCCTCTGGGTGGCTTCCCGTCCCTCCAATGTCTCAACCGTACTACTCAGCCTGGTGTCATCTGCAAACTTGCTGAGAGTGCACTTGATGCCATTGTCCATGTCACTGATGAAGATGCTGAAGAGCACTAGCCTCAAGACCAGCCATGAGGGACACCACTTGTGGCTGGCCTCCACCCTGACACAGAACTATTAATCACAACCCTTTGTCTGCAACCAGCCAATCGATTATTAATCCACCTAACAGTCCATCCTTCAAATCCATATCTCTCCAATTTAGAGAGAAGAATGTGATGAGGGAACAAGTCAAAGGCTTTGAAAGCCTATATTATGACAGTAATTTGACAAATACCAGTACATTATCAAATATACACACACATACATTCCCTTATTTAAACAAATCCATGTGAAAATTCAGTTGATACATTTGTGTATATATAAATCAAGTTCAAACACAAATTGTCCTTGTGGTTTGTTCTTAGCCCTTCAAACTCAGAAAAAAAATGACATTTAAAAAAATGAGAATTATGTGCTGTATGTTAATCTATATACCTTTGCTTTTAAGTATCCAGCTCTGATATGGTTCTACTGTAGTAGAGAAGGGGAATAGAGAGCCTGATGTCCTTGAGACATGAAGTTCAAGAAACTTCTGATGTCCAAGCAGTCTAACACACTTCAGTTTCTGAAATACTGTGGTATATAGTTATTCTTAGAAGTGCACTAAGTATCTTACCTTTGTCACCACCAAAATCCAAGGTACATTTGTGTCCCACAGGGATATTACTTGGTTACAGGCAGAGGTTAGGTAGGTGCATATAATATGTTTGCATACAAGTACGTTTTAAAATATATCTATAAGTATGTTAAAAACAACCGAAAAAACATATTTTCCCAAATGCAAACATTGTTAAAATACCTGCAATTAAAAATGATGCATTTATTTTAACAAGAGAGATTATAAATTTATATTACTCGGTGTCTGGCTCCATCTTGTTTGCTTACATAATACAAATAGCAAAAATTGAGTTTTCTACAATTGTAAGTGGTTATTTACAACTAACTAACTAAATAAATAAATAAATTTGTGCCTTTTTTTTTTTTTTGTTTATTTATTTTTCTTGTTGCAGTTGAGTTTGAAATCTGACTGTGACAAAGAGACTTCATATATCACCAGTATCTTAGTATTCCTAAAATGCATGTGTAGGCATCTTTATATGCAGGAGTTTTTCCTATTTCTGTTTCATAATTATTGACAAACTATTTATGATAAATCTACTTTAATTTCTAGACATTACATGTATATATACAAATCCTCACATAAATATGTGTCACGGTTTTATGGTTATCGGTGTTCCACATCATAACATCATGTAGTGCACTGGGAATTAAAGTGTTAGTGTCCCTGTCCCGCATACCAAAGAGAAGAAACTACGTTCCCAAGAAGACTGTTTGCCTTGCAAACATCATTCCTGCACGGGGGGAACGCATATAAGGTGTTGGCGGGTCATCTGACACTCTCTCTCTTGCTTTCCTTCGGCTATCCTCCCTGCTGCTCAACTTTACTGTCGCATCTACATCTCAGCATTAGTGTAAGGAGTTCTTTTTTTTTTTTAGACAATCTCTTTTTTTTTTTTTTGTTATATCTGATTTGGTCAATCCCAACTCTAACTATATGATATTATACTGTCTTATCTTGTTGTTTTTTTTTTCGATACTCTATTTAGTAAATTAGTTCATTTCTCATCACATTGTTGCCATTTTTTTTTCAAGTAATTTGGGGTCCCCCATTTTCCTATCTCTGGAGGCGCAGATTCTGAGGGCCAAACCAGCCTGTAAACCGCTGACAATATGATTAATCTTTTTTTTTTTTTTTTTTTAAGAGGCATAGTAGTTCACATGCATTCTAGAAAACTATCATGTTAACCACTGTGGTAAAACACTACTTGTGATGTTTATTTTTCATTAAAACTCAGGTCTTAGGCAAAATAGCTTACTAATACTAACCTAAAAAGAACTACAGTGAAAATAACCTTGAAATATCACAGATCATAGCATTACTATCAACAGTATTTAAAGTAGTTTCAGGTTTTCAGGTTTTCTTTTGGTTTTCTTTTGTTGTTGTATCTCTTTGTCATTTACATAGTTTCTAACTATGCAATACACAATTTTGTATTCCAGGTGAGAATTTTATTCTTAGTTGTTTTGTATTAAGGGGAAAAGAAAAAAAAAAAAAAGAAAGAAAGAAAAAGAAAAAAGAAAACAAACAAACAAACAAAAGCTTCCAGAACAAGAAAAGCTTTCAGAACCCACAAATTAAAATTTGTAAAATATATTTATCTGTTTCAAGGTATTATTCAGATTTTAAGAAAATAGGAAAAGATAATCTGATCTCTACCATTTGCACAGAAACAACACATCTGTGCATTTAGGTGTTGATAAAGACAGATGGTATATTGAGTAACATCTGCCAATGTAAAACATGTAATATGCAATGTACGAATTGAAAATAAATCATTTGGGCTGGATGAAAACACTAGGATAACACAAAGTGTATCACAGTGCGTCAAGATTAACTGTTTTCTAAAATTAGAAACACATAATCCTGAAATAGTTAGACGACGCAGATGAGGAAGGTTTTGAACAATGCAGTTCTTTAAACTGAAGGCAATCAGATTCTCCTTAGTCATCAGTCTTTAGCATTTGAGTGCAGGTCATTAAACTGAGTTGGTGAAGAGGAGGTCTTGATGTTGGAACTGATGTTTTGAGGCTGCTTAGGTGTTGTCTTCTCAGGGTCTAAACAGCTTTTAGAAGGAAATGTATTTGTTATGAGAGCCATACTGGTGTCAGTGGGGATGGCTTAACACGTTTTAAAACTTCACTACTAGAAAAGTATAATACAAAGATTTAATATAGATTCTTATTTTGTTTCAGCTGTTAGGACTGAGAAGTCTGTTGTGATTAGAATAGAAGCAATGAGTTGAGGTGATCAAGACAACTGCTATCAGTGGAATGAAGCATCCTATTCTTCCCTGCTTAGAAACAGAAATCTTACTGTTCATGCACTTGCAGAACAGGAAAATATGGCAGTGTGATAACGGCATGGACTACTGGGATTTCAAGTATTGTATTACTTTCCAGGAGTGAAGGATACAATTTGGTTCAATTCAGTACTTAGATCAAATGGGGTTATGAACTCTCTTAGTAATCTCTTCTTATTAGGAACCTTCAATAGAAGACTTCAAGTATTGTCAGATGTACAGTACCCTGCTATTCCCTTACATATGGCCTAATGGGGTGTTCCTGACGTGATAAAGTGATAAATCACAGAAGTGCCAATTAAAATTGAACGCTTGTTGTGTCAATCATTTAAAAGTTATGTGAAGCTCCCATGATACTCTTTCAAAAAATAAAAGGTTTATGTGCTGAGCTTCCTCTTCACATTACTTCTTTTTGGTAATAGAGAGGTTGTTACAAGTTCAAATATAATTGAAAATATTCTGCTTTATCATTTTTATGTTTTCGAATTGTAAAGACTCCAGCTGAGAGTATTCTTCATCTGATAAAATGGGCAAAATCTTCAGGCATTCTTGTTATAATTAATTGGCATTTATTGTAAATTTTAAACCTCAACAAAACCTCTCATATATATATAAATATATTAAAAAATAAAAAATAAAAAATAGAGATCAAACCAAACAAACAAAGGAAGGAGAAAACAAATATCTCTGGTAATCATTATGAGTATCAAAGTATAATTTACCAGCTAAAGTGAATTAAAAATATGTTTTTTTTAATGAAACTCCTCATTTACTTCTATCCATATTTGACAGTCTGCACATTACTGGTCTAAATGAAGTGCAGATACGTCTTTTATTTGTTATCACTACATAGCCTTTTTTTTTTTTTTTTTTTTTAATTTAAATTTAATAAATTATTTTCTAGTTTCATAACAAGAAGTTTATATCACACTTGCCAAATTAGGGGTCTTTTATACCACTCAAGGGTAGCATAACTGAGAAGAATAAAAGAAAACTGGCTTTGCCATGGATCCCATGTTTTTTGAGTCAGCTTCTAAATGGCCTCCAAGGCTTACATGAAAAATCTCATTAAAGGATAACTTTTGTAATTTCCGTCTGACCAGAAGTGCTTTTTTTCAGCAAATGTCACAATTTCTTTGCCACTGACATTTTCAATGTCATCTCCCTTGGAACATAAAATTATTTCATAGCTCACCAAAACATTTGTGCTACTTCACAAAACAATTCAGACTTCAGAATAAGAAATTTCCACTTGCATTTGTCCTTCGTATTTACTTTAGCCACCGTTTTACCACAGAGGTAAGCCTACCTTCCTCTCCTTAACTTTTTTTATTAGGAGCTTAGATGCAGCAGCATGTTTATTACAGATGTTACAATTGTTACGCACTAATCTTACATACTATATTACTAGCAGCAACAGCACACAATAAAGTAAAGCCTTCACCTGAACCTTTTTCTTTTTTGTGGAATTTAGTTAAAACCATAGGTGAGATTTTCATTGCAGTGTATGGAGATTTAGCTACAAAATTCCCATTAATATTAGAAGAAATCACACAGCTAAGTCCCTGCATGCCACATTAAAAATAGTCCTTAATGTTATTTTAATGAAGATTCTTTTATGAGTAAATTATTTCAAAGTAGCTGAGCAGTTATTATCTTCCTCAGTTACTGGTGATAACCAGCAGGGTAAGTGTTCTCTAATATTATGTTGCAGCCCTGTGCTTTTGTCATGATGTTATGGGACCTTTCTAGTTATAAATGATTTTCATTGCACAGTGTAATTAGAAACCAGCCAATAGAGTAAAGCAGCAAAACTTGGTTTTGGCTGTAAGTTGGAGATGCCCCTAGGGGTCTTTAATTTATGCTCTGCCCTTTCTGTATAACGTTCAAGGGTTTTTTTAAATGCCCTAGTTTGTTCCTTAGAGGAAATATATCTCTTTTTCTTGAAGCTCAATCAAGATTGTTTGTGGTTTATGAACCTTTCAAAGTTTTCTGGATAGTTAGTCACATACAGAATGACAGTACAAGCCTTTAATGAAACTTACAGCCATTATTTACTAATTTTTATGAACATAAGTTTGTTTTTGAAACCTGGAATACTGTATTCAGAAATGCACTACCTAGGTATTTTATGTGAATTATATTTTCTTTCTTCCTTTCTTCCAAGCACAAGTTACATTGATTAGCAACTATGTTTTCCTTACAACAAGGCGAGTTCCAGTGTAGACCTGCCAAAGGCCTGTCTTCCTTCTCCTTCTCTCACCCTCCTATCCTTCCACCAAGGAATGCACCATTTTATTCTTATTTTGGATTGGAATGGTACAGAACAAAATATTATGGACTGTAATGATGATGATATTTAAAAGTTGTTAATTACATCTGTAAAGAACATCCATAAATTGTGATGACATGAATTTTCTTTAAAGAAGGATCCTTCCTTCCTCCCTCCTCCCTTCTTCTCTTTCTCCCTTCCTCCCTTCCTTCCTCCCTTCCTTCAAATCCCAGAATAACAGAATCGTTGAGGTTGGAAAAGCCCAAAAAGACCACTTCGCCCAATCATCAATCCATCACCACCATGCACACTAAATTAAATCCCCACATGCCACACCTACCATTTTTCCTGAAAACCTCCAATGCTGATTCTACCACTCCCCTGTACAGCCTGTTCTAATGCCTTACCTCTTTTTCTAAAATTATTTTCCTGACATTTTCAAAACAATTTTCCTGACAACCTAAATCTCCCCTGGAGTAACTTACAGCCATTACCTCTCCCTCCCTCCCTTCCTCCCTCCTTCCCTTTCTTTCTTCCTCCCCTCCCTATCCTCCCTTCCCTTCCTTCCTTCCCTCCTTCCTTCTCTTTGTAGAAATTCTAAACAAACCTCAGCTGAGTTAATAATTATTTAAATATCCTTCTCCATTTCTAAATATCTATAAAAGCACTGCCTGGAGTAAGAAGAAGCCTCTTTGTGATGGCAAAGTAAGAACAGATGAAACACTTGTTCTAGGTTCTCCATGGAGATTGTTTATATGCTTCAGTCAAAGGAAGACATGAAATTTTGGCAAGATACCTATGCATTAAATTTGTCAGTCTTTTATATTTGATATGGTCTATTTTTAGGTCCAAGGGGGTATTTACAAATGCCTTGATCTTCTGAGATCAGAATATTCTTTACATTTCAAAGTATAGAGTTGATTAACTCAATAATTTTTCCTTTCTGAAATGTTACAAACTACACCCTAATCCTCAACAACTCTTTTTTTTGTTTGTTTGTTTCCTTACTGATTATTTAATGTATTTTTATTAAAATATTGTTAAGATTCTATTTTTATGTCACTATTCCATCATTATTTAAACTCATATGCTTTAAGAGCCGTTCAAAGTGGGCACAGGCATATTTAATTTCACAATACCTGCTACAAAAGCCCTAGCCCATCAAGTAATCCCATAAGATGTATGTACACATATAGCAATATACACATACATGTGAATACACACACATACGTATACACATGTGTATATTTCTGTATGTGTAAATGTATATGTATATCTGTATATATATATGCATATGCACTGGATGTCATCGTGGAATCATAAAAAGATTTGAATGGGAAGGGATAGTCAAAGATCATTTAGTTCCAACACTCTTGCATTGGCCAGGAATACCTTCTACCAGATCAGGTTGCTCAAATCCCTGTCCAACATGGTGCTGAGCTCTTCCAGGGATGGAGCATCCACAGCTGCTCTCACTAACCTGTGCTAGTATCTAATCACTCTCACACTAAAAAACATATTCCTAATATGCACCCAAATCTATGCTCTTTTAATTTAAAACTTTTACCCCGTATCCTATCAATTCATTCCCTGCTAAGCAGTCCCTCTTCAGCTTTCTTGTTTGATCCCTTTTAGGTACCGGAGGGACACTGTAAGGTCTTCCTAGAACTTCCTCTTCTCTAGGCTAAGCAATCCCAACTCTCTCAGCTTCTACTCATGATAGAGTTACTCTAGCCTTCTGATTTATTTTATTTTATTTTATTTTTTTAATAATAATATTTATTTATTTATGTATTTTAGCCCTCCTCTGAATCTGCTTTAATCGGTTCATGGTTTTCTTTTTTCATGTTGCAGGCCCCAGACCTCGATCCACTATTCCAGTTAGAGTAGAGAGTCAGAGGGAGAGAATCAGCTTCTTCAACCTGCTGGCCACACTTCTTATGATGCAGCCAAGGATATAGTTGGTCTTCCGAGCTGAAAACGCGTGCTGCTGACTTTCATTTTTTTCAACTATCAGCACCTCCACATCTTTCTCCATAGTGCAGCTCTCAATCCATTCATCATCCTGTCTGTTCTGATGTTTGAGATGGTTTCAACACAGGTTCAGGACCTTACACTTGGCCTTGCTGAACTTCATAACGTTTTCATGGTACTCTCAAACTTGTCGAGGTTCCTATGGAGGTCATCTCTTCCCTCTAAATTATTAACAGTACTATTCAGTTTGATGTCATGTTCAAGCTTGCCAAGGACACACTCAATCCCACTGTCCCTGCCACCACTAAAAATAATAAACAGTACTGATTCCTTTATGAACTCAGGCAAGACACCACATGTATGCTGAGCCACTGACTGATAATGTCACATGGCTGCTGTGTGGAATACTGGCCATCCAGACTGTTTCACCACCACCAGTTTAGAGATGAGAATATAGTGTAAAAGAGTATCCTAGGCTTTAGTACAAGTCAAGGTAGATGACAGCTACTTCTCTTCCCTTGTTCATCTATGTTGTCATTTTGTCATAGACACAGAGATGACTGGTGTAATATATATAGAATATGTACATTAAGAAGAATCATGCTATTTCATGTAATTTCATAAGAATTCATTTGAAAAACATGCATTTTCCTAAATGATATTTGCATTCTGAAAGTTTTTAAATACTATATCTTTCGTGAATTCATCCTTGCTTATTTTAAAATCATAATTTTAAAATTTTAATATTTTAAAAATTCTAGTTTTTTGTATATCCCCCATGTCCTGGGTGACATTTCAAGGTTTTTTTACCCATTTGTTGAATTTAATCATAAATCTGTGTAGATTACCAGCTCATCCATAGATCCTTTCTTAAATACAGTGCAATATTGTCTTACATTTGTGCTTTCAATTAATTCTCCTATAAAATCAGGAAATTGAAGTAATGTTTAATAAGGATGAAGAAAAAATCCAGTGCTATTGAGATGTGCCTACTTTCAGAATGCTCTAGTGATCTGAAGCTGCTGATTGTAAAGCTGCTGCAAAAATAAGCTTCCTTGCTGCCATCTTTTGTGGTTTATAATACAAAAAAAAGTGTTAGTTTGGGAAATAATTCTGTCTCTTCTTTATTCCTCTACTCATATTCTAGTTCCCGACTTAAGGGTGTTCAAACTTTATTAAGTATGAAATGTGAAGGCTTATTATGCTAATTCCAGATTTGTAAGTGCCACTTGCAAGGTGAACACAGATGCTGCTGCTCTTGCACAAGAGTCCAAGAACACTGAACACAGCTCTTAGGCACCATGAGCAGGATGAGGGTGGTGTTTTTCCATCTGCTGGAATTGCTCCTGATGCTGCTGCCTAGCTTAGTCAATGAGCACAGCTCAGACGCTGCTGAACTTGAGTTACAGGGGATGTAAGTCTTGTACTTGAACTGGACATTCTTTCTGTGGAGAAAGGATATGGGAAAAACATTGTGCATGTTCATGGTTGTTGTTGTTTGTGTTTTGTTTTTTAGTGAAGAGATTTGATAGTCAGTTAAATATGCAGACCTTCAAGAAATTAATTACTTATTTTACCAAGCTGAGGAAATGGTGAATACAGTTTTAAGGAAAACGGAAAATATTTTTCCCTGTCCCAGTCCTTGAGAATGCTTATTCTTTTTATGCTCCTCTCCAACTCATCTGCCTTCCAGGGTTAGGATGCATCCTAACATGCACCTATCCTGTGGAGGTGGATAAGATACCTTATTGAGGTGGATAAAATACTTTACAGGCAGTTGGGTGAGGTCCTGAGGTCTCTACTCCTTGTTCTCGTGGGGGACCTCAACTTCTAAAATGTCTGCTGGAATTCTAATATAGCAGAAAGGAAACAGTCATGGAGGTTCCTAGATTGTGTTGGAGATAATTTCCTGACACAGTTGGTGAAGGAGCCAACAAGAGAAAGCAAAATCCTGGAGCTGCTGTTTGTTAAAAGTGAAGGTCTTGTGGGGGATATAAAGGTTGCAGGCCATCTGGGACAAAGTGATCACAAAATGATATAAATTTTTTATCCTTGTTGGACTATGAAGAGGAGTCAGCAGAACTCTCAGCTTGGAATTCCAGAGGACAGACTTGGGTCTCTTTTGAACCATGGTTGAGTAATTCCCTTGGGAGGTAGTTCTCAAAGGCATGTGAGCCCAGGAAGGCTGGGAATACTTTAAGGAAGTTATTTTAAAGGTGCAGGAGCTGACCATCCTGAAGTCACAGAAAATGAGCTGATGGGGAAGGAGGCCAGACTGGATGAACAGAGACCTCTGGCTGGAACTCAGGAACAAAAGTAAAGTTTATGGTCTTTTGAAGAGTGGACAAGCAACTTACAAGAATTACAAGTATGTAATGAAACTGTGCAGGGAGAAAATTAGAAAGGCCAAAGAGCAGCTAGAACTGAGCTTGGCCACTAAGGTGAAAAACAAAAATAAATATTTCTATAAATATATCAACAGTAAGAAGAGAGCTAGGGAGAATCTCCATCCCTTGTTGGACACAGAGGGCAACATGGTGACCATGATTTGGTGGATGTGGTTGACAAGCCACTCTCCATCATCTGTTGACAGTCCTGGCTAACTGGGGATGTTCAGTGGACTGGAGACTGGCAAATGTGATGCCCATCTTCAAAAAGGGCTGTAAAGATGATCCTGGTAGCTACAGACCTATCAGTCTCACCTCGGTGCCAGGGAAGATTATGGAACGGATAATCATGGGAGCCATTGTGGATCAATTAAAGGTCAACCAAGGGGTCAGACCCAGTCAGCATGGGTTCATAAATCATAGATCTTGCTTGACAAATCTGATGTCATTCTATCACAAAGAGACCAAAGAGACATAATGGATTAAACTTACGGTAACGCTATAATCTACTCCCTAGTATCTTCATTATTGGAAATGAACAAAAGAATACCCACATAATTTTACATCTCATAATAACACTGCACAAGTTCTAGATACAAGAGATTCTTTTCTTGTTAGAAGTAATAAACTGTACCTTATTGCTCTCTTCAAATACCTGAAAGGTGCTTACAGCGAGAGTGGGGTTGGTCTCTTCTTACTGGTGACAAGGGAAAATGGCCTCAAGTAGCGCCAGGGGAGGTTTAGCTTGGATATTAGGAAAAACTTTACAGAAAGGATTGTTAAGCACTGGAATAGGCTCCCCAGGGAGGTGGTTGAGTCACCATCCCTGAATGTGTTTAAAAACAATTTGGATGTGGTGCTCAGGGACATGATTTAGCAGTGGATTGTTAGAGTTGGGGTATTATAGTTAGGTTGTGGTTGGATTTGATGATCTTTAAGGTCTTTTCAAACCTGAGCAATTCTATGATTCTGTTATTCTATGATGACTTGCCTCATCCTCTGACCTGGTGAGGTCAAAGCCATGAGTTTTTACAGAGGTAGTAGTCGAGAATATTTTCTTTGCTGCCTGGGCAACATTGTCTCCTTCTCCTAGAAATCTTAGCCAAACTATCACACCAATGATAGGAGAAAAACAAACAAACAAACAAACAAAAAAACACCAAACAAACAAGCAAAAAAAAAAAAAAAAAACCACACACAAAAACCCCAACTGTAAATACTAGTGTTAATTATCTGCTTGTGTAGAATATCCTTATCTCTTGCAGAGCCTCTATAGTACAAACGCTCTATCTGTGTCCTGCTGCAAGACAGCTTTTGTTCATTCAGTGCAAAGCAGGTGAGCAGCATGGGATTGCAGCCATGGCTGTAGGCATTTGGTATTGTTGTTCAAGTGTTGCTTTTAGGCTTTGAAAAATAATACGATAATAATCCAGCTTTACAGTCTTTTGTTGAAATATACAGAACTTTCAAAGCAAGTGCACCAAAATAATGTTTGGCCATTTCACTGTAACTTTGACATCCTATTTGTCAGACGTAAATGTGAGAAGGCTTTTTGAAAACATTTTGTAATTCTGGACAATGTTGAAAGCGCTCAGCTAATTCTTCTTTCCACTAGGGCTGCATGAAATACGCAGCCTAGGACTTAGTGAAATGCTTCTTTACCACTGAGTAAATCATATCAGTAAAAATGGATTGTAAACAAAATACAGTTTGAAACATATTTTAAAGGTATTTTTGATTCTCTAGAGCTCTTCTTAACATAACTGCTAATTTCTTTCCACTTACAATTTAAAATAAAAGAGAACAGAGAAATGTCTACATGATAGAGGGAAGACATATTTTACTAACAATGATAGTGGAAAACAAGAATCATAAGTGATGACAAAAAAAGAACCCTAAATTCAAATATTCAAATTTAATGCACTACAAATGTAATGTTTAAATAGTTAGTTTTCCCATACTTCTCCCATGTGACATGATTTCAAATGATTAAGTAGGTATCTTGCACTGAATTTACTGATATTTTTCCTAACCTAGATCTAAATTACATAACGTGATTTAGTCAAAAACTGACACAATATTACTTCCTTTTCATCACAGTGCCATACTGCTTTCAGCAATGTGTAAACAGCATGCTTTGGAATTCCTTAGAGATTGTACAGATATTCAATTACAAATGAACACAGATGTATAATGTCAATTTTGCTGCAAGCGGGAAAAGATTTTTTTTGTATATTGTTGCTGTGATTATCTAGCTGTTCAAGTATTAGTGTTACAGATACGTACAGAATCGTTAAACCAAGGGAGAACTTCTTTAAACAGGATCAGTTCACTGAAAAATTTAACTGTCTAACACTTGCAGAAAGTCTGATTTTATTCTCACAATTAATGATTTGAAAAGAGTAGGTTTGGTGTACTGAAGTCATATTTTAAAAGTTCCCTCATGTTTATTCCACTGAAATACAACCACTAGCACTCTCTCCATTTTCCTGGCAAGACATACCGAGAGGATTTTTTAAATAGGATTGATCAAGGAGAGGAGAGACAATTGGAAACACTGAACACATGCCTTAGAATGGTGTAGCACTTTCTGGAGAAGTCAAGGCTAATGTGAGTACTCGTCCTGCTTCAGGGAGCACGGAAGTTTCAGAGCACATCTGAAATGCTTGCATATCAATTCCAGCAGAATGAGTTAAAAATGGAACAAAATGGAAACTTTGTTACTTTCACAGAATTATCACAGAATCATAGAATGTCTTATATTAGAGGGGACCATGAAGACCATCAAGCTCTAACCTCTCTACCATGAGCAAAATCGCCAACCACTGTATCAGGCTGCCCAGGATCCCTTCAAACCTCGCCTTAAATGCTATCCACAACCTCTCTGGGCAGCCTGTGCCAGTGCCTCACCAGCCCTGAGTAAAGAATTTCTTCCTAAAATCTAACTAAAATTTCCCCTCTTTTGCTTTAAAGCCATTGCCCCTTGTCATATCACTATTACACCACACAAAAATTTGCTTCTCTTCCTCCTCATAAGCTCCCCTCAAGTACTGGAAGGCCCCAATGAGGTCTACCCAGAGCATTCTCTTCTCCAGACTGAACAAGCTCAACTCCCTCAATCCTTCTTCTTGGAAGTGGTTCACCAGACCTTTGAACATCTTCATGTTCCTCCTCTGCACCTGCTCCAGCAATTCCATATCCTTGTATTAGAGGTCACAGACCTGGACACAGTACTCCAGATGGGGCCTTACAAAGGAGGAGTAGAGGGGGACAATCACACCCCTCACCCTACTAGCCAATCCTCTTTTGATGCAGCTCAGGGCACAGTTGGTCTTCTGGGGTGCAAGTGCATGCTGCTGGCTTGCATCAAGATTTTCATCCACCAGGATCCTCAAGTTCTTCTCTGCAGGACTAATAAAAACCATTTTCTTATTCTGTACAAAGTCATTAATAATCATGGGACTTAGTGGAATGAGTCCCATGATTCAAGTATTGGGATGGAGCGTTTTCAGCTCTTCAGGAAAGATAGACAGCAGTATGTAAGGGAACGTTTTATACATAATCTTTCTGTATTTCAGCAAGGTTTCTGATACTGTCCCTCACAGCAAATTATCCAACTGTGAGATGCATGAGTACATGCTATGCTGTGTGATGAACTCTCGGTGTTAGAGATTAAGGAGCTGTAGTAAATGGAACTGCACCCGGCTGGTGGACAGTCACCAGTAGTACACCCAAGGGTTCAATCCCTGGTCAATTCAGAGATTTTGCTAATACCAAACTGAGGTGCTGCAGACTCACTGATAAGAATAAGATAAGATAAGTATCTATCTTACTTCTAGATATTTTGGAGCACTGGGTTATTAGCAACCGCATGATGTCCAACCAAGGAAAATGCCAGGTTCTACTCCTGAGAGTAAAGAGTGAGTAATGCCTAATACAGCTACAAACTGGGAGACAAGTGTCTGGAAAGCAGTTCAGCAGGAAGTAATCCTGGGATGCTGGTTGACAATAGGCTTGATAAGAATCTGTAGTGTGGTTGGGTAGCAAAGAGGGTAATCTGTATTTTAAAATAGATTAAATACAGAGTAGCAGCCAGTCAAAAGAGGCAGTTCTCCGATTTTATTTATCACTGATGCAGCCTCACTTTGAATAACATGCATGGATCCAGTTTCCACAATTTAAAAAGAGTGCTAAGCACATTTAAAACACCCCAAGGATGGCTACAGTCATGATAAAAGACCTGGAGGGCACTTCTTATGAAAAAGAAAATCTGAGGAAACTTAGGATGTTCTGAGGAAGAGAGTCCTGATGAATGGAAAAAGGGAAACATCACTCCTGTTTTTAAGAAAGGGAGAAAGGAAGACTTACAAAACTAAAGACTTCAACTTACCTGAGAAGATCATGGAGCAGATCATCCTGGAAAAATTGTTAGGCACATGACAGACAAAAGGTGATTTGAGATATCACAGTTTCACCAAAGACAGATCGTTCTTGACCAACTTGGTGGCCTTCTACAATGGAGGGATGGCATTGGTGGACAAAGGAAAGGTAACTGATGTCATCTGCCTGGGATTCTGTAAGATCCTTGACATGGTCCCACATTATTTCCTTATATCTAAATTAGAGAAATATGGATTTGAAGGCTAAACTTTTAGATAGACAGAGAACTAGCTGGATGGTCCCAGACTGCGATAAACCCCACTCAGAGCACGTTGTAGTCAATGACTCCATGTCCAGGTGGAGGCCAGTCATGAGTGATGTCCCCCAAAGGTCTCTCTTGGGATCACTTTTCTTTAACGTCTTTATGAACAATATAGATATTGGGATTGAGTGTATCCCCACAAAATCTGCTGATGACATCAAGTTGAGAGGTGGAACTGGCATAATAGAAAGAACGGATGTCATCCAGAGGGACCTGTGTAGTATTTGAAAAATTCTTTTAATCGGGAAGGGGACCTACCTTTTGCACTTCTTCACTTTTCATCACAATATTGATAGTACAAGGGGGAATTGTTTTAAAATAAAAGAGAGGAATTACTGTTTAGATGTTAGAAAAAAATTATTTACTCAGAGAGTTGTAATACACTGGAACAGATTGTCCAAAAAAGTTGTGGATGTCCCTCCTGGAGTCCTCCAACTCCATATTAGATGGGGCCCTGGGCAGCCTCATCTAGTGGGTTATATCCTTGTGCAATGCAGGAGAGTTGGAACTATGGAATCTTTAATGTTTCTTCCAATCTTAGCCATTATTCTTTCCTTGACTTCAGTAAAGCCAACTTTAACCTCTTCCAAGACCTTCTTGGAGGTATCCCATGGCTGGAGCATTAGACGTAAGGGGACTATGAGAGCTGTTTGGCATTTAAACACCACTTCTTCCTAGCTCAAGATTGGTGCATCATAAGAGAAAGAGTTTTGTTTGTTTGTTTGTTTGTTTTAAGTAGGCCATCAGTAAAAGGAAGACTAAGGAAAATGTGAGTCCCCTACTAGATGAGGTGGATACCTTGGTAAAGGAGGATACTGAGAAGGTTGATATAGTGAATGCCTTCTTTGCTTCAGTCTTTAATGCTAAAACCAGTCTTCAGGAATCCCAGACCCTGGAGGTAAGAGAGAGAGTCTGGGGAAAGGAAGACTTTCTGCTGGTTGAGCAGGATCTGGTCAGAAAGTGTTTAGCCAGAATCAATGCACACAGATCTGTGCATCCTGATGGGATGCACTTGATGTGCTGAGAGAGCTTGCAGAGGTGATAGCTGAACCACCCTCTGTCATCTTAAAAAGGTCTCGGCAAATGGGAGAGGTGTCTGAAAACTGAAGATGGACAGTGTCACTCCAGTTTACAGAAAGGGCAGGAACGAGGATCTGGGAAACTACAGGCCAGTCAGTCTTACCTCTGTCCCTGGAAAGTTGATGGAACACCTTTTTCTGGATATCATCTCCAGGAAATTGGAAGAGAAGTTTATCAGGAGTAGTAAACATGGATTCGCCAATGGGAAATCACACTTGACTGACCTGATAGACTTCCATGATGTTTTCGCTGGCTGAGCAATTGTGAGGAGAGCAGTTGACGCTGTGTTCCTTGACTTCAGCAAGGCATTTGACACTGTCTCCCACAACATCCTTGTCACAAAACTTAAACAGTGTGGGATAGATGAGTGAACTGTGAGGTGGACTGAGAACTGCTGACGAGCAGAGCTCAGAAGGCTGTCACCAGCAGTGCAGAATCTGGTTGGAGGCATGTAACTAGCAGTGCTTCCCAGGGGTCCGTGCTGAGTCTGGTCTTGTTCAACATCTTCATATACAACTTGAATGAAGGCATAGAGTCACCCTCAGTAAGTTTCTTAATGAAAGGTGGGGTGAGTGACTGACACACGTGAAAGCTGTGCTACCATTCCATAAGACCTGGACAGACTGGAGAGTTGGACAGGGGGAAACCTGATGAGGTTTAACAAGAGCAAGTGTAGAGTCTTGCACCAATGAGAGGAATAACCACATGCATCAGTACAGATTAGGGGATGACCTGCTGAAGAGGAGATTTCTGTAGAAGGACCTGGGGGTCCTGGTGGACAACAGGTTGGCCATGAGCCAGCAGTGTGCCCCTGTGGCCAAGAAGGCCAATGGAATCCTATGATGCATTATAAAGATAGTGGCCAGGGGGTCGAGGGAGGTGATCCTCCCCCTCTACTCAGCCCTGATGAGGCTGAACTCAGAACACTGTGTCCAGGTCTGTAGATCAGACAAGGATCTCCTACAAAAAGTTGAGCAGAGGGCCACAAAGATAATAAAGGGCCCCGAGCATCTCTGGCATGAGAGAAGGCTGATTAACCTGAGTCAGTTTGTGAGGTGATCTGATAAATGTTTGTAAATATCTGAAGGGAAGCAGAAGGCATATGGATGAGGTCAGGCTCTTCTTGGTGGTGTGTAGCAATAGGACAAAGAGTAATGATCTAATGGTCTAAAACTTGAACATAGGAATTTCCATACTAACATGCCAAAGAACTTCTGTATGGTAAGGGTGACAGAGTGAGGTTGCCCAGAGACAGCGTGGAATCTCTTTCTACAGAGATATTAAAGACCCATCTGGATGCCTACTTGTGTGTCCTATTGTAGGGAACCTGCTTTAGTAGGAAGGTTTGACTCTGTGACCTCTTAAGGTCCTTTCCAACTGCTGTGATTCTGTGATTCTTTGACTGTATGATTTAAAAGCTTTGTTGCTCTTCTCTAAATGTGTTATAGTATCTTGTAGTGAAGACCCACAGAAAGGAAAAAAATATTCAAGGTGCTGTCTCGTCAGTGTCACATATGAAGGGATAATCAATTCCCTAGTCCTGCTGGCCATGTCATTTCTGATGCAGGCCAGGATGGCACTGGTATTCTTGGCCCCCTGGGCACAGTGTTGGCTCACATTCAACCAACTGCTGAACAGCCTCTCCAGGTCATTTTCTTCCAGGCACCTTTCCAGCCATTCTTCTCCAAGACTTTACAGCCACACTGGGTTATGACCAAGTTCAGGGCCCTTCTTGATTGTCATGTAATTTGATGCCGCTCATTTATATGGCCTGTCCAGAGATCCCTGGAAAGCCTCCCTTCTCTCAACCTGTCCCATCTGTCTTGGAATCATCCAGATAATTTACTAAGTGTACTCAGTCCTTTCACCCAGATAACCGTCATAAATGTTAAACAAAACTAACTTCAGTACTAAGTCCTAGGAACACTAATGCTGACTGACCACCTCCTGTATTAAATTCTATTAACTATAACTCTTTGAGCCTGTCCATCTAGTCAGAATGCATTTCATTTTCTAATTTAAATTCAAATTGAAATGTTGTTCACTGCTTTTTCAGAAAAGAGTCTCTTCTTACAGTTGAATTTTATGAAGAGTAAGAACATTGCTTTCCCCGACTAAAAGGCATATTTATGGAAGTTTCATATTTTTTATGAAGTAAGGGGGAATTTCATTTACTTAAACATTGAGACAACAATGTTATCTTAGAAAGGAATATCAAAAATAGGAAGTTTATCTCTCAGCTTCCTTCT
Organism: Alectoris magna; assembly: GCA_030625065.1. Taxonomy (NCBI): domain Eukaryota; kingdom Metazoa; phylum Chordata; class Aves; order Galliformes; family Phasianidae; genus Alectoris; species Alectoris magna. The sequence continues at coordinate 46,632,859 of CM060564.1, forward strand.
ACAACCACATAGTGCTCTATTCTTAATTGTTCCAAAATTCTATTAACAGTGAAAATAAAGTAAAAAATGCATTGGGTGTTGTCAGCTGTGAAAAGATGAAATATTGGCATTTGATCCAAAACAACTTAATTATACCTGAATTGTAAAATAAGAATAAAATCCAATGAAATTTTACAGATCTTGTCCATGTGCCAAGAACCTTATTCAGTCTCTCAAAATTCCAGAGAGAATTCCTTGGATGAAATGGAGTAAAAGCCAGCTTTTACAACCTACACTTCTGAGAAATAAATGGTATGCTTTGCTGCTGCTCCTCTGAAACCACTATTGCAGGCCACTGAGACAAGATAATGGATTCAATGAACCACTGATATGGTTTACTGTACCTATTTCCATGTGATTTATTGTAGCATTTAAGTTCAGAAGAACCTTTTGCCCCATGAAAACCAACCTCAGCTGTACTGCAGTTAGATGAAGGTCAGAGGAGATGTCATCCTACAGAGACTCTAACACTCCCTAATAGTCTATAACACAGAGAAATATATAAGTAATAGATAAGTCATTTTGTTCTTCCTAGATTTCATATGCTTTACCCCTGGACAAAAAAAAAAAAAAAAAGAATTTTTAAAAAAATAATTAAAAAAAAAAAAGATGACCCTTCTACTGAGTTTAGTAAAAACAGGAAGACCAGAAGTTTTTCAAATTTTTCATTGAAAAATTGTTCTTTGGAACCTTCTAAAGCAGATACATTTCCATAGCCTTCCAAAGGGCTATGAATCAGCTCATTTAAGACAAGTCCAGTACAGGTAATTGCTCCATCCTTTTATGTTTACAATCTTTGTGATTATTCCTTCCAATCTAGCTGTCTGTCTTATGGCTGAAGCCATATTATTAATTTCTCTTACATATACTAGTTACATGCTTCGTAAGAAAACTGAAGAATTATGTGATAACTTTCCAGACTTTGAGTAAATGAGGGAGTAAAGACAGCATTTCCTCAGTGGTGAAATGTAATTAAATCCAATGGGGAACAAACAACCAAGAAACAAACAAACACACAAAAACAAATAAGGAAAATAAATTTTAAAAGTCCGGCATTTTCCTTTCCTTCTTAATTTATGAAGGACTACTAATTGTAGTTCCCTAGTATCAAAAATCTATCAAATACAATTGAGATCTAAAATCTAGGAAGGAACTCAAAGAATGCTTCAGTTCACATTTCTTTCATCACTGACAAGACAGAGAATTTGAAAGGACTGGTTGGAGCATAAATTTTTATGTTACAAATCTTATTTTTGTACAGATTTGTTCAGTATTACTGAGATGAATGTGGAAAACTACTTTCTGTTATTGCCACTGACATTTTGAATCAAAATTCAAGGATAAAATCCATATATTCATAAACATGCTTGAACAATATTTGGAAATATCTATATCTGGCATTGATGTGCTGTGAACTCACTGTTTTAAATAAATATTGGAAAAAATAATTAAAATAAATATTGGAAAACTAGTGAAAATCTGTGCAATTCAGTAATGATTAAGGACAAAATGCAAGTTGTTAAAGCTAATGCTCTACCATTACATTTTCAGTAGTTTGGTGTACTGTTCCTAATCATTTTTTTGTCACTGAAAGCATCTGAGGATACTAGGTTGACTATGTACAAAAGTATGGGTCTCAGACAAGAAATGGATGATAAGCAGACTGAGATCTTATTGGTGCAGATTAAAGGAAAGGCAGGATTATGTAAAGTCATTGTTGGAGTCTGCTACAAGCCACCTGACCAAGAAGAATAAGTAGATGAGATCCTCTGCAGACAGATGCGAGCAGGCTCACATTCACAAGTACCCCTCCTGGAGTATTTCAGCCACCTTCACATCTTGTAGAGGAATAACACAGCATAGCATAAGCAATCCAGGAAGTATGTGGAATGCACTCAAGATAACTTCCTCTCCACATGATAGAAGAGCCAATGGGCTTGTTATCACCAACAAGGAAGACCTGGTGGAGAATGTGAAGATCAAAGATAACCTTGGCTGTTGTGAACACAAAATGGTGAAGTTCAAGATCCTTAGAGCAGTCAGGAGGGCACACCGTGAATTCATAGCTCTGGACTTCAAGAGAGCAGATTTTGGCCTTTTCAAGGATCTGCTTGTTGGAGTACCATGAGATAAAGCCCTAGAAAGAAAATGGGCCCAAGAAAGCTGGTTAACATTCAAGAATAACCCACTGCCAAACTCAAGAATCATGCATTCCAACAAAGGAGTCAGGTAAATATGACAGGAGGCATGCAAGGACATGAACAAGGAGCTCCTATCCAAAGTCAAACATGAAAAGGAAGCCTATGGAGGGTGGAATAAAGAACAGGTAGCCTGGGAGGAATACAGACAAACTGTCAGAGCAGTGAAGGGATCAAATCTGGAAATACAAAGTCTAGATAGAGTTGAATTTTGCCAAGGAAACTGGGGGCAACAAGAAGTCTGCAAGTAGCTCAATGATAAAAGGAAGACTAGGGAAAAGTGAATCATTCCCTGAAGAAAACAGGAGACCTAGCTACCCGGGACAGTGAAGAGGTCTGAGTACTGAATGCTATCTCTGTCTCAGCCTTTACCATCAAGGCTGGTCTTCAGCCTATTAAAGGATAGGATGAATGGCTGGCACAAGGAAGATGCATCTTTGTTGGAAAAAGATCAGGTAAGGAAATACTTGAGCATATGAACACAAGTCCACAGACCCTGATGGAATGTAACCATGAATGTTGAGGGAGCTGGCAGACAAGACTGTATGATCACTCTTTATTCAATCATGACAACAGGGAGAAGTGTATCAAGGCTGGAGGAAAGCAAATGCCACTCCTGTCTTTTTGAAAGGCAGGAAGGAGAGTCTGAGAAAATACAATCTGGTTAGCCTCATCTTGGTCTCAGGGAAACTAATGGAACAGCAAATCCTGGAGAACGTTCCCAGGCACGTGAACAAGAAGAAAATCATCAGGAGTAGTCAGTATGGATTCAACAAAGGGAAGTGATGTCTGACCAACTTGATAAGCCTCTATAATAAAATCACCACCCTGATGGATGAGGAGAGAACAGTGGATATTGTATTCCTGGCCTTCGGTAAAGGTCTTTGACATTGTTCCCCATATGATCCTCATACCAAAACTGTTGAATATGAGCTGCGTGAGCAGACACTGAGGTAAACTGAAAACTGGCTGCATGGCCAGACCCAGAGGGCAGTGGTCAGTGGTTTAAAGTCTAGCTGGAGGCCAGTAACTTGCAGAGTAGCCTAGAGGTCAATACTGGTCCCAGTCCTGCTTATCATCATTAACCATCTGACTGATGTGGTACAGTGCACCCTCATTTAAGTCACAGAAAACTGGAGGGAGTGTCTGACTCACCAGAGGGACAACAGCAATCCAGAGTGATCTTGACAGTCTAGAGAGGTGGGCTGAAAAATTCTTACAGAGTTCAATGAGGAGAAGTGCAGAGTTCAGTAGATGGTGGGGTCCAAACAACTGGAAAGTAGTCCTGTAAAAGAGAACATATGAGTCCTGGCAGACACCAAATTGAACATGAGTCATCAATATACTTTTGCTGGTATATTTAGAAAGCTAATGGTATTCTTGGCAGATCTCCAGATCTGTGTCCGTGACAGGGGGACAGCAAGCCCACAAGTCACCAGCCCAAAAAGGGGAGAAAGGGAACAAAAGGGGGGAAAAAAAAAAGAAAAAAAAAAAAAATCAACAATGATGTGAGGAGGAAAACAAACTCAGTTTGCTAATTATAATAGCAAAAATACAAGTTAATTGGGATTGAAGATAACAAATCAAATAAATGAGTTTCTGAAAACAGAAGTTCTTACTTTGATCCACAAGGGAGCAAAGAGATAGTCTGGTGACTCCCGGTTTTATTTTCCTTCTTCCTGAAAGATGGAAATGGAAAAGTGAAGCCTTCTGGAAATTGTGGTTCATTCTCCTCTTCTGGGAGAATGCTGCAGCATTAACTCTTTAACTTACAGTACACTACACGATGTTATGATGTGGAATACTGATAATAAACCACAAAACCATGAAAATTGGGCAATGCATTCCCAGAAGATGAAGAGAGGAGATCAATCCCCTCTGTTCAGCATCAGTGAGGTCCACACCTGGAGTAGTATCCAGTTCTACACCTCCCAGTATAAGAGAAACATACCAGGCATATTGGATGAGTTATTTGAATTGGAAGGTTACCTGTGAAGATCACCTAGTCCTAATTCCCCTGCAAAGATAGTTTCTTCTAGACTAGGTTGCTGAAAACTCCATCCAACCTGAACTTTAACACTTCCATAGATGGAGCATTCATAACTCCTGGCAAAGTCACAAGATCCCTCTCTTTTCTCTTCTGCTTTGCCCAACAACATGTCTCACCTCAGCATTAAAGTAAGGCCTTTGTTTTTTGGGGTGCTCTCTCTCATTTTATTCCTTTTATTAGCTTCAATCCTAATTACACTGTATTATTTTCCACTATAGTATGTTATCTTGCATTCTGATATCTTACTTAGTAAATTAGTTTGTTTCTCCTCAGATCATTGCCACTGTTTTGTTTTAGGCCCATCTCTTTACCCTCTTCCCATTTTTCCCTTTCCTGGGGAGTGGGTCCATGGGTCCCCCTGCTGCACTAGTCATGGAATCAGTCAGAACCAGCCTGTAAACCACTGACACAGTCATAAGGAGAAGGATTTGGGGATATTGATTGATGAAAGATTCAAAATGAGCCAGCAAGTTGAGTTTGCAGCCCAGAAGGCCAACCATATCCCGGGTTGCATCAAGAGAAGAGTGATCAGCAGGTCAAAGGAGGTGACTCTGCCCCTATACTCTGCTCTCATAAGACCCCACCTGGTGCACTGCATCCAGTTCTGGGGCCCACAGTACAAGAAGGACATTGAGCTGTTGGAGTGGTTCCAGGGGAGGGCCATGAAGATGATCAGAAGGCTGGAGAACCTCCCCTACAGGGACAGGTTGAGAGAGCAGGGGCTTTTCCATCTGGAGAAGAGAAGGCTTTGGGGGAATGTTATAGCATCCTTCCAGTACAGAAAAGCTGGGACTTTTTATAGGTGCACATAGTGACAGGACAATGGGAAGTTACTTTAAACTGGAAGAGGGTAGATTTAGACTAGATATTAGGAAGAAATTATTCACTGTGGGAGTGGTTAGACAGTGTCTAACCACTGGAATAGGTTGCCCAGTGAGGTTGTGGATGCCACCTCCCTGGAGATGTTCAAGTCCAGGTTGGACAGGACTTTGAGCAACCATGTCTAGTGAGAAGTACCCCAGTCTACAGCAAGGCAGTTGGAAAGTCATGATCTTAAAAGGCCTTTCTAACCTAAATCACCCTATAATTCTAGGATTCTGTGATTTGGGAGGTGCAGCTAGAGCACTTGCTGGTGAAGAAGTTGAGGCAAACAACAACAACAAAATAATAATAAAAAAAATTGTCCACTTCAACCTTCTCCATTTCCTGGCTACCCAAATATGGAAAACACACCCATTTGTTAGATTTTCTAGCACTTGGAGAAGAAATTAATCATCAATCCATTCCAGGAACCTCCTGGATTAGTTATACACTGCTGTATTGTCCCTCCAGATGATAAATGAGTGGTTTAAGTACTCCTTGAGGATCAAGGTCTTCTGAACGTGAGGCTGTTCCTATCTGTCTGTAGAGGGCCTCATTCACTCATCCTTCCAGGTCAGATGGTATTTAACAAACCCCCCACTATTATGTCACTTGTCCTTGTGCTTCCCTTAAATCTGTCTCATAAGCTCTTATTTGGCTCCACATCCAGATGGATATTAATGCACTCCAGCTGGTCACTGACACAAAGGACAACATCCCCTCGTCTTCTCTTCTTGACTTTCCATAAGAGCCTTTATATTTATTTCCATTCTGTCTCATGAGTCCTAGGAACCATCTCAGTATGTCACCATGATGCCAATATGATCATAACCCTGCAGGAGTGCATACGGTTCTACGTCCTTTTTTTATGTACTCCCCATACTTTTTGATTTTGCATAGACACATTTAAGCCAGGCTCCCAATTAATTTACCTCACTGGCTAGAATAACTGGAATTCCTTTGTGCTGCTCTTCAGGTACTCCCCACCGACCTGGGATCTTTCTTCATTGTCTTGGCATCTTTTGTTGGTACTAGTAGGAGTTGGATGAAGTTATCTTCCCCTGACAACTTTAGATTAAAATCCTCTTCAAGCTTTATGAAGGGACTGGAGCACCTTTTCTATCATGAGAGGCTGAGAAAAATAAGACTGCTTAGCCTGGAAGAGTGGAAGCTGAGCAGGGATCCTGTAGAGGTGTATAAACACCTGCAAGGAGGATGAAACAGTGTTTCATCATGATATCTTTGGTGGTTTCCAGTGCCACGCCAAGATGCTGCAAACACAAACTGAACATATGAAGTTCCTTTTAAACATCAAGAAGCATTTCTTTACTGTGTAGATGGTAGAGCACTGGAACAGGTTCCTCCGAGAAGCTGTAGAGTTTCCTTCCTTTAAGGTACTCAAAAGCCATTTGGACATGGTCCTGGGCAGCGACCCTACTCATGCAGGAAGCTGGATCAGATGAACTTGAGCAGACTGACTTTGGAGAAGAGGTTTGTGCTGAGAGACCTTTTCCAGAGTTACAAAAGGGGAACTCTGCCCCCCCCTCCCCCAATAAATAAATAAATAAATAAATAAATAAATAAATAAATAAATAAATAAATAAATAAATAAATAAATGCTAGTGCAGAGAGAGAGGGAGAAGGAGCTCCAGCCCCTCCTCAACTGGGAAACACAGACCCCCTGATCTGTTCCAGCACAGTGTGGGTGAAGGCAGGAAGGACAGTGTAAGACCCTTGCCATTCATAAGGATCTCTTAGGAAGTGTGAGCAACGAGGAATGCAGTGAATCAAATGGGTAAACAAGGCATGGTGAATCAGTAGTGTGTGGCATGGCAGTTTGCACAGGGAGGGTGCAGTCCCCCTCCCACTCAAGAAGCCAGCTCAACTATTGGTCATGGACTTCTCAGAGGAACTAGACTTAGCCATAGTCTCCACTTGACCAGAAGGTGTTTCTAAAAAGAACATGTCAGTGCAGACAGAGAGCTCATGCAAATACTCAGCTGCCTGGGTCTCTGGCTGCTGGGAGTACCTAAGCTTGTATCTAGTATCAGAGGATAACAGAGGTAATACTCGTGTGTGGTGTGAACAGGTGAATAATTTACTGGTCCCTGGTGGCACAGATAAAGGAGGAAGTAGAAAGATTAAGGGGTATGAGACAGTGTGAAAGGGAGATAAATTGGTGGAGCCACTCCCTGCAAACCCTGCAAGAAAGGCACAGGGGAAACACGCCTTAAGGAGCAGTGGATCCCCTACCCTCCCATCATCAGGAGGAAGGATTTAAAAGAAAGGGAGGAATGGAAACATTCATAAGAGGTTGGGTGGCTCTCTATGTTAAGGAGTGTTTTGAAATTATAGAACTCAATGCTAAGAACTTATTTTTAAGGATCAGAGGAAGATCAACAAGGCAGACATCCTGATGGGAATCTGTTATAAACTACCCAACTGGGATAAAGAAACAGACGAAATATTCTATGAACGGCTGGCAATTACGGCTCAAAAAACGGCTACACCATTAGCAATCTTTGTTCTCATGGAGTACTTTAACTTACCTGACATTTTCTGGAAATACAACACTATGGAGAGAAAGCGTACTAGGAGGTTCCAGGAGTGTGTGGAAGATAACTTCCTGATACTACTGGTAAAACAGTCTACCAGGGGTAGCGGCCTGCTGGACCTCCTGTTTACAAACAGAGAAAGACCGGTGGGAGACGTGGTGCCCCCTGCAATGAACAGGGACATCTACAGATCTACTTTTTTCTTCTATCCAATCCAAATCTTCCCTGCTTTTTTTGTTAGAAGCCATTTCCTCTTGTACTCTCACCACAGATCCTTCAGAAGTCTGGCCCATTTCATTCTTGAAGACTCCCATTATCACATCTCCCCAGAGCCTTCTCTTTACTAGACCGAACAGCCTCAGATCTCTCAGCCTGTCCTCATACAGCAGGTTTTCATCTCTTTGATCATTTCCGTGGCTCTGCTCTGAATGCACCCCAGCAGATTTATGTCTCTACCTCCTGCACTGAAGACTTCACATCTGGACACAGTCTGCCAGCTATCCTATAGAATGATAAGAGGAACTTTAAATACACCTTTGCATAGTGAGCAGTCTTCAGAAATAGATGTAATTCATCAATACATGTTAGAAGAACCAGCCAGTCACAAGCGGTATCCCCCAGGGCTCGGTACTGGGGCCACTTCTATTTAAAATCTTTATTAATGATCTTGATGAAGGGACTGAGTGCACCCTCAGTAAGTTTGCAGACAACACCAAGCTGGGAGGGAGTGTTGATCTGCCTGAGGGGAGAAAGGAACTACAGAGGGACCTGGATAGACTGGATCAGTGTGCCAAGGCAAACTGTATGAGTTTCAACAGGGCCAAGTGTCTGGTCCTGCATTTTGGTCACAACAACCCCAGGCAACCCTACAGGCTTGAGGAGGAGTGGGTGGAAAGCTGCCTGATGGAAAGGGACAGTCAACTGAATGTGAGCCATCAGTGTGCCCAGGTGGCCAAGAAGGCCAATGACATCTTGGCTTGCATCAGGAATGGTGTGGTGAACAGGACTAGGGAAATAATCCTGCTCATGTACTCAGCATTGGTGAGGCCTCACCTTGAGTACTGTGTTCAGTTTTGGACATCTCAGTACGGAAAAGACACTGAGGTGCTGGAGCAGGTCCAGAGAAGGACAACAAGGCTTGTGAATAGCTTGGAAAATATGCCCTATGAGGAGAGACTGAAGGAACCGGGGCTTTTTAGTCTGGGGAAGAGGAGGCTGAGGGAAGACCTTATTGCTCTCTTTCAACATCTGAAAGGTGCTTACAGTGAGAGCAGGGTTGGTCTCTTCTCACTGGTGACAGGATGAAGGGAAATGGCCTCAAGTTGCACCTGGGTAAGTTTAGCTAGGATATTAGGAAAAACTTCTTTACAGAAAGGGTTGTCAAGCACTGGAATAGGGTCCCCAGGGAGGTGGCTAAGTTACTATCCCTGGATGTATTTAAAAAACATTTGTATGTGGTGCTCAGGGACATGATTTAGTGGAGGGTTGTTAGTTAGGGTAGTATGGTTAGGTCATGGTTGGACTCAATGATCTTTAAGGTCTTTTCCAACCTGAGAGATTCTGTGATTCTATACTAACATTTCTTAAAAATGTTTCTGTCATTTAAGAACTTTGGCCTCTCATTAAAGATATAATGCGCCTCTTCATCATACTGTCATTGTGGACTGCAATCATTACTTCAAAAATAGAATCAAGATGAACTATTCCCTTTAGTGCCTGTAGGATTTAAAAACTTACCCACAGAGAATTAAAAAAAAAAAACCTCCATAAATGTAGCATGATACTTATTCTAATTATAATTGTTATCTGGTCTATTTAGCTAGCAGGTGAAGTTGCTTTGTTGCTTAATCAGTATTATCTGATAATCTTCTCCTTGACAAGTAGTAGTAAGTATACTAATTACAAAGAACTAATTTGTTTTCATTGAACCATACTGTTAGTATCCATTATGAGGACTCCTCTGAAAGTACTGCCTCCTATTTTGTTACGTTGGCTCACAACGTCAAGAGAAGCAGATGTTGTGGCAGCAGAGGTTGAACCTTTCCACAAATATTCCATTACATTTTGTTGTCATGTGACAGATAGCAGCAGAGGGATAGCCTGACAAAGTTACATCTGATAAAGAAGTGTGTATCAAGCAAAGGTGTGTAACTGAATTACTCCGTGAGGAAAAAAATGGCACCAACTAACACTCACTAGTGCTTTTTGAACATTTATGGAGACCAAACAGTGGATGGGAGACCAGTGAGGTGGTGAGTGCAATACAGTAGTGATGACAGTGAGCCACCTCTGCTAGTGTAGATCTTTATGAAGGCAGCATGAAAGGTCATGTTCATAACTGGTGAAAATGCACAGCTAATGGTTGTGATGATGTTGAAAAATAGTGTTTCGTGACTGAGAATTTGCCCTATCAAATAGTGTTACTGTGTTATTTTTATCTGCAGTTTCCATGGAAATAAGATGCCTTTAAGACTGACCTACATATTATGATGAAATTACAGTAGTAGTGAGGAGTTCTACTAAGGTGGCTATGAATTAAATTGGAAGTAAAGGTTGTGTATAGTAAGACAAAAGAATGGTATAAAAGTAATGAACCACACTTACATGTATTTAGTTTCACAGTTACATTTACAATTTTATTCTATTGATCTTTCTTCATGTACTCACATTAAGTGTTAGAAGGAGTAAGAAATCTATGAATTTTCTGAAAACTCAAGGCAAATTCTGATCATAAGAAGCTGTAATGAAATTGCAATATCTTATATGGTTGTGTTTTTTTTTTTTTTTTAATTAATACCAAATGGAATGAGAAGTGGGATCAGAACTGAAAAATGAAATTAAATGCTTAGTTTATTCCCAGATATTTATTTTCATTACTTAAATAGACGAAAATGGAGTACCTTGTGTTTAAATTTTATTTAACGTTTTAACCATACGATATTCTACGAGCACCACAAGGTGACTGTTCTTGTTTGTTTTAACATACTTCACACAAGTTTTCTAAATTTGTCATTATTAAAGCTTTGTCATTATATATACATGTTTCATGGCTATGCAAATCTATGAAATCTACTACTGAGATGCATTAATATTAGAATATTTTTCTGAACTGTTTTTTAAACCTGACATCTTCATATACAGTTTTCACAAGAAATTGCAATCACCATTCACATAGGGGCACACATAATCAATCATTAAATTTGACTGTAACCCAGAAAGACTCTGTATAATCGACAAGTATACAGAATGGTGTGGTTAGAAAAGGATAATCAGAAACAAACAGAAAATACTCACCTGTGTAGGCTCACAGGGAAAATTCCAAGAGGAGCAATCACCAGAAAAAGATCCCTCCCCTGTCGCAGTCAACCCTTAAATGGGGTCTAGGAGAGGTGGAGCCTGGCTCTACCCCTTCCTGTAGCACAGCTGAATTGCCTTCACCTGTGCTCCCATGGCTGACTCATTGCTTGCCTCAGGTGGCCAATTAGAGGTTTGGGCTGTGATTCAGTGGTTCCTATACAGACCCATTTCTATCACTTATTGCAGCCTGTATCATTTTCATAATAAATGTTTGATGTATACTGCTGACTGGCTTTGCTGGAAACATGCTTCACTTCTTCAAAATAAATAAATAAATAAATAAATAAATAGATTAATAAATAAATAAATGAAGGAGAGAGGAGGTGTGGGCATCAGGGTGAGTCTCTGGTAGGATGGTTTGGACACATCACATAGAACTGTGCTAAATCTTTAAGGGATAGTACAGTATTCGGAAAGTGCTATAAGAGTGCAGAGACATGAACATAAAGGAGATGAGAGAGAATTGAAGGCTGAGAAAGATATACTTATTTTGATATCATAGTGATTTAACCTTAAGAGACACAGACTGCATCCAGATGGTGAGTCCTCAGTAAAGGAGAGACATAGTTCTGTTCGAGTGCATCCAGAGGAGGGACACAAAAATGACCAAAGGGATGGAACAACTCTCCTATGAGGAGAGGCTGAGAGAGCTAGGACTATTCAGCCTGCAGAAGGCTCCAGTTTGACCTGATGGCAGACTTCCAGTATCTAAAGTGAATGGTGTTGGGGGAGTGGGTGGGCAGAGAAGGGCTATTAGAGAGGAGACAGACTATTTAGAACGGTTTGTTGTGATTGAACAAGGGGAAGTGTTTTCAAGCTAATAGAAGGGTGATTTACTTTGGATATAAGGGAAAAAAAAAGTAAGATAAGGGTAGTGAAGCACCAGAACAGGTTGCCCATAAAAAGTCATAGATGCCCTTTCCCTCAAGGTCAGTCTGGATGGGGCTCTGATCAACTTGATCTAGTTGTAGATGTCCATGTTCATTACAGAGGAGTTGGACTAGATGATCCATAAAGGTTCCTTTCAACTAAAAAAAATATATACTTCTCTGACAAGTCTTCAGGTTTTTATTGCCTTTCTACTCTGTTTATACCATAGCCAACTTCATGAAGTACCCTTTTCCATAACAGTTAAAATCATAGAATAGCTTGGAAGGGTCAGATGGACAAAAGGAAATAGATTTAGTAAAAGAGGAGAGATTTAGAATAGATGTTAGGAGGAATTTTTTTTGCTCAGTGGTTGGTGAGGCACTTAGTGAACAGATTGCCCAGAGAAGTTGTGGACATACAAATCCCAGAGGTATTCAAGACCAGGGTGGATGGGTCTCTGGATTACTTTAGTTTTAAGAAGTAGAATTAGATGAACTTTAAGGTCACTTCCAATCCAAGCCACTCTATGATTATTTGATTCTATGATTTTATGATTATGAATTGATTTATCAAAGGTTAAATCTTCTTGAGATACATGCCAGATCTCTCCATCCCTCATCATCACCCACCAAGTGTAATCAGATAGTTCAGCAAAGACCAACTCTTGACAGGTACTTTTCCTAAGTAAGAAACAATCCACATTTCTTCCCCTGGTCACTTCCCTACAGGGACTTTATCTTCTCCCATAGTATGTAGGGACATTGTTCAGGCAGAACTAGGACTTTTGGCAGTGTTTTCATGCCCAGCAGACAACGTTTTTTAACTTTTTGTTTGTTTGTTTGTTTGTTTGTTTGTTTTGGTTTTTGTTGTTGTTGTTGTTGTTGTTGTTGTGTTTTTTTGGTCATGGAATTCATTATAAGGAATAAGAGAGAACTGTAAGAATAATTATTTTTCTTTTCTATTATAAATCATGGTTACCTGGGTTCTCAATTACCCATAAATTTTTGCTATATTAAAATCAGTGATTTTGAAATTTGAATGAATATAAGATAATTCTTCGTACTTTCTCCTCTTCACAGTATTGTTTCACACAATTATTTTGTTTTATTTTGATATATCAGAGGAACTGCAACTGTTAAATTCTGTATAGCATTTGAAATCTTAAAATCCCTGAGAATTTCTCAGTCTCATATGAAAGTAACTGAGAATATTTGGTCAAATCTGATGCAAACTGACCTGCTAGAAAGGATCTGTGGAAAGAAGGAGCTGAGCGATAGCAAACTGACCACGAGCCAGCAGTATGCCCTTGTGATTAAGAAGACCAATGCACCTTGGGGTGCATTAAAAAGATAATGGACAGCAGGTCAAGGAAAGTTATCCTTGCCCTCTATTCTGCCCCATTGAGGCCACATATGGGGTACTGTGTCTGGGCTCCACAGTTCAAGAAAGACAGGGAACTTCCGGAGAGAGTGCACTCTTCCAGTGCCTCATCACTCTTTTAGTATAGAATCTATCCATGGCAAGCAGATTGGAACTAGATGACCTTTAGGGTCCCTTCCAAATCAAGGCATTCCATGATTCTGTGATTTTATGGAACTTGGAAATGAAGAGGAATACTGATTGCAGGATCTAATTGTCTTTCAGATGAAATCTGGTTTTCTTTTATGATGACCAAAAAAAAAAAAAAAAAAAAAAAAAGAAAGAAAAAAAAGCAGTTCATTTATTTTCTTTCAGACTCCTGAGAAAGACTGTTGTGAATTAGGGAAAAGTATGAATTTATTGTTTTACTATAATGACTGTAGCTGTGAAAATTTTGAAATGAGCAGTGAATTGAACAGTTGCTTTGTTTTGTTTTGTTTTTTTAATGCAATTTCAAAGTTTTTGCTGTGTTTGGAAAAACAAACAAGTGAATGAAAAAGTATGAATCAGTCTTGAACAGAGGCTTAGAAGTAATTAAACTGTCCAAATTCTCCTGAGTTCCTCAGCTAATTTAAGAACATATAGGCTCAGAAATATGTTAAGAATATTCTAAGCTACATAATGTGCTGGAAGTGTATACTGAATCCATAAATTCCATTACACTGATATTTCAATATACTTGCTTTAATTAATTCTTATATATACTTTGTTGTGGTTTTTTTTTTGTTTGTTTGTTTTTCCCCCCACATGCTAATTTATAGAGATCTGCAAAATATAAACTTGATTGACCTACATTCATGGGTCGTTTGCTGTTTCTGCACAACCTTGAAAACTAAAGTATATGATAAAATAGAATAATCAAAGCATTATTAAAAATACTCCTGAGATTTTCATGTCTTTCATGTATAAACCGCAAGTGTTGCTGCAAAGAAGTTTTTGAAACATTTGAAGCTTACTATTTGTGTAACAGCACAGAATTGACTGTGCGGGCAAAGCAAAATACAGAACTCTACAGTATGTAATATGATTCCCGAGAAAGTTAGATGAGGTTTATGTAGAAATGTAGAGTTTTGAATTAAAAAAAATAATTAAAACACCCTGAAAAACGGTTAGAATTGTCATGATTTTGTTTCTTTTATAGAGGTATCTACCAATAAGTAACAGACGCACTGATATATCAAGACTGTTATATATTAATAAATCATCCAAAACCAGTAAAAAATATAATGAATATTTTGCATGTACTTTACAGAACATCCCAATGTTCTTGTTCTCATAGCTTTGTCTGGTGCAAATCTCCACCAATAACTACAGATTTTTGAGCTGATCTAGAGTTTCAAGACCTAGCAGAATGGAGTGATTAAACAGATATCTCTTCTCAAGATAAATCCTCTAAGGTGCTTCTGAATACTAAGGAAAATTTAGTTAATGACTTAAAGTGGGAAATTCAGTATGAAAATGAATTGTGCTTCCTGTAACAATTAAAGAGAGGTGTTTGCAGTCTGGTTTATAAAAATTTATTTGCCCACAGTGAATATTCTTGCATCACTGGTTAATAGGAGGTTTTCCACCTTTCAGACATCAGACATTTTCTCTTATTTTGGCTAGTCACTACTTTGCAATCTGCTGAAGCCGTTTCATCTTGTTCCAAGGGAGGAAATAAAGAGTCTCAGATTTAGAGGTGATATTCCTGATTCTTGTACAGGAATTCTTCTTAATTTTCAACAATGTTTTTGTTGTTACTATACAAAGGGTAGGACACTTCTAGAATAAAAACTTCTGGTTAAGAAAAAACCAGGAGTACGCTAATACCGTATACTATGTATAGGCTCAACTTCCTTTAGCAAGTTTTATTGAAATTCACTGTGCATAAGCAGTCAGGTAGGGTTTAAGGGAAAGTATTTTTACTTAAATTTTTGAGAATGATGCAACTAGTTCTTGAAGATAATTCTACCTTTTTTTAAAGTTTATTTAGAAATTTTGTTAACATTCTGTACCTTCTGCTGTCTCAGTGTGGCTGCTAAAAGCAAGGCTAACTGTAGTAAAGGCTCGCAGGCCTGAGTTTCTACAAATACTTAAGTGTCTAAGAGGATTATATATGTGGTATAGTCACAAAAGTCAAGAGGTAGGACAGATGAGAAACAATCTGGTTCAATATCTCATTAATATTATTTCCAGAACAGTGCTGGGAGGGTGGAGAAATTATAGAGACTTGTAAACATAGGGATTTATGCAGGGAGTTGGGGAATCAGGAGGAACAAAGAGGAGGATAAGGAGGATATGTAGAAAATGGCATAAAAAGACCACTGATGTGTGAAATGGGGCCAACATTTTGCTGGCCAAACCCTGAACATAATCAGTTGACTTAAGAAAATTTAGCTTTTCATCTTATTTTTTTCTCATTAAATCTTTTCCTAACTCTCTCATGCTCTCTGCATATTTTCAGTCTCTCTGCTACATGTATGCACGCTGAAAGGACTACAAGTCAGATGTTAGTAAGACCTGTGAGTATATGAGTGAATGTTGCTGTCAGCTATTGGAGTCAGGCTGCAGGAGCATATCTCATTTATGTTACTAGCCACTGGCAGTAATGTGGGTTTCTCAGGACCAGTCACTGGATAAGACCTGCTTTGATTCAACTGGTGAAGCAAGCAGAATCTTCCACTATTAGGTCATATGTGCTCCCAAACGAGCTACAGTAAGAAGGATGCATGTAATTGTGAACTTGTCTTTGCTGTAGAATCATAGAATCTTAGAATGGCCTGAGTTTATAAGGACAAAAGGATCATCAAGTTTCAACCCCCCTGCTATGTGCAGGGTTGCCAACCTCCAGACCAGGCTGCCCAGAGCCACATCCAGCCTGGTCTTGAATGCCTCCAGGGGTGAAGCATTCACAACCTCCTTGGGCAACCTCTTCCAGTGTGTCACCACCCTCCGAGTGAAAAACTTCCTTCTAATATCTAACCTAAACCTTCCCGTGTTACTTTAAAACCATTCCCCCTTGTCCTGTCACTATCCACCCTTATTAACAGCTGTTCCCCAGCCTGATTATATGCTCCCTTCAAATACTGGAAAGCCACAAGGAGGTCTCCCCGGAGCCTTCTGTTCTCCAAGATAAACAAGCCCAGTTCCCTCCACAGTTCCCCATAGGAGAGATGCTCTAGCCCTCTGATCATCTTATTGACCCTCCTCTGGACCCATTCCAAGAGTTCTGTATCCTTCTCGTCCTGGCGGTGCCAGGCCTGGAAGCAGTGCTCCAGATAGGGCCTCACAAGAGCTGAGTAGAGGGGGTCAAATCCCTCTCCCTGCTGGCCACTCTTCTTTTAGTGCAGCCCAGGATATAGTTGGTCTTCTGGGCTGCAAGCATACACTGATGGCTCATGTCCAACTACTCATCCACCAGGACACCCAAGTCCTTTTCCGCGTGTGGGTACGATTTGAAAAGACTAAATATATGCTACAGGGGGGGAGGCAGTGTGAGTAAACTTAGTGACTGAATTCAGGATAGGAGTGTAGGCCCATTGTCTATGGTGCCAGATACTAGAGTGAATGAGGTCCTAGAATAAGGATTTAAGGGAAGCATAGCTCTCTGGGCCTGCAGGAGTCCTACAGATTTTGATCTTGGAGTGTGAGTTACTGGGAGACCAGTGTGACTGAATTCAGTGCCAACTACTACAGTCTGATGGGGGTTGCTAACCTCATTGCCTGCGATACCAGCTGCTGGAGCAAGTGGGATCCTAGCATTAACAGAGAAAGTAGAGGTCTTCTTCAAGCTACTGGGATGAGAGCCTGTGGGTTAGAATTAGTGATGGGGCTAATAAAGGTCAGCTGGTGTTAGGGATATACTACAGGCCACCTGATCAAGGGGAAGCTGTTGACGAGGCTTTCTTGCTCCAGATGCGGGAGGCGTCGTGCTCATGGGCTCTCGTTCTGGTGGGAGACTTCAACCATCCAGACATCTGTTGGAAAGACCACACAGAGAGCTGCAAGAGGTCCAGAAGGCTCATGGAATCCATTGATGATAACTTTCTGGTCCAGGTATTGGACAGACCGACCAGAGGTGAAGCATTGCTGGACCTGCTGCTCACCAATGCGGAGGAGATCATCAAAGGCATCAAGGCTGGAGGCAGCCTGGGCTGCAGCGACCATGCCCTGGTTGAGTTTGTGATCTTAAGGGATGGGGGCCTGGCAATAAGTGGGGTCAGGACCCTGAACTTCAGAAGAGTGAACTCAAGCTACT
The DNA here is from genome assembly GCA_030625065.1 of Alectoris magna. Taxonomy (NCBI): domain Eukaryota; kingdom Metazoa; phylum Chordata; class Aves; order Galliformes; family Phasianidae; genus Alectoris; species Alectoris magna. Next base: position 46,650,448 of record CM060564.1, read on the forward strand.
CAATGGATTTTTGGCCAAGATCCCCTGGGGCTCTGTTCTTAAAGACAAGGATGTTGAAGAAAGCTGGCTACGCTTCAAGGATGCCCTCCTGAAAGCACAAGAGGTCTCCATCCCTCTGAATAAGAAAGAGGGCAGACGAGGTAGGAAACCAGCATGGCTCGTCAAGGACCTGCTGAATGAACTGAGGGTGAAGAAACGTGAGTACAAGCTCTGGAAACAAGGCCGTGTCACCTGGGAAGAATACAGGGATGCCATCTGGATTGCAGACGTGGGATCAGGAAAGCCAAGGAGCAGGCAGAAATGAACTTGGTGAGGGATTTGAAAAACAATAAGAAGACATTCTACAGGTACACTGGCCAGAAGAGACAGGCCAAAACAGGTGTACCCTCTTTGGTAAATTTAAAAGGAGAACTGGCTTCAACGGATGAAGAGAAAGCTGAGGTACTGAATGAGTTCTTTGCCTTGATCTTCCTGGCGGCTGGGATTCTAGTCTTTCCCACGTCCCTGAGCCCTGCATCCCCAAACCTCTATGTGGGGACCAGGGAGATAAATCCCTCCCCACTGTAAGGGCAGGGCAAGTTTGAAAGTGCCTCATGAGATTGAATGAGTACAATTCTATGGGGCCAGATATCGTGCATCTCAGGGTTCTGAAGGAGCTGGCTGAGGTGGTTGCCGAGCCACTCTCCATCATATTTGAGAAGCCGTGGGTCATGTCACTCCCATATACAAGAAGGGGAGCAGGAAGGACCCGGGGAACTACAGGCCGGTGAGTCTCACCTATGTGCCTGGGAAGATCATGGAACAGATCCTCCTGGACGATATGCTTGATCACATGAGGAATGAGCGTGTGATCCGAGACAGCCAACATCGCTTCACCAGGGGAAGGTCATGCTTAACCAATCTTGTGGCCTTCTATGATGGAGTGACGGCATTGGTTGACGAAGGGAAGGCTACCAATGTCATTTACCTAGACTCGAGAAAGGCCTTTGACATGGTCCCCCACCACATCCTCATCTCCAAATTGGAGGGATGTGGATTTGATGGACCACTTGATGGATAAGAAATTGGTTGAAAGGCCGCAGACAGAGGGTGGTGATCAATGGCTCTATGTCTGGGTGGAGGCCGGTAACGAGCGGTGTCCCCCAGGGGTCTGTCTTGGGACCGGTGCTCTTTAACATCTTTATCAATGACATCAATGATGGAATCAAGTGCACCCTCAGCAAGTTTGCTGATGACACCAAGCTGAGTGGTGTGGTTGACACGGAGGAAGGAAGGGATGCCATTCAGAGGGACCTTGACAGACTTGAAAGGTGAACCTAATGAGGTTCAACATGGCAAAATGCAAGGTTTTGCACTTGGGCTGGAAGAACCCCGGGCACCTGTGCAGACTGGGAGGAATAGTCCTTGAAAGCAGCTTAGCAGAGAAGGACCTGGGGGTCCTGATGGATGAGAAACTTAACATGAGCCAGCAGTGTGCTCTTGCAGTTTGGAAAGCAAATGGTATCCTGGGCTCCATCAGGAGAGGGGTGGCCAGCAGGGACAGGGAGGTGATTGTCCCTCTCTACGCTGCTCTTGTGAGGCCCCACCTGGAGTACTGTGTTCAGGTACGGAGCCCTCAGTACAAGAAAGACAGAGAGCCGTTGGAAAGGGTACAGAGGAGAGCCACAAAGATGATCAGGGGGCTGGAGCACCTCCCCTATGAAGACAGGCTAAGGGAGCTGGGCTTGTTCAGCCTGGAGAAAAGAAGGCTGTGGGGTGACCTCATTGCAGCCTTTCAGTACCTGAAGGGAACCTATAACCAGGAGGGGAGTAAACTCTTTGAAAGGGCCGATAATAGTAGCACAAGGGGAAATGGTTTCAAGTTGAAAGAGGGAAGATTTAGGTTGGATGTTAGGGGGAAGTTCTTTACTAGGAGAGTGGTGAGGTCCTGGAACAGGCTGCCCAGGGAGGTTGTGGAGCCCCGTCCCTTGAGGTGTTCAATGCCAGGTTGGATGGGGCCCTGGGCAACCTGATCTAGTAAATGTGGAAGTTTGGTGGCCCTGACAGGCAGGGGGGTTGGAACTTAGTGATCCTTGAGGTCCCTTCCAACCTGGTCATTCTGTGATTCTGTGATGTGTTTCCAAACCAGCTTCTGGGAAGGAAAGGACCAGTATGAGTGAGTCAGTTAAGGGCTCCATATTAGCATCTGAAGTGGAGCCATGGGTCACAGCCCATGTTTCTGGTATTGGCTGATAAGGGGAGTGAATGTCTGTACTTTCCCAAACTCATGTGCATAAGATGCCTGTTTGTATTCAATAGCAAACTTTGAAATGGACTAGCTGTTATGTAGCAAGGGTCGCAGGTCTAAGCTGAGATGTGATTAGATGAAGGTTCCAGGGGGACTTGTAGGTGTGTTTCATGAGGAATGAGTGTCTGAGTGCATGAAGATTTGCAACAAACTTCAAGCTTGAGTATTAGTGCATAGGTTACCCATTTACTGTGTACAGGAGCCTAGGATCTGGGCACTGGTGCTGGATGGACAGAGCTGTTGTACCAGGCACTTGAATCTGTGAATGTGTATGAGTCTGTGAGCCAAAAATGAGTTTGTGTGTCTTTGCTAGGGAAATTCTATCTGTAATAACTAGAGAAGAGGAAGGGGACTCAGCTCGCTGTGTCAGTATCTATGTTTTATGTGAGTACTACAGACAGCAGCACTTGATTATAGTAGCCTGTGTCACCAGTTTTGTCTGTGTCCTGGTCTGTGTGTCTCTGGGATATGTGCTCAGCTTTGCCACTGATTGTACATGCAAAGGGGAAAGTAGAAGCCATATTTCTCAGCCTGGACAGAGATAGTGAATTTCTGGGCACCAGACTGAGTCCCTGTGACTGAGCAGGAGAGGTTTTGGGCTGGAGCATCTGGAGGAGATGGTTGCGCTCTGTGCTTTTTACTTCACTTAACAATATAGACATTACTGGTGAATTCTGTCAGATGTTACACTGAATCTTTTAAAAAAGAACTAAAACACAGTAGGATGTCTTTCCAAATGAGGTTGAATGTTTCCTAGTAGTCTTAGAGGTATGAAACTAATGATTGCTCAGGTGCTGTTTCTCATTCATTCTGTTTTCACTCAGCACTGTAGAGCTGGACTGCTATAGGCCCTCTACGCTGTGTGCCAGCAATAACAATGCAGTTGATACCGTAACAGCACTGTTGAAATTGCTTTCCTGTTTATTGCTATAGTTTAGTTTTGATCCCTAATGAAAGAAGCACATCCAGTATTCTCTTGCGTAAGAGATGTTAAACCGAAACATTCTGCTTTAATTGCACAGACATGAGTGGTTACTGTTCAAGCTGGAAGTAAAATGACTCTCCTCATCAAGGCCAAATGCTTTGTGGGGAAGTTTTCATACATAATTGAAGTGCAAACAATTGTAATAGTAACTAATGGGAATTAAGGGACATGGATTTTAAACACAGCAATGTGTTTTGCAGTGCTAGGGAAATCCACAGTAAGATTAGGTAATAAGATTGCAAAATGTTTCTAGTTTTCTTCTCCTTTTCATCTGCGAGGTTTTTTAATGCCTTCAATTTTAGTGTCTTTTCTCATAGTACATCTTTAATGACGAGAATTTTAAGAGTTTATTTCAAACTAGTTTTCATTATATAAACAAGCAGAAGAATCAATTATACTTTTTAGTATTCACTCATACTGGTAAATAATCTACTCCATTATGATTAAAATCAAGATATTTAAAGAATAAACAGTGAAGTCTTGTTTAGTTCATCCTTTTGTATCTTTGATTTCCAGTAGAAAAGGATGTAAATTAAAAAGGTAAATCTAAAATTCTTGGATTAAGTAAAGAGAATTTGTTTCATATGTTTTTGAGAACTGTAATAACGGACTACTCTCCTGGGCTTTAATAAATGTTAAAAAGGAACCTCTTCAATTTTCTAATTTAACCCAAGGATTGCAATTTCCAAAAACGAATCATGTCTGAGTTCTATAATCTGATTCTTTGTGAGCCCTCATTGAAATAGTAATAGTAATAATGCTTTGTTTTTTAAGAAATATATATTTGTCATGAGCTACTTTATATTATAGAACTGTAATTTATGATACCAAAATTATGAATGTATTTTGATAAGTTAATTTGTAACAAAATAAATGAATAAAAAACACAACAAGAAGACTATTCTGTTCCTATACGGAACTGAGAATAACTTACACAGACATAGATACAGAAGAATCTGTTTCCCTAGAACAAGGAAACTCCAGTGCATATTTACAGAAACAGTTTGTTTATGTATTTCTGTGACAGTACATGTATACATCATTCCAGCAACTGCCCAAGTTCATAAGCTGAATTGTAAGCCAGCTGATTAGGGGCAGAGGAGCAGAAAGTTATCAGTACCCTTATATCTTCACTGGGACAACTACAATGTGCATTCTCACAGGGTTGCTCTCAGACTCAGCCTGAAATTTGTTTACTTGTATTTCTATTTCATGGTCTTTTTCCTTTCCTTTTTTTTTCTTTTTTCTTTTTTTTCCCTGTTCAGCAACAATAACTTGGCCACCAGATACTAAGCAGAAAAAAAATAGGGACCATAGGCAGCCCAGGCCTGTTCTCAGACTCTGTAGTGTCAGGACAACAGAGAATGTGTGATCTATAACTAGTTACATTAAACCGTATAAAAATCATACTGTGATACAATAAATTGGTGTTAACTGATTTCTCCTTGTCACCATCACAGACTTTGTGGCAATCTCATAGTCATCATGTGGTCCAGGAGATATAGGAACGAGCAGTGGCAGAACTAAAGGCCAGTGCCTTGTAAGATAATTTTTATTAGAATGGACACATATTTTATCTTGTATATCTAAAACTCTATTTGTAAATATAAAGAGACATTTTCCTTTCTTTCTCTTCTTTCCTACTTGTTTGACATTGGAGGCCAGGTAAAGGAAAAGATACCGTAATGAAACCTGTGATATTTTTTTCACCAATTGCACTTAAATCTCTGGTCCGTGGTAAGAAAACCTTTTGCTGTCCTATTTCTGCCATGACTGAAGCCAGGCAAATCTGGAATCATCAGAACTGAATCCGTGCCATTTTTTCCAGCTATTATTTCTCCTTAATTTGTATATATTTGAATAAAAAAGAGATATATTAGCCATACTGAATTTCTTAAAGTGCATGCATGAGTATTTTATCAGTATTTTTATATCTCTGAAAGGTTGCTTTGGAGATGAAAGATCTACATGCATTAAAAAAAAAAAAAAAAAAAAAAAAAAAGCTTTACTGGGAAACTGAAGCTAGGAAATCATCTTTGGTCATCCACATGTAGTATATTTACAGACTTCTACATTATCTTTGCTGACTATGGTTATGTGTGTTTGCTGCTGAAAGAAGGACACTGCTCGGTCAAGGCAAGACTGCTTGGTTGTTGAGTATCATGTTCTCTTGAAACCAGAGCTTGAAAAAGAACCCCAGGGGAACATTAAAGCTTAATGTTTCATTGACTAAAGTTTGAATAGACTACATGCTGTTACTTAACTGTAAAAACACTGTGAATTCAGTTCCTGAAAGCTGTATCTATCTGTCCCTCGGTAATTAGAAAATGCAATCCTACCACGTGTGAAAATAATATTAACATGTACTCCTATTTGGGGTGTGGGGATCCAAAATGCTGCAATATCCAAATGCATTTTACTGACTGATAAGTGAAGTTATATAGAATACTGTGTACCCCTAATAACATCCCTCCATCCGGCCATTGTTCCTGCTCTAGTGGATGTCAGGCCAATGTTCTCTGTTCAGTGCTTTCAACACCCAGAGTAATTCTTCAGTGCAGCCTCAACATTTCAAGCTTACTTCTCCGCAGGGTTTTACCTTTCCATGGCAGTGTTTGTCCTTGTCCTTGCAAAATGTTGTGGTGTCCCTCTTGGGACATCCTGTCTAACACTTACACTGTTCAGTGAACTTCTCCATCAAAAGATCTGTTTATTTCCCTTCTCTACTTTCTGGACTGGAATCTGTTATATTTTCTACCCTGAAGTAGCTTGACAATTTCTTTTTGCTCTGCTGCTTCATTGTAAACTTGCACACACAGTGAACAGTTTGACACCAGTAAAGACAATTGACTGATCCTGTGTGCTTCCTCATTTGTATACTGCACGTAAGCATTTCTCTATTTCTCTATGAGGTCCTGAAGAGTAATTCCATAAATGTAATAACATCACTGAATTAGGTGGTTATTGTCTGAGATATTTCTGTAGATTGAAAGTATTGTCCTTTCTCTCCTGTCTGTCTGGAACTAAAATCACCTGAAGCCTGTGGTTACCTAGAATATTTCCTCCCTCTTCCAGTGTATTCTTGTATGCTGCTGCCAGGAGAGAATATATGAGGCTAATATAGCTATCAATACTTTCTAACGAAGGATATTCAAGAAACAGACTTTCCAAAGGGCAGATAAAAACTAGACCACAGTAATAATCATAGCACTTAAGACCTATTCAATTTTTTATTATTGCTTTTACTTTGTACCCATTGTGGTCATACTGTGCAGTTTTGAGAATACATTAGCTCCAAGTGCTGGTACAACCCACTGTCAGATTAACAACGCATTCCAGTTATCAGCAAACATCAAAGCTCAGCAGGTAGTGTTAACAATCTACAGCTACCAAGAAAGAGTATCAGAAGAAAACTTTTTCTATGGATGAATGGAAAATCCAGAAACGTCTCTGTTACATATGCTTAATGGAATTTATTGGTCTCCAGTTTTAATTTTCCCTCTGATCTACAAAATAAACAGCATCTCGAAGACTGTTTTTTATTTGTGTAATATTAGACTTTTACTCCACCCACCTGCAGGTCATTGCCATATTCAAGGAGTGTTGAATATTCTGTAGTTGTAATTACAGGCCTGTTTGTGACTCAAACATGTAATATACCACAAATGAGTTCTGCCATCAGCAAGTCAAGGTACAGTATCTCTCTCTACTAAGAGCTGAGCTGAATAGGGTTATTATTTGTTTTTCCACTTCTGTGATTGCAAAGTCCTAGAGGATGATGGATAAGTTACTGATAGTTTTTATTTTTTGTTATTCTACTGTTCAATAATAGAAAAAAAATCTGTTTAACTTCATGTTAGTATCTTTTTGTTAGGTATTCTAAGCGTTTACTGCACTTCTGCAAAGGGAAACAGAAATAATGTAAATAATTTTAAAACTACCTCATGAGTTGATGAATTAGACATAGATGGACATAAATTTGTGAGTACTATTATAAGAAGGATAAGTATGGCTCACTATTATAGATTGTTTGTTTGACCCTTGTCAAAAAAAAAAAAAAAAAAAGTATTTTTTCCCCTACGGTGGAAAAGTCAAGTCCTTATACCTAGGACTAGCTTATTCACCACTACACACTGGTTAAGGCAAGCTCAAACATCACAGGGGCCAAGGGCAGCCTAGCCATTCCTGAGATCCTGTGTTGCCAATACAGAACCTGTGGCCTCTTCTTAGTAACAAAGGCGATATTTGATAAGATGGTATATGGTGACTTTGTTTTTGTTGTTGCAATAGCTTTTTCACTTCCCTTTAATGTGCTGGTTTTTAAATTTAGATTATTTATAGCAATTTTACTACTTCTGTGTTATGGAATGTAGAAGAAAGTATAACAATATCTTAATTGAATACTTTTCTTCAGCCTTTTCCATGTGCACAGTATGCTTAATATGTCCACACATGTACACGCAAGTGACAATTCTGGAAAATGGCATAAAATAATATCTCAGAGTAACAGATTTGGATTTTTTTTAATGAGAACAGATTCTAATGTGCATGCACTAGATTGCACTAGAGAAGTTACTCGTGGAAAAATTTCTTCCCCCTCCAATTCTAAACAATTAAATTAACTTAGTGATTTGAGAAGATGTTCATGTAGATCAAAAGAAAAAAAAAGTATTTATATGTCTGTTCTCAGGAAAGCAACATGAAAAAGCCCGTTTTAAGTCAGCACATTTTCTGATATCTGTGAGGTTTTCTGCTTCTAAGCAATAAAGATTCACTTTAATTATTGTAAAGGGAACTAGCATGTATGTTGGTATATATCTGGTATATATCCTTCACTGGAATTTTCTTCTCCATTGTAAATGACAGATCTTGTGCTTCTTTACTCAGGTCATGATTACTCTGTTAATGCTCTGAACTTGCAAAAAGCAAACCAAAACAAAACAAAACCCCTTTTCACTTTTACTCTGAACAAATTTAAATTAAAATGCTCAAGAAAAACTTTTAATTCCAAAATGTTTCTAAAAACACATTAAATTATAAAACTTCTCTGATTTTCTCAACTAGACTTATACCATCTTAAGTCATTGTAGGTTTTTAGAGCAAGCCTGGAAGTAGATGAACATCCTATGAAAGTAGCAAGTAGTAGCAATGTTAGAAAATCACTGTCTATTGATTTCTATGCTGCAAATATATATTTTTTTCTCAGTTTAATCACTGTTTTTACATAAATTGAAGTGATTTCACATGCTTGCCCATCCTTATGCAGTGCTCCTATTACTAAAAGGAGCACTTTTAATGTTAACTTTTAACGTTTCTTGTTCAAGAAACATTTGGATGTTGCGTTGAGGGGTATGATTTAGCTGGGAAGTATTGGTAATGGTTGGACTGGATGATCTTTTAGGTCTTTTCCAACCTCGATAATTCTGTGATTCTGTGATTCTGTAAAAGTTATCATTACAGTCTTGTCTTTTCATTTAGTGATAGTTGTTTATTATTATTATCTCTTTTTTTTTTTTAAATTTATTTGTTTGTTTTAAAATGGAGAAAAACATAAAGAAATATCTTAGATGCCCAGCTCATATATCAACTAAAGAGTTTATTTTGTATTTGTTAGTGGGTATCCCCAAATCATAACATGGATGGATGAATTTATCTGTAAGCAAAAGGGCAGAGGTTAACTACAATAGCGGCAAATGTTTCCAGCACTTCAGATGTTTCTGATAAACCACATTGTCAAGGGGAGTTTTTGATTCTTAAACCTACAACTCTTTTATGAATTGATCCTGATGTTATTCAAATTAGTACAAGAATGTTTATTTCCATGTGGTTTTGGTCAAATATCTCCAGAGAAACATTCAATTAGACAACAAAAATAGAAGATCTTGCTGTAGCAGAATGTACAAAGATTGACTGAGAAAAACAAAACAGTGGCTAGAAGACAAGCAGTAACAGAGATTTAAAACTTTACTATAAAGCTTTCATAAAAGAATAAAAGAGAATAACATGATTATTAAAGTCTGCTTTTGAAGCAGCCTAATCAATAACTTGTATCTTGTAAAATATGTCTCTCTTAAAGCTCTTGCTTAAACTTAAAAACTTAAAGTTCTCCTAATGGCTGAAGGTTACAGTCACAATTTAGTGTAGTTTGGTTTACTTGCATTTATATGTTTATTTAAATTTCATTTGGATATGTTTTCCACCCCTATTAGGCAGCAATACAAAAACAACCAGTATAATGAGGCATGGTGAGTATATGTATATACCATTTATATGGTTTATTAATGAATCCTCACATAATAGCTGTTAATTTACAAAAATATGCTAGAGGCTGTGTTGCATTTTGTTCAGGCTGAGGTTGCTAACACAATGATCTCTGAAACAAACTGTGTCAGTTTATACCAGGCTGTCCCATTTTCACACTCACTCTCTTCTTCCATCTCCCATGAACCAGCAAAATAAAGCCATTTAATGGAATTTTACATTTTCTTGGCTTATCCTAGAGTGCCTTATCTACCTTTTCCAATCTACGCAGTCCTTTTCTTTAGTTATAACTAGTGGTGAAAAATGGAATTTGTTGAAAAGGGAAAAAATGTGGAGCAAGTACTGAAAAATGTCATTTAAACAAGCTGTTGTCTAAAAGTTATCCCTGTTTCCTGTAACGATGAGCTACATGTTCTTTCTTATAAGGTTGTGTATTTTGAGAAGAAAACTGTACTTTACCACTAAAATCCCTTATAGCAGGCATGTCCGACCTGTGGCCCATGGACTTTACATGGAACAGCATAGCTTGCAGTGTGGCCTGCCCACTACCCTCAGTAGCTCTTCCCCACAGGAGTAACTCCTGGCACATACCCATCGCTCAGCAACTATCAGGCAGGACACAGTTAACAATGCATTGACTAAAATCAGGGCACAGGTAGTGCAGAGCAGTGTAGTGCAGACGCCAGTTGCAAAAAAAAAGGCATAAATTTATGTTTGCAATGCCATTGTCAGTTGATCTAAATACCTGCAAATTTTCATTGTATAGCATGCATAGAATGTATAGAGTTGCAACCAGATATTCAACTCAAAAGTCTGGTCGTGTCTCCTTACCAGACTGTCCTAAGATTGCTCTTAACAGAGAAAAATATCCTATGCTTCACAACCACACCTTAGTCATGCAGTCACTTTTTGGCAGCATGCACATTTGTGAACAATTGTCAAGGATGAAAAACAGAAAGTGTAAAATTTCACCAAAATCTCTGATGAACACCTTGAGAACTCACAAAGATTTGCAGCCCCTGCCTTTGAACCAGCCTGAGACCCTAGCTTCACAAAAACACGACCAAATATCCCAGCAGTTTCATGCTTTTGCTCCTCTTTTTTTTTTTTTTTTTTTTTTTTAATATTTTAAGAACAAAATAAAATAAAATGTTTTGTTACTTCCATTTTAATGATATTGTTTGTTTTATGAGGGCTGCTCCAAAAGTAGTGCCTCCTATTTTGTTACGTTGGCCCACAAAGTCAGAGGTGGACATTGGTGGTATGGCAGTAGAGACTGAACCTTCCCACCAATACTCCCTTACATTTTGTCGCTGTACAACAGACAGGAGCAGAGGAGCAGTCTGACAAAATGGTGTCTGACAGAAGATACTCCTTCCAGGGAAGGGAAGGGAAGGAGAAAGGAAATGGAAAAAGAACTAGGACTCCAAAGCAACAAATTCTTTACTCTTTGTTATTTGCAGCTGGCTGCTTGTTGTTCAGGTATTTGTTTTTATACCAGATGATAGAGCATAAAATTACACTAGTTTTCATGAAAGCCACAACAGCTGTCACTTTTTGTGAGGATCAAATTTCTGCCTCTATGCTTCTATTGGAGCGCTATCAGTTTCGCAGCAGGAGTAGTACCATCACGTTTTTATTTTAATCTACTTGGCTTTTCCCCCACACTGTTATGGTGTTTTTTTTCCTTTTGTTGGCTCAGCCGCAGAAACTTTTTTGGCTTTTGATTCCTAAAAGAATGCCAATTCAGTATTGCAGGTTCACTCATAATTGCATCTAGACTGTTTTGCCTTCTGTATTATTATCTATATATTTATTTAGGCAACTCTTTTGAAAATCAGCCACATTTCCCTCTGGATATTGGAATGTATCTGTTTTTTTTTTTTAAAAAAAAAAGATTGTGAGCATTGAGGGAGAAAACATGGAAGTGCTTTAAAACTACAATTCAGAAGTAATTAATTTTGCAAATTAATCACTATAAAGAGAAGAGTACACAAAGGTCATTTCATTAAGAAAATTAAAAAAAAAAAAAACAACAAATGAATTAGGTCTGTATTAAAATAAAAGCTAAGACAATTGTTTATACCATCAAGGATCAAAGATTTGTTTGTTAGTGTCTTGCACTTCTCTTTTAGCTACTGATGGATTACATTTGCAGCTTTGTGCCCTACATTCAAGTCTAAAAAACAAAGTCAAACTTTATACTTTTTCTCATTTACCCCTCACAGTCCATGGCAATCTTACTATAGATCTGCAAAGAGGATATATAAATATATATATTATATTATATTATATTATATTGTATTATATTATATTGCATTATATTGTATTGTATTGTATTGTATTATATTATATTGTATTATATTATATTGTATTGCATTATATTATATATAAATATATATACATGTTTGCATACATACATACATACATACAGATAGATAGATAGATAGATATTTTTTTTTTCCTTCTTGGATTAGCCATACAGCACACTGCAGACATATTTAATCCTAGCAGAACCAGTTGGCCTGTTTGGCTTTGCCTTAGTGATATCTTAAGTACTGGATAAAAAATCATTATCAAAAGGGGATCCATTTCCATATCTAAATGGGGAGCTACAGGAAAGAAGGGGATAGATTCTTTAGCAGAGTCCATGGTGATAGATAAGGGGAAATGGTTTAAAACTAAAAGAAGGGTGGATTTAGGTTAGATGTAAGGAAAAAGTCTTTTACAGTGGAGGTGGTGAGGCACTGGAACTGTTTGCCCAAGTATGTGATGGACACCCTGTCCCTGGAAACATTCAAGGCCAGGCTGGAACAGGCTCTAAGCAACTTGATCTAGCTGTGGATGTCCTTGCCAGTTGCAGGGAATCTGGACTAGATGACCTTAAAAGTCTCCTCCAACTCACAGGATTCTATGATTCTATGAAATTCCCAAGGTGTCCAGGACCTTAAAACAGCGTGTAGGGGAAGCACTGTTGGAAAGACAAGCATTGCCAATGATTCAACAGGCCCAAAGGCAAAGACCAAGAGATCTCCCATGGCCCACAGGAAAGTACATGCTTGTGTAGTAAGTAACTTCTTGGGTAATGTCTATTAAGCCAACACTGCTTATTTTTTCCATGTCCAAACCATAACTGAGGGATATTCCAGGTGAACTAGCTGCCAGTAAAAACATCAAGTGGCTCTTGGGGTGAAAGAGTATTACTGTTTTTCTTCAAGTTATAGATGTTCAACAGATACAGTGGCTTTGCATCCCATAAATTTGATACATGCTACCAATCCAGTGTATATGGGGTCAGATGACATATATCTCATGGTCCTGAAGGAACTGGATGACATCATTGCCAAGCTGCTGTCCACCATATTTAAAAAGTCATGGTTGTCTGGATACATCCCTGCTGAATGTAAAAAGGGAAACATCATTCCCATTTATAAGAAGGAAAGAAAGATGCAGGAAACTGCAGACTAATGAGCCTCACATCTGTGCCTGGGAAGATAGTGGAGCAGATCATCCTGGAATTTATTTTAGGGCAAACGTGAGATGAAGAGGTGAAATGAGACAGCCAGCATGGCTTCTCCAAAGGCAGATCATAGCTTATCAATCTGGAGACCTTCTGCAATAGAGTGATGGCATTGGTGGACAAAGGAAAGGCAACGGATCTAGTCTACCTGGTCTTCCACAAGGCTTTTGACATGCTCCCATATTATATTCTTATCTCTAAATCGGGGTTATAAGGATGCAAAGAGTGGACTATTCAGTTGATAATGAGTTGACTGGATAATTGCAGCCAGAGGGTGGTGGTCAATGGCTTTATATTCAGGTGGAGGACAGTGATAAGTAGTATCTAGCATGGATCCATCTTAGGACTGGTGTTCTTCACATCTTTATCAGTGATCTAGACAGTGGGATCAAGCACCTAGTTTGCAGATGACACCAGGATGAGTAAGCAGTTGATACATTAGAAGGAATAGATGTCATCCAGAGGGATCTGGACAAGTTTGAAGAATGGGCTCCAAAGAACCTAAAGTAATTCCACAAGACCCAAGAGCAAGCTGTTTCACTTGTGTAGGGGCAGTCCCGAGTATGTGTACAAAATTAAGAGAATAACTGCCTGAGAGCAACCCTGCAGAGAAGTACTTGGAGGTTTTGGTGGATGAAAACGTTGACATGAGCCAGCAGTTTGCACTTGCAGCCTGTAATGCCAACTATACCCGGAGCTGCATTAAAAGAAGGGTAACGAGCGGGCCAGGGGAAGTAATTGTCCTCATCTACTCTGCCCTTGTAAGGCTCTATCTGGAGTAGCATATTCAGGCCTGATGCCCTCAGCACAAGAAAGACATGGCACTGTTGGCGTGTGTCCAGAGAAAGGCCATGAAGATGATCAACAGGCTGCATCACTTCTCCTGTGAAAAAAGACCAAAAGAGGTGGGTTTGTCCAGCTTAGGACAGGCTCCAGAGAGACCTTCTTTCAGCCTTCCAGTGCTTAGAGGGATCTTTTAAATAGGAAGGTGACAAACGTTTCATATGGACTGATAATAACAAGACAAGGATGAAATTTTTCACTTAGAGGGTGATGAGGCACCAGAACATGTTGCCCAGTGAAGTTGTGGTTGCAACATCCCTGAAATGATTCAGTACCAAATTGGATGGGCACTGGGAAATCTGATCTAGCACCTGAGGTTCACCATCTGAACCTCAATGAAGCCTCTGCCCTATCAGGGACATTTTCTCCAGCACCTTCTGGAGAAATAGTTCTGTGGCATGTCACCACATCTGAGACTGATACAGTGGTTTGAATTCAGCTGAGGCCTTCTTCTTAACACCTTTAATTGTATCCATCTGTGTGAATTACTGCCAGAAGTTCTTTTGGCTGTCTCTGTTAGGTGCACTTTTTTACATGTTTATCATCATATTTATCATCAGGTTTCAAGCTTAACATCTTTCACATTGTTATTGCTGGGGCTGTTTGGTTTGATATACACACCTTTAGAAAGTGATAAGATTTTTAGAGACTGAAAAGAAGAACCTGTAAAAATGTTGCAAAATGAAAATCAAACATTACAGTGTTGCATTTAAAAAACTAAGTCAATTAAAAATGCAAAAGAATGTAAATGTGATTTGAACAATCAATCTACAAGTATTCATAGGAGAAACATTCTGAAAATAAAAGCCTTTTCAAATAGGCTTGCAGACCATGACATAATACAATTTAGAAACATGAAAAATAGAGATTTATTATTATTATTATTATTTTCTTTACCCTCTCTTACATTTTCAGTAGGGTAAATAGTTTTGGAACAATTTCTGAAGGGCAGTGGAACTACCATCACTTGAAATTTCTGTATTGGCATTCTGTAGCTCTCTAAGATTTATTCTCCTCATATGCAACAACTGTTTTTCAAATTACTGACCTATCAGCCTCATCTCTCTACCAGTGAAGATCATGGAATGGAACAAATCCTCTTGGAAACTATGGTAAAGCACAATGAAAAGAGGGAGATGATAGGGAACTATCAACATGGCTTCGCTAAGGACAAGTCCTACCTGAGCAAAAAATGGCCTTCTATCATAAAGTAACTTATTCAATGAACAAGAGAAGAGCCATTAATGCCATCTATATGGACTTCAGTAAGGCCTTTGATGTGTTTCCCCACAATATCCTGCTCTCCAAATTGGAAAGATACAGACTTGGCAAGTGGACTTTTCAATAGATGGGGAACTGTGAGATTAAACACAGAGAGTGGTGCACAGTGGTTCAATATCTTGATGTCACTGATGCGTGATGTCCCTCAGCTGTCAGTCCTGGGTCTGATGCTCTTTAATATCTTTATCAGTTACATCAACAGTAGAATCGAGTGCAACCTCAGAAAGTCTGTGGATGACACCAAGCTGTGTGATGTGGTCAATACACCTGAGGGACAGGATGACATCCAAAGAGACCTAGTCACACTCGGACAGTGGGCTCAAGAAAGCTTCATGAGGCTCAACAAATCCAAGTGCAAGGTCTTGCAAATGAGTTGTGGCAATCCCCCTCTGTTGTGTTGGGGCACAAAATGACTGAGCACAACACCTTCAGAAAGTGTTTGGGAATACTGGTGGTTGGCAAACTGGACATAAGTCAACAGTTCAAATTTGTAGCTTGGAAGGACAACCATATCCTGGGCTGCAACAAAAGAAGCGTGGTCAGAAGGTTGGGGGAAGAGATTCTACACCTCTACTGTGAGCTGGTGAGACCTCACTAGGTGTACTATGTCCAGATGTAGAGTGCTCAGGAGAGGGAGAGATATGGACCTGTTGTAATGCATCCAGAAGAGGGACACCCTATGAGAACTTAATGAGGTTCAACAAGGCCAAATGCAAGGTGTTCTGCTTGGGCCAGGGCAATCCCAGATATTTATACAAACTGGGGGAAGATCTCCAAGCAGCCCCAAGGAGAAGGATTTGAGGGTCCTGGTAGATGAGAAGCTGGACATGAGCCGGCAGTGTACGCTTGCAGCCCAGAAGACCAACTATATCCTGGGCTGCACTAAAAGAAGAGTGGCCAGCAGGGAGAGGGATTTGACCCCCTCTACTCAGCTCTTGTGAGGCCCCATCTGGAGCACTGCTTCCAGGCCTGGCACCGCCAGGACGAGAAGGATACAGAACTCTTGGAATGGGTCCAGAGGAGGGTCAATAAGATGATCAGAGGGCTAGAGCATCTCTCCTATGGGGAACTGTGGAGGGAACTGGGCTTGTTTATCTTGGAGAACAGAAGGCTCCGGGGAGACCTCCTTGTGGCTTTCCAGTATTTGAAGGGAGCGTATAATCAGGCTGGGGAACAGCTGTTAATAAGGGTGGATAGTGACAGGACAAGGGGGAATGGTTTTAAAGTAACACGGGAAGGTTTAGGTTAGATATTAGAAGGAAGTTTTTCACTCGGAGGGTGGTGACACACTGGAAGAGGTTGCCCAAGGAGGTTGTGAATGCTTCACCCCTGGAGGCATTCAAGACCAGGCTGGATGTGGCTCTGGGCAGCCTGGTCTGGAGGTTGGCAACCCTGCACATAGCAGGGGGGTTGAAACTTGATGATCCTTTTGTCCTTATAAACTCAGGCCATTCTAAGATCTATGATGGAACACCTTTTTTTTATGAGGACAGGCTGAGAGAGCTGGGGCTGTTCAGCCTGGAGAAAACAGCAAGGATACCTGACCGCAACCTTCCACTATCTAAAGGGGAAGATGTGTATACCAAAGAAGGGGATGGACTCTTTAGCAGGGTCTGTGATGACAGGTCAAATTGAAAAGGTTTTAAACTAAAAGATGATTTACTTTGGATATAATTGTTGCAGAATGGCCAAAGGACCATAGGCCTCTGGGAGCACTGTACGAGCAAGACAGAGCAGGCAGCAGTGACTACATGACCGTGGGATAGTATGGCCTGCTGAAAAACACCAGCTGGCTGAGAAAAACAAGGTCAGCCCTGGCCCTGGCCCTGTTTCTGGTGGGAAACAACTAGGGAGGAAACTGAGATACGGGTGGAATGAGGGGGAAGAGCAGACCTCTGAGAACGGTATCCTGATCGTAGTTGTGGTGTGTTACCATGAAAGGTAAACAAAGATGGTGGGTTTTACAACCAATCAATTAAAGCCAAGAGTAATAAAACCAATCAGCTTGAACCAAGTGTGACTTGTAGACTATAAAAGCAGTTTGACCACAAGCAATAAATGGAGTTTGATGCACTCATATTGGGTCCTTGTCATCTCTCCCCCGCGCCGATCCACGAACAGCTCAGATTCCGGGAACCCAGCCTCAGTCCGTGGCATACAATGACAAAGTTTTTGTTTGTTTGTTTGTTTGTTTTTGTTTGTTTTTGTTTTGCTTTTGTTTTGTTTTGTTTTGTTTTACAATAAGGATTCAGAAGCACTGGGACAGATTACTCAGAGAGTTAGTAGATTCTCCACCCCTGAAGACATTCAATGGGCTCTGATGGGGCTCTGAGCAACCTGATCAAGTTGTAGATGTCTGTGTTCATCACAGAAGATTTGGACCATAAGGCCATTGAAGGTCCCTTCCAACTCAGAGAATTCTATGATTTCAAGATATCAGATCTTAATAACCACATTAGATGCATGTAGTTTCATGTTGATCCACTTCTGCGCACACAAGAGAATATTAGATCATTGACTGATTTATGGTGAATTTTACTTCTGGTTGGTACTCTCTACTTGGTTGCTTTATTTAAAAAGACAGTCACACTTCATAATAAAAAGCCCTTGGATACTTAGTTATTTTACATACTGAGATTTTCTTCTGAGCTTTTGCCACTTTTGTTATATTTGTTATCTAAAGCTGATCATTTTTGCCTTTCTCTGTTGTATACAGATACTGACCAATTCTTCAGTACCTTCTACCAAGACAAAAACATCCCCAATGCCTTACGTTTCAGATTATAATATCAGAACAAAAATGGTATCCACATGTAGTCAATCTTACAATGTGAAGACAAGCTTCTTCCAAGTTAATGCAGGAATATATGAGGTAAGAAATATACATAAGGTAAGTGGTACTTATTCTCTTTGATATTTTTCTTGTTTGACGCTTTTTCCTTTTGTATTTTCTACAATTTTATATTTTTATATATAAAATATAAAATATAAAAAACATAAAAATATAAAAAATATAAAATATAAAAAATATAAAATATTTAAATATAAAATATAAAAAATGTAAAATATAAAAATTTTATATTTTAATCTTCTGAAAAAAAAAAAAAGAGTAAAATAAAATAAAAAACAAAAATAGAGGAAATGTATTGACTTTGTTATTTAGTAAATCCTAATGTCATATAGATGCTTAGAAGTGAGAGGATATTTCTACTATATCAAAAACTCATTATTAATTCATTTATGTATCAATATATTTATTTCAATTTTAAAATTTTAAATGCTAATTATAAACTAATTTAAAATAATGAAAAAGTAAATATTTCAACTATTGTGTTGTAAAAATGTTTCTAAGAAAAATGCATAATGTAAAAACAAACAAACAAAAAACAAAAACCGTAAAAATATGATTATGGCAACAATCCTGGTGGATGAACTATATTAGAAAATAACAAAGATCAAACACATTTTTACATATGGTTGTAAATGACAGTCTTGTTGCTTTTTCTTGAAGCAGGAGCCTTGAAAAATAGTGGGAAAAAAGAGATAAAGGAAATAAAACATCCATTATGTTATGTATGAATTGAACAAGCAAAGAAAGAAAGAAACAATTAGTATGCTAGGGTCTAATATTTAAGTAAATTGTTGTTAAAGATTTGCAGTCATTTAAAGTCAGTTGTTGACAGTTGTGACAACAACTGAAAGCAGAGTCCTTAGAAAAACTAAAATAATTAAAATAATCTAAATAATTGAAATAGTTTTAATGTAAGACATAATCTTGAGTACCTACTCCATCTTCCAATTAGGGGAGGAATATTCCCCATTGTGCTTACTTTGTAATTTTCCCTACACTCTTTTTAAAATTACTGGAATCCTTATTGATGAAATTTTAACAACTTCTGTTGGTCGGTTATTCCACAGAGTATGAGACAAACCATATTACTTTCCTGTATGCAGTTTCTTTCATAATTTTTAATTGTGGTCCTACTTCTAAAATTCTTAATGGCAACAGTAGTTGAAAATATGAATTTAATATTTCAGCAGCTAGATAGGAAAGGTAGGAGAAGTGGACTTGTGATACACAGCACCCTATTTTGTAAAGAAAACTTGTAATATTCAAGACCTGAATTTGGGCTTGAAAACTAATTTCTAGACAGAAAATAATATTTATTAGTGAGTTGAAAAGTTATGCACTATTTCTTTTGTTCTTGATTCTCTGAAACTCATCAGATTGCATAGATGTACTTTACTGAAGATGTCTGTTTTTGTATTAGTGTGCTTCCAATTGCATTAGAACACAAAGTGAAAATCCACCTGTGTTTTCAAGGTCTTTGCTACTATGTTACACCTAAACCGTATAAAGCTTCTACTCACCTAACAAGTTCTCGGAACAAGTTGCTGACCCACCTAAAAGGGCAGGACTCATCATACACAATTAGCATAAGACACAATTAACATAATACCTATGGGTTGTTACTAGCAATGGCAGTGCAATTTATGTAGGGCCATTGGGTACAATAATACTTATAATATGCTACATTACTATGTAAAGATTGTGTTAAAAACAAGGCAAGAGTTAACTGTTTCGTGAGGCATTTACATGTGCAACATGTCACTACTTTAACTACAACTCATTGCTAGCTAGTATGCTTAATTCAGACACAGAATGTTCTTTTAGAGTATGACGTACTTTTTCATATAAGTGTTCTCACCATTTCGAGTAGGTAGATTAATGTGCTTAATTTTATAGCGTCTTATAGTTGGTGTGTGTAAAAGGAATTGCATATTTTCATGACAGGACTCAATGAAATAGGTGAATGATCCCCAAATTTGAAAGTTATTCCCCTTCCTTTTCTGAATGCTTGAGAAGTGTGTAGACTAAAAAGAGGAAGAATGGATTAAGAAGGATTACTATCTATGAGAGCTAATAGAAGACAAAGAGAGAAATATCGTGATAAATTTCCTAGGCTATCAGCAATAATGGAGTTTTAAAAGGCAAAGACAAGTTTAAAATTAAAAACAGTAAAAACGAAGGAGGAATTCGGAAAGGGTGACATTATCAGAACAACACAAAATAATAGTTTGAATAGCAGGGAAAAGCTAGTAGTTTCAGAGGAGACAGACCCTGCCCTGATTAGCCCTGCTCTTGATAAGAAATTTAAAACAACTAACATACACTCCAGAATATGTATTGCATTAAGCAATATAAAGATCACAGACTGTTATTAAGAGATCTTCAGTTATTACAAGATTCAAGTCTTTTTCAAAAAATATGATTAATGTTTGCCTGACCTAAAGGCCCTTCACTACCAGCTCCTGTTGGGCTGGAGTGTATTTAATTTTTATACCCAAAGATACTTGAACAGTACATAGAGGCAAGACAGAAAAAGGGAAAATTGCAAGCAGTGTGGTTAGCAAAGGTCAGGACAGTAAAATTAAATGTTGGAAGGCAGTGCCTCTGGTATTAGAAGTTGTTTGTGTTATTCCCAGAGGAGGCTGCTGAAATATTAAGAGGTCTTGGCAAAGACATTTATTCTAAAGGAGTTCTGTATTCCTCATACAAAGACAAAGAAAAAATACCTGAAAGACAAAGCGATCATTGGTCACAGCTAACCTATAGTTGACAAGGGTGAATACCTGCTTAACAGACATAATCCCCTTTAATTACAATGTTACCCACCCAGTTGACTACGGTAAGCCAATTGGTTTAATTTTTTTGGACTTCAGTAAAGATTTCAGTATCTCTCAAAAATGTTTTGAATTTTGGGTAGTCCTGTGTCAAGCCAGACGTTTGACTTTAAGGTTCTGATGATTCCCTTAGAACTCAGGATATTCTAAGTTTCCACGATTCTAAGATTCTATTGTTTCTGCTGTGATGCACTTTCAATGTGAGTTGTTGTTGTTGTTGTTTGTTTGTTTGTTTGGTTGGTTGGTTGGTTGGTTGGTTGGTTGGTTTACTTTGTTTTATGAGGCATTTTCTGTCCTCCCCCCTCTTTTTGGTATTATTTTTCAGAATTACTAAGATTTCATACAGAAAGATTTTTGTTACTTTATAACATTCTGTGCATCGCTAATAAATAAAAGTGCATACTTAACTCTAGGTCATGGGTGTCCCACCTTTTGTCTTGCATGGGTCACATTCCATGAAGATGAATTGTCTTGGGCCACCTATACTTAAATTGTTCCAAAAGCAATGGCTTCTATTTATTTCCACGGAAATTAGAACACATACATAGAGAACAATAATGTTGTTTGATAGAGCAAATTTTCAGCTACAAAAGTCTGTTTTTCAACTTAGTCACTACTGTTAGCTCTGCATTTTCACCAGTAATGAAAAGAGCCTGCATGCCAAACTCACAAAAATCTGCATCAGCAGAAGTGACCTACAGTCACATATGCTGAAACACACCGCCCATCACATTACCATGCTCACATCCTCTGTTTGGTCTCTATAAAACATTCAGTAAGCATCAGTGAATGTCAGTGAGTGCCATTTTTTACACATTAAGGTATTCAGTGACACACCCTTTCTTTGTCTGTGCTTCCAGGTCAGACACCATTTTGTCAGACTGCTCTTCTGCTCCTGTCTGTTGTACAGCAACAAAATGTAAGGGAGTATTGGTGGGAAGGTTCAGTCTCTACTGCCATACCACCAATATCCACCTCTGACTTTGTGGGCCAACATAACAAAATAGGAGGCACTACTTTGGGATATTTGGTCGTGTTTTTGTGAAGCTAGGGCCTCAGGCTGGTTCAAAGGCAGGGGCTGCAAATCTTTGTGAGTTCTCAAGGTGTTCATCAGAGATTTTGGTGAAATTTTACACTTTCTGTTTTTCATCCTTGACAATTGTTCACAAATGTGCATGCTGCCAAAAAGTGACTGCATGACTAAGGTGTGGTTGTGAAGCATAGGATATTTTTCTCTGTTAAGAGCAATCTTAGGACAGTCTGGTAAGGAGACACGATCAGACTTTTGAGTTGAATATCTGGCTGCACCTCTATACATTCTATGCATTCTATACATTGAAAATTTGCAGGTAATGTATTTAGATCAACTGATAATGCTGGGTGCATGCCACTAGCTACATGATCTGACTCTTGCGTGGTCCTGTGTGAAGCCAAGATTGGGACTCAGTGATCTTTGTGGGTCTTTTCCAACTCAGGATATTACATGACTGTGATTCTATGATTCTAGGTTTCAAGTTCAATTTAGACGTTGAGACACTTACTTAAATGAAATTACTTTGGAAAAGGAAATCTCTCTCTCTTCCTCTCTCTCTCCCTCTCCCTCTGAGCTGAAGAGAAATCTTCAGCAAAAACAAAGCGTTACAGTAGAGTAACTATCTATGATAGAAACTTCGTAAAAGATATAGTATATTCATGTGTCCTAAAGAAGGATTAACCTTTTTTCATAGGCAAATGTCCAAATTAATATCTCTTAAAGAGAACTTTTCTTAATCTCTGCAATAAATTTGTTTAGTTGTCTTTACCACCAGATTTTTTTCCTTTATTAGGAACTTTGGCCATGTTTTGCAAATAAGCATAGATAAATATCTATCCTCAACTCTCTAAATTGCTTTAGGTGAATGAAAATTCAACATGCAAGAGAAAAATAATCAGAAAATAGAACCTAAGAAAAAATACATTCACAATTATATTCAGTGTCTCAGCTTATTGAGACAGAACAGAGAGAACTTTATTTTGTGTACCTTTTATTTTATACTTTTAGACTGTATGATTGTTATAAGGTTTCACATGCTTCAACAGACAGACATAGATAAATTCATATTCCACACTGGAAATCTACCTGTCAAGCAAATTGTAGTTGTATCTGACTGCCCGTTCACATGCAGACATCTGTACTATCTCACTGAATTTCAGCCTTTTTTTTTTCTTTTTTTTTTCTTTTTTTCTGGTACCTACATATAAACATTCCCTATATATTCTCAAAAATATACTATATACATATAGATATATACAAAATTTTGTTAGCATCTTGTTTTCTGGGTGTTATGTATTCCTTCCCAACTTCAAACCTTTAATCTTTTTGGCAAGCATGTGATCCATTTTAATTTTCTATTTCATTAAGTAGAAATACTACATAGTAAGAGATTTAGATAAGCGAAGTAACTCAGAATATATCCTTTTGTTCTGCCTTGGAACTGTCCCAGCTAATCCATGCAGTTTTCCCATATTTTTACATATCCGTGCATTCTTGAGGCTCTGTTCTGTATTTGTGTCCTCTTTCTTTCTTAAAAGCATGTTGAAAAGACTAAAATCAGAGATGAGTGTGAAGGACAGAAATTGATACTTCATAAGCTCAGGATGCATCCCCTATGGAATTCTTTCAGTTTGGTTTAAATCCTTCCTTCCTAGTTATTTTAAGCAGAGAAAATGCACACAGCTGGCTTTTGTTTAAGGTGGGAAGCAAGCCATGTATTTGTGTATTCTGTTTCTTTCTACATGGTTCAAATTAATATGCATGAGGAGGCTCAGCCTCCTTCTGTTTTTTGTTTCAAGTAGGAATAAGATAGGAAATCAGTGCTATCTGTGGAGATGAAGCTGATATTTTAGCAAAACTGACATAGGGAAGAGTTAAAATCAGTCATTTGCTTCCATCAAACTCAATATAATATATATATATTATATTATATTATATAGATAGTATTTTAATTTTACACATTGTTGTACTCTGGAAGTAATTTCTCCGTTTCTAGTGCTTTGATGAAAGACTGTGTGTGAGTGTGTGTGATATTACTGTTACACAGACTGGAGGCAAGGGAATGAAGCATCATTGATTTGCTGCTACACTGTCTTTTTCTATTTAATTAGATCTGAAAAATTGTTTTGAAAAATACACTGTATTAAATCATTTGAGGACAAACTTCTCTGAGGATTTTATGAAGTTATTAATGTGCGTATGTTAAGGGCTCTCATTAAAAATAGTCTTTCTAGATTTGTATGAAAGCACCACTTGAGTATGATTCTCCAATTTCCTAATTCCTCCCTAAAAACAGATAAGGAAACAGAGTGTGTATGTAAGTATACATCAATAAATAAGAATTAGATAGATCAATCTATTTCATACCCCTTGAGTAAATTAAAAATAAATTAACTTAAATGTAAATTACAGCATTTCCTGTACCTTCTTAATTGTATGTAGAGTGTATTAATGTCATTTGAAGTGGTAAGAAATGGGGAGAAAAGGTAAATTTTTCTATTTTGAAAAATGAAAATGTTGAAAGTAAGAAGTGAGAGAGAAGAATGAAGGCTGGTTGTTAAACTGTTATTATGTCATATTTTCTCAAATAGTTAAAAAAATTGAGGAATTGTCTCAAAATTCTCATGTTAAAAAAACCAAAGGGATTGAAAGGGACCTCTGGAGATCATTGAGTTCAACCATTCTGCTAAAGCAATTACCACACAGTAGGCTATGCTGGAAAGCACACACGTGTTTTTACGGTCTCCAGGAAGGAGACTCCAAAACCTGCACAACTTCTTCCAGTGCTGTGTCACAATAAAGTAACAAATTTTTTCCTCATCCTCCAGGGCCTTAATGAGTTTTGCAGCCCTCCACTGGACTCTCTAGAATAGTTAACTTGTCGTCCACCAAAATTCCTGGGTCCTTCTCTACAGAGATTCTCTACAGCAGGTCAGCCCCCAGCCTGTACTGATTCTTGTGATTACTCCTCCCCAGGTGTAGGAGCCCTATGATTTTCCAGGTCCTCCTTCCTGCACTTTCTGAATACTGGCATTGGCTCACATCCGCTCCTAGTGAATCACCTGTGCTCCCCATGACCTTTCAAAAAACGGTAGAGAAAACTTTGGCGATCACTTCTGCCAAGTCCCTCAGCACCTGTGAGTGCATCCACTTGGGGTCTGTGGCTTTGAGTATGTTGAGCTTACCTAAACAATCTCTGACCAGATCCCTCTGACCAAGAGGGAGCTTTCCTATTCCCAGACTCTCTCTTATCTCCAGGAGCTGGAATTCCCAAGGGGCAGTCTTAGGGGTGGAGACCAAAATAGGGCCCTACTTTTGTGAGCTACTAGAGACCAAGGTGTCTCCCTCTCAGTGTTGTCCACTACTGGAATATGATTATTAAGCCTCCTGTCAACCTCTGTCTCAGTGCCTCTAATATACACACAGCCTTTTGAACTGCTTCCTGCAAATCAGACACTTTCTGGAACAGGACTTCCACCTGTTCACACCTTGTGCCATACTTATCTTGTCACCGGGAGAAGGTTCAAGGCACTCAGCGTAACCTGCTATCTGAACCTTTCTTGCGATTTCTGTCTGGGTGGATGCAGACAGAAATCTCTCCCAGTTTCCTTTACCTTCCAGAGCCCTAACACATGGGTTACCTCCATGTCTGTCCCTGAGGAGGTCAGAGTTGGCTCTCCTGAGATCCATTGTCACAGTCCTACATACTGCTTTGCTTCTTCCAGGAAAGATTCTTAAATTTACTGTCTTGTGCTTACTGCATCAGAGACTGTACCCTAACCTTCATAACTTTCTTATTTGTACTTATTCAATCCACTATAAAGGGGAAATAAAGCAAATGTTACTTTCTGTCATTTTGGTTTGATATGGTACTCAGTCTGTGTAAAATTCTGAACTCTGAAATTAATGATTATTCAAGCATGTAATACATCGATTTTAAGAAAAGAATGATACTCTTGTGATGTTTATCACAGCATTACGAGGTTGATCCATTCAACTCAGTAAATGTGGAACTTTTTCTGCTCTGAAAAAAAAAAAAAATAAATAAAAATGAGGGAAGTAATTAAGTAATTGTATAACCTGTGGTCATCTTTTGTTACCTATCACACTCCTTGTACACCTTCCTGTTATCCACCTTACAAACTTTTTATATTTGTTAAATTATATGTCAGGGTTCTTTTCAGTGTCATTCTTTTTTCCTGGTATTTCAGTAAACTATACATGTGAAAGACAATTATTAATACAGGTGTGCTTTTTAAGGGCATGCTTTACCTATCTTAATAAAGAGTTAAAAAGATTTGGTCTTGACAACTGAATATGTGTCAGTCTTCAATAAAGAAGGGGAAGTGGAAATCTGATGGTTTACTGGAACTCAAGAAATACTTAATGTTCCTCATGTTAAAGTAATTTATGCAAAATTGGTTTGCTGGAGAAAAGGAAATGAACTAAACATTAAGATCAGAGTTCTGTTAGTTCTTTATGATTAATTTAACTGGTATGACAGTATTGCATATAAGCCACACTTTTGCTCTCATTTAAATCACAATTATCTTAATGGATCCTGTTAATTTGAACAGAATTATTATAGGATTGCAGTTATGTAACAGAACAAAGTATGAACCAAACTTCTCAATGGCATTGAGATAACTGCTTAAGATATTATTTGTATTTGTTTTGGCAGCAGCAACAACAACAACAAAAAAGAATACAATTAAAATCAAATCACATTAAAGAGCAGTAGTATGTCATTGTGTGGTAAACTCTTATTTCCTAAAAATACTCAATTATTAGGAAATGGTGAAGTGTATCTATCTGTGAACCCTTAGTGCAGAGCTTTCTCAATTCATTTTAGATCTCATCTCCTCACTGTAGGGGGAAATGGCAGGAGGGGGGGGAGGGGGGGCGGTGGGAAGCATATCTTAATGTCTGTATGTCTGTGACACCATGACACTAAGACTACAACTACCTGAAAGAAGGTTGTGCTGAGGTGGAGGTCAGCCTCTTCTCTCTTTTACCTATTGATAGGATGAGAGGGAATGGCCTTAAGTTGGATCAGGGGAGATTCAGGTTGGATTTTAAGAAAAAACTGTTCTCTGTAAGTGTGGTCTGATACTGGAATGGGCTGTCCAGGGAGGTGGTTGAGTCATCATCCCTAGAAGTGTTCAAGAAACAGTTAGATGTTGTACTAAGAGACACGGCTTAGTGGGAAATATTGGTGATAGGTAGACAGTTGGAATGGATGATCTTGGAGGTCCCTCCCCTTCCCTGCCCTGCCCTGCCCTTTCTTCATCGTTATTTTCTTCACAGAAATTTTAAACAAACATCATTTGAGTTAATTATTATTTTAATAGGAAAACTTTTGACTGTGTTCACTTTGTGATTAAAAATAGAAATATCTGAAAGCACCCCTCTGCATTTTCCAATATCTATAAAACCATTGCCTGGAGTATGAAGTCTGTGTGTTGGCACAGTAAGAATAGAGAAACATTTTGTTCTAAGTTCTCTATAGAGATTTTGTATATATTTTAATCAAAGGAAAACAAGAATCTTTGGCAGGATCCCTACAAATAAAATTTGTCAATCTTTTGTTTTCATTGTGCTCTATTTTTATTTCTTTCCTTTCCTTTTCCCTTTCTTTCCCTTCCCCTCCCTTTCCTTCCATTTTCAAATGGACATGGATTATAAGTATAACCTCAAAATAACTTAAAGCATATGGGTTTTTTTGTTCTGTTTTACAGTTTTGGAAAAAAAATAATTATATATATATATATATATATATAAATCTATAATAAAGAAGAAGCCTTTGAATAAACAGACGTGTTCCATGCTTATAGCATTTTCTTGTTTTATCATTCCACTGACTTTTTTTTCTAGCTACGGTATTTTGAACCATTTAACTTTCATGGCTGTTCTAATTATATCCATCAAATGTGATGTGAGCTTAATTGAATTTTAATAGCACAGTAACTCCTTGTTTAGCAGCAAGTTTAACGGAGTGTAATTTAGTTTTGATAAAGTATGAAATGCCAGATCCAACTACTAAATAATTGCTGGAAGTGCATTAAAAACTCATGCCTTGAATAGCATTGCCGTTCTGAATGACACTGCCATTCAGAATCCATCTAAATCAAACCAGAGGATAGCTTTGTATATGCACAGGATAAAGAAGAAACAAGTATAAACATGTTCAGTAAAACCTAACTGAAAATAAGCTTTGGTTTTGTTTTCTAGTTTAAAAGGGTTTTTTTTGTGTTTTTATTGTCGTTGTTGTTTTTTATATGTCTCATGAGTTACAAAGAGAACAGAGAGTTTTCAAAACGCCTTTGGATGAGCAAATGCATTCTGAAAAAGAATCTACCAGCCATTGAGAAACGTCTTGAGAATTATATATACTTCTCTTGACCAAAGATAAAATATTTGCCATAAGAAACATATTGAATATAAATAATTGATGGGCAGAATGAATGAAAGTGCATTTTAATCAGAATGTCACAAGGGGAAAAAACAATGTAAACAGAATGTGCACAACAGATCAGACAGAACCAGACATACTGTATGATTGGACCAATCCCTACCCATCAGGCTATGTATTTTCAAGACAGCATATGTCTCAACACATTTGGAATACTCTGACTGATGAATATGACAAAAAATAATGTGAGAAACTAGGGTATGCTTCAGCACTTGATAGGAAAAAGTAACAAATACATTAAAATCAATCCAAATGTAATTAAAATTTTGTTTCTTTTTACACTCAAGTAAATAAGAAATTTGAACACAAAAATAAAAGTCAATATATTGTTAATATAAGGAAAAAAAAAAAACCCACAAAAAAACATAAATTGGAATTAAATGATTGATGTTGGGCAGTTATAGGAATGGCAAAGCAAATGAAATTGTCTTTGTGTCCAAGCAGCCACTGGCGAAGACTACTGGCATTCAGCATAAGAGACTGAAAGTCAGTACATTTTTCTCACTTCGGAGAAAAACCTACTCACAAAACTGTAATGTTTTCTGCAATATTGCAGAGTGCATGCATTCGTCTTTCTTGCACAAGGAAGAGTACCTAGTTGCTCCACTTGTGGTATAGCCTTACTGGAGATGTAGCCCTGCTACTCAACATAGTTACTTTTCTAATGAAATAAGTGGAGTAAGTCAAAAGAATAAACATAATCTCAGTTTGCATTTCCTTATAGTTTAATCACTGTGTCATCTGAGAACTTCTGCATCAAGTCATTTTTCTAACACGTTTCTGTCTGGGAAGTGATTCTAATCCACTGATACTCTAAGTGGAGACAGATCGTTATTGTGTTAGCTGCCAAGGCAATGAACAACAAGTTTACAGAAACATTTTGAAACTTGCTTAATCTATGAGTAACAATCAAATTCAAAAAATGAATGAAAGCATGTTTCTGTAGAGTAATATAATTAAATAGAATGGAAATTTTTTCAGAAGAATAAAATATAGGGATATTATCTAGGGATTCCATTTTGTTTTTAAAATGCAGTGGTTTTAAAACTTCTGAGGAAACTGAACAATAGGTTACATCGCATTTGAATGGAACAATCATAAAATAGCAGAACAATATTTTTCGTGAATCAAGAGAAGAAGTCTACAAGAAACAAGTGAGATTCATTGCATATGGAATATGTGTTTCTATATTTGACTATAGTTTTCTGAAGTACTTAAGGGAGCTGGAGAAATGACTTAAGAGATTTGAACATGTTAATAATTGGGAAGGGGAGGGGAGTGTGTTGAGGGAAAAAAGATTTTGAAACTTCAGATTGTCATGGAGTTGTCTAGATCAATCTGTGTCCGTGACAGGGGAGGGGGCAGTAGGCCCGTGGCTCCCCAGCCCCCTCGACAAATGAGAAGGAAAAAGGGAAAGGGGTAGGGAGATGGGAACTCAAGGGAACAAACAGAGCAGCGGTAACGATCTGAGGAGTAAAACTTATTTACTAACTATGATATCGGAATGCAAGATAACACACTATAATACAATATAATTAGAATCAAAACAAATAAATCAAATATAATGAGAGAGAGAGGTTTCTGAAGACCAAGAAGCCTACTTTGAAGTTGAAGGCACCGCGGCTTGGAAGCACACCCACACCCACTGCCAGGCAGTCAGAGAGAGAGAGAGAGAGCGTCGCTTCCATGACGTATTTTCCCTCTCTGACCACGAGGTCCCCTGGGATGTGTAGTACTTCTTCTCTGTGCTCCACATGATGTTATGATGTGGAATACCAATAGCAAAAATTACAAAACCATGACACAGATCTGTAGGAAAGCAGGGTAAGGTAAGCAGAATTTCTTCTACCATAAGAGAAGAACAAGCCCAAGACAACCTCATGAGAATGAACGTCTACGGTTTTATAAACCCAGATGACATGTATCCCATGGTCCTTAAGGAACAGGCTGATGTGATTGCCAAGATACTCTCCTTCATATTTGAAATTCGTGGCTATCAGGCAAAGTCCTACGTGAATGTGAAAAGAGAAACCGTGTTGCTATTCTTAAAAAAAGTAAGTAACTCAGAAAGTAAGACCTGGGGAGCTACAGGCTGGTAAGCATCAGAATTGTGCCTGGAAAGATTATGGAACAGATCATCATAGAAGATATGTTAAGGCACATGTGAAATTAGGACATGATATGAGACAGTCAGCAGGGTTTTACCAAGGTCAGATCATACCTGATCAATTTGGTGACTTTTTGTAGAATGATGGCATTGGTGGACAAAGGAAGGGCAACCGATGTAGTCTACCTGAATTCTTGCAAGGTTTTTTGCATGCTTCTGTACTACATATTTATCTTTAAATTGGAGTGATAAGGATGCAAAGAGTGGACAATTCTGTTGATAATGAGTTGATGTGATGGTTACAGAAAGAGGGCTGTAGTCAATGATTTTATGTCCAGGTGGTATTCACTTATAGGTAGTACCTACCAGGGTCGATCTCAGGACTGGTATTCTTCAACATCTTTATCAATGATCTAGACAGTGGGATGAAACTCTTCATCGGCAAATTTGCAGATGACATCAAGCTGAGTAGTGCAGTTGATATGAAAGAAGGAGGGAATACCTTTCAAAAGGACTTAGAAGTTCAAGTGCAAGGAA
This sequence comes from Alectoris magna, assembly GCA_030625065.1. Classification (NCBI taxonomy): domain Eukaryota; kingdom Metazoa; phylum Chordata; class Aves; order Galliformes; family Phasianidae; genus Alectoris; species Alectoris magna. Next base: position 46,681,459 of record CM060564.1, read on the forward strand.
GGAGGCAGAATTTTACATGCTCTGATAATGAGAGGACAAGGGGAAATGAGTTTAAACTAAAAGAGGGGAGATTTAGATCAGATATGAGGGAGAAATTTTTCAGTCAGAAAATAGTGAGGTGCTGGAACAGGCTGCCCAGAGAAGTCATGGTTGTCCTATCCCTGAAATCATTTGAGGCCAACTTGGATGGGCATTTGGCAAAATGATCTAGTGCCTGATTTAGTGTTTGGCAACCCTGATCATGGCAGAGGGATTGGAACTTTATTATCTTTAAGGTCTTTTCCAGCCCATGTCATTCTATGTTTCTGTGAACAATAGTATGTAATGGCAGCAAGCCTTTGTTTTTAACATATTATATTCATGGAAAAAAATATTGACTATTTCTGACATGTTCTGTTATGCTTATGGTAAAACACACACTCTCTATTTCCGTTCACAGAATCATAGAATCTTAGAATCACAGAATCAAGGTATCACTGAATCACAGAATCAAGGTATCGCTGAATCACTGAATCATAAAATCATATTATCATAGAATCATAGAACAGCTTGGATTGGAAAAAACTTTAAGGATCAAGTTCCAACACCCCTGCCACAGGCAGAGTTGCCAACTACTAGAACAAATACTAGATCAGATTGTCCAGGGCCCCTTCCAACCTCGCCTTAAGCACCTCCAGGAACAGGGCATCTGCAGCCTCTCTGGGCTGCCTGTTCCAACATCTCATCATTCTCTCTGTAATAAAACCTTCCCCAGACATGTAATCTGAATCTCCCCTCCTTTAGTTTAAAACCATTCCCCCTTGTCCTATCACTGTCTACCTTTGTAAAAAATTGATTTCCCTCATGTTTATAAATTCCCCTTAAATACTCAGAGGCTACATTGAGGTGTCCCCACAGCCTTCTCTTTTCTAGGCTGAACAAGCCCTGTTCTTTCAGTCTGTATTCATGGGAGAGGAGCACTGGCACTCTGATCAACTTAATGAACCCCTCTGGACACTCTCCAAAAACTCCTCATCTTTCCTGCATTAGGTTTATTTCTTTCTTTTTTTTTCTTTTTTTTTTTTTTTTCCATTGTTGTCTTTTATGTTTGTTTCTTTCATTTATATAGAATCTACACAGTGCTTTCAGTTTTATCAGCATTTATGAAGCTGAGTCAGCTGTTTCTCTAGATTTGAAAACAAAGGTCTTAAATGCCTCTTAATAAAAGGAGAATCTCAAAATTGCCATTGGAAATCACAAAATGTTTTCCATTCCCCTATCAAATAATTCTAATAAATGTTAGATGTTATATTACTCAGATACTAAAACGTGTTCATTTCTATGATCATAGCTGAATAGAAAGGTGAACTTTTTATAGGTTTTAGCAGTATTACTGAAGTTGCAAACACCCAGAATATGAATTTAGTCCAGAAGTAGCAATGCAGTCTCAGACTGAGTGACACTGTGCTCCCCATATTCACTCCCTCCTACTTTCCCTCCTTCCCCCAGTCCTCTTCCTTCAACTCCCTTCTTTGGACTGGCCCAGCTCACATGGTTCTGCACAGGAAGACAGTGAACATCAGGACTGATAATACTCTAGCTGGAACAGATTAACAACCATAAACCTATGTCAAGCTGGAGTCTGAAAGAACTGATAACAGGCCCTTGCTTCAACAGCTGAGGACCAATTGAGCATGCACCTGAAAGACGACCTATAAGTCAGTCATCTTACCCCCATAAATTGTGAGCATCCCAAGAGCTCCCTTCAAGATCTGCACAGCAGCTGACTGCACAACAGGATCTCCCCTTGCGCAGGGGCATGTCTTGAGGTTACATCTGAGCAGAAATCCCTTACAGCTTGACAACAAGATGCCTTGCAAATACAGATTCTCAGTAAGTGACTAATAGTTTCTTTTAGACACTGTTAACCTCACTAATATCTCATTTTAGATTGACTGTAAGCTTTGTTAACTTCACTAAGATAATAATCCTTAGACGTAAACTGTTGACCAAGTGTGGGACTAGGAACGCTAGTAGATTCAGCTGCACGCAGTCTCTGTGCCTCCCATGGTTGAAAGAGTTTAGAAATCAAGGAGATCCACTTTTGACTCAATGGGAGGGCCTCATGAACGTGTGTGTTTAACCCTCCCCTCTATGCTGTAAATCATCAAGTGTATCCAGTCATCTTGAATCTTGTGAAGTCTTTGTCTTAGTTAAAATCAAGATTTATTAAATCATTATATTGTATCCATAATATATCAATAAATATTTTCTAGCTTCTCTCCTATGAGTGCAATGTAGTGTAGACATTTTCCAACTGTGATAGACAGTGAATGCATGATATTAGCAATATTAGAATCATAAAATAAAAAAAAAAAAAACTTTCTAAAGGACAGTGAGAATAAAAACAACCTTTATAAGGGTATTTTTTTCAGCAATCTGCTTAATGAATTTCTGGAGGCAGAAACTTGTCTTCTTTCCAGTAACTATGTTGGCTGAAATTCATTCAATTGGCAAAAATCTGGTATTGCTAGTCATTACATGAATCAAGACAGCACAACTTGGCAACAGCTAAACCGACTCTTCAGACTTCATATACAGAAGGCTATAGACCTCACTTCCATCTGGAAATTATGTAAGAACTACATTCCCAGTTCTCAAACCATATATTAAATCATAGATTTAGATCCTATTTCAGAAACTCTTTCAGTTCACCTGTATTTACCAAGGTCAGATCTCTCTAAATCCTCATGTTATACAATTACATCCTTTTATTTATTTATTGTTATTATTATTTTTTTTTCAGAGCAGAAAAAGTTCCACATTTACTGAGTTGAATGGATCAACCTCGTAATGCTGTGATAAACATCACAAGAGTATCATTCTTTTCTTAAAATCGATGTATTACATGCTTGAATAATCATTAATTTCAGAGTTCAGAATTTTACACAGACTGAGTACCATATCAAACCAAAATGACAGAAAGTAACATTTGCTTTATTTCCCCTTTATAGTGGATTGAATAAGTACAAATAAGAAAGTTATGAAGGTTAGGGTACAGTCTCTGATGCAGTAAGCACAAGACAGTAAATTTAAGAATCTTTCCTGGAAGAAGCAAAGCAATATGTAGGACTGTGACAATGGATCTCAGGAGAGCCAACTCTGACCTCCTCAGGGACAGACATGGAGGTAACCCATGTGTTAGGGCTCTGGAAGGTAAAGGAAACTGGGAGAGATTTCTGTCTGCATCCACCCAGACAGAAATCGCAAGAAAGGTTCAGATAGCAGGTTACGCTGAGTGCCTTGAACCTTCTCCCGGTGACAAGATAAGTATGGCACAAGGTGTGAACAGGTGGAAGTCCTGTTCCAGAAAGTGTCTGATTTGCAGGAAGCAGTTCAAAAGGCTGTGTGTATATTAGAGGCACTGAGACAGAGGTTGACAGGAGGCTTAATAATCATATTCCAGTAGTGGACAACACTGAGAGGGAGACACCTTGGTCTCTAGTAGCTCACAAAAGTAGGGCCCTATTTTGGTCTCCACCCCTAAGACTGCCCCTTGGGAATTCCAGCTCCTGGAGATAAGAGAGAGAGTCTGGGAATAGGAAAGCTCCCTCTTGGTCAGAGGGATCTGGTCAGAGATTGTTTAGGTAAGCTCAACATACTCAAAGCCACAGACCCCAAGTGGATGCACTCACAGGTGCTGAGGGACTTGGCAGAAGTGATCGCCAAAGTTTTCTCTACCGTTTTAAAAGGTCTTGTTGGGGACCTGTATTCCCCAGACTTGGTGGTCAGTCTTGTTCAACGTCTTCATTGGTGACCTGGGTAAAGTGACAGAATGCACCCTCAGCAAGTTTGCTGATGATGCAAAGCTGGGAGGAGCGGCTGATACATCAGAAGGCTGTGATGCCATTCAGTAAGGCCTGGACAGGCTGATGAGTTAGGTAGAGAGGAACCTATGTGGTTCAATAAAGAGAAGCACAGACTTCTACACCTGGGGAGGAGTAATCACAAGAATCAGTAGAGGCTGGAGGCTGACCTGCTGTAGTGAATCTCTGTAGAGAAGAACCTGGGTATTCTGGTGGATGGATGGCAAGTTAACTGCTTGAGAGAGTCCAGTGGAGGGCTGCAAAGATCGTTAAGGCCCTGGAGCATCTCACATCTCCCTTATAGTGAAAATTGAAGTTGCCCGGAGAGGTTGTGGAGTGTCCTTCTCTGAAAATACTAAAAACCTGTCTGGTTACTTTCCAGCATGACCTACTGTAGGGCAATTGCTTTAACAGAAGGTCTGGACTCCATGACCTTCAGAAGTTCCTTCCAATCCCTTTGAAGATGTGATTATTATTATCTTGGATACAAATTCTATACTATGGATGATTATAACAAAAATGAGAACTTCCACAACAAAAATAACGTAACAATTCTAATGGGCAAACAGCAGATCATGCACAAAGTAAGTTATCATGTTTAATTTTCCAGGGTTTTGCTTTGATTTTCCAGGGTTCTGGTTAATTAGCCTATTAGAATATCTATTTCTCCTTTCATCTTCTCGTGGTTCATTTTCATATTTCATATTTCATATAAAAGTAGTATTTTTTGTTAATATTGCTAAGATTTATGGCATTGTTAATATATTTTACCATACAATCCTCAAATGTTTTATGATGGACCTATGCTTTATGATATAAGCCGAAGCATGAAAATATCAAGAGTGATTATTTATAGACATCCTTTCTGATATGGCCAGTGCCCAGTGCTATCACTAAAAATATATGGGAATCCGACAGTAATGTGTAACACATGTGGGTTTTTGTTATTGTTTTTATTGCTTTTTTTTTTTTTTTTTTTTTTTTTTTTTTAAGCTTCGGTAGTGTAATCTGAAATGAGATAATTGAGTGATTGTCTTGCTCCAATTTATAGGAAGGAGAGGAGGTTCTTTGATTTATGTATACCCAATGTGAGATTAAGAAACTACGGTTCAAATGTTGGTCTGATCAGTTTATTACAAGTCTTAATCAATCAGGGAGATAGGGAGGGGAGGCTGGTGACTGTTACGAATTAGGGTGGTGGGGAAGGGAATGCAGGAAATAGGACAGATAAGAAAGAAGAAAGAATTGTGTAAAGCGGGGATAGTCACCATCAGGATCCAGCAGCATCCCACAGCATGCCATTCCAATGGTCTGAGGCAAAAGCGCACGGGGAGCAGCAGGGTGGCCAGACTTAGGCAGCAAGCAGGTATAGCAACAGAGCAAGTCCAGGAGGAAGAGGCAGGTCTCAGGTAGCAAGCCCAGGAGAGTCTCTCAGCAGACAAGTATCACATCATGAGGCATCTGATGCCAGACACTTACCCTCAGGCTTGTTGGTCCCTTTTTTACCCTTCTTCTGCCAAGGTGGAATTCCTGGGACCTTGGATCAATGCCTTCTGAGATGGCTATCTCCTGCAAGATGAACCCACACAAAAGACTGCTTCTCGGACAGTAAGTGCAGCTTATCTCTCTCTTGTTGCCCCTAGCAACATCTTCAGACAAAAGATTTCACCAGCTTTGACCAGGATTTGACTGGACTTGACCATCTGTGTCCTTTAGGCAAAGGAGTTCTCAACCCTTGCCTGGGACTTGCTTGGACTTGTCCTCAGCAAGATTTGAGACAATGGTATGACCTGCAGAACAGCACTCAGACTCACAAGAGTCAGAATGTAAGGTAGTTTATTTAAGGTGTATACACTGGCATACTGAGGGGCTTGCGCCGTCCCAATTGCACAACTAGTGTTTCTCAAGCAGTCATATTTATACCATTCAAAATGCACACTCATGATTCCATAAAGCAAGTATTGCTAACTCACTCTAGACAGTGGGTTGTCCTATGCTAATTCCTTGAATGTTTTCTTGTTTTTCACTCCTTCTTGGACATGCGCAGTGTATAGTCAAGTCAGTTTGAATGAGTTTTCCTTTATGGTGATTGGTCCATTTTCTTATCTGAAGGTTTCAGGTCTGGAATTCCAAGAGCATTCTGCAATGCGCTATTGATAAGCGAAAGCCTTGCCGCCATTCTACCAAACTCCTCCCAAGTCCTGCCTATTCCTAGTAATCCCCTCCCCAAACTCCGCCTAAACTCCCCCAAGTCCTGCCTATTCCTAGTAAGCCACACACCAAACTCCACCTCTGAAGTAAGGGTTCCTCCCTTCTTTAATTTCTATGCAATTGAAGTGAGGGCTCCCCCCTGTACATGTACAAGGGGCCCCCCTGTGCAACCCTCGTGTACGGGGATCAATCCTAGGGTTTCTACCTCTACTCAGGTACAAAAGAATAATCTCTTACAGTGATCAGTGTGGATACTTTTTCACAATATTTTATGCAATTGACAAAAAAGGAGATTGTGTTAAACAAATTGGTGCATTTGCAAAGATTTTAATAATGTCAGTATTCTCTCAGAAATGACCAGCTTCTTCCAAAAAAAACAAAAAAAAACAAAAAAAAAACCCCAATATTTGCATCTGATAGAAAACTCTTAACTAAATAGCTCAGCGAATTAGAAAATGATAAACACAACACAGAATAAATAATTATTTTCTTTAGAAAACTGCGGGAGTGGCACAACCAATTTTGTTTGTTATTTGCTGTGAAATAGTCTCATAAACAACTACCATGAGATATTTCATATATTCTTTTATGTCTAATTAAGAATAAACACATTCTTCCATATTTGCCTTCAGAAAGGTTCTAATATAACCAGACTCCTGTACCTGTTTTTTTATAAAGCTTTAAGAATCAGACATTTTTAAATTTTTCATCAGTTCATCATATTCAAATTAGGTTAAACAACAAATAAGAAAGTTGCCATGAGATATGGAGAGATAGAAAAATATGTTAATATTCAGGACTCATTTCTTTGGAAAAAAAACAGGAAATTAATTCAAAATAAAATGTACACATGAAAGAAAAATACTCATAGACAAGTATTTGAATGCATTGTCTTAATAAGCAGCTCTCCCATCATTATAGCACTATTTCTTATATCTATACTCATAAAAAAATATGACAGAGGCTGTTCTGGGGATCTCGGTCAGTTGTTGCTCCCATGGAATTCGAAACTTTCCTGATAATCTTACATTAGCACAAGCTGAGGGGTGAATATTAACTAGGTTGCTTCTTCTTCTGTCACACAATATGCAGAGAATACAGGTAGTGGGAATGCAAATACATCTCACTAGTCCAGAGAGAAAGGATGAGGATAGTATGTTCCTTAAGAGATTATTTGGAAAGATCTTCATAGCTGCTGATGAACCCCAGAGCATACACTAGTTTTTTAGTGTTAAGCTAGGTGATTAGCTTACTTAGGAGGACTTGCTTCAAGCTCATGCCTCTACCTATTTTATCTCACTGCTGGTAATCTACTATACATATATGCCTAACATCCGAACTCCAAAAACAATTAAAATTTATCTCTTTGTCTTGAGAGTATTGATTAATTAATTTGCCCATGTAGTAAATAGCTTTTCTGCATTCTTTGCAAAATATACTTGCAAATGAAGACCACAGTACTCACAGTTTACAGGAAGAAGATATGTTTCAGAATGTCTTTCCCTATTGGACATTTTAGGACATTGACCTAAATTCTATCTGCTAATTACTATGAAATTCTTTTAAATATGCAATTATTAATTAAGAGCAAACACGAAAGATAACAAATAAAACCGAGTTTCCAGTTTGAACTCCTACTGTGATAGATCATACTATGTAATAACTATGTACTTTTGTTCCCAGGAAGATGAACTTCTAAGTTTTCAGTGTCACATCCATCAAAATTCCATGGAAAATAATTATTTTGAGTGTAAGAATTTATTTTACCAAACTTACATTGAGAAGAAAAGGTATAAACTGTGGCCTTTCAAACATTCTTTGATCCTCTTAATAGAGAGTGAGAAATAAGAGAGAGGGCAACAGATAAAGAGGTTAATTGCCAGTTTTCAAGCTCATTAGCTACCTTTGAGGACCTTGGAAGGGAAAAGACAAACTCCTAGCTAGATAATTCTACCTTGCTGATTGATTGCTAGCATCAGAGTAGGGCTAAGCTTTGCCAGCAACCTTTCTGAATGTTAGGAGACAATCTTTCCACTGTACTAGTTTGAAGATGCTGGATGAATTTCAAATTATCAGTTATTAGTCAGTGACAGGTATTCAGTGCTGGCAATGAGTTGCTGGCACAACCTGGTCGCTTTTCATAGAATCATTGAAAAACCAAGGTTTGAAAGGACCTCCAAGATCATCCAGATCAATCATCCACATATCATGAATATGTCCCATTAAACCATGTCCCTCTGTACAACATCTAAATGTTCTTGAACACCTTCTGGGACCGTGACTCAACCACCTCATAGATCATCTTATTCCAGTGCCTGACCACTCTTTAGGAGAAAAAGATTTTCCTGACATCCAACCTGAATCTCCCCTGGCACAACTTGAGGCCATGTCCACTCATCCTATTGTTAGTTACAAGGAAGAAGAGGTCAACTCCACATCAACAGAATCTCCCTTCAGGTAGTTGTAGAGAGCTATAAGAACCTCTGCTTCTCCAGACTAAATACTCTCAGTTCCCTCAGCTAGTCCTCGTAAGACCTGTGCTCCAGACCCCTCACCAGCTTCTCTGCCCTTCTCTGAACATGATACAAGGCCCTAAAGTCATTCTTGTAATGAGGAGCCCAAAACAGAACACAGTACTTGAGGTGCAGCCTCAAAGGGGCTGAGTGCAGAGGAATGATAGCTTCCATGTTCCTGCTGGCAACACTATTTCTGATACAAGCCAGGATGCCATTTGGCCTTCTTGGCCACCGGGGACAATGCTGGCTTTTGTTCAGCCAAGCATCAGCCAACACCTCCAGGTCCATTTCTTCTATACAGTCTTCTAATCACTTTACCCCAAGCCTGTAGCATTGTCTGGGATTGTTGTGGCCAAAGTACAGGACCTGGCACTTGTTCTTGTTAAACTTCATTCCATTAGCCTCAGCCCAGCTATCCAGCCTGTCCAGATCCCTCAGTAGGGCATTCCTACTCCCATGTAGATCAACACTTCTTTCCAGGTAGGTGTCATCTGCAGATTTACTGAGGGTACATTCAACATCCTCATCTAGGTTATCAGTACTGATATTGAACACAGATGGCTCCAGTACTGACCCCTGGGAAACACTGCTCGTAACAGAGTCTGGGAAATGGAGAGCTTCTCTCTGGTTGAAGAGGATGTGATCCGGGTGTGTCTAGGTGGGGTCAATGTGCACAAATCCACGAGCCTTGGTAGGATGCATCCACGTGTGCTGAGGGAGCTGGCAGAGGTGATTGCCAAACTGCTCTCTATTATCTTTTACAAGTCTTGGAGAACAGGAGAGGTGCCTGAAGACTGGAGAATAGACAATATCACTCCAGTCTTCAGAAAGGGCAAGAAGGAAGATCCAGGAAACTACAGGCCCGTCAGTCTCACTTCTGTCACTGGAATCGTGATGGAACAGCTTGTTCTAGATGCCATCTCCAAGCATTTGGAGGAGAAGAAGGTCATCAGGAATAGTCAGCATGGCTTCACCAAGAGAAAGTCATGCTTCGACAACCTTGTGGCCTTCTATAATGGCACCACCAGCTGGGTAGATGGGGTGAGAGCAGAGGATGTTGTCTACCTTGACTTCAGTGAGGTTTTTGATACTGTCTCCCATTACATCCTGATAATGAAGCTGAGAAAGTTTGGGATAGAGGAGAGAACAGTGAGATGGGTTGAAAATTGGCTGACTGGCTGAGCTCATAGGGTGGTGATTGGCAGTGCAGAGTCTGTTTGGAGACTAACGGTGTTCTGCAGGGGTCCATGCTGGATACAGTCTTGTTCAATATCTTCATTGACAATCTTGATGAGGGGATAGTGTCCACCCTCAGCCTACCTGTGCAGCCTGGTCTGGGGAGCCTGCTTTGCAGGGGATTTGGACTCAATGATCCCTAGGGGTCCCTTCTAGCCCATACAATTCTGCAATTCTGTGATTCAGCAGTTCTGTGACCAGTTGCCAGCTAGATTTAATTCCGCATAGACTTAGTGTAATATTAGGTTTTGGGGAAAAAAAATACCCATTAATGAAAATAGAAATGAGAATGAAAGCCAATGAGCAGAAATAAGAATCAAAGAAATAGTAGAGGGGGAGTAAATATGTCTCTGTATCTTTAACCTTTGTAATAGTAGATAGCAGTGGGGCCTTGACAAAGTATGATAGCATCTCTCAACTGAAATTAAGTGAGAAATAACAATTTGAACTGTGTGATTTATTGATGTACAGTTCTCTGATGAGTTAATAAAATTGTGGCTTAATTAAATGATCTCACTCATGTCCCATCTTCCTTTCTGCATGACTGGTGTGATTCTCACCTCCTTCATTTCTCACTTAAAAAAGAATATATTACATTTGTATAATATGCTTCGCTTAAAAGCTTTCCAGAAATTATTAATCCATGAGACACTTTCTATGGAGAGTAGAACTGTAGCTATTTAAACTCATTTTGCATGTGAGTCAGACTTGAAAAAATAAATAAATTAGTATATATACACATAAAAAATATGAGGGTGCAGGAGTAACTTCTGGGAACAGGATGCGACCAACTAAAAAGGATTTTTTACAGATCTAGCCTTGCTAGATTTCTCTTGTGAGAAATGCCTATGGATTGTTAATAGCCATGAGGCATGCAGCCCTTTGGTTAGCTTTTCAGAAGACTACAAGAATGTTTTTCTTCCTTTGACATCTGACAGAAGTGTTAGGCAGGAAGTACACATTTTAATCTTCCTTCAACCTATCATCCACTATAGAACTTATATAGTTCTTGGATATATGTCTGTCTTATTTATGTAGACATTTTTTATTTTTTTTTTTTCTCCAAACCATTTCAGATTGGAAGATTTTTTTTTCCCCACTTTCTTTCATATCTCAGAATTAAGAATCAAGAAAACAGATAAAAATAAACATATATTACAAAACAGCAAACAAATTAGACAAACAGTAAAAGGTTTTTAAGGAACTCAGATGAAAGTATATATTTCTTCATGAGATGTAACATAAACTTGGTATCAGCACATTCAGTCACCAATATCTTTTCAGAAAGAGGAGATTTTGAAATAAAAAATCCCTTGAATTATTCCCCATAATAACAGGTCTTAAATCTAGGTATAAATGACTAAAAGTCTGTGAATTTACTGATGTTAAGAGTGGATGTGGAATGGAGACACTGCAGCATTAATATGGAATAATGGGGAAGAAATAGCGTAAAGACAGAAATAATTCATAGAGAATTGCAAGGCACTTTTAAATGAATGTATGGAGGTGAAAGAAATAACATGGCTCTGAAAATACGTAAATTCGTAGGTAGAGAGCATTGAATGTACTGAAAGTATGTATCAGTAAATGTATTGTGTTTCTGTGTTCAGAATGTGGTGCTTACAGAACTGTGAAAGATATATGCTTTTCTTGTTCAGAATTTTACATGGAACATGGGAATATTTTTCTCTTCCTTATTGCCTTGGGTATCTTCAATTCCAAAGTGTCCATACAAGTGCACTAGCTTATGGATGCTTTTTTTTTTTTTTTTTTTTTTTTATTTAAATGTGCTTTTTTGTTTGTTTGTTTGTCGGCTTGTTCGCTTGTTTTCTTTTCTCTTTGCCTACAAAGAGGGACAGCTTTAAGAAGAGAAATTGAGAGCAGTATACTTACTTGAAAAGAGTAAGTAGAATCAAGTAGTCAGATTCTGCTCAGTGGTAAAGAGACCCCTTTTTGAACTAAATAACTTTTCATTTCTTATGATTTAATTGGCGAAGTTCTAGGAGAAAATTGAAGAATGTGATGTATGCTAATAAAAAGTTGAAAAGGGTTAAAGGGACAGGCATAATGTAGACCAGTAGTTTTTAGGAGAGGATGAGAGATCAGACTGCTCATTACAAAGCAGGAAAAAAATATTTCCTTACTGGAAAAATACAGTAAAACCAGTAGATATATAAAGTTTGTAATGTCAATGGTTTGCATTGTTAGTGTCATTTTTGTTTAATGATTTGTTAAATTACTTTCTTAGCAACTCAGCTGTAAATTCTACAAACTCAAGAGTAGACGATACCAGCTTTTACAGAGATTGTCTATGTTTGCAAGACAAGAACTTCCTTGCTCTGAACTGCATTGAAAAAATGAAATGCCCTATTTGTGCATCTTGGATAAGCCTGTTCTTTTTGTCCTTCTGCACATAGCTCTCATTGGATCAGTTCAAAACAAATCTTCCAACCCAAGAGTATCACAATTTAACAGCTTCCATTTCAGGAGCTGGATTTGATGATCCTTGTGGGTTTTTTCCATCTCAGAATATTTTGTGATCTTGTATTCCACAGTCCTTGCAAACGGACTCTATCTGTTCTGAAGATAGAAGTTCACTTGGCGATATTATTAGCTATTTCCTGTCTTTAAGCTATTTGACTTCTAACAATGCTTACACATTAGGTCACAAATAATTAACCATTTTTACACCTCTGTATAGGAAAGGTATATAGGAAAAGTATAGGAAAAGTATTTTTACTGATGGGGAAACTCAGGTGTTTCAAGGCTCTATGACCTGAACATTTTACCTTATCTACAGCAAAACTGAGTATTTCAGCATCAGTATAGACTTCCAGATTTTGTGCAAACTGTCCTCAAGCTACACACACATGCATATACATACACACACATATTTGAAATCATTTGTTTGCTTGTTTCCTCATGTATGACTGTATTCCTAAATAAAGTCTATATTTTGAGATCCTTGAGTCATATTGTAATAAAATCTTTGTGGTATTTATGTCAGCACTAATACCCTTGCCTGCAGCTCTTCTTGATGAAATTGTGAGGCTGACATAAATCCTGTTCAAGAGATGTTGGCACACTATAGAATATATTTCATAAAAATGCCACACAAATTCTCCAGTTTTTGTTTGTTTGGTTGGTTTTGTTTTTTTGTTTTTGTTTAATTAAACAGTAGAACTAAGTGGAAGACCTGCAGAAAGTGTAAATAACTTCTTGACATTCCTTAAAATCATTTATTACATCTTAAAAACAGGATAAAATAGACTACTATAGTTGGTGTAAATTAAATCACGTTATTCATAGATTATAAATGACTGTAGCCCACATCAAAATGTTTTCCTCTAAAAAATAATTTAATGTACATTTTTGAAAATGATCTGATCAGAATGAGCAGGGGGGTTAAAAGATTGTACGGGCATTTTATTTTATTTTTTTCCTTTTCTCCCAGTTACTCAAGATCTTTTTATTCTATGTGTTGAAGTTCTCAAACAGAGAGACCAACTAATAAGCATGTAATTTCTTGCTGCTTTAAACATTCACTAGAATATGCACAGCTCTTAAATGAAACTGAAAATGTGTGCACTGTGTACTGAATAGCAGTATGTATCTAATATGCACTCATAGAATCATAGAATAATAGAATCATTAAGGTTGGAAAAGACCACTAAGATCATTTAGTCCATCAGCTCATCACCAGTATGCTCACTAAACAATGTCTCTAAGAACCATTTATATCTACACTTCTCTGGAACACTTCCAGGGATGGTGACTCCATCACTTCCTTTGGCAGTCTGTTCCAATGACTTACCACTCTTTCTGAGAATAATTCTTTTCTTGATGTCCAAACTGAACCTTCCCACAAGGCTCAGTGATTGTAAATACATGCAAAACCATAGATGTGCAAGTGTACTTTCACACATGATGCATGCATATATAAACATTCACAGAAATGTGGTTTAAGGTATTAAGGTACTAAAATTCTTATTAAATATGCTAAATGAGAAGTATATTTATTGCTACTAGTCAAAACATATGGAGAAGAGTAGAAAACACCCAATATTGTAGCGAAGTGACAAAATTCCTACAATAACTTGAAGTCTTAAACATACACACCCGAAGCCCCTCATCAGTAACTGAGGGAAAGATGTCAGACTGTACAGATAAAGACATAATACTTTTTTTACCCCCCTCCAAAAAAAACAAAAACAAAAACAACTCCCTCTGGTATTACAAGCTAATGCAAAGCTCATTACAATCAATACCAAGCAATTGCATCTCATTTTCCATCAGTCAACATGATAAATCCTAGATGGATAACTAAGATACTAATCAATATCCAAGCATGAGTCTGATGTTATGGGCTTTTCTCTTGTTACTCCCATTGTGCAGTAACACAAAATATGACAAATAAGATTATGAAAATGTCAGGAGTAAGACTATTAAAATATTGGGGAAATAAGAGCAGTTTCTCTATGTTCTCTAAACAAAACAAAACAAAAAAAAAAGTTACAATACAATTGACATCTGCATTCTCATATTTGAAGGTTAATTATCTCTCTGAATATTACTTTTGGTAATTAAATTACATTTGAAATGGAGATGAACTGCAGATTAAGTGCATCAATAGGTATCCTTGCCCCATCACTGTAGAGTTCTAACATGTTAACCCTTTTCTAAGGAGTTTCATTTAATCAGCATATTCAGTATTTTGATTCTCAGCTATCTTCTGACTCAACAAGTTTAATAATTCTCTGTAGAAATAATGTTTCAGTCCAAGAGATGAATGCACAGCACTGGCCCAGAGTAAGTTAGTATCAGCTGTGTAATCTTTATGAATCCTCTAATTTTCCATAATTTACCTATGCTGTGAAGATAGGTGACCTCGTCAGTGACTGTGGTGTTGTTGTTCTGCAGATAATAACACTTAATCTCCAAGGTTTCTAAGCATAAGTGCAGGATGCTAATAGAAAAGGAAAGTGTTTGATGTGATCAAAAGCTAATTTCACAGAGGTCACTATTTTTTCTCTTATTAGTTGAATCTGTGCAGCATAATTTTTGTACTTCAGTCTGCTTTGTGGTCTTCGTGGTCAATGGATAACATGGTCAATGTCAAAACAATAGTGTTCTGGAAAAGATTCAGGAAGAAGCTACAAGTTGTAGAGATCAGAAACTGAGCTCTATAGGTTTTGTTGGTTTTTATTTTTGTGAATTTAGGGAGAAAATGTACTTATGCCCAAAGTAAACAGCAGGCAAATTCTGACCAGATTCTAGTACCACTTTGAAAGTTCCTTGTATTCCTAAATAACAATAACCTTTTTTGTATCCCTACATGTGGTCCTTCTGCCCTATAGCTGCAAAAAAAATGCCAACAATCTGTCTGTGGATCACTGGCTGCTGAAACAACGCCTGTGAGCCTCCTGTGGTTCACAGGAGTATATGGAAAAGCAGGCAGCTGAGCCAGTAGCAACAACAGCTGTGTTCTCAAATTCTCATCCAGCAGCTTCCTGCCAAAATAAGTTTCTGGAAATCTGTCTCATGACATGTGAAGTTATTTACATCTATGGATATAGTGGCAACTGGTCTAGTAAAAGACTAACAAAATGCCTTCTTGAGATGTTTATCATGCATTTGTTTAATACAGATTATTTGCCCATATATTAAACTGAAATTGAGACTGAGGTATGAGTGAGGCCTCATAATAAGTAAATACTCTTGTCTGTGTCTCTGACTGCTACCCTAACACATGGCAGCATTTAAGAGCCTGATTTTGCAAGCTACTTGTTTGATGTCACTCAAACACTGATGACTTTGGCACTCCCACATTCAGTATCTAAATTATAGACAAAGGCGCAATAAGGAGTAAGGCTCTGTTTCTGCTGTCTGCATCTGTTATCTGTTAGAAACCATCACAGCTAAGAATTGAAGAAAAAAAAAAAAAAAAAACAACAAAAAAACCACCTTCATCTTTGTGAAGTCTTCAGAATAAATAATATTACTTCATGATTTCTTTCATGTTTTTCTTACTATTACAAAGAACTTTGTGTGCCAGAACTCTCTCTGGCCTGTGGAAGTCTGGCTGAATTATATTTGAACTCTTTTCTAATATTCTTAGTTTGGGAACACTTATGAAAAAAAAAATCTACTAATTGGGTCATTCTGTGTGTGATTCTGCGTGTGTGCTTTGTTTGTATTTGTTTGTATTTGTTTGTTTGTTTATTTGTTTGTTTGTTTTGAGGTTAGATTACTGATTAATAAAGAGAAATATAGTGAAAGCAAGATCTGTTGAAGTAGAAATTATTTTGCATTCTATATTCTTTCTACAAATTAAAAGGTCTTTATTCTTAGCTGATTTTTAGTATTTAAAACCTTAGAGCTAAATTAAGTGATATAAAGATACCTGTAAACGGACAAATTGCAGAATAAGTTGTAATTTAAATAAATTTGGGTCTGTAGCTTTTAATCCTAAATTTTGCTGTCTTTAAGAACTGTTTTTGCAGCTCGCATTGTAGATGAGCCAGCTTTCAATCTTTCGAAAGTGAACTTGCAGTATACAGTTTATATTCGTCCCTGGAAGCATTCAAGACCAGGCTGGATGTGACTCTGGGAAGCCTGGTCTAGTGGTTGGCGACCCTGCACATATCAGGGAGGTTGAAACTAGATGATCATTGTGGTCCTTTCCAACCCAGGCCATTCTGTGATTATTGTTCTATGATTCTATGATATGACATCATCTTTTTTTTTTTTTTTTTTTTTTTTTTTTTCCCCTCCCTCCCCGACCGCAGCAGAGGAAGGCTTTTTCTGTCCCCTCTCTATCTGCACACCTTCATTCCTTTCAAGACAAACATCTGGAATAAATGGATACTTCTAAATAGGGAAGTTGCTGAAGTATCTTTTACACTTCCTTCCAGTGCAAGTTGTTTGGCCCTGATACAGTATGTAAGGAAATAACAGTGGCTTTGAAACTCAAGTCTAAACCTTCTTACAGGCAGCATTTTATTCCAGAGAAAATACTCCGAGATACAATGAAAATTTAGACATGATAAACCTCTTTTGGGGCTTAGAATTGAAGTTCCCCTCAGGCAACTCTTTATCCACTTAGTGTCCTTTATTTTTTCTTTTCCCAAATGGATCTGAAAGACTGAGTGGGAGGGAGGATAGCAGAAAGGTGAAGACTATAGACCATTTTTATCGAGAAATGTGGCTCAGAGGTGATAGGGAATTAGTTTGTTAGATACTTTTCCAGGGCTTCTTTCCTGGGAAATATAGTGTATAATTTAGTAATAGAGAAAATATTTATCAGAGAGTTTGAGGACAACTTGTTCTTGTTGCTTCCATGTGTGTTTAAAACAATGGATACAAATGACAAAGTAGCTTTGTCAACATGGATTCAGGCTGAGAACTTCTTTAAGAAATATGGGAGGAAATATTCTTACATTTTTTCCCGCCAACCCTTAATATGTCTGTTTAGACATTTTGTATTCTCTTCCCAAATTTGTTGTTCAGAAAACTTCATAAAACAATATTGATAAATGTGATGTTAGACTATTCACTGTACTGGGGGAGCTGTCCAGGAAATTTTAAAGAGATTCTGGAGCTCCACTCTTTAAACTACAGCACATCAGAGTATCTATTGTCAGTATGTAATAATACTTGAGAGCTCACCATCTGAAAAATAAAGAGAAATAGTGTGTTGTGTTTGTTTTAAATGACAGTTCTATCTTTTTATACAGTGAAAGATCTGTAATAAGTAGCACTGAGACACACTGGGACAAAGGAAATGTTGCAAAAAGGAAGGATGTAATCCAAAGTAATCATGACAGCACCGTGTAACTTCTCTGTTGAAGGATTTCCATTTTACTCATTATGTTGGTTTGTTGAAGAATTATGTTATTAAATATGTTTTCATCTCCTCTATGACATAAACCTTCCTGTCAAAGAAAATTTGTTTGTCATACAGTACTCCTTATTTTCAGCTGAAATTTTGATGACCTTTGATTCAATGACCAAGTCTTTGAGCTAAATCTCACAAAATCATAAACTGATTTGATGTCTGTTTATAAATAAGCTGCTAACAAAAAAAATAAAAATAAAAATAAAAAATAAAAATGATGATAGAGTAAAACTGAGCAAGATTTCAGATTGTAACTGCATGTGAATCTTTGCATTCTGTAAAAATTATTAGCAAATTAAGTTTGATATGATGTAAAGCTGAATAATGCCACTTAGCAGTAGCATTGAAAATTTTATGGTTGTATATTAATAACCTTGCTTTCAAACTTTTCATATTATTCCTTTTCTTCATATTTATTCCATTCATCATTTAACACAACTTCCTTATTCACGTCGTCTTCTGTTTCCTTTTTTTTTTTTTTAATTCTTTTTCATTCAGTTCAGAGTCTCTGATTCCTACCTGTGCACTTAACTTTCCCTGCCTTGTCTTCTCTTCCCTACTCTAAATTTATCTCTGCACCTTGTTATTCAAAAGTAACTAAGATAATGGACAGGTTTTTTTTTTTTTTTTTTTTTTTTAGACTTCAAGACTTTGATATATATTCTTCTCTTACACAGGTAATTTCTTAATTTCTTATAAGGCTAATCAGAATTATTGCACATATATAGAGTAATCCCTTGTGCATAACAGATTTCACTTAACTGCTCAGGGGAACATTGCCAGGAAAGTTAACAGATTAGAAATCTTGCCGATACCTGAAAGATTTTGGAGTATATTTTAAGAATTTTTTCATTAGATTTTTATCCTCCACTCTTGGTGCATTATGAGTAAACATTTTTAAAATTAAACTATTGGGAGGGGAATGATAGTATCATAGTGTGTTCTGTTTCTTACTGAAATAGTTTTCACCATCTCATCCACCAAATTTATGAGACATCACGTTATACTGGCTGGCAGGATGCAGCAGGGAGTCAGCAGACTTCCATTTTGTCCATGACTCTGTCCCAGTTCCTTTTATAACCTCTCATGATTTAATCAGTCACAAGTGTAGTGTGTCTGTTTCCACGTTTTCTTTTTTTTTTTTTTTTTTTTTTCCCTCTAAGTGCTCTGCCTAGAATAAAATTGCTGTGAGATGCTTTATCATGAATGCAGTAGCACATAAAGCTTCAGCAGAGTCAACTTTCAGTTGACAATTACAATGAGCTGAAGACATAACTTATATTATTTATTGGGGCTGTGCATCACAAGGATTGTGAGTCAACCAATGTTGACAAAAATGCTTGACAAATAAATCCATTAAGGAAATGGTTTTTATAATGCTTCAAACTACAAAACAGTTAACATAAGAAAGATACTACAGTATGTAAAGGAAAATGAACTGTTAACTTGCTTTTTCTGAATAAGAATGTTAATAGGAAGTTTGGATGTCTGATATAAAGATCTTGATTATACACAGACAGAGCTTTGAAGATATTCTCCAGGGCTACATTTCTTGATGGCATATTTAGGTTGCATTCTGTAATGTTTATTTTTAGAGAATCCTTTACTTACTTAATAGTAGCAGTATACAACACAAAGGTTACAGACAATAATATTCCACATTTTAGAGTAGTATAACAGAAAAACAAAACACAGCTATATGCTTATAAAATGATGGCAGGTTCTATAATATACTCCCCCTTATTGATGGGAGATCATATTACCTTTTAGATCAATGCTCCACTATCGATTAGTGAGAAATGTCTATGCAACACAAAAAGTAACAAAAGTAGGAAGCACAGTGTATTAAAAAGCACATCAATATACTTTCTCAGAAACTGAAAGCATTTTTAAAATTATTTTTCAACATATTCACACACCTTTTATAAACTGAAAAGTCTATATTTATATATATTTTTTCCTTTCCACAATGTTAACACAAATAAAGGAAATATAACTTCAATTGAACAACAAATGTATTTGTAATTACCCAGGGGAAAAAAAAAATGTGCATTTGAATGTGGAATAAGCAATGATTTGAGATGAAGAGTTTTACTGCTATCTGTATTGAACTGTTCTTTTTTTTTTTTTTTTTTTTAACACTTCAAATCATTTTGTAATGTCTCCACTCCTTATAACATTGGTGTTTTTTTCAAAATGTGATTATTTTTTATATATTATATGTTATGCAGTAGTTATTTATTTGAGAATTCTGTTTTTTTTTTTTTTTTGCAATTAAATAATATTAAATTACATATCAGCATCAGAATGCTGTTGTTTTTGATTTTTTTTTTAATCCAAAGTCCAGTCTAGACTCCCTTGAAGAAAGACGATTACAGACAATCCTAGTCATTTTTCTTCATGGTAGTTATATTAAAGTCTAGAGTGGAAGAAAAACACGAGAAGATATCTCTATTTTCATGCAAGAAACCCAGTAATGGGTGATAGTCTTGTGTGAAATTTGGGCTTCTCTACTGATACATGCACACCTACTTCTGCAGAAGTGGCAGCTAAAGCATCCCATTGATTTCAAATTTCAGATTTCTGGCCTAAATAATAAGATCCCTACGTACTTTTTTTTTTTTTTTTTTTTTTTTTTTTTAGGTAAAATATGTTACAGTAAGATTTACAGCACAGATGAAACTCCATACCTTATACACTACACGTATGTGTAGTCAGATATATTTTGTTACGCTCTTCATTCTCGGAGCTAGCTTCGTTAGTGATGATGCACTAGAAATATTCTCAGATTCCAGACAGCTAAGTTTTCTTTTGATGTAGAATATATCATACATAAACTGTAGATATGCTTAATTAAAATTAAAACAGGAAATATTTCCTCTGTGATTGAGCAAGATAGATTCAGAATTCACTAATGTATATTATTTATAATCTGAACAGAGATTACGTTTGTAGAAATTTTTATTGACGTGAATATTTTTTCTTGAAATTAATAAAGTATAATTTTTATAACAGATTAACATTAAAAAGATACATAGATATCGAGGAAAAACTATGAAAGCTTACATATGATGACTATAATTCATCATATGAAAGTACAAATATAGAAAAAATAAAATCATTTGTAAACTCATTCTTTTTCTGAAACTGTTACCAATAAAGTCCAGATTTATATAGGAAGAAAATCTTGAATTAGAAGGACTGCATGAAGTACACTTGAGATCTGGAGATTTGGGTAAGAAAATCTGACTTTCTTGAACATCTTGTACAATTTAGATCGGCCATTCAAAGCATTCTTTTCTTTTTTTTTTTTTTTTCCTCCTCTCTATTTGCTCTAGAACTGAAATGTCTAAATTCTAAATCTTGAATTAAAAATGTCTAAATATAAATATATCACACTTGTTTCTATTTCCAACTTCAAAATTCTTGTCTGGTGTCTAGACATCTGAGTTCAGCTTTTCTATTCATCCCAAATGCATGTTTTTAGAGCTGAAGTACTCAGTATATTTTCTTATGTTTATCTCATCAAGGTTCATAATTTGGGCACCCTTTTGGCTAAGGCAAGACATGCCTTCAGATAGAAGATGGACAGAGCCTTCAGTTTAAGTGTTTCCTGAAGGTATTTAAATGTTTCATATGTCGTAGTTCCTGTAGAAATTCTAAAAGTGTTAGAAAAAAAAACTGGAAGAAAATCCTGAAAAACTGTGAGTTCTAGTTAATTCTGTGGTGTTGTATTTCTTTGTGTGAAATAGACTCAGTGCTGAGCCTGGTCTAGTTCAATATTTTCATCAGCTGGATGAAGAGTCAGAGTTCACCCTCAGCAAGTTTGATGAAGATACAAAGATGGGTGTAGTGGCTGACACAACAAAATGCTGTCTTACCATTCAGCAAGTCCTGGACAGACTGGAGAGTTGAGCAGGGAGGAACCTGATGAGGTTTAACAAGATACAGTGTTGAATCTTGCACCTGGGGAGGATTAACCACATGTATCAGTACAGGTTAGGGGATGAGCTGCTGGAGAGATGCTCTGTGGAGAAGGACCCGGGAGTTCTGTTGGATAATAAGTTGGCTATGAGCCAACAGTATGCCCTTGTGGCCAAGAAGGCCAGTGGTATTGTGCAGTGTGTTAATAAGATCGTAGCCAGAAGGTTGAGAGAGATGACCCTTCCCTCTACTCTGCACTGTTGAGGTCACATTTAGAATACTGGCTCTGTACCATTCTAGGTTTCCCAGTCCAAGAAAGTCTGGGAACTCCAAGAAGGAGTCCAGTGGAGGGCCACAAAGATTATACAGGGCCTGGAGCCTATTCCTTATGAGGAAAGACTGAGTAATTTGTGTCAGCCTGGAGGAAAAAAAAAAAAAAAAAAAAAAAAAAAAAAAAAAAGACTTGGGGGGCAGGGGGTTGCAATCTAATTAATGTTTATAAATATCTAAAGGGAGGTGGGAGGTAAATGGATAAGGCCATACTCTTCTCAGTGGTGTGTAAGAGCAATGGCATAAAACTTGAACATAGGGAGTTCCATACAAACATGAAGAACAACTTTACAATAAGGGTGATGGAGCACTGGAACAGGTTGGCCAAAGAGATTTGGAGTCTCCTTCTATGAAGATGAAGACTTCTATGAAGTCAGGAACTGTCTGGACACCTACCTGTGTGACCTATTGTAGGAAAACTGCTTTAACAGTGGGGGTTGTACTTTATGATCCCTTGAGATCCCTTCCAACCTCTGCAATTCTGTGATTCTGTGAGTTTGTACCTGAAAGTATAATTAAAATTTAGAATCCAGTACTGATTGTAAAAAAAATCAGATACCATGAAAAAGACAAAGAAGTATATGAATAATTCTTAGTCTTTATTTATCTCTTGTTTTTTCTTGTTTTTTATTTTCTTTAAACCTAAAAGCTTATTATTAATGGGAAAATAACCAAGGTAAATATGTTCCCATGGAAAGTTTGTTCTACAAATATAATGTGTATAATTTAGATTAACTGATTGCTTTGAGGTGCTGGAAAAAACATATCATTTTATATATTATACTTTGTCCTAAAAGACAGGACAGTCAGATTGTTAGTTCCAAAGGTAAGGCATTCTTTTCCACTGCTCATTGTCTTTAAGCTTCTCATTCACACAAACAAAAGCTAAATTGTCAGTCTGAGTAGTTTTCCTTATTCACTACAAAACGTTTCTTCTACCTATACAGCTTCAGTGAAATGATGTCTATTGTAATGCAGATAAATATTTGCTTGGAATGCAAAATATTTTAAAACAACAACAACAAAAAATCATATTAAATCAGTCTTCTTTAGAGATTTTATTAGAAAATGTATAGATATACATTCAAGTTTTTTCAAGGCACTGGCAGGATAAGCCAGATTAGTGGGATGGAGGAATACTTCACCTCAATAAGTGTCACACTTTCAGGTCCTTGGGTACATTTTAGCTTTGTGTGACTATTGCAGTTCACAACCAGGAGGCAGCTCGGTCCCATGCCAAAACTTTTGACTTCCCCCACAGTGAGGAAAAGAATCATCAATGTAAAGTGAGAGAACTCATGGTTTCAGATAAAGATAGCTTATTAGGTAAAGCAAAAGCTGTGCAAGAAATCAAGGCAAAATAAGAAATTCATTCACTACCTTCCATCAACAGCCGATGTTCAGCCACTTCCAGGAAAGCAGGGTTCATCACTCATAGTAATTACCTGGGAAGACAAATACCATCACTCTGAATGTCCTCTCTTCCTCCTTTCTTCACATAGTTTTTACTGCTGAGCATGGCATTATGTGATATAGAGTATTCCTTTAATCAGTTTGTTTCAACAATCCTGGATATAACCCCTTCCAGGTTCTTCTTCACCTCCAGACTCCTCTCTGTCAGGACAGCATGAAAAGCAGAAATGTCCTTTACTCTGTGCAAGCACTGCTCTGCAACAATTAAAACAGTGTGTGTGATCAATGCTATTTTCATCACAAATCCAAAACACAGTATTAAGAAAAGTAAGTCTATTTCAGCCAAATTCGGTACAGTAGCCAATCAACACAAAATATTTATCAGCAAAGAAACAAGATGAAAACATTGCAGACTGACCAAGTTTTCAAAGCAATGGAAAGAAAACAGAGATGTTAAAGGCAGGACCAGAGTCATTAGTGCTACTCACATTGCTGTAGTTTTTTTTTTTAATATGTTAAGCATGAGGTAAGAGAAGATGTGTAGATAGGATTTCTGATGAAATTAGGAAAAGAGTTGTCTTGTGATTCCCATTTGAAAGATCTACTGGATGTTGATGCTTTATAGAAACAAAATTATTTCCAGATGAGCGTTCTTGCATTTTTTTTTTTTTTTTTCTATGTAACAGACACATAAGACACCGATAACCTATTGAAATTTAATTCATGTTTTGTTGATTCAGTGAGAGTAAGTTTTCTTCAGTGTCTCGGGAGTTGCATGAGAGGGTCTCTCTGTGCTGCTAAAATCCATGCATGATGGACAGTATTTTTACTCTAGGAGAACGTGAAACTGGGAAAAATACACTTATTTAGGCTTTCTGATTTAAATTTTCTGTATGGATGCATTTAGGGGTATTAAGCATCAAGTCTTTTTTTTTTTTTTTTTTTTTTTTGCCATTTTGTTGTTGTTGTTGTTGTTTTGTTTGTTTTTCTTTTTCTCACAGAACTAAGAGGCTAGATAGCAGCTGGAAAGGTGCATGAAAGATCCTTGCTGGTTGCATATTGAAATTCAAGCTTTTCAAAATCTTGTCTCCAGTGCAGACAGCTGAAACTGTAATAGTGTATCTGTGCATGTGTGAACATGCTTACTTGCTTATTTAGGCATGTATTTTTGTCATTTGTTGATATCTCTGTTATCATGAAGAACTAGAGATGTCTCAACAGTTGCAGTGCTAGCCCTTAAGCATCTAGACACCATAGAAGTAATTAATCAAACATCCTGAACTAATTAGCAAATAAAAATGACATACTTTTAGCAAAGTAAGAATAGAATATTTGTTGATATTCAGAAAGAATGTCCTTCATGAAGACATTCAGCACTCATTTGAGTGAATTGGTTTTAATTTAAAAAAAAAAAAAAAATCTTTGCCTACAAAGCATTTTTTATTATCTAAATTTCTAAGCAACTATCCTGTAAACAGAAAAAAATATTCAAGCATCTTTTTAAAACTATTTTTTTTTTTTTTTTTTTTTCCCCAGTAGGAGCAGCAGTATGTAATTGAGAGAGTCTGGACTATACAAATGCAGAGACATCATCTTAGACTTCCTTTTAATACAAACTACACTTTCTCACTATTGCTGGAAAAGAAGTACATAGGCTAACTAAGACAGCAGTCAAACTGTTCTCAGTGAAATTTTCTTCTCCCTTTAAAGACATTTTTTATTCTTCCGGTTCACAACATGCGAAGTATATCTCAAAGTCTTGTTGTAAAATGCAATTTTCTTCTTTTTAGAAAGCAACAGATGTGTCTTATCTCTCTGTGACTGAGAGAACCAAATAAACACATAACACCAAGACCTAGCCAAGTGAGTTTTACAGACAACACTTAACACAGGTCATATGCAGAAATACAGCATTTATCATTTTTACAGGTACATGCGCATACACAAAATAAAAGGGAGAAAACTTTTTTCAGTATAGATAACATCAGGCACAGTCTGTTGAAGAAATCACCTGTCAGAAAGAAGATTGCTATCCATTCCAGATTACAGATGAACAGATTTTCTAGCTGCAAATAAGTATACATGATCTTTTTGTGCCTTGCTTGATATTTATCATAGCTAGGCTTTAATTAAAAGATACTCTTCAAAATAAACTAAAAATTTCTGAATACAAGACAGAGCTCTATTAAGTATTCTTTTGAAAATATGCTCTATAAAATGCTCTAAAATATGCTCTAAAATTGCTCTTCAAGCAAATACCAATGTTTAAGTAGGTAAAATCAAGCATTTGTTCTCTATTATCCAGTAAATTCCCATTAGTCGTGTAATTTAAGTATGTTATACTCTTCAGGGCATATATTAGTGTTTCAAGGAACTGACATATTTATTTGAAAAGATTTGAATAATGAAAAAAAATGAAAGGACATTTCAGTTTATTATCTTTTCTCATTTGTGTGGTTCAGGTTATCTAAGGGTAGAATTGTTCTGTCTCTCCTTTTCTATTTACCCAAATTTTTAATTAATTTTATTACACAGCTTTGGATAATTATGCTGATATTTATGTGTGTGAGCACTGAAAAAATTCACTGGAGTTAAGTAAAATAAAAAGAAAACTGTATGTAAATACTAAGTGCAACAAAAAGTGGAGACAGTGAAGAAAGCACTATAAAGTTACATTGTCTAAGTCACTAGTGCACAAACTGTAAGATGTGATTTACTTTAGAATGGATTTTTAATAGATCTTTTCAAAACACTCCATTTTAGAATGAATGCACAATTCTTAAAAAGTAATAATAGTAAACAGAAGTCTATGACATGAAAATCAGATGCTGTATCTCACAGAAACTTTTTTGAGATGAAAGGGTCCATTAGATTGCTTGGTCTCTCTCTCTCTCTCTCTCTCTCTCTCTCCATTTATTTACTTATTTATTTATTATTCTCACTGTTCAGTAAGTGTATAATATGGTGATTACTTTTTAAAATTAATCATTAGGTACCACAGAAATAACAATTATAACCTCTGAGAAACAGAATCTACTTACATAGAAATATTTTCTATCTGTTGTTGTGGTTTAACCGGTCAAGCAGCTAAGCACCATGCAGGCTTTCACTCTTCCCCTTACTCCCAGTGAGATGGGGGTGAGAATCAAAAAGAAAGAAACAGTAGGAATCATGAGTCCGTATAAAAATTGTTTAATAAGGCATAAAAGAAAGAAAAGAAAAAGATGATAATTATTATATATATATGTATATTGTTGGGTCCCCTCTCAACACCTTGCAGCCCACAGCTCGCCTTACTGGTAGGACAGTACAAGAAGCTGAGAAACTGAAATATCTTTAGGTGCAGTACTGCTCAGCAAAAAATTAAAACACTGGCGTGTTATCAATATATATGTGTATATTCTCTTAAAACATAGCAACACACCAGACACTATGAAGAAAAAAAATCAACACTGTGTTAAGCTGAAATCAGAACAGTTCCCTATTGCTACTATAATGCACAGAGGTAAGAAGATATTCTTTCAAATTGCATGCTTGGTGGTAAATTACTAAACCATATGACTAGCTTATCATCAGTAGTTACAGTGTGATTCATTTTATAAATGTTTAAACAATAAAACTAAAAGACAGAATTCTAAAATCTGAATATATAAGCATGGTTTCTCAAATACGTCTCAGCCTGTTCTCAGCTTTTCCTCTTTATTTCTCAGATGACCTATCAGATATTTATGAGGTGATGTTAATCCGTTTCTGCTGTCCAAAATCTGCTACAGTCAGCATATTGATACCTTCAGTACAGTTATATCAACCAAGGGCATTATGTGAGGATAAAGTCAGAAATGTCAACATATAAAATGAGATAAATCTTGCTAATAGGGAAGTATTCTATAAACATATTCATAGAAAAAGAGGATCTGAGAAGGTGTTAATATATCAATAAATAAAGAAGGATCATATAAGTGTATACATTACCTACATTCTTGGTCTTTGTTTATCATAGTCTAATGCCCAGAAAGTCTACTGCTAAAAATGTCATGAACCTTCTCAACAGTTCCAAAATAAAGATGGCTACCCAAACTCTCTACAGACTTATCAGACTAAAGTATTTTCATTTTGAAGGACTGAGAAACACACTTTCTACACAAAGACAAAAAATTATTGTTATCTAAAATGAAATTCTAAGAGCTTAGTAATCTGAGAATTACTTTCCTAGATGTGATGCTTTCAGGAGAAAACAAAAACAAACAAACAAACAAACAAACAAACAAAAACAAGCAAGCAAAACCAAATACTTTTAAAGACAAAGATTCAGAGAAACAGCTGTAACTGTTAGAAACAAATTTCCAATAAGAGTATAACCTATATTTAGTCTTAGTTCCTAATTCATCCTGATGTTAATGGTTTGAGACAGGAAGCTGTTAGAGTAAGTCTTCAGCTTTTCACTCTGTTAGGTTTTGAATGCAAGAGATCCTTCTCCACTCAAGGCTCCTTTTGAGGTATTTTAAACATGATCACAACCTAATTTTTCTCTAAATATCAAGACTTACATATACTGGTCTGCAAAAGTTGTATGGCATCACACAATTAGGTAGTAATCACCCAGCATTTAATCCATTACTTTAAGAGCTGAACAACTCACAGTAGCATCCTGTGCAGTTTAAAGTAAGTTCAGA
Organism: Alectoris magna; assembly: GCA_030625065.1. NCBI lineage: Eukaryota > Metazoa > Chordata > Aves > Galliformes > Phasianidae > Alectoris > Alectoris magna. The sequence continues at coordinate 46,709,504 of CM060564.1, forward strand.
CAGCATCTGAGAAGTCATGAGGACTTGGTGTTAAAAACATTCAGATCCTGAGGTATGTTACTAATAAGATGACAATATTGAGAGGCTAAAGCATTAAAATATAATCAAAAGTTTTATGTAAGGGCTAATAGTATTAGTGATTATTAGTTTCTAGAGTAATTGAGTAGTAGAAATAAATTTTCATGTGAACTGAGTTTTGGAACTTCTTTATATCTTAAAAAAATTAACTGAAGAAATCTCAAGACTACTACCTGGCTATTTTTTTCCCACAAAGTACAACACAAGTATTACAGCCCATTCTGTTTAAATCTTGTTCCTGAATAACATAATCGTAAGGGGGAAAAAAAACAAAAACAATAACAACAATAACAACAAAAAAACTGAGCTATTTGTAAATTTGTAAATAATTAGAAGATGACAGGAAATGCATAACAGTCACTCAAGTGTTACTTAAAAGCAGTCACTCAGACATGGAATCGTGCTTCACAGGCAAGAAAGAGAAATATGACCTCCATGAATTAACTCTAAAATATGTGAAATAAAAAACAAACAAACAAATAAACAACTAAATAAATAATAAAAAAGAATTGTTATCAATTATTTGATGTCAAAAAGGAAATTCTATGTCACATGTCTAATAACAGATTCAACAGAAAATGGAATTGAATTCTAATATGTGCACTAAGCAGAAAAGGTTTTCAAGTATGCTGAAATTTGAAAGGATGGCTGAAAATGAATTGGTTTTAAAATACTGAATGAAATTCAGTAAGAATGAAAATGAATTGAAATACCCTCACGCATAATCAAATCCATAAATACGAGATGGGAAATGACCCCTGTAGTAATTTTTCTCATGAAGAAAGATGTTCTGTATGGTCTAACTTTGGTTCATTGAGTAACTGGAAAGTGTACTTGTACTTGATTGCACTTGAACTGTGTGTGGCTTTTATCAAAGTCTCAAATGTATGGTTTGAAATGGTGAGGATACATAGTGCCAGCAAAGTTTTATGGAAAATAGGGAAAACAAAACAAAACAAAACAAAACATTAAATGACTTGATATTTTTCACTGATGTATTTTCTCCTGTGCCATTTGTCATTCTTACATTTAATTATTTAAATTATTCTGACATCCTGTCAAGATTAAAGCTTAAGTGCATTAGACTGCAGAAATTCAAGGAGATTCAGACCACTGGCTCTTCAAGACAAAATCTAAGACGTTTGAGATAGATAAAACATATTTTTTTCAAATCTTTTACCAAAACTGCGTCATAAATTATTATCGGGTGACTGTTATCTGTAGATAATTTCATAGACATTTTTACAGTTTAGTTTAAAAACACACGTAGTTTTAGATGAATCACTATTGGATTTCCTATGTTATAGTAATAGCTGAGGTTTGCAGGTACTTCTACCAAATGTTGATGCAAATTTCCCTAGATAATTTCCAAGTCTATCTGAGTCTGTGATACCCAAATCTCCAGCTTCACAAAATATTGTAAAGATCTGAGCTGGTTTTTGTGTTGGGAGGAAATTTCCACCTACCTCCACATCTTCCTTGAGAAGGTATAAGCTTATCTCTATCTTAATCATCTTAACTAGCGTGATCAGCAACTAGTAATTATCAGCAATTTTACCATCTGAGTCTTTTGATTTGATGAACTTACTAGATTCTTTCCACAAACACGACTGTGGACTCTTAAAATGGTTTTCCATATTTAATGCTATTTTTTTCCTCATATTGTCATGCTAGCTATTGTTCCTGTTTTTCCATGATGTACCAAAATCAATTTTGTATTACCTTAGGCCAGACTGAACATAAAACATTTGAATATTCTGAATGAGATAATTTTTTAAAAATACCTATTTTAGGTATTACTGACAATAAAAATGTGCAAATCCCTACACTAGAACTGATGGCTTTTTGTTTTGACAAACTATTTTTCTCCTCTAAAACCGTGGAAACAGGGCTTCTTGTAATCCTTGATGGGATGTCTCTTTTCCAGTCTTTTCAACATGTCTTTTGATATCCCACTGCTCTTCAGAGAAGCTAAACTCTACATGACAAGAAAAAAGATGCAGTACAGACTTGCAAATACACTATAAAACTGAAGTGTATACACTGATCTAAAAGTAGAATCTGAATCATCACGCGTCCAAGCCCAGATGTAGAAGAAAGCTGACAGTATTTGTGAAACTTAATGAAAAACATGACATATATTTTGGTATCTGTATACTTCCATATTATTTCCCTGTTCCACAATGTAACTTGTACAACATATGATCACACAATGAACTGTGTTTTTATTTATGTCTGGAATCTTTGGATTAATTCATAAAAATTTTTGGGGGGGAAAAAAAAAAAAGAGAGAGAGAGAGAGAGAGAGAGAATATCTGGCCCGGGAGATACAATAATAATTCACTAAAAATTCTTTTACTTATCTTCATTTCAACCTTTGTATATTTCCAAAGGTGAAATCCTAGAAAACGAGCCAGATATAAGGGAAAAAAAAAAGTTAGCATTCTCTAATCCTTGTGTGAATATTGACTCCAGCAAACAAAACCACCACATTTTTTTTCTAAGTGGACTTCAATGCAGTTAAACACATCTGGTACATATTAAAGCATATCTTAGATACAAATTGCTCTTACGTCACATGCTCTATCATCCTTTAGGATATGATCTACTCTTACAACGTTGCCCTTTATTCTTATGTTCTGTCACGTTTTAGAAATCTATTATTTTAATGTGCTACCTCTCCTTTTGGCAATAATTTCATGCCATAAAATTGCAAAATGGAAAATTTGATTTTAGCACACATTCTAATTGTTTAAACATTTCACCTCATTTAGTCCTATTAGCACTCTTAGATAACGACAAAATCCATATTACAATGCTTTTTTGTCTCATATCTGTGAGGGAAGATGAAGGTTTCAATAAAAAAAACGTATTTTGGACAGAAAAGCAGAGCAAAATCTGAATTCTGTCAGTTGTTAGTAGTCTTTTTCTTCTTTTGAGAACTAAATTCATCTGCAGATATTCTTAAGAAAAAATCTAGAAGAATAACAAGCAAAATAATCTCTGATTTTAAGAATGAAAAGTTTATCTCACTTAAAGAATGAATGAATTTATATTCTTGATAGTGTGTTATGAACAAATCCTTATTTAATCCATTTTATAATAATATCAGTGGATTCAGAAGTCAAAGGACTTCTGTGTAATATCTATTCTGTTAGGAAATATGTCTTCCAGTCGTTGCAGACAGGCTAAAATGTAATATTCTTTCAGATTTCCTGTGAGCATTTGCTACTGTAATAGAAAAAAAAAAAAAAATAACAACAGTCAAAGTGAATTAAGATGACCTTGCTTCTGTACGTTAGTGAAGGTTGGTGTGTGCAAGTATTAAATCAATGGCTGGCATCAGACTTGCTCGGCTGTAATGAGGCCTGTAGTACTCCACTCATAATTTGAGTTGTGAAGTATCTGTCTTTTATACCATCCAGTACTCCCTATGTTCTTCACTCTGTACCCACTGTGATAACACCTGTTTAGCTAGGACTTCTGTTTAAAGGTGGTTTAATGATCTGGCTGTAGCTGATAATATATGTATGCCATACGCAGCAAAATCTCAGAGTTCTTGTTCTTCATGTTGTTATAGGCAGATAATGAAAGTTTGTTTGTTTGTTTGTTTGTTTGTTTGTTTTTAAAAGACAGTTTTCAGCTGCTATGTCCTAGAGATGAAAATATATTTCAGTATATAATATATGCAAACTTACATACGTATATATATATATTGACTTACGTATTCCACGTAATGGAACCTCTTCACTGAATTCACAAGTCTGTAAGAACAACATTATTACCAGTTTCTCCTGTACAAGATCATTTACAAATGTGTAATGGGCTATCGGATTAATACCTGGCTCCAAGCTTCATGTGCCCAGCAGGGGTTTGGGTTTTTTGACCTCGGCTCTGTTTGCATGAGACTGGGCCGGCCAGTGACCGATAGGAGTGGCTTCTCCCACCGGTCAAAAGGGGTCTTAAGATGGGAGTTGGGTAGGTTCATTCAGAGAGCTTTAAACTAGGTATGAAGGGGGGTGGGGGTGTAATTGGGGTCACTGGTACGGAGCCTATACGTAACATCCCTGTGCTTGCAGGAGAGGAATGTGCTTGTAAGACCCCACGGTCTTGTCCCTCGGTGAAGGAGGAGGACGACTCACCCCTTTGTAGGAAGAACACAAGGGGTGGTATGAGGTTGGAGGCTGTGGAAACACCTGAGTGTGGTCATGAGGGTATTAGTGTCACTGCCACTCGCAAGGAGGCCAAGCTCAGGTGCCTTTATGCTAATGCACACAGCATGGGTAACAAACAAGAGGAGCTGGAGGCCATTGTGTGTTCGGATAGTTTTGATTTAGTTGCCATCACAGAAACGTGGTGGAACGACTCCCACAGCTGGAGTGCTGTGATTGAGGGCTACCGACTTTTCAAAAGAGACAGGCTAGGTAGGAAAGGCGGTGGTGTAGCTCTCTATGTTAAAAAAGACTGTGAATGTGTGGAAATCAACGGTGGTGATGCTAGAGTTGAGTTGAAAGCTTATGGCTCAGAATAAAAGCTAAGGCCAACAAGACTGACACTATTGTGGGAGTCTGTTACAGGCCACCCACCCAGGATGAAGAGGTGGACGAGATGCTTTATAAACAGTTGGGTGAGGTTTCAAGGTCACTCCCCGTTGTTCTGGTGGGGGACTTCAACTTCCCAGACATCTGCTGGAATTATAATACAGCTGACAAGGAACAGTCCTGTAGGTTCCTAGAGTGTGTGGGAAATAACTTCCTGACACAGCTGCTGAGGGAGACGATGAGGGGAAATCCTGGATCTGCTGTTTGTTAACAGAGAAGGTCTGGTGGGGGATGTAAAGGTTGGAGGCCGTCTGGGACAAAGCGATCATGAGATGCTAGATTTCTCTATCCTTGTTGAACCATGGAGGGGAGTCAGCAGACCTGTCACCTTGGATTTGTGGAGGGCAGACTTCAACCTCTTTAGGACCATGAGGGGATTGAGAGGGTTCCTTGGAAGGTAACTTTGGAGAGCATGGGAGCACAGGAAGGCTGGGAATACTTCAAGGAAACTGTTTTAAAGTGCAGAAGCTGGCCATCCCCAAGTCACGAAAGGTGAGCTGACAGGCAAGGAGGCCGCGCTGGCTGAACAGAGATCTTTGGCTGGATCTCAAGAACAAAAGGAAAGTTCATGGTCTCTGAAAGAGTGGGCAAGCTACTTATGAGGAGGAGAAAATTAGAAAAGCCAAAACACAGCTGGAACTGAGGTTGGCCACTAAAGTAAAGGACAACAATCAATATTTTTATAAACACATCAGCAGCAAGAGGCAGGCTAGGGAGAACCTCCATCCCTTGTTGGATGCTGAGGGCAACCTCATCACCAAGGATTGGGATAAGGCTGAGGTACTTAATGCCTTCTTTGCCTCAGTCTTTAATAGTAAGACTTGTTACTCCCTGGGAACACAGCCCCCTGCACTGGTAGATAGGGAACAGAATAAGCCCTTCATGATCCATTACAAGATAGTTTTGGACCTGCTCCAAAAGCTGGATGCTTACAAGTCCATGGGGCCAGATGGATTGCACCCTAGAGTGCTGAGGGAGTTGGCGGATGTGGTTGCCAAACCACTCTCCATCATTTTTCAGCAGTCCTGGCTAACCGGGGATGTCCCGGTAGATTGGAAACTGGTGAATATGACACCCATATTCAAAAAGGGCCAGAAAGATGATCCTGGAAGCTACAGACCTATCAGTCTCATCTTGGTGCCCAGGAAAGTTATGGAACGAATAATCTCAGGAACCATCATGGACCAATTAAAGGTCAACGAAGGGATCAGGCCTAGTCAGCATGGGTTTATGAACAGTAGATCCTGTATGACAAACCTGATTTCGTTCTATGACAAGGTGACCCACTTAGTGGATGAGGGTCAGGCTGTCGATGTGGTCTACCTGGACTTCAGTAAGGCCTTTGACACTGTCCCCCATAACATTCTTGTGAGGAAGCTGGCTGCCCATGGTCTCGATGGGCGTATGCTCTGCTGGGTGAAGCACTGGCTGGATGGCCAGGCCCAAAGTGTTGTGGTTAGTGGAGTTGAATCCAGTTGGCAGCCGGTCATGAGCGATGTCCGCCAGGGCTCATTGCTGGGACTGCTTCTGTTTAACATCTTCACTGATGACCCTGATGAGGGGATTGAGTGTACCCTCAATAAATTTGCAGACAACACCAAGTTGGGAGGGAGTGTTGATCTGCCAGAGGGGAGAAGGGCACTACAGAGGGACCTGGATAGACTGGATCAATGGGCCAAGGTTAACGGCATGAGTTTCAATAGGGCCAAGTGTTGGGTCCTGCATTTTGGTCACAACAACCCCAGGCGACCCTACAGGCTTGGGGAGGTGTGGCTAGAAAGCTGCCTGATGGAAAGGGACCTTGGTGCGCTGATGGACAGTTGGCTGAATATGAGCCAGCAGTGTGCCCAGGTGGCCAGGAAGGCCAATGGTATCCTGGCTTGTATCAGGAATGGGATGGTGAGCAGGACTAGGGAAGTCATCCTGCCCCTGTACTCGGCATTGGTGAGGCCTCAGCTTGAGTATTGTGTTCAGTTTTGGGCACCACAGTACAAGAAGGATATGGAGGTACTGGAGCAGATCCAGAGAAGGGCAACAAGGCTTGTGAATGGAAAATCAGCCCTATGAGGAGAGGCTGAGGGAGCTGGGGCTGTTTAGTCTGGGGAAAAGGAGGCTGAGGGGAGACCTTATTGCTCTCTTCCAGTATCTGAAAGGAGATTACAGTGAGAGCGGGACAAGTCTCACTGGTGACAGGTGACAGGACGAGGGGAAATGGCCTCAAGTTGTGCCAAGGTAAGTTTAGGTTGGACATTAGGAAAAAATTATTTACAGAAAGGGTTGTTAAGCACTGGAATAGGCTCCCCGGGGAGGTGGTTGAGTCACCGTCCCTGGATGTGTTTAAGAGCCGTTTGGATGTGGTGATCAGAGATATGATTTAGTAGAGGGTTGTTAGAGTTAGGGCACTATGGTTAGGCTGCGGTTGGACTTGATGATCTTTGAGGTCTTTTCCAACCTGAGTAATTCTATGATTCTATGAAAAAAAGAAATTATTTTCTTTTTTATTCTTGTTTTGTTTTGTTTTGTTATGTTTCCTGAAAAAAGGATAATGATTGAAAAACGACGATTACTGGGAATTCATGTGACATGCATTAGTTTTTATATACCATTCACTGAGAGTTGGATCCAGGAAGGAGAAACACATATAAATGCACATGTACACATAGTAAGTGATCTGTGTTCAGAAGGAGAGCTTGAAATTTTATACTGAGTTACTGAAAGTTCTTTTTTTTCTTTTCAGCCTTCTTGCGATTTTTTTTTTTTTTTTTTTTCCGTATTCTCTCCTTTCAACATTTCTATTTAGGGAAGTATTTCTATTTAAGTTTCATCATTTCAAAATGTACATTGTATGCACGTATGTATCTATTCCAAAATTTCAATTACATCCTCAGGTCTTATGATACACTTTCTTCTTTATCTTGTTCATGCTTATTTATCTCAGTCCATGCACTATTTCTTTATCACTATCTATTACTCTCCTCTCATCTTGTTTCTTCTAAAGCCTCTCAAATTTGGAAAAAAATAAAAAAATAAAAAAATAATCTAACTTGCAAACTAAGAACAATTAATTGCTTGTTTCAACTGTTCCTCTACCTCTCATCTTTGCAAAGTTTTTCTATTAAAATGCCAGTTAAGATTCCATAGTAATCATTCTGTATGTGTGCATATATTTCTTTACTGTTTGAAAATCTCCTTGCAGAAAAATATGTCCTTTTAGGGTTGACACAGCAATTCAGAATGCCTGACATATACTGGAAAATGTGTTTCAGTGAAAGGAAATCAAAACAATGATCATGTAGTATGCCGATTCTCTGGATTGACACTTATAAACTTCTCCTAAGGGAAAAAATAAAAATAAATAAAAATAATAAAAAAAAGAAAATTGAGAGGAAATATGAGTGAGAGTTTTACTATTTCCATACCTATTTACTTGTTATCCCAAGCATCTTTGTGATTTTCTTTCTTAAAATCTAACTTTGTTTTCCAAAGTGACGATATTTAAGGCAGTTTCCTCACCTTCACCCCTCTATTTAATCATAAAATAGCAACGAAGTTTCTGGATGAATGGATAGAAATGATTTATGTAAATGATTTATTAAAAATAATAAACATGCACGACATAATTCAAGAGGCACTCTGCAAGATTCTAAGTAATTTAGCATAATGTTATCACCTGCATATAAATTATTCCTTAAAGATTAAGTGGAGACAGAAGGAAGGGAGATAGCTACTTTGAACTCCATTTAATAAGATAAATTAATTAGAAAGATGCTACAAAGTCTATTTTGTCTATGGTCCATGAAGCAACAGTTTTATTTTCTTTTCATATAATTCAAAATACAAATCATTGTTTAATTAGAATATATGCTTAATATTAATTCTGTTAAAGTACATAACGTTACCTTTCCTTATAATTTCAAATTTGTTGAATATTGTGTTTATAGTGCTGGAGTGTTTGCCACAATCTCTTTCTGAATAAAGGTGTCAGAAATAATATAGGTGCAGATTTGTCTTAGTTATAGAAAACCTATAAATCAAAATTTTAAATCAAAATTTTGGAATTTTTATTATGTTTTTAGCATACTTAAAGTTTCTAAAAATCCATACTAAAAAAAAAAAAAAATTGGTTTTTGTTTTTGCTTTCTTTAAATATATCAAACCAAAATTTCCATTTTATTCAAGTACCAGTGAAACGGTCTTAATACAGCTTTGTACAGAATGAATTCTTACAAAGTCTTGTGTTTAAGATTTCAAGTATCTCTTCTACTCTTTGCATGAACTTACTTTCAGCTTTCAGCATTATTTTAAGCAGTACCCAGGAGAATACAATGAATTGTGTAAAACAGGAACCAAGAAAACCTTTATAGAGTTTTGCTTATCTTTGGGTTTATCTAAGTGAACTAAGTGAACTGGGTTTATCTTTGGTTACCTTCTCTGGATTCTGTACCGGGACACTGTCTTACTTTTTAAGCTGAAGTTTTGAAACCTCTTCTAGCCTAGGGCTTTTTATGTTCCAATTAGGTTAAATCCTGGACAGCCATACTGATTTCTGTACAGGATCTTGGACTTCGGATGTCCCTAAATCCCCATCAGCCTGTATTATGATGTAATCACATGACATCTGCATTATATTTGTGTCTATATAGTCCTGACGGAATATGATGGAATATATATGTATGTGTGTATATATATGTATATATATAAATACATGTGTAGATATATGTAGATATATTTACACTTATAATATGCTTATGTTGATATATGTGGTGGAATTAAGGTTTGAGTAATCCATACATGAACACACAAATAATTTATAAATTCTTTTATAATTTTACTTTCATTACATTCCAACACAATTTGTTTAATAACATCAAAGAGTTGAAGAAATTTGATCTTATGCTCTGAAAATTCACTTAAAAAAAAAAAAAAAAAGTAACAATTTTTTAAAGTGAACCACATTCAGTCATAGTTAGAACAATAGCTCTCTCTATGGAGACAGAATTCAGAAGCTTAAGAAGTAGACAGTAGTCTTGTTTGACTTAAATAGAATCAGCTACTGTACAAGTATAATAAACAAGATTAAATACAAATGAAAGTTTGTTTGTTTGTTTTGTTCTTTTTTGTTTTATTTTGGTTGGCTTTGTTTCGTTTAATTCTTTCAATACATTTTATGTATCCTGACTTCTGTAAAACGTCTGACCACGTCTTCTTTCAAAAAACCTTCTTTTAACTGTGGTCATCTTTCCATTCTCGAGAGCACTGGCTGTCCTTTTATGGTTATTACTTATCTTTCACAGTCACTCCTTTGTAATACGTATATTATTTTTTCAATCTTTTGTTTGTTTTCATCTTAAAATTAAGATCAATGAATTTTCTAGCCAATTTGACAAGATCATCAGTTGTTTGAGTAATTATTTGTTATTTTAAATCAAGTCCAACACTATTTATTCAGTCAATCCTAGAGCAAATTCTTTCTAAAATTAAAATCCAGTTCTGCAAATGGAAACAAGTGTTCAGTTGTTTCTTTAGGTTGATTTTGTGTCCCTGACAGTTTTAAAACAAGACTGGATTTTCAACTCTGCAAATCCTGCTTGTTTGTTGTTTTAAACACCTTTCAAAGTGGAAGCACTCCTGTCTACCACTAACAGATTCAATAGAACATAACTGAAAACACCTCAGACACTGCTGCTAGGTTTCTAAACTGTTCTGCAGGAGAAAACCATGTGAAGGACCTACTGGAATAAAGTAGGGAAGGAAAAGGGCACCAGATTTTAGAATTGCACAGCTCACTGGTTACAGTTATCAGTATTGTAATCAAGAAAAAAAGTAGACAAAACTTACAGTATTTCTTTGAGTAATAATCATCAAACTTTAAACATTACTCTGTCATGTGGTATACAGATGAAATTAACAGTTTACTCAGATGTGGAACTCAGATCTTCAGAGTCTACAGACAATTTCTCAAGAATGTTTTCTTGCTTAATTTGTGCTATGGTGCTGGGCCCATCTGTGTATGCCACCGTGGAAGCATTATTGTGGACAAGATTGAATCATTTTGAAATTTAAGTGTCCGGTGGGAGGGAGAGGGCAAAGAAAAAAAAGGGGTGGGGGAAGGGATCATTAATTGGAAAGTGGTGGAAGATCTATATCTAGATTCATAGACCATATCAAAAGAATGTTGAATTGATTTCAGTGCTCATTCCACTCCTGTAACTCATTGACTTCATTTTTTTTTTAATTTTTTTTTTTTTTTTAATTATTATTATTATTATTATTTTTTCTTCTGGAAGGAGGTTGTAGTCAAATACTTCATGTGAACAAAATGGATCCATTTTTTAAATAGTCACTATGTGCTTGGGAAGGTCAAAGTTATAATGTAAGCAAAAGCAAAGCAGAGTTGAGATGTGGGGAGGAAAGTGAAGATGAATAGAAAGACAGAAGATAAGAAGTGAGGCAGAAAGTGTGTGATGGTCCTTCATTTTTCCTTTGAGTTTCTGGGGAGATATCTGTAACCTACTTATTTTGTTTTGACACATTGTTACTTCTCGACATTTAATATTTGGAGATAGAAGAAAAAGATCAACGTTTCATTTTGCTGCTTCACCAGCTTTAACTATTATTTTTCTACTAGTGATTAAACATTTTCATTATCCTCCTAAAGCATGAAAGTTTGGCCTAAAAGTTTCCAAAATAATTTCCCTTATCTCAGAACATGTGAAGAGGTCTTTGGTCCCTTTATTTCTGTTAGGGATTATCAAATTCTACATGCTGACAATGAAAAAGCTCCTCCAACAGCATTCCACTAATGAGAGGACAACCTGATAAGTCTGGACATGCAGTCCCAGTGGGTTACAAATGTTGATCTTTCCATTCAAGATGATGAAGCAGTGAAATAGAAAAAAAAAATATATATATAGAAGGACAATATATAAATATGCACATAAACATCATAATCCATACAAATCAGCACAGAGAAGCCATAGTACTCTGTAAGACTTACAGCCTTATCCTGTTTACTTATCTGGCTGCTTAAGACCATTCTTACTTCCAGCTAGCACTGAGTGTCTGTGCCATCTTTACCATCATGTGGGCATAGAGCTGTCTTGCAGCAAGTCTCCTATACCTTTACAAAGCATTCATATGCACTTTTTTCTTTTCCTCATCCAAAGACCAGAAGAAGCTTCAATGGCATTCAGTTCTTGCCTCTACTGATGCTGTCCCATATGATTTCCTGGAGAATGCAGTTTTGCACAGGGTAGACAAGGGAAAAGTGAAACTCTTCAGAAAAGAGACGTCCAGTGGTCTTATGGTTCTCATGAATCTGTCCTGCTTCAAAGAGCAAAACTGATGTACTTTCCTGACCTCTGGTGAGGGAGGTTAGGAATGGACACCTCAGGTGCAGGTATGCATAGCGTAAATGTGTCTGGTCCACAGAGAATTTTGCCTTTAACCAGCACTCGTCTGAATGCAGAGTTTACATACGTATGGACAGCATAAGCCATCTAATCCTGCTCTTCCCATTCGACCAGGGTAGGTGCTCACCAGTGGTCTCACACACATCCCACTCCATGGTCACCTTGAGCCATAGCTGGCCCACAGTGTGCCCTCGTGGCCAAAAGGGCCAATGGCATAGTGGGGTGTATAAAAAAGAGCAATGCCAGGAGGTCAAGGGAGGTGATCCTCCCCCTCTACTCTGCCCTGGTAAGGCCTCATCTGGAGTACTGTGTCCAGTTCTGGGCTCCCCAGTATAAAAAAGACAGGGATCTCTTGGAAAGAGTCTGGCAGAGGACCACAAAGATGGTGAAGGGCCTGGAGCATCTCCCCTATAAGGAACGACTAAGTGAACTGGGTCTGTTTAGTTTTGAGAAAAGAAGGCTGAGAGGGGATTTGATCCAGGTTTATAAATACCTGAGGTGTGGGGGCCATAGTGGTGAGGCTGGACTCTTTTCAGTAGTGCGTGGGGACAGGACAAGGGGAAACGGGATGAAGCTAGGGTATAGGAAGTTCCGCACGAATGTGCGCAAGAACTTCTTTACGGTGAGGGTGACGGAGCACTGGAATAGGCTGCCCAGGGGGGTTGTGGAGTCTCCTTCTCTGGAGATATTCAAGACCCGCCTGGATGCCTACCTGTGCGACCTGGTGTAGGGAACCTGCTTTGGCAGGGGGGTTGGACTCGATGATCTCTAGAGGTCCCTTCCAACCCCTACAATTCTGTGATTCTTTGAAATGTTGATCCATAACACTTACCTCCAGCTTCTGGTACCCAGGCGTGAGGTCTTGCTTTCCCACTCCTCCAGCTTGAAGTTCACTAGCAGACACGGTGAAAGATAAAATTGTTTTTATTCTTTGTCTCAAAGCTTGCTTTTTGAGGCCTTTCAGGTGATAGGACTCTAACTGACAACTGCTAATTATCTAGGAGGGTGAATGGTGGGTGTTACCATGCCCCTGTACCTCTGCTTATGATTGCAAAGATAAGCAGAAGCGGGACAAACAGTCTTTTTCAGGGGTATGGCTTGAAGGAGCTGACCACAGCAAAAGGCAATAATGCTTGTGCATGGAAACGAAGGCACCACTCCCTGATGGCTTATCTGTTGGGCCAAGAATGTTACACCAAACTGAGAGAAAAGAAGAAGGAAAAAAACCCCACAGAAATGGGGGATAAAAGGCCCTCACTAAACTAGGGACTGTGGAGAAAAACTCCCAAAGACAAGACCTTTGACGGAGAATTCCCTGAGGGGAAAACCTCTTTGGAAGAACCCCCGAGGCCTGCTTGCTGAGGAGCTGCCTGGCTTTCTCCCATCCCCTGCAGTGACCAGGTGGGTTCCTGAGATCAACGGACATACAACGTACCTCGCTGGACCCACAGTGGTGACTATCTCTTTTGCTCTCTACAAAGACTCCTTGCTTATATTTCCTATCTTTCCTATCGCCCATCTTCCCTTCCCCATCTCCCTAAACGGCTAGGAATTGTAATAAACTGGTTGGACCAACATTTGAACCGTTGTTTCTTAATCTCACACCGGGTAAACATATATCAAAGAACCTCCTCTCCCTCCTATAAATTGGAGCGAGACAGACACACACAAAGAAGTGCAAGCACATACAGAAATAGTGAGGAGCGAGAAGTTGCTAAGAAGGTAGTTTGTGGTGATGAGTCAGACCTCAGTTAAACAAGAGGACTTGCTAGCAGCCTGCTTATGCCCAGCAAGCTCCTCCTGATTCTTTCTCTTTTCCATGCTTATTCATTCACTTTAGCAGAGTCTGTGGTGATAGGGCAAGGGGAAATGGTTTCTTACTACAAGAGGGGAAATTATGTTTGGATATAAGGAAGAACTTTTTTTTAACAATAGGAGTGGTGAGGTGCTGGAACAGGTTGTCCAGAAAGATGGTGGGTGCCTCATCCTAGACAACATTCAAGGTCTAGCTGGACCAGGTGTCTCACCTTACCAGTTTATTACAAATCCTAGTTTCTTAGGAAGATGGGGAAGGCTGTCAATAGAGAAGAGAGAAGTAATAAAAGCAAGAAGTGTTTGTAGAAAGCAAGAGTTACCACCATGGTTCCAGCATGGTTCATAGCATGTCAGTTGACCCCCAAAGCTCATCTGGTCACCACAGGGCATGGGAGAAAGATGGGAAACTTCACACCATAGCAACAAGCAGGCCCCTGAGGGGTCTTTCCTAAGAGGTATATTTTCTCTTAGGGACTTCTTCTACCGAAGGTTTCTCTTCTTTGGGAGTTCTTCTCCAAAGTATTTGGTTTTGTGGTGATCTTATATTCCCCAATTTTCAGTTTCTTTCTTTTCTCTTCATTTCACTCCATTAGTGTGACATATCTGGCCCAACAGATAAGCCAAAAGGGAGTGGTGCCTTCATTGCCATACACAAGCATTATCACCTTTTGCAGTGGTCAGCTCCTTCAAGCAGCATCCCTGAAAAGGCTGCTTGTCCCACTTCTGCTTATCTTTACAATCATAAGAAGAAGTACTGTGGCATGGTGACACCCACTGCTTGCCCCCCTAGATAATCTGCAGTAGTCAGAGTGTTATCACCAAAAAGACTTCATGAAGCGAACTTTGAGACAAAAAAAAAAGAACCAACACACGGTTTTGTCTTTCAAGCCAGGCTTTAACAACGTGTTGTGGCTGTAGGTGCCCCTCTTGATGGCAGGTTAGTTGAATAAAATGATCTTTGGAGGTCTCTTCCAAGTCACTTTATTCTATGATTCTGCCTTTGACTATCCTAGCACCTTGGAAACAGAGTATTTCAGTTCGCAATTCAAATTGCTTGCATAGAAACAGGCTGAGATAGGACAGTGTTAAAGCTGGAAACTAACAATTGTTCAAAGTGTCAGTCACTCCAATTTCAGTTCCACTATTACTTTAAACAGTGCAGCATTTGCTGTTGCCTCACTTGTGGTAATTGTGTGGTTATACAGCTCTTTGGCTGAAATCATTATTGCATCTGTTTTGACAGGCTTCAGCCTTGCATCTTACTTGTTCCTCCCTTATGATGCCTCTAAAATCAAAGAGAAATACTAAATTTATTCATGAATTTATTGAAGCATTTACTGGCAACATTTGCAGCCAGAAGGACTTCACTGGTCTTCCTAATATTAGAGTTGGTGTCAAAAAGCAGAAAAAATAGTCAAATCAAAAATACGTCCTCAGGCTCTCCTCATAGGAGATGCCTTCCAGCCTTTTTACCAGCTTTGTTGCTGTCCTCTGCATGTTTTCAAGGACCTCAGCATTCTTTTCATATTTTGAAGCCTAGAATGACATTCAGTATTCAAGGCAAGGCTGCACCAGTGCTAAGTACTGAAGAAGAATCACCAGTTTTAACTGGTTGGCTATGTTTTGTGCACCCTGGGATACGATTTGCCCTCTTGGCTGCCAGAGCATGCTGCTGGATCATGTTAAGTCTTCTGCCACTGGTAACTCCATATCCCTTCTTGCTGAGCTGCCCTACAGCCAATTATAGGGGACTGCCCCCCAGCAGAGGCTCATGGCAGAGGATCTTTTCCAGTGATGCAGAACTGTGGCAAAAATGGCTAAGAGAGAAGCATAGGGAGAGATAGAATCACAGAATCACAGAATGGCCTGGGTTGGATGGGAGCTCAAGGGTCATGAATCTCCAGCCCCCCAGCTACAGGCAGGGCCACCAACTTCCACATTTAATCCTACACCATGCTGCCCAAGTCCCCATCCAATCTGGCCTTGAACACCTCCAGGGACAGGGCATCCACAATCCCTCTGGGCAGTCTGTTCCAGCACCTTACCACCCTCATAGTAAAGAACTTCCCCCTGACATCTAACCTAAATCTTCCCTCCTTCAATTTGATACCATTTCCCCTTGTCCTGCTGTTATCTACCCTTTCAATAATTTGACTCCCCTCCTATATATAGGCTCTCTTTAGGTACTGAAAGGCTGCAATTAGGTCACCCTGCAGCCTTCTTTTCTCCAGGCTGAACAAGCCCAACTCCTTGTCTTTGTAGGGGAGGTGCTCCAGCCCTCTGATCATCTTTGCAGCCCTCCCCTGGACCCTCTCCAACAGATCTCTGTCTTTCTTGTACTGGGGGCTCCAGACCTGGCTGCAGTACTCCAGATGGGTTCTCATAAGGGCAGAGTAGAGAGGGACAATCACCTTCCTGCTCCTGCTGGTCACCCCTCTTCTGGTGGAGCTTAGGGTACCATTTGCTCTCTGAGCTGCAAGAGCACACTGCTGGCTCATGTTAAGCTTTTGATCCATCAGAACCCCTAGGTCCTTCTCTGCAGGGCTACTCTCAAGGACTAATCCTTCCAGTCTGTATACATGCCTGGGATTCCTCCAGTTCAAGTGAAAAACCTTGCACTTTGCTGTGTTGAACCTCATTAGATTCACCCAGACCCATCTTTCAAGTCTGTTGAGATCATTCTGAATGGCATCCCTTCCCAGGGATAGGATGGGATGGGATGGGATAGGATAGGAGCCCCAGTCCCACCCAAGCAGGAAGCATAGAGTCCCTGACGGAAGACAGCTCTGACGTAGTGTGGGTAGGGAGAGAAGTGATGGTAGAAGCCCTCCCGCATATACAAAGGCAGCCCCTAGGGTGCAGAAGCAACCAGAAGCATGGCAACTACGGTGAAGAAACAAGGCATAACACATCAGTAAGGGCATGGTATGGCATGGTAGTTTGCACAGCAGTACATGCAGGGAGGGAGGAAGGTAGCCCCCTTCCTTCCTCCTATTCTTCTCATTTTGGAGCAAAATGCTGACACAGCAGTTTGTGCAGGTAGAGCTCTGTATCTTGCTTTCGGGTTCACACTCAAGGGAAGCACTCCTGATCTCAGTCAGTATGGCTATGGACAATTATCTGAGGGCTAAAACTGGTGCCTCTACAGGGAAATCCCTAGAGTTGTCTGATGCATCCACTCAGGTAGATCTGATAAGAAAAGAGTCTTCTGTTTAGGTGGATGACTACACCGAGTGCCTTGAACCTTCTCCAGGTGATAAGGTAAGTACCTGCACTGAGTGTTTGCAGGTGGATGGTCTTTTACAAGAAATGTCTGAGCTGCTAAAAACGGTTAGAGGCTGCATTGTATTAGAGGTACTCCCAGTTGACTGTTGTCAGCAAATGTGCTAAGGATGCACCTCACTTCTGCATCTAGACCAATCCTCTCATTTCTGTCTGTTCTTGACACCGCAGGCTGAAGAAGGATAGCAGCCCTGATCCAGGTGATCCTGCATGGGTTTCTCCAGGAGCAGACCCATTTGGTGACAGATGGGGAAAGGTTTTATCTGCCTCGAGGCAGCTCCTGAGCTCCTCACATACTGGTAGCACCTCTAGTACACTGCTACAAAAACCTTGGAGGTTTTCATTCTGGAGGGCAAGGCAGGAGGATGCAGGGAGCTGGAGGAAAGAGAGCACTTCACAGAAAGCTTTTGTGTTTGTGCATGAATGCCTGTCTGGAACAGCAGGGGCTGGTGGTAGCCCTATGAGTCTCGCTCCAATTTGTAGGAGAGAGAGGAGGTTCTTTGATGTATGTATACCTGGCTTGAGATTAAGAAACAATGGTTCAAATGTTGGTCTGACCAGTTTATTACAAATCTTAATCAGGAAGGTGGGGAGGAGGAGGATGGACTCCATTACAATTTAGAGTGATGGGGAAGGGAAGAAGAGCGATAGAAAAGATAGAAAATAAATAGAAGCAAAGAGTCTTCATAGGAAACAAGAGAGAGATAGTCACCACCATGGATCCAGCGTGGTTTGTAGTTCAGTCACTGATCTTCAGTAGTGCTGGATTGTCAGGTGTTGTTGTTCCTTTGACGATGACGGTGACCACAGCGACAATTTCTAATGGCAGTACAAACTTATTTCTAAGTCCAAAGTGGTTGAGTCAGCTCTTTATGGAGTGACAGATTCTGGCTTTTGGATCTCAGCAGGAACTCCTTTTGTTCCCATCTTCCGGGTCTTTCCAGAAGATAAGAGGGAGCATGGAGGTGCCAACTTGTATCTTGCCTCCACAGGGTACAATGGTATCATCCCCCAATCTCCCACAGCAAGTTTGAGTTATTTGTTCACAGGCCAGATATTCCATCAGTAAACAGTCCTGAGCACTCTCTTCTGAAGGCAAACAGCTCCCAAGAAATGCTTTCAAATGGAAAGTTGTCCACACAGTGATGTTGATTGCCACAGGGTAACACACACCTCTCATTTCCTAGATAAGAAATGCCCCAGAAAGAAAGCTTTGAGCAAAAAAAAAAAAAAAAAAAAAAAAAAAAAAGCAAAGAAGAGTTCTCACACTATTGTGCTGTGTCCCAGTGTCCTGAAAAAGGTGAAAGTTTGATGTAGATGAGTAGGGGCTGGGGCCATGCCTGCTTTTCAGGAGGGGCATGCACAGTCCTGAAGCATGAAGCAATCCTGAAGCAATCCTGAAGGAGAGCAACGTGTGTTATCTAGTAAGTCACAGTCAAGGAAAGGATACTTAAGCCCAGTGTGGTGGATTTAAAGATCCCACACAGCCATTGCACAGTTCTTTCAAGATCTTTTCTGAAGTTGCTGAGAGGATATGCACTACCTTCCAGATATCCTGCTCTGCCAACAGGGCTGCCTCAGCCACAGCTCCATGGC
Source organism: Alectoris magna (assembly GCA_030625065.1). NCBI lineage: Eukaryota > Metazoa > Chordata > Aves > Galliformes > Phasianidae > Alectoris > Alectoris magna. Next base: position 46,728,288 of record CM060564.1, read on the forward strand.
TCAGATAGGGCCAGTAGTACCCAGGCTGTGCTGCAGCCCTGGTCCTGCTGCTCTGCATGCTTGCAGAGTCCTGGGGGGAAAGTCCGGCAAGTAGGAGAGGGCTGAGATGGCCTTCCCTGCAGGAAAGAGCAGGTGTTCTGGAGGTCTCTGGATTGCCTTGTTCAGCATTGGCTGCTGCAGCCCTGACTGGCCCACCTGTACTGGAAACTACAGTGGGATGGAGGACCTCCTCTTCAGGAATGTACTGCAGCTTTCCTTGTCTCCATTATACAGAGTCTCCAAGCCCCTCTCTTCACAAGGAACAAGCCAATGGGGCTGTCAGGTCTCCTACTTGTCACAATTTGGACGGTCAATCAATACGCTCATTAACAGATCCCTGGGAAACTGGTTGGTCAGCATGTGCCAGGCAGAACCAAAGAGAGGGGCTGTTGAATTGATACTGTACTGTTGCTTTTCAGGTTTTCATAAATTGATCTTTGAATCTTTGGGCCCTGGATGGAGGACAAAGGTGAGAATTCTGCTGCCGCTGTACTGCAGTCACTTGCCTAGCAGCCACTGAAATGTTTGCCCTTCCCATTAATCTTTGCTGGATTAAAATGTCTTCAGGTGCCCAAGAGCTGTGGTGGGGAGGGCAGGAAAAAGTAAGTCAAGGTTAGACAAAGCAAGACAAGACAATCCAGATACAGACTGCTTACATCCCTCACTCAGGAGATAGGGTCCCTTCAGAATCACACCTAGCATGTTGCTGGCCAAAGCTTGTCATCAATGCTGCAGTCTTCAGTGGCCTCAAGGTATTTTCCAAATGAATAGGGCAGGAAGGAAGGGAGGGAAAATATGTCAAACTGAGTGAGAGAACAGGGTCTGTGGCAGGAAGAGGTAAAGGAAAGTTAAAGACTCTCAGTTCAGGGCAGAATAGTGCTGTGGGCTCCCATCTGTGTACAAGTTTGTCTTGCAGGTACCCCTGAGCTGTAGCTGGAACTTTTCTGGCTCCTTACATCCTGTGAGCAACTGCAAACCATGGAACAGCTAAGCTTCTAGATCCTCTCTGTGGCCCTTTCACACACACCTTTGGTCTGGAATCTGGTGATGAACAGAAGTACCCGTGAGGAGAGGAACTGCTGCTCTGCCCAGGGACTTGAGGCCCTCTCCAGCAGAAGCAGCTCTGTGGAACTCACAGAGTGCCCATCCCCTGAAATAGACCCAAGCCATTGATGAGGCTACTCCCACTGAGATGCAGCTGCTGCCAGTGTCATTATGTTGAAGGCTCAAATTCTATCAAAGAAGGCTCTGGGGGCAGAGCTAGTCCACTTTAGGGTTTTCCCTTGACACAGGAAGAGAAGTTGTTGACTGTATCCAGAGGAAACTAGGTTCCTAGAATAGTGAAGAACAGATCCTGTGTGGACTGCACTCTGCAAAATACAGATCTCTAAGATACTATGCACCTTCTCACTGCTTCTGGAGATGGGATGGCTGACTAGTAACATCTGCAGCATGTTGTCCATAGCACTGGTGGAACTGGTCCTTGGGAGGGATCTTCTCTTTCATGATGCTGGCCCAGGCCAGAGGACAGTTCTGATACCGGCCAATTTGAGACAAGAGCCGGTACTCAACAGGGAGCTTTGGGGTTTCCTCCAGCCTCTGGAGAAGCCTCAATCAGGAGAGAGCTGAGGCCCTCCCTGTTCAGACTGGGGGATGGCTCCCAATTAGGGTCAAGGCCATTAGGATTATGCCTTGGGGATGTGCAGGCAAAACCAGCTTCTGGGTTGGTATCTCTAGGCAGGGATATCAAGTAATACCTTACTGCTGAACACATCTGGTCTGCAGGTTCATTTTCCAGTACCACCTGCAGAGCACAACTGGTGTGGGACTTGGCAGCTGCCAGAACCCAGCAACAGTGGACCTGGTGCTGCTCAGTAGGGCCAGTGGAACAGCAGAGCCCCAGGACTGCACTGTAATCCAGAGGCACCCTATGTCCCACTGCAGAGGTCCCGGAGGCACACAGGATCAGTATGTCATTAATTTTTTTACATTGCGGCAGGTATGGTCCTCCAGCATTCTTCAGTCCTCTAAGAGAGGAAGAGGTTGTACACAAGAATATGCTGTAATAAAAAATTACAGCAAGAATTCTATGTTAGTTCCATTTTCACATTTCAATATTCTAATTTAGAATCTGTTAAAAATAATTCAAGGAACAAGAGTTGTATTGGATAGGCTAACTACTATGTCCAGTTTAGCTGGTTTATTTGGTTGAGCTCTCAACAGAGACATCAGTAAAGGCCTTAAACAGTTCTGGAAGTCACATTACTATGCTGCTCAGTCAAGTGCAACAGTGAATTTAAACAAACACAAAACAGTACCATGGGTTATGAATTTATTTCATACATTTATTATACGGTTATCTCATCTGTCTGTTGTGTTATATATCTTCTTACAGACCATAAAGTATGTCCTGCTTTGAGTATGGGGAGAATATACTCAAAGTAAACCTCATTTTTTTTTTAAGAAAAGTCTTCTTTCATTTCTATGACTTGAAAATTATTTTATTGAACTGATATGTTATCAAGATTAAGCAACCACCTGTTTTGTGATGTCTGGAAAAAAAAAAAAAAAAAAAGAGAAAAAAAAACAAAAGAAAAAAAAACCACAACAATCAAACTAACAAAAAAACCCGCAACACAGACTTAAATAGGTCTTCAAAACTGTGTTGTCTTGAAATAGCACAAAAATTATAATGTAATTCAGAATGAGAAGATAAAGCCCAAACCCCACAGAACTGTATGTTTTATAATCACAATCTGCCCATTAAGTATGATATATCTTACTATTTCTATCCTCTGCTTAATCACTGTGATGGAATTACAATTTTGTGTTCACTAGCTGTGATTTACTTAGTGTGGTTTGATTTATGGCACCACAAATTTGTTTAGCTAATGGAATATTTTAATTTACTGTGCATGATAGAAGACAGCATAAAATTACTCTGAATATCTGTATTACATTATGTTACTGTTCAGCACTAGCCAAACTATGAAATCAGAAGAAAATTAGTTGTGTAAGCATTTTACTTTCAGGAATCTCTATCCTAGAAGGCTGAAGATTCTTTGCCACATAACAAAGTGAAGACTTTGTTTTATGCTGTCCATTAGCACTCTTCTGCTTAGAATGTTGTATATTAGCATTCTTCTGCCTAGGCTCCTTTACAGACACTGCTACTCATAATCTTCCAATTTAGTTTCAGTTATGCAGATTTCCATGAGTAGTGAAATTATAATAATAATTCATCAAATTTGATATGAAAATCTGTTGTGATGCCTGAAAAGTGACAGGTGTACAGCAGGACTAATACAACAAGCTGTGGAGGAGAGTTCCTTGCTCTGCTCGGCATTATTCTTCTGTGTTTATATAGAACTTGCCCACCTCCATGAAATTAGAGACCAGATATCACCACAATAATAATAACTTAAAAGAATGTTAAGGATTTCTCCAAGTCAAGCTATCTTTTACACCTTGCCTATACTCTGAGGTCAGTACTGTTTCAGTTATATCAGTGATGAGGTACGTATTATAAAAAGTCAGTACATCTATTTTTAATTTCAGATTGTTGGATTCCTAGTTATTATTTCAAGATATTTCATCAAATATTTGATTTTACATGTACCTATGTTTATGTAGTATATTACATATAATATTCAGTTATAAAATACAAATGCATGATATATATATATACATAATGTATTTTTTTATATTTCATGCACCAGAAAGTAATCATATATAATATTCATATTTTTGTTTCTGTTCTAAGAGGCAGTTTGTAAAAATTTATTTGAACAAAATAGTATTTAACAAAGTGAAGGTGATTCATATCATGTATCGGAAGAAATTAGCTGTCATGGTTTTGTGTTTTGTAATTTTTGCTATTGGTATTCCACATCACAACATCATGTGGAGCACAGAGAAGAAGTACTACACGTCCCAGGGGACCTCGCGGCCAGAGAGGGAAATACGTCACGGAAGCGACGCTCGCTCTCTCTCTCTCTCTCACTGCCTGGCAGGGAGTGTGGGTGTGCTTCCAAGCCGCGGCGCCTTCAACTTCAAAGTAGGCCTCTCGGTGTTCGGAAACCTCTCTCTCTCATTATATTTGATTTATTAGTTTCAATTCTAATTATATTGTATTATAGTGTGTTATCTTGCATTCCGATATCATAGTTAGTAAATAAGTTTTACTCCTCAGATCGTTGCCGCTGTTCCGTTTGTTCCCTTGAACTCCCATCTCCCTACCCCTTTTCCCTTTTTTCCCTTTTTCCGAGGGGGCCGGGGGGCTACGGGCCTACTGCCCCCTCCCCTGTCACGGACACAGATTGATCTCGATAACCCCGTGACAGTTCTTGGTGGAGAATGCGGGCAAAGATAGAGATAAGATATTAAGATAAGATATTGGGGCTTGTTTTCTGGTTTTTGAAATAATCCCTCTTTGCTCTTAAAAAGTTGCTTTGTAGCTTGTTAGAACGAATCTCTGCTCTCGGAGAGTTTTGTTAGCTGTGTTGGGAAAGTTTATCTCTTTTGCAGGTGCTCACTGAGAGCTTGGCCTTGAAAGTCCAGGCGGACTGCCAATATTCTGGTGATATTTGTAAACTTTGAGCACTGATATTTTGCTTCTGTAAGGAAAAAAAAAAAAATGCTTTCTCTTGTAAAACTGCTTTTCAAGGGACTGCATGCCATTGGTGTTTCCTTTTTGATGCTCAAAACATACTGGGCCCTGATTAAGTTTGCCACTTTTCTCTATGGAGCTACAAGTATATATAGTCAATTGAAAACACTCTTAGAAATACCTACCTGGTACCTGCATACAATGTGGGATACAACTGCAGAAGGAGCTGCTAATTTTACAGAACTTGTGATTTTTAAGCAGGCTCCCAGTCTCCCCTTTGAATCCTTTATGCAGTTTTTGAATGCCCATTTGATCACACTGTTAATACTGTTAATCTCCCTGAATGCACTACTCATCATTTCACTCAGTATTTGTATTTATCATATTTTGAAGAAGTCTCCCCCAGAACCAGAGAGTACCGAGTGGCAGGGAGTGTGGAAAGGCTTGGGAGAGACTTTAAAGAGATGGCCATCCTCGGTGTCATGGAGCTTTACTCCTGAACACCTGGAAGACCCTGAGTGCTTAAACAATTATTTAAGACAGGAATGTTGTGGCTCAGGCAGATCTGAGGAGGCACAAATGGCACAAATGATCTGGGGCCTGGCTAATGCTTATCGGGCCTTATTCAATACTATCCCAGAAAGCGATAGAGTTTCTGAAATTGAGAGAGAGAGTCTCCAAGCTGAGAGAGAGTGTCTCAGAGCTGATAGGGAGAGTCTCCAGTTCCAGAAAGAGAGTCTCCAAGCTGAAAGGGAGAGTCTCCAGAAGACAATACGAGCTGAAAGAGAGTGTCTCAGAGCTGATAGGGAGAATCTCCAGTTCCAGAGAGAGAGTCTCCAAGCTGAAAGGGAGAGTCTCCAGAAGACAATACAAGCTGAAAGAGAGTGTCTCAGAGCTGACAGGGAGAATCTCCAGTTCCAGAGAGAGAGTCTCCAAGCTGAAAGGGAGAGTCTCCAGAAGACAATACAAAATGAGCGAGACAGTCTCCAAGCCGAAAAGGAGAGTTTCCAGGAGAGAGTCCAAGCCGAGAGGGACAATCTCCAGGTCCAGAAGGAGAGTCTCCTAGTCGAGAAACAGAGTCTCCAAATCCAAAGAGAGAGTCTCCAAACCGAGGCGGAGAATCTCCAGGTCCAGAAAGAAAGTCTTCTAGTCGAGAGAAAAGACCTCCAATCCGAGCGAGACACACTCCAGTCTGAGAGAGATGCCCTCCAAAATGAGAAAGACTCCCTGCAATCCAAACTTGACAACCTCCAACTTCAACAAGACATCCTCCAGTCTGAGCAAGATACCCTCAAGTCCGAGAGGGATGTACTCCGAACTGAGCAAGACACCCTCCAAAATGAACTAAGCAGAATTCAGTCTTGTCAAGCCATGCTTGAATCTGAGCTAAAAATTCTCACAGTTGAAAGAGATGGACTTCGAGCCAAATTGGAGAGGGAGAGCATCAGAACCGACCAACCTGCCATCGTTCTTCAACCACAGGAGGTACTGGAATCGATGTCAGTTGCTCCTGTAAGAGGACGGAAAACGAAACGAGTCTCAACTCAGCTAGAGAAGAAGGAAGAGGAGGAAGGAAAAGTAGAGGAGGAAAGGAGAGTAGAGGAAGAGGAGGAGGAGAAAGTAGAGGAAGCAGACGCTGTAAGAGAAGAGGAGGAAAGAGGTCCAGAGTGGCTCGATCCATGGAAAGTGGCCCTGAGTCTAGGGGAGGGGCCTTCAGTAAGATCACGGTCACCTACTCCCAGAAGGGTAACAAGAAGTCCTGAAAGAGCAGGAGGTGGAGGTGAGCAAGACATTGTTACTATTGTTGATCGATCTCTAAAAATGAGTGAAATTAGAGGTCTGAGAAAAGACTTTTCACGACACCCAAAAGAGCCTATCGTCACCTGGTTACTCCGCTGTTGGGACAGTGGGGCCAACAGTGTGTGGCTAGATGGTAGAGAAGCTCGCCAACTGGGTAGCATTACTAGAGACTCAGCCATTGACAGGGGTATTGGTACATGCCAGGATGGATCCTTCACCCTCTGGAAGCGAATGCTGTTAGCTGTAAGAGAAAGATACCCCTTCAAAGATGATCTGATGCCTGAGAAAAAGAAATGGACTGATATGGAAAGAGGTATCAGTTATTTGAGAGAGCATGCCGTAGTGGAAATGTTATACAGTTCCGACTTCATCCCTGACGAGCCAGACCAAAAGCATGACCCTGAGAAAGTCAGGTGTACACCAAATATGTGGCGTACATTCACGAAGACTGCACCGGAAAGGTATGTCAGTACACTCGCAGCAATGTATGGCAAAGGGGTAAGAAGACCCCTTGTAAATGAACTGGTTAATAGACTTCAAGACTTTGAGTTACATTTAGCCCCTCTACGGGCTTGTGTTTCGGCCATCACAAAGGTAGTTGAAAAGCTAGACAGAGTGGAGAGCAAACAAGAAGATATGAGGGACGAACTGTCTACCATGCTTAATGCAGATGGATCCATGGTGGTACCAGATACATCTGACGGGAACCAGAATTCCCAAAACTGTCTACCGGAAGAGCTGATCAACTTGGTTTCCTCCCAACCTGCATCATCCAATATCTCAGCCATCAGAAGGAGACGTCCTCGTGCTCAGGCAAATGACAACAGTAAGGCTACATCGCGTCTTGCCTTGTGGCGCTACCTGCGCGACCATGGGGAGAATAAGAAGAAGTGGGATAGGCAGCCCACTCCTGTACTTCAAGCACGAGTGAAAGAATTACAAGACAGATCGACCACCAAGGTGAACTTCTCCAAAAGGGTGACTGCTCCAGTTGCTGTGAACAACCGAGGTAACAAATAGGGGGGCCCTGCCCCCAGCCAGGGGGGGGAAAGGGACAATAGAGTATACTGGACTGTGTGGATTAGGTGGCCTGGCACATCACGACCACAGAAATATAAGGCCCTGGTGGACACTGGTGCACAGTGCACCCTAATGCCCTCGAGTCACCAAGGGACGAAATCGATTTATATTCATGGAGTGACTGGGGGTTCCCAAGAGCTGACTATGTTGGAGGCTGAGATAAGTCTCACTGGTAAAGACTGGCAGAAACACCCTATTGTGACTGGCCCAGGGGCTCCCTGCATACTTGGTATCGATTACCTCAGAATGGGATATTTCAAGGATCCTAAGGGGTATCGATGGGCCTTTGGAATAGCTGCTGTAGACACAGAAGGTGTTAAGCAGTTGTCTGTTTTGCCTGGCCTGTCGGAAGACCCATCTGTTGTGGGGCTGCTACGAGTGAAAGAGCAGCAGGTACCGATTGCCACAAAAACGGTGCACAGACGTCAGTATCGCACCAATAGGGATTCCTTGCTCCCCATTCATGAGTTAATTCGTCAACTGGAGAGTCAGGGAGTGATTAGTAAAACTCACTCACCTTTTAACAGCCCTATATGGCCAGTGCGTAAAGCCAGTGGAGAATGGCGGCTGACGGTAGACTACCGTGGCCTGAATGAAGTAACACCCCCACTGAGTGCTGCTGTGCCAGACATGTTAGAACTCCAATACGAGCTGGAGTCAAAATCAGCCAAATGGTATGCCACCATCGACATTGCGAATGCCTTCTTTTCCATTCCTTTGGCCGCAGAATGTAGGCCACAGTTTGCTTTCACCTGGAGGGGCATTCAGTATACCTGGAACCGTTTGCCCCAGGGGTGGAAACATAGTCCTACCATTTGCCATGGGTTGATCCAGACTGCACTGGAACAGGGTGGTGCTCCTGAGCACTTACAGTACATTGATGACATCATTGTGTGGGGCAATACCGCAAGGGAAGTTTTTGAGAAAGGAGAACAAATAATCCAGATCCTTTTACGTGCTGGCTTTGCGATTAAGCGAAGCAAAGTGAAAGGACCTGCTCAGGAAATTCAATTCCTGGGAATAAAGTGGCAAGATGGGCGTCGTCACATCCCAGCAGATGTGATCGACAAGATTGCTGCTATGTCTCCACCCACTAGCAAGAAAGACACACAGTCTTTTCTGGGCGTAGTGGGCTTTTGGAGAATGCATGTTCCAAACTACAGCCTTATCGTAAGCCCCCTTTATCAGGTAACGCGGAAGAAGAATGATTTCACATGGGGCCCAGAGCAGCAGCAGGCTTTTGAACAGATTAAACAGGAGATAGCCCGTGCCGTGGCCCTGGGGCCGGTACGGACAGGACAGGATGTAAAGAACATCCTCTACACTGCTGCTGGGGAGAAAGGTCCCACTTGGAGTTTGTGGCAAAGAGCCTCAGGAGAGACCCGAGGCCGACCCCTGGGATTTTGGAGTCGAGCGTACAAGGGGTCTGAAGAGGGCTACACTCCAACTGAGAAGGAGATCTTAGCCGCATATGAGGGGGTTCGGGCTGCTTCCAAAGTAGTCGGTACTGAAACGCAGCTCCTTCTGGCACCTCGACTGCCAGTGCTGAACTGGATGTTTAAAGGAAAGGTTCCCTCCACCCATCATGCTACTGATGCCACTTGGAGCAAGTGGATTGCGCTGATTACACAACGAGCGCGGATGGGGAACCTCAGCCATCCAGGAATTTTAGAGGTGATCATGGACTGGCCTGAAGGTAAAAAGTTTGGAACATCACCAGCAGAAGAAGTGTCACGTGCTAAAGAGGCCCCACCATACAATGAACTACCAGAAAATGAGAAGGAATATGCCCTGTTCACTGATGGATCGTGTCGTATTGTGGGGAAGCATCGCAGATGGAAAGCTGCTGTGTGGAGCCCCACACGACAGGTTGCAGAGGCCACTGAAGGAAAAGGAGAATCAAGTCAGTTCGCAGAGGTAAAGGCTGTCCAGCTGGCCTTAGATGTTGCTGAACGGGAGAGGTGGCCAATGCTTTATCTTTATACTGACTCATGGATGGTGGCGAATGCCTTGTGGGGATGGTTGCAGCAGTGGGAGCAAAATAACTGGCAGCGGAAAGGTAAACCTATTTGGGCTGCTGAACTGTGGAAAGACATTGCCGCCCGAGCAAAAGATATGGTTATAAAGGTGCGTCATGTAGATGCTCATGTGCCCAAGAGTCGGGCTACTGAAGAACAACAGAACAACCATCAGGTAGATCGAGCTGCCAGAATTGAGGTGGCTCAAATAGACTTGGACTGGCAGAACAAGGGTGAATTATTTCTAGCTCGATGGGCCCATGAGACCTCGGGCCATCAAGGAAGAGACGCAACACATAAGTGGGCCAGAGACCGAGGGGTGGACTTAACAATGGACGCTATTGCACAGGTTATTCATGACTGTGAGACATGTGCCGTAATTAAACAAGCCAGGAGGATGAAACCTCTCTGGGAGGAAGGGTGATGGCAAAAGTACAAATACTATAACCTATAACCTAATACAAAAACCTATGCAGTACCCCATGCTACCGCCCGAAACACCATATTGGGTCTTGAGAAACAAGTCCTGTGGCGACATGGCACTCCAGAAAGAATTGAGTCTGATAATGGGACACATTTCAAAAATTCCCTTGTAAATACTTGGGCCAAAGATCATGGCATTGAGTGGATTTATCATATCCCCTATCACGCACCAGCTTCTGGTAAAATTGAACGATACAATGGGTTGTTGAAAACCATGTTGAAAGCAATGGGTGGTGGAACATTTAAGAACTGGGAGAAGCATTTGGCAGAAGCCACCTGGTTGGTCAATACCAGAGGATCTGTCAATCGTGATGGTCCTACCCAATCCAGCCCCCTACATACTGTAGAGGGAGATAAGGTCCCTGTTGTACATGTAAAGAACATGTTGGGAAAAGCAGTGTGGGTCCTTCCAGTCTCTGGAAAGGGCAAACCCCTCCCCTGTCACGGACACAGATTGATCTCGATAACCCCGTGACATTAGCTTAAACATTCTGAACTAATAATGTTATAATAAACTTTTTCAGTTACTTTAGAGGAGCATTCATTGTTAAATTTTTGAAATCATCTTTAATACATATGCCAAAAAAACTGTAGTGAATATTCTTCCTTACATTTGGTATGTCAGCATGGATTTGGATGAATTGGGCATAATGTGCCTATCTCTTCTGCAAATTAAATTCATATTTTGCGTTCACTTCACATTTTTGGGGGGGTCTTATACTCTGACCATTAGTATGCAATGTATAGAAGAAAACAGAATTACTGCTCTAAAACTGTACATTTAAGCCCTCCCTTGTTAATTTCTGTTTTGTTTTTGCTTTCAGTTCCTTTCTGGAGACTGTTGTGGCATAACCCAGCAGGTGGCTAAGCACTACACAGTGGTTTGCTCATGCCCCTCCTTCCCAATGGGATGGAGAAGAGAGATGGAGGGGGGGGGGGGGGGGGGGGAAGAAAGAAAGAAAGAAAGAAAAAAGAAAAAAGGGGGGAAAAAAAGTAGAATTTGTGGGTTGATAGAAAAGTATTTGCTAAAATAGAAAAAAAGTTATGACTATATATACACGTATATATCTCTTGGAATCATAGAATTCTTAGAGTTGGAAGGGACCTCTTACAGCTATCTAATCCAACTTCCTTGAAGTGAACAGGGATAGCCACAGCTAGATAAGGTTGCTCAGGTTTCTCCTTGAAAGTCTTCAGGGACAGGGCATCCACCACATCTCTGGGCAACCTGTTCCAGTGACTCACCACTCTCACTGTAAAAGACCTTTTCCTTATGTCTAACTTAATCTACCTTTTTCAAGCTTGAAACCATTTCCCCTTGTCCTATCACTATCTCTGGGCAACCTGTTCCAGTGCCTCACCACTCTCACTGTAAAAGACCTTTTCCTTATGTCTAACTTAATCTACCTTTTTCAAGCTTGAAACCATTTCCCCTTGTCCTATCACTATAGACTCTGATTAAGAGTCTGTCTCCTTTCCTGTAACCCCCCTTTAGATACTGAAAGGCTGCTATCAGGTCACCTCGCAGCCTTCTCTTCTCCAGACCGAACAGCCTCAGCTCTCTCAGACTGTCCCTGTAGTAGAGATGTTCCATTCCATGGACTATTTTTCTGGCCCTCTTCTGGATGCACTCAAACAGGTCTACATCTCTCCTGTACCGAGGACTCCACATCTGGATGCAGTACTTCAGGTGAGGCCTCACCAGCCCACAGTAAAGGGGCAGGACCACCACCCTCAACCTGCTGGCCACACTTCTTTTGATGCAGCCCAGAATATAGCCAGCTTTTTGGGCTGTGAGGTCACATTACTAACTCATGTCCAGCTTCCCATCCGCCAGTATCCCCAGGTATTCTGCGGCAGGGCTGTACTCAGTCCTTTCATCCCTAGCTTGTATTTGGTAGTGGGAGTTGCTTTGGCCCTGGTACAAAACCCTGCATTTAGATTTGTTGAATTGGCGTATGGGAAACTGTTGATCACAGCCTGAACCTCTGATTGACTACCTGAGGCAAGCAATGAGTCAGCTGCAGGAGCACAGGTGAAGGTAATTCAGCTGTGCTACCAGAAGGGGTGGGGCCTGGCTCCGCCTCTCCTCGATCCCATTTAAGGGCTGACTGCAACTGAGGAAGGATTTCTTTCTCTGGAAATCACTACTTAGTAGAGTTTACTGTGATTCTTCAACATCAGTGAGCACTTCCATTTATTATAGATTATCTTTCCGTCACAATAGTCTTTCTTAATGAAGCATCTGTTTAAACCTTTGTTTACTCATTGACTGTACAATTGGTTTTGGATTTGTTGAAATATTTTGTATATATGTGAATGTACATATCGAGTGATGCACAAGCAATTGCTCACCACCCCCTGACCAATGCCCAGCTAGATCCCTGAGCAGTGGAAGGGAGAGATGAACTCCCACCCATCTTTAAAACTCCTTCCACATGATGTTGTATGGTATAGAATATCCCTTTGGCCAGTTTATTTCAGCTGTCCTAATTCTCTTTCCTCCCAGCTCCTTGGGCTCTTTGTCATGAATGGCCTTGGCTCTGTACAATGGTGCAAACTATAAACATTGATATAGTATCAACTTTGTTTTTCTCCTAGAACTAAAACATCATGCTGGGCACTCTGAAGACAACAATCCTATTCAGATGAAATTAAGATGGAGACTTGCATGAATTAGTGGTTGTCTTTTTTTCTTTTTTCTTTTTCTTTTTTTCTTTTTTTTTTTTTTAATTATTCATAGCAAGCAGTTAGCTAAGTCAGGCCTACATACATTGTACTGAAAATTTCCTTATCTAACTGTTAGTCTTTGGGAAAACACATTGGTTTTCTCATCAGAAATAGAAAAAATGTGATTATTTTCATAATTTAACAACTTAATCACCATGGAATTCTTTAATGTTTCTTAGTAGTAGTAGAAGAAGATGATAATAATTAACACATAGTCATTCATATATAATAATACTATAATTACCTACATGTAATAATAACATATTATTAATAGCAATAACAATAATTCTTTCTATTAGTAGATCATCCTAATACTGTTTCTGCTGGTTCATGTGAATGTTGTGTTTGTGGAAAAAACACAAAAGCCATGGTAATTACTAAAGTGAGAACTAATTCTGATTTGGAAGAGATGAATGGAGGCAATAGACTGTAGGCACTGCGTATTCCAAATTTCTTTATCCAGCTGATTGATTTACAAACAAAAGTGTATTAAGTTTTATTTTCTGAGAACAGTATTGCAAAGGTAATTTTAGTTAATCATTTTGAAATGATGAACAAATTAGTTCTAACTAGAGAGCTAGAGCTTTTTTTTCTCATTCTTGCCATGCTTAATCAGAAGGGATGACAGGAACAGATAATAGCCAATAGTATTTTGATGCTTAAATAAACAGGATCGAAGAGACTTTAAATTACTCTTCCTAGCACTTTTGTGACTGCATTGGCACTGAGTTACTGAAAAATTCATGCCTTATCAGAAATAAATTGTTCTCAGTGATATCAGTGATAACTGTTTTCTTTTTCTTCCTTTCCTATCCTGTTCTCCCCTTCCCTTTCCACAGGTCTTTATTATTATTATTATTATTTTAATTTTTTCCCTCTCCTTTTGCTGTAGTATTTCTTTAACAATTCTTTGGAATACTAGACTATCAAATCAGTCGCCTTACTTCACTAAGATCTGCTGTGTTTCCAGCTTTAGAATTTTCCAAGATCCTTGCTTAGAGAAGCACAGCGGGACCAGTATGTTTCCTCAACACAATAGCTAACCTTATCTCAAAAACATGATTTCCAAAGTAGTCCAAGAAGTAAAGTATACTTTTTTACCTGTCTTCTAATGACAAATTTTGGTTCTGTTTCCATTTAGAAGCCGAGAGTCACAGTTGCAATCTGCTTACTTCTCCTAGCCAATTTTAGGCAGACTCCCAACACAGCATAGTGGCAGTCAAGCCTCTTTTCATTCTATGTATCTTTTCCCTTTCTAAAAAAAAATATATATATATATATATATATATATATATATTTTAAACTACCAGGTAATCTGCTAAAACATTTCCATCAACCCATCTGGAGAGCTCCAGGTGAAATATTAGGAACTTCCTTTCTGTCATGAGGATTTACATATAACAGCTGGTTATAATCACATCATTTGAGCCATTTTTAATTGTTTAAACAATTGAAGATTAACACTAATTTTCTGTAGCGTATTAGGATATCATAGATTCACTATTAAGTGAATATCAGTGGTTTTATTGCAGACTAAAAGGCAGCTTAGCTTTTACCATGTTATTCAGTGTTGTATGGGAACTGTTGAATCACAGCCTGAACATCTGGTTGATCACCTGAGGCAAGCAATGAGTCAGCCGTGGGAGCACAGGTAAGGGCAGTTCAGCTGTGTGACCGGAAGCCTGGTTCCACCTCTCCTAGACCCCATTTAAGGGCTGACTGGCACTGGGGAAGGATCTCTTTCTGAAGATTGCTCCTCTTGGAGTTTTCCCTGTGAGCCTAGACAATTACAAAAGAATGGCAGTTAGCTGCCTCTGAGGTGACATGGCCACTGTTAAATGCTTTAAACCAGGCTGAAATAAGGTCCAATACCTTAGAAACTGCAAGCCAGTTGTTACAAGATTGCATTGAGAAGTTAGAACAAGAACTCAGTATATTAATGGGAAAAAAAAAAACAACTTTACATTTTCCAATAGGACAGGTCCGTAATATTTCTATAGATAATGACCAGATTCCTGAATCAACTGACCTGGTTGATCAGAAAAGTAAATATGCTAAATTAGATCTTGATGCTTCACTTGCAACAGATCCCTTAGAGATCTGTCCTATTAAAACTCAAAAATATATATATATATTTTACGTATATATTATATGTATATATAAATATATATACAAGAGATCAGCAGGGCTGCCCCATGATCAGTGTCTCCCTGACCAAACTCACATGTAGCAGCCTGGCCATACACGGCAACAGAGTTAATGGACCTAGTACAATGGTTCAGACAGAAGCCTAAAGAAAGTGTACCAACTTGGCTGTTAAGATTATGGGACTCAGGGGCAGAAAGTGTTGTGAGCAACAGGCCAGAAATATCTAAATTGGCTACCGTGGCTGTGCATCCTGCCATTAGGCAGAGATTATATGCGGGCATCCAATATGCCAATGAAAACCATTCTATTGTAGATTGGCTAATGGCGGCATGCCATATGGTATGGCCGAATAAATCAGACATACAGTTACATACAGGGTTGTGGTCCTCCATGAAGGACCTTCAAAATTACATTCATTTGGATGTAATTATATCCAAAATTACATACATTACATTTCATACATACATTATGAACTGGGTATAAGAGAGGCAATCTATGAAGATACATTTGGCAGCCTTGATATGGTAAGATTTTTGGCAGGAATAAAGGATTTAATCTTGCAGCAGGCCCCTTCCCATCTATATGGGACTTTAGTTTCTATACTGAAGCCCTTGGTAGCTTCAGAATCGGTAGTCCAACAGGCTGCCCAACTAGTTACCGATCTGGGAGAAACAGAGTGCCTGTGGACCAGGCACAACATTCAAACACTAGAAGTGGAAGTCCTGGCAGTAATTAAAACCAAGAGGCCAGCCTTATGAACTCCTCAATGGGGACCCATACGAGTATCCCGGAAGAAAATGTTTAATGATGTAATCTGGGCTGGGGTCCAGTTTGCGAAAATTGATCGCCAGCCCAATCATGTCCTCCTTCAGCTTTGGAAACAGTTGAAGGACAATTGAAAATTTCAAAATTACCCCCCAAAAACTAGGGTAAGAGGTAAAAGACTTAGCCATAGCA
Organism: Alectoris magna; assembly: GCA_030625065.1. Lineage (NCBI taxonomy): Eukaryota > Metazoa > Chordata > Aves > Galliformes > Phasianidae > Alectoris > Alectoris magna. The sequence goes on from CM060564.1 coordinate 46,744,152, forward strand.
CAGTTTATGGTGTGACAAGGGACGTTAGACCCCTAGGGCCTCCAGAAGGGACTTGAGGCCCTATGTAGAATTAACAATTTTTTGGTCCCAAAAGTATATTCAGAGTGTGATGGCACTGGTGGGCGCAGGCACAGAAATATTAATAATTTGCAAAGATCCGACTAAATTCAATGGTGATAGAGTGATGATTGGTGGTTTTGGGGGACAGACCATTCCGGTCAACCAAACATGCTTGAAACTGGGAGTTGGACATCTCCCACCCTGGGAGTACAAAGTATCTATTGTCCCAGTCCAAGAATACATCCTGGGCATAGATATTTTATGGGGCTCTCCAGACAACTGTGGGAATGTTCAGACTTCAACAGATGTGTATTAGTGTCCAGGCTGTGCAGGCAATATTGAGAGGCCATGTGAATCACGAGCCTATTTGTCCACCAAAACTGTGCCAGATTAATAATGTAGGACAGTATAGACTCCCAGGTGGGCAAGATGAAATACCAAGAATGGTGCAGGAATTAGAAAAAGTTGGCATTATAAAACCTGCACATAGCCCATATAATTCCCTCATATGGCCAGTGCGAAAGTCGGATAGAACATGGAGAATAATAGTGGATTATAGAGAATTAAATAAGGTTATGCCACTCATTCATGTAGCTGTATCCAGTATTACCTCCCTAACGGACACATTGACTGGATTTGGCAAATGCGTTCTTCAGTATTCCAATTGCTGAAGAATTGCAAGATCAGTTTGCATTTACATGGGGAGGCAGGCAGTGGACCTTTCAGGTCCTGCTGCAAGGGGACATGCATTCGCCGACATTCTGTCATTATCTAGTGGCACATGACCTGGCTAAATGAGAGAAACCTGATAATGTTAACTTGTATCATTATATTGATGATCTCCTGTTGACATCCGACTCACTGGAGGTGGTAAGACAGGCAGAAGATTCATTACCTACCTATCTGCAAGAAAGAGGATGGTCTATAAATCCTCAGAAAGTGCAAGGTCTGGGCCTGTCCATCAAACTCTTGGGGGTAGTTTGTTCAGGAAAGATCAAAGTACTACCCAGTGCTGTCATAAATAAGGTTCAGGCATTCCCAGTCCCTACGACACCTAAGCAGCTGCAGGAACTTTTAGGTATATTCAGGTACTGGCTCTCCTTTGTACCTCACTTAGCACAGCTGCTGAGGCCTATGTACAGACTCATGGAGAAGGGGCAGTTATGGGACTGGAGGAGAAAGGAACAGGTCACTTTCCAGCAGGCAAAACTGGCAGTTAAACAAGCCCAGGCATTGGGCATATTTGATCCTACCCTCCCAGCCAAGTTGGATGTTCACGTCACTCAGGATGGCTTTGGCTGGGGTCTATGGCAATGCCAGAGTTCAGACCCCCATTGGTCTCAGGTCTGGCACAGAGCAGAAGATAGATATGGTATGATTGAAAAACAGTTATTGGCTGCATACTCTGCATTACAGGTGGTAGAGCCGATAACCTAAACAGCTGAAACCTTAGTTAAGACCACTCTGCCAGTTCAGGAGTGGATCTGACCCACCTTCCTGAGACCGGGGTGGCCCAAGCACAAACGGTGGTACAACGGGTTGCCTGTCTCAGCCAGAGGAGTAGTCTGTCTTCACCAACATTAAAAGAAGAACTTCAGAAGATCCTAACCCAGTGACGTGCCATAGTGATGCACCAGGTTGCTCCACCAGAGAAGAGTCCCTTTCAGAAAGGAAAATGTATTCCTGAAGATGTCTGGTACACAGATAGCTCCAGCAAGGGCAACCTGAGCAAGTGGAGAATGTGATAGAATACCATCCCTCCACCAAGATAATCTGGTTTGATGAAGGGGACGGTCAGAGCAGCCAATGGGCAGAACTGCGAGCTGTGTGGATGGTTATACAAAGGAACCCGGTGACAGTATCCTGAACATCTGCACAGATAGTTGGGCTGTGTACCGGGGGCTCACTTTTTGGATTGCACAGTGGGCCACCCACGAATGGACTATCCACTCCCAATCAATCTGGAGCAGACATGTGGTTAGACATATGGAATGCAGTTAAACACAGGACTGTACATGTCCACCATGTTCCTGGTCATCAGCCCCTACAGTAACTGGGAAATGATGAAGCCGACACACTGGCCTGAGTTCGATGGATTGAGAATTCATCGTCTGAGAACATTACCCGTTTATTAGATCGGAAGCTATGGCATGCTGGACAAAAGAAAATGTGGGCAGCAGCATGGGGGCTGACCATACACCTATCACCCAGGCATGCCGAGACTGCAATGCTTGCTCTAAGATGAGACTGAGATCATTGCCTGAAACAGCAGCCCATCTTGTGTCATGGTTTTGTAATTTTTGCTATTGGTATTCCACATCATAACATCATGTGGAGCACAGAGAAGAAGTACTACACATCCCAGGGGACCTCGCGGTCAGAGAGGAAAATACATCACGGAAGCGACGCTGGCTCTCTCTCTCTCACTGCCTGGCAGCGAGTGTGGGTGTGCTTCCAAGCCGCGGCGCCTTCAATTTCAAAGTAGGCTTCTCGGTCTTCGGAAACCTCTCTTTCTCTCTCTCTTATTTCACTTGATTTATTAGCCTCAATTCCAATTAGATTGTATTATAGTAAAATAAGTTTTACTCCTTAGATCGTTGCTGCTGCTCTGTTTGTTTCCTTGAGCCCAGCTCCCATCTCCCTACCCCTTTCCCTTTTCCCCTTCCCCTTTGTCAGGGGCCAGGGGCCCACGGGCCTATTGCCCCCCCTGTCACGGACACAGATTGATCTAGATAACCCCGTGACATCTTGCTACAGATGGACACAATCCACTCCAGCGATGGCAGGTTGATTACATTGGGACCCTCCCTCGGTTTAAGTGGGCGACGAGATACACGCTGACCTGCATTGACACAGCAAGTGGGCTACTGCAGGCCTATCCAGTATCAAAAACAAACCAGGCATATACCATCAAGGCACTTACTAAGCTGATGTCTGCCTATGGGGCACCTCAAGTTTTTGAGAGCAACCAAGGGGCTCATTTTACTGGTGTGATGATACAATCCTGGGCAGAAGACAGAAATATCAAATGGTGATGCCACCTGCCATATAATCCAATGAGGGCATGCCTCATTGAATGTTATAACGGTATTCTCAAGGCTGCCCTGAAGACAGACTCCCAGTCCCTGCAGGAGTGGATGATAAGACTCTGTGAAACCTGAATGAAAGACCTCAAGATGGCAGACCCAGTGCCTTGAAAATGCTACAGACAGTATGGGCCTCCCCGCTTAGGATCCAAATTATGGGCACTGATAATCAGGTAACACCCCAGATTAGTAATGAAAATAATCTTCCGCTCCCTGACCCTGAGAATTTAGATCTGGGAATCCATAGGATAAAATGGCCTTGGAAGGTGCAGGTAGGACCTAAGTGGTGTGGCCTACTTGCACCTTGGGGGAGATTACTGGAGGTGGGAGGCTCGGTAGTCCCTCCGGTGATAGGTACATGGACTGTGCATATTGTGGTTAACATTCTGATCTTCATTGCTAAAGGGACCCCCATCATGTCCCTGTGACAGATCAGGACACCCCCTTTGGAGCCTGATGCAGCCACAGACATCTGTCCAGAAGGTATGGTACAGGCAGCCAAGGCATGCCTCAGTACAAGCTGAAATGTTGACCCAGGATAGAAATACGGCCTGTATCTTGCCCTGGAGGGCAGACCTTCCCCTCCTGGTACCTCTGAAACATCTGTATTACTCCCTGTGAGTCTTTGAGCCCCTAGGATAACCGGAAGGAATGAAATGCCATCAGAGCATTTCAGTGTTGATGTCAGATCATGTGTGACACCCGGTGATGGTCTACATGGGACTGATGGAGCATAAGATGGACCTGCAATTCATGACTACATGCCTCCAGAACATCATCGAGCACTGGCCCGTAAAAGAACATGAACTTTCACTGATCATCACTTGTCTTAAATTGTGTCAACATACATTGCAACAGAAAATTGTATACACATCACAATGTGTTGGATCTCTGTATTAGGGGAGACTCACCCTTTAGTTAACTCAATCATTGGTTCACACTGTGAAGGGGTGGAGTGTATAGGAACTGCTGAATCACAGCCTGAACCTCTGATTGACCACCTAAGGTGAACAGTGAGTCAGCTGCGGGAGAACAGGTGAAGGCAATTCAGCTGCGTGACTAGAAGGGGTGGAGCCTGGCTCCTCTCCTGGACTCCATTTAAGGGCTGACTGGCTCTGGGGAAGGATCTGTTTCTGGAGATTGCTCCTCTTGGAGTTTTCTCTGCGAGCCTACACAGGTGAGCATATTTCATCTATTTCTCATTATCTATTTCCTACCCGGTAATCTCTAGCTACATGACCTGTGGATACCAATCTAGCCACAGCGTTCTATTTTTTGTTCATTATACAAACATCTTAAAGATGACTTATAGCATATTTCTGTTAAGCATAAACTTTTTTGCTGAAACTCTGTAAAATATATAATCATACTTAAGCAGAGAATTACTCCTTAGTTTCGGGTGGTGATTCTGTGTCTTCAGTTCTAGGATTCTACTGTGAACATATTTCAAAAAGTGCTCTGATACATGAGTTCAAAATGTCATTTAAGTAACATTTATTATCCTAGCTGCACAGAACTGATTAAATCTGAATACAGGTGGATACAGTAGCACCAGCTCCTGTGTAGTAATGAACGTGTTACTGCAATTTTTGACTGCTGAAAATACCACAGTAGTCCTGCCCTACTGTAACATTTCCCTCTACCATAAGGAGTACAAAAACACATCTGTCCTTTTCCTATCTTGCGAAACAGTAGGGGCCTTATCCCATTGCAAAATAATAATTAAAAAAAAAAAAGACATAATGAAAGTTTCTGTAGCATCTGTGGAAGAATGTGACAAAGGTCAATTCAGTCTTACAAGTATAGCTTTTGTGTGCACAGTAGTCCAGATCTGATTTACAGTTTCCTAAGTTTTATGGAAAAAGTTAGGTTCTATTTTGGGATGATTAAGTTAGCTATATAGTAACTTCCTCATAAATAGCATAACCCAGTCAAACATGCTTTGCGTACAACTGACAAAATATGGTTGATGTTGCAAGAGTACTTTAATATATGCAGTACCATCTAAAATTACATATAGAAGCAGAAAAGTATCTTGATTCAGTGTGAGCTGATTCTAAACATGTTAAGATTATTCATGTAACAATTTTTTTTTTTTTCTAGATTTTGTTAGGCAAAGAAGTAATAAAGAAAGGAAAAAAAAACTAATGGAAGAAAACATATATGTGTATATATATATATATATGTATATATATATATATATGTATATATATATACGTGTATATATATATATATATATATATATAACACATTGTTATTACTTGTCTCAGGATCTGGAGAATAAACTCAGTTTCATCTTTGTGGTATCCAGAAGAAAATGACATTTCTTATTTTTCATAAGGTTAGCCCAGCATTAATTAAATAGTTTTATCTCCCATCCTTGTTCCTTTGTGGATATTGTGCCATTTTAAATATAACGAAAATGAATAAACTTCAAATGTCAGACTAAAAAAGTAACTATGCATCAGGACCCTTGAACATGTACAGAAGATTCTAAAACATGTGAACTATACTTAATTTGCAAATATCTTCTGATTTCTTAAATTTTACAGCATTTGCACTATATGACATGATATCAAAGAATTAACAATGTTCTTTCTTAACAGCTTCAGTGGTTAGTAACGATCTACATAAATTGCGTGCTACCATTTCTGGTCATATGAACAGTTATTAATTTGGTTACTATTACCAGATGTTCCACCTCTTTGGTAGGTGTTAAATGAGAGAGGGAGTAGGGGAGAGATAAAGGGCAGGATAGAAGCAGCAAAAATTATGTGAGCTAGTTAGCACCACCCTGGTGGTGTAGTGAACATAAATAAACAGAGATAAATCTGTTGGGTCATGTCCTCCTTTCTTGCTAGTAAAGACAGATAACAAACAGTCTGGGTCAATGTGAGATTCAAAGCCTACGAGTGCTCTGATATCCATTACTACAAAGCAGAAAGGCAGAAGAAATGTGAAGGGTGCAGTCATAATTACCCAGTTTTAGAAGGGTGTTTTAAAGTGTATGAATTCATTGTGGTATCAGTTTAATTGCTTAAAACTTCCAGAAAAGCTCAAAGACTAGGAGAGTCTGTGGTTACAGCAGGTGCACAAATGCTGTTAGGCTTTCTCCTCTCTACTACCAAAATCTCTTTTCTAAGACTGTATGAGGAGAGTAGTACGTAAAACCTTGAAGCTTTTAAAGCATTTTAAGTAGTTCAAGACATAAGCATGTCTTGTGTCTTTATTCTCCATTTTCTGCAAATTGGAATAATGTTTTCTTACCTAACTCTCTCAAAAAGATTGCATAGGAAATTCTGGGTCTCATTTTCAAATTAATTATGTATACCTGAAACTATTCCCTTTGTGTAGCCTGATTAAAATTAAGTGATTTCTTCCCCATTCAGAATGGTTGTTACAATAAATGGATTAAAACTTCTTCCTTTTATGCCGCTCTTTGCCCATTATACCCCAGTTAGAATATTTCCCCATTTCCCCCTCTTAATGTCCTGCCTCTGAAGATCTTTCTTCAACTTGTCAGAGCATTTGATCAAAGAATCCTTTTATAAAGAGCATAATTAAGATGTATCTAAATGAAAGCTATAGCCAGAATATAACAGTAAAACCATGTTATGAGGAAAAGTAAATAGTAGGTTTTTTGAGAAACAAAATATGTAGCAGAACTCTGGATTCATGATAGAATATCTATTATTAAATTAAAAAGAAAACTGATGTGCTTTTATCTGTACTTAAGATAAAATTTCAGTGCAGTGTATAATAATGGTTAATGGTTTCCTAGAGCTAAACCAATACCATAACAATGAAAATGATTTTTTTTTTTTTAATATGAAACATATGACTTCACTAAAATATAAAAAGTATTGCACTGGAAAAAATATTCTTGTATTCTCAAACTTGATGTTAAAGAACAACACAACAACACAAATATTACTTGTGTTAAAGTCAACCAATCCAAATTTAATACTGGCATTTAGTTTCCAGCTATTCATTTTTTTTTGGCATGATTAAAACATATCATTTTTTTAGTCTGTATCATGGTAAATGATGTATTTCATAAGATACACAAGAAGTATGGGGACATATCCTCAAAACCCCATGCAAATATATGTGTATTAGAAAAATATCATGTCTTAACTATTTCTTCTATGGTATATTTGAACTGAACATGAAAGGAAGGTTATCTTGCTTACAAATCAGTATTTGTCATGCTTCAGGTTGCATATGTTCATAGAATCATAAAATTACGGAATCTTAGATGCTGGAAGGGGCCTTTGGAGATTTTTTTGAGACCAATCCTCCTGCTGAAAGCAGGTTTCCAATAGTAGATTAAGCAGGAAAGCATCCAAGGGGGTCTTGAATACCTGCAAAGAAGGAGACTCCACTAATTCCATTAGTAGCCTGTTCCAGCACTCTGTAACCCTCAAAGTAAAGAAGTTTTTCATGGTTGTATGAAACTTCCGGTGTTTCAGTATTTTTTTTACTAATGCCCTTTGTCCTGTCACTGAGTATCTCTGAAAAGAACTTAGCCCCATCCATTGACTTTGGCACTTTAGATATTTATAAACTTTGATAGATCACCTCTCATTTTTCTCCAAGCTGAACAGACTCAGGTCTCCTAGCGTACCCTCATACGGGGAACTCTTCAGGTTCTTAATCATCTTTGTAGCCCTCTGCTGGACTCTTTTTTGAACTGGGGAGCCCAGAATTGGACTCTTTTCCAGATGTGGCCTCTCCAGTGCAGAGTAGAATAGGAGGATCACCCTGTTAGTAACACTCTTTTTAATGTATTTTGCCCCCTTCCCCCCTCCATTAACATTGGCCTTCTTGGCCATAAAGGCATACTACAAGGCTCACAGGCAGGATACCTAGGTCCTTCTCTGCAGAGCTCCTCTCCAGTAGATCAGCCCTAACTTGTAGTGAGTCTGCCAATTATTCGTCCTCAGTTGCAAGACTTGAAACTTGCTCTTGTTGAATTTCATCAGGTTCATTTATTAGAGAACCCACATTTCCATAGTCTTCTTTTTAGTATTTATGTAATTAAAAAAAAAACAAAAAAACAAAAAGTTTCTTGTTATCCTTGATTTCGTTTGCCAGCCTTATTTCCAAGTACCTTGCTCATTCATACAGGATGAGGCTCCTTCTACCTTTCCTTGATTTCTTGCTTGTAGGGATGTACCAATCTTGAGCTTCCAAAGAAGTGGTGTTTAAGTACCAACCAATTATGTTGGCCCCCCTCTCCTTCCAATGTTCTAACCCACAGGATATATCCAAGTAAGCCCTTGGAGTCAAAGTTGGCTCTCCTGTTGTCCAGGGATCCAATCCTACTTATTGCTTTATTTCTTGGCTGGAGGGCCGGGCTCAGAGAGTGCTGGTGAATGGAGTTAAATCCAGCTGGCGACTAGTCACGAGTGGTGCTCCCCAGGGGTCGGTGCTGGGGCCTGTCCTCTTCAATATTTTTATTGATGACCTGGATGAGGGCATTGAGTGCACCTTCAGTAAGTTTGCAGATGACACCAAATTGGCTGGGAGTGTGGATCTGCCTGGGGGTAGTGAGGCCGTATAGAGGGATCTGGACAGGCTGGATAGCTGTGCTGAAGCCAATGGGATGAGGTTCAACAAGACCACATGCCGGGTCCTGCACTTCGGTTACAACCCCAGGCAGCGCTACAGGCTTGGGGCAGAGTGGCTGGAAGACTGTGTAGAGGACATGGACCTGGGGGTACTGATTGATGCTCAGCTGAACATGAGCCGACAGTGTGCCCAGGTGGCCAAGAAGGCTAATGGCATCCTGGCTTGCATCAGAAACAGTGTTACCAGCAGGAGCAGAGAGGTGATTGTCCCCCTGTACTTGGCATTGGTGCGGCCGCACCTCGAGTACTGTGTTCAGTTTTGGGCCCCTCACTGCAAGAAAGACATTGAGGCCCTGGAACGTGTTCAGAGGAGGGCTACGAAGCTGGTGAGGGGTCTGTTGTTATGGTTTTGTGTTTTGTAATTCTTTCACTCGTGCTTGAAGTGCAGGAGTGGGCTGCTTATCCCACTTCTTCATATTCTCCCCATGGTCGCGCAGGTAGCGCCACAAGGCAAGATGCAATGTAGTCTTACTGTTGTCATTCGCCTGAGCACAAGGACGTCTTCTGATGGCTGAGATATTGGATGATGCAGGTTGGGAGGAAACCAAGTTGATCAGCTCTTCCGGTAGACAGTTTTGGGAATTCTGGTTCCCATCAGATGTATCTGGTACCACCATGGATCCATCTGCATTAAGCATGGTAGACAGTTCGTCCATCATATCTTCTTGTTTGCTCTCCATTCTGTCGAGCTTTTCAACTACCTTTGTGATGGCCGAAACACAAGCCCGTAGAGGGGCTAAATGTAACTCAAAGTCTTGAAGTCTATTAACAAGTTCATTTACAAGGGGTCTTCTTACCCCTTTGCCATACATTGCTGCGAGTGTACTGACATACCTTTCCGGTGCAGTCTTCGTGAATGTACGCCACATATTTGGTGTACACCTGACTTTCTCAGGATCATGCTTTTGGTCTGGCTCGTCAGGGATGAAGTCGGAACTGTATAACATTTCCACTACGGCATATTCTCTCAAATAACCGATACCTCTTTCCATATCAGTCCATTTCTTTTTCTCAGGCATCAGATCATCTTTGAAGGGGTATCTTTCTCTTACGGCTAACAGCATTCGCTTCCAGAGGGTGAAGGATCCATCCTGGCATGTACCAATACCCCTGTCAATGGCTGAGTCTCTAGTAATGCTACCCAGTTGGCGAGCTTCTCTACCATCTAGCCATACACTGTTGGCCCCACTGTCCCAACAGTGGAGTAACCAGGTGACAATAGGCTCTTTTGGGTGTCGTGAAAAGTCTTTTCTCAGACCTCTAATTTCACTCATTTTTAGAGATCGGTCAACAACAGTAACAATGTCTTGCTCACCTCCACCTCCTGCTCTTTCAGGACTTCTTGTTACCCTTCTGGGAGTTGGTGACCGCGATCTTATTGAAGGCCCCTCCCCTAGACTCAGGGTTGCTTTCCATGGATCGAGCAACTGTGGACCTCTTTCCTCCTCTTCTCTTACAGCGTTTGCTTCCTCTACTTTCTCCTCCTCCTCTTCCTCTACTTTCTCCTCCTCCTCTTCCTCTACTTTCTCCTCCTCCTCTTCCTCTACTTTCTCCTCCTCCTCTTTCTTCTCTAGCTGAGTTGAGACTCGTTTCGTTTTCCATCCTCTTACAGGGGCAACTGACATCGATTCCGGTACCTCCTGTGGTTGAAGAACGATGGCAGGTTGGTCGGTTCTGATGCTCTCCCTCTTCAATTTGGCTCGAAGTCCGTTTCTCTCAACTATGAGGATATTTAGTTCAGATTCAAGCGTGGCCTGAGAAAACTGAATTCTGCTTAGTTCATTTTGGAGGGTGTCTCGCTCAGTTCGGAGTACATCCCTCTCGGACCGGACGGTATCTCGCTCAGACTGGAGGGTGTCTTGCTGTAGTTGGAGGTTGTCAAGTTTGGATTGCAGGGAGTCTTTCTCATTTTGGAGGGCATCTCTCTCAGACTGGAGTGTGTCTTGCTCGGATTGGAGGTCTTTTCTCTCGACTAGAAGACACTCTTTCTGGACCTGGAGATTCTCCGCCTCGGTTTGGAGACTCTCTCTTTGGATTTGGAGACTCTGTTTCTTGACTAGGAGACTCTCCTTCTGGACCTGGAGATTCTCCCTATCAGCTCTGAGACACTCTTTCTCAGCTTGGAGTCTCTCTCTCAATTTGGAGACTTTCTCTATCAATTTCAGAAACTCTATCGCTTTCTGGGATAGTATTGAATAAGGCCCAATAGGCATTAGCCAAGCCCCAGATCATTTGTATCATTTGTGCCTCCTCAGATCTGCCTGAGCTACAACATTCCTGTCTTAAATAATTGTTTAAGCACTCAGGGTCTTCCAGGTGTTCAGGAGTAAAGCTGCATGACACCGAGGATGGCCGTCTCTTTAAAGTCTCTCCCAAGCCTTTCCACATGCCCTGCCACTCAGTACTCTGTGGTTCTGGGGAAGACTTCCTCAGAGTGTTACAAGTCCAGATGCTGAGTGAGATAAGTAAAATAATGAGCAATATTTTCAGGGACACTGACACTGTGATCAAATGGGCATTCAAAAACTGCATAAAGGATTCAAAGGGGAGACTGGGAGCCTGCTTAAAAATCACAAGTTCTGTAAAATTAGCAGCTCCCTCTGCAGTTGTATACCACATTGTATGCAGGTACCAGGTAGGTATTTCTAACAGTGTTTTCAATTGACTATATATACCTGTAGCTCCATAGAGCAAAGTGGCAAACTTAATCAGGGCCCAGTATGTTTTGAGCATCAAAAAAGAAACACCAATGGCATGCAGTCCTTTGAAAAGCAGTTTTACAAGAGAAGGCATTTTTTTTTCCCCTTTTACAGAAGCAAAATATCAGTGCTCAAAGTTTACAAATATCACCAGAATATTGGCAGTCCACCTGGACTGTCAAGGTCAAGCTCTCAGTGAGCACCTGCAAAAGAGATAAACTTTCCCAACACAGCTAACGAAACTCTCCGAGAGCAGAGATTCGTTCTAACAAGCTACAAAGCAACTTTTTAAGAGCAGAGAGGGATTTATTTCAAAAACCAGAAAACAAGCCCCAATATCTTATCTTAATATCTTATCTCTGCCTGCATTCTCCACCAAGAACTGTCACGGGATTATCGAGATCAATCTGGGTCCGTGACAGGGGAGGGGGCAGTAGGCCCGTAGCCCCCCGGCCCCCTCGGGGAAAAAGGGAAAAGGGGTAGGGAGATGGGAGTTCAAGGGAACAAACGGAACAGAGGCAACGGTCTGAGGAGTAAAACTTATTTACTAACTATGATATCAGAATGCAAGATAACACACTATAATACAATATAATTAGAATTGAAGCTAATAAATCAAATATAATGAGAGAGAGAGGTTTCCGAAGACCGAGAGGCCTACTTTGAAGTTGAAGACACCGCGGCTTGGAAGCACACCCACACCCGCTGCCAGGCAGTGAGAGAGAGAGAGCGAGCGTCGCTTCCGTGATGTATTTTCCCTCTCTGGCTGCAAGGTCCCCTGGGACGTGTAGTACTTCTTCTCTGTGCTCCACATGATGTTGTGATGTGGAATACCAATAGCAAAAATTACAAAACACAAAACCATAACAGGAGCACAGGCCTTATGAGGAGCGGTTGAGGGAGCTGGGATTGTTCAGCCTGGAGAAGAGGAGGCTCAGGGAGACCTTATAGCTCTCTATAACTTCCTGAAGGGAGGTTGTGGTGAGCTGGGGGTCGGCCTCTTCTCTCGTGTAATCAGTGATAGAACTAGAGGGAATGGTTTCAAGCTGCGGCAGGGGAGGTTCAGGCTGGACATTAGGAAGTATTACTACTCAGAAAGGGTAGTCAGGCATTGGAATGCACTGCCCAGGGAGGTGGTGGAGTCACCGACCATGGGAGTGTTCAAGAAACGTTTGGATGTTGCGTTGAGGGATATGATTTAGCTGGGAAGTATTGGTAATGGTTGGACTGGATGATCTTCTAGGCCTGTCCTAAGGCCCCTTCATGTTTGTTATTTAGAAATTTAACCAGAAAGTTCCATTATGAAAAATTTGCATTTACCAAGGAAAACTGAAAGGACAGTTTGATGGCATGACATTTAAATTTGAGACGTAAAATGGTAGTCTCTTATCATCTACATGGTAACATCATTTATATGAGCCCTACACTGATCAAATTTGGTTCCATAAACAACGAAGAACAACTGTCAGTTCAAAAGATCTTGGTTAGTGGTGTGTATCTTTATGAATCTTTGTACAATAAAGAACAAGTAAAGCACTTATGTCTTTGTCTTTAAATCTGACTTCCCCCTCACCATTCAAAAATACTATTACTGACAAATGTTATCCTGTACTTCATTTTGGTCTTGTAAGTATTAATATTTTTAAGACAATTGTCCTGGAGTTTCTTAAAATTGAAGTGATGAAAAATTATGTTCCTTTCTCTCTCTTCTTTCTATACCTCTCTTATTTATGAATTTAGTAAATAGTGTATTTTTTTTTAATTATTTTTATTTTTTTTTAAAGCACAAAGTACAGCTTTCTTGTTTCTCTCTATCTCCTCACCAAGCAGAACAGGGATATTTGGTTTATGTCAGAGGGCACATGAAAAATCATAGCAGAAAGGATCTCAGCCCCTCAGGGTATATCTGTTTAATCCAATCGCAGCTTCTTCATGTGCCTGAGGTTCTGAGCATGCTAAATGGCAACCTCTGGTTGAAACCAACCTGCCAAAATTTTAATTATTGGAATCAGGTGGTATCTAGTTGGAGACAGAGATCTATTACCAAAATAATAATAGAAAGTAGAATAAACCAAGTAACTACTAATTTTACTACAACAAAAAAGAAGAGATTAATAATATCAGTGATAAATGTGTATAATTTGTATTCTCACAGCCCACCAACCAATGCCCTACCAGTACCCTGCCAGCCAACTCCCTTCAGTTTCATAGCTTTTCACATAATGTCATATGGAATGGAATATCCTTTTGGCCAGTTCATCACAGCTGTCCTGGTTCTATCCAATCATCATCTTTTGTCCCCTGCAGCCACCTTGTTGGCAGGATAGTATAAGAAGCTAAAGAACTTTAATGTCCATGGTGGAAGGAAGAAAGGAGCAGGAGAAGTATTGTGTGCTAAAGAGGCCCCACCATACAATGAACTACCAGAAAATGAAAAGAAATTTGCCTTGTTCACAGATGGATCATGCTGTACTGTTGGGAAGCATTGCAGATGGAAAGCTGCTGTGTGGAGCCCTACATGAGAAGTTGCAGAGACCACTGAAGGTAAAGGAGAATCAAGTCAGTTTGCAGAGGTAAAAGCTATCCAGCTGGCCTCAGATGTTGCTGAATGGGAGAGGTGGCCAAAGTTTTGTCTTTATATTGACTCATGGATGGTGGCAAATGCCTTGTGGGGGTGGTTATAGCAGTGGGAACAAAACAACTGGCAACGGAAGGATGAACCTATGTGGGCTGCTGAACTGTGAAAAGACATTGCTGCCTGAATAAAGATTATGGTTGTAAAGGTGCACCATGTAGATTCTCATGTGCCCAAGAGTCAGGCTACTGAGGAACAAGAAAATAACCACCAGGTAGATCGAGCTGCCAGAATCAAGGTGGCTCAAATAGACTTGGACTGGCAACATAAGAGTGAGTTATTTCTAGCTTGGTGGGCCCATGAGACTTTGGGCCATCAAGGAAGAGATGCAACATACAAGTGGGCTAGAGACCGAGGGATGGACTTGGCTATGGACGCTATTGCACATGTTATTCGTGACTGTGACACATGCACCACAATTAAACAAGCCAAGAGGATGAAACCTCTCTGGGGGGAAGGGCGATGGCAAAAGTATAAATATGGGGAGGTGTGGTAGGTTGATTATATCACCTTGCCACGATCTTGCAATGGTAAGTGTTATGTGCTTACCATGGTGGAGGCAACTACTGGGTGGCTTGAAACATATGCAGTACCCCATGCTACCATTTGAAATATCATATTGGGTCTTGAGAAACAAGTCCTGTGGCTACATGGCACTCCAGAAAGAACTGAGTCAGATAATGGGACTCATTTCAAAAATTCTCTTGTGAATACTTGGGCCAAAAATCATGGCATTGAATGGATTTATCATATCCCCTATCATGCACCAGCCCATAAACCGTTGACAGAAAGGAAGCAGAAGGCAATGCATATGGAAAAACACTGGAAATGTGTGTTCTGGAAGTACATTTATAGGGTTAGGGAGGTGGATCCAGGTAACAAAGTGTATTTCATTCCTACCATAGTTATAACAGCACACAACACCACTATACTTCCATTTGAATGTATTAAAACTGGAGAGAGATGTCAGTGTTAAAGTGATCTTCAAAATATCTTGAGGAGTACTATCCCAAATTCAGGGAATTCAGTGTTAGCATGTAATACTGTACATCTACTGTTAGTCTATACTTTTAATATCGTATAACATTCTAATCGTCATTGTCTCAAAAATTATTTAGTAGAACAGAAACCATGTTTTTGAGACAGGCAACATAGTCAATCACACCAGGGAGGAGAAAGTAGTGCAGACAGTATTAGCAGAATTTTTTATTCTGGGGAAGAAATAATTAGGTTGGTTTGGAATGAAAATAATGTAAGAAATCACGAACTGTATTGAGGAACTTGAAATAATAGTTCTTTCTACTTACTGATATCTGATGAGATTGGAATTTCATATCAATAATTCACAAGACATATATTAAAAAAAAAAAAAAAAACAACTATGAAACTGCCATTGAAAAAGAATTCTATATGAAATATTTCGTATAGTCAGATGTGATTGCCAAGTTTCTTTCCATCAGCAGTCATGGTTAACTGGAGAGGTCCCAGATGACTGGAGACTTGCCAATATGACAAGAAAGGTTTACAAGAAGGGCTGTGAGGAGGATATTGCTTAACTCCGTGGCTGATACTACAAATTTACTAAGCAAATTATCAGAACATAGGGATAGACTATATGCAAGAATACCTTTAGGCTTTTGAGTAATAATTTATGTGCAGTCAGAGAAATTATTCAGGAGACTGAACCGTCCTCCTTGAACTAAATGTCTAAAAGTCATTTCTTTTACTACAAAAAACCTCAGTCAAACCTCTGTTTGCTCTTTAATTTATGGTGTCCTGTAAGAGGACTGTATTGCAATATGTTTAAGTACTAAATTCACAGTAACTTGACAAAGCCATGAGATTACTTACATGTAACAATTCAAGATATACTTTTCACAATGCTAGTTGTTTTGACAAATACTCAATGCAGGCAACAACCTTCTCTATGAAAGCAATTTCTAATTGGGTATATGTCAAGGAAATTTAAAAAAAAAAAAAAAAAAAAAAAAAGGAAGAAAGAAGACAGAAGACAATAGTATGAAAAAGCAAGAGGCAGCAGCCTTAGTAGCTTTCAAAGAACAGAATATTGGTAGTGTGATTTTAAACTCTCCCTTACCCTGGACTCTTTATGTTTAAAATAATTTTAACAAAGGTTGCTGTTGCAGAATGGCCAAAAGACCAAGGAGGCCACAGGCCTCTGGGAGCACTGTACGAGCAAGACAGAACAGGCACCAGTGACTACATGGCCGTGGGATAGTACGGCCTGCTGAAAAACACCAGCTGCCTGCAAACAACAAGGTCAGCTCTGGTGGGAAACAACTCAGGAGGGAACTGAGATACAGGTAGAATGAGGGGGAAGAGCAGACCCCTGAAAGCGGTATCCTGATCATAGCTATGGTGTGTTGCCATGGGAAGTAAACAAAGGCGGTGGATTTTACAACCAATCAATTAAAGCCAAGCGTAATAAAACCAATCAGCCTGAACCAAGTGTGACTAGTAGACTATAAAAGTAGTTTGACCATAAGTAATAAACGGAGTTTGATGCATTCATATTGGGTCCTTGTCATCTCTCCCCTGCGTCGATCAGCGAATAACTCAGATTCCGGGAACCCAGCCTCAGTCTGTGCTCAGTCTGTGTCAGGTTGCTGAATACTTTATTTTTAAAGGGGACAAATTACAATCAGATTCTTTAAAAGTTATAGAACTTGAGTGAGGTTACATGGCATTTGCAAGACAGCCAGGGGATTAAGCCCAGAAGCATGGGCTCATGAAAGACAGGTTCTGCTTGACCAGCATGATTTCCATCTACAATCAAGTGACTTGCTTGTTGGATGAGGGAAAGGTTGTTGATATGGTCTACCTATACTTCAGCAAAGCCTGGTGACACTGTCTCCTACAGTATCCTACCAGAGACCTGGCAACCTGTGGCTTGGTTGGGTGCACGTTTTGCTAGGAAAACTGGCTAGAAAGCTGTATCCAGAGAGTGGGGGTGAATGGAATTAAATTTGGCTGGTGACAAGTCACAAGTCTTGTTCCCCAGGGATCTGTACTGGGGCCTGTCCTGTTCAATATTTTTACTGATGACCTAAACAAGGGAATTGAGTGCACTTTCTGTAAGACTGCAGATGACACCACACTGGGAGGAACTGTTGATCTGACTGAGAGTAGGAAGTCCCTGCAGGGGGATCTGAAAGGGCTAGATCAATGGGCTGAGGCCAACGGGATGAAATTCAACAAGGCCAAGTGTCATGTTCTGCACTTTGGTCACAGCAACCCCATGCAATGCCACAGGCTTGAAGTAGAGTGTCTGGAAAGCTGAATGGAAGAAAAGGATTTGCCGGTGTTGGGTTGGTGTTGGACACTGAAGCCCTGATACATGTTCAAAGAAGGGCAACAAAACTGGTGGAGGGTCCAGAATACATGTCTTATGAGAAGCGGCTGAAGGAAATGGGAGGGGAAAAAGAGGAGGCTCAGGATAGACAATATTTCTCCCTACAAATACCTGAAAGGAGCTTATGGCAGGGTGGGGGTCAGACTATTCTCCCATGTAACTAGCAATAGGATGAGATGGAGTGGCTTGAAGATGCATCAGGGGAGGTTCAAGCCGAATGTTCAGGTTGGCAGATGAAGTGAGATGATGTTGCATGAAAACATAGGAGATGACTGTAGAAGAGAACGGTATTTTTTTTTCATTCCCCCCCCCACACACACATTTTTAAGACTTACAATGATAGAAGAGTTTACTGTAAACCTTTTGGGATCAAAGAGTACTACTAACAGTAGCTAGTATATTATATGCTAGTATATTATATGAGAGTATACTTTATCATTCTGGGCTATTTGCTAGAGACTTAAGACGCATTTATTAAGATCTTATGACTGATGCTTATGCATCATTCTGTATATGAGCAGGCTACTGCTATTTGGGGCTGTCACTGGAAAGATTTTCTGAATACTTCATATACCCTTACCCAAAAACTACAGTAGAGAAATAACCATGTTCTTTTTTTTATTATTATTATTTTTTATTCTGTTTGTTTGTTTGTTTGTTTGTTTTGTTTTGTTTTTTGGTGATCTCTCTATAAGTGTAGTAGATTCCTCTAAAATCTGCTTGTCCTGGTTTCAATCAAAACAGTGTTAATAGCACACCAGTGTTGTTGCTGAATGATGGAAACATGCCAGGACTCACCCCGAGGCCAAATCAATGCCCTTACAGCATAGCAGCAGGAGTCAGGGTGAAGCCAGAACAGGTGGCCTGAGTTAGGCCAATGTTATTCCTTACCATGTGTCACCGTGCAGAAGGTCATAAAGCTGTGGAGAGTTATGCATGGATAGCTGTTCCTTAGGAGTTGCAGGATGTTGGCTGGTGGGGTTTGAGGTCTTGCATTGCTGGTGGGATGTTGGTTGGCAGGCAGTTCTATTTATCACTGTGCATTGGTCAGCACAAATAAATGCAGTGTTTTAGGAACTTAATCATGACTACTGAGCCCTGTTCAAAACTATTCAGCACCCTAAAGGAAAAAAAAAAAGATTCCTAGATTTGATGACAAGCAACAGGCCCTGCACTGCACTGCAACAGAACCCATGGCTGCTTCAACTCCATCAACAGGCCCTGCAGTTCAATCAGACAACCAATTTCTACCAATCTCAATTGCCCCAATATGCAAGACAAAAAAAAAAAGAAAAAGAAAAAAATGCTGCAAAAGACAAATCATTTAGGAAGGATATAAACTCCTACTAAACAAGATGGAAGGACAAAATGAGGCTGAAGCAGGGCCATCATGAGGACAGGAAGAGAAAGATGCAGTACTTTTAACTGTCCATTCCCTAACAGTGAGCTGCAGCATATATGAAAATATTTCAGCAATCATTCAGACAAGCATATTGTCACCTGATTGCTTCAGTATTTGGATAATGGGATCAGTAGCCTGGACTTAATGGGCAGTAAAGCCAGGCAGCTGAGATCCCCCCTCTATGGAAAGTGGCACTGACAAACTGATTAAAAAAGAGGCACAAACTTTCATCATATGGAGGTGACTCTTGTCTCCCATAAAGGAGAAATATCACTTCAAGAAAGATCTGTTTCCCAAGGCAATGGACCACCATGGAGAAAAATAAGCAATATCTGAGAGAATTAGCTGTGCTGGAGGTGGTGTATAATAGTGATTTGAACAATGATCAGTTATCTCAAGATCCAGATAATTTGAGATTCCTAAGATCTGTGTGTCAGAGATTTGTACAGAGTGTACCATCATCGCATGCCGAAACACTGTAAGCACTGGTTTGGAAACATAATGAAAACTCAAGAGTAGATGAAATGGCTAGTGTACTTTGACAATATAGAGAAAATCTCTTGTCCTCCTTATGGACTTGTGTCTCAGTGGTGGAGAAACTGTTCAATGAGTTCTAGCTATTCAGTGACAACATGTCCTACTCCCCACCCGTGCAAACCAGTATCTCAGCCATTAGAAGTAACTGTTCCACTGCTTGAATGGGTAGACACCAAAAGCCATCCTGTACCTTTACCCACACGACCATGGAGAGGACATGAGGAAGAGGAATGGGAAATCCACCTCAACCTTAAATTGGAGAGCACTGGTGTGAGAGAAAGAACAACCAAAAAAAGAGATTCTCCAGGAAAATGTCTGATCCAGTTTCCGCTGGGTAGTCACCAAAAAGAGAAGATGATTGTTCCGATCCTATTTCTGATGTTGATAAAAAGCCTTCTGGATTACATTTACAAGTAAATGATGTATACAATAAATAAGACTAGAGGGACTCTTCCTCCAGTCAGGTAGAGGGAAGGGGCAATCAAGTCTATTGGACTATGTGGATTTGATTCCCTGGTACTTCAGAACCAAAGAGTATTAGGCTCCAGCATACACTGGTGAGCACTTGTCAGTTCATGGAGTGGCAGAACCCATCTGTATTTCAGGAGTGACAGGTGGATCCTAAGCACTGATGGTGTTGGATGCTAAAGTGAGCTTAAGCAAGAATGAGTGTTAAAAGCACCAATAGTTTCCAATTCTTTCCCTCATACTACTTGCAGAAGAGGAAGTGAGGAGTGGTTGTATGGTGTTCAGCTGCCTACTGGCTTAAACCATGACAATTCTGAAAAGACAGAAGACCTACTTTCAGATAAAGAAGTGTTTTTCGAAGTATTTCTTTTGGTCATCTTGTTATAAATGACCACCTCCAGCAACTGAGAATAGATCTTGTATTTACTTATGTAAGTATTGTGAATGTCTATGCTAGCAAATATTCATATTTAAATTATAGTATTTCATAGATCAAGTTACAAATAGAAGGTAAGTAAGTTCTGAGAAAGTGTAAATATTTGAAAATCTTTGTAGCAATTTTCTCTTTAAGACAATTTTCAAGCCAGAAAATCAGCTGTTATATATTAAATACACAGAAAGATACAAACCTGGAATGATTATATGTTTTGATGAGGGAAAATAAATTAAATTTCTTGAACATCCTTAAGCATCTCTTCAGGAAGATATGTCATTTTTCCATTCTTGTGTGATTTCTTATTCTATAAACTGAAAACAAAACTGGTGTAGAGACTAGGTTCTAGAAACACCAACAACCAATAACCTTGTTTTTGATAGGATGTTTAGGAAAAAATAGCTTTCATAGCAACTCATTTCCTCTTCCTCTGAAGCTTCTTACATGAATTGGTAGTCTCGTGAATTGTTAATTGGCATGATCATCCTTCTAATATATTCGTATATACAGGGATTCAGAAGTTGTGGATAATTTTGAGAATATGTTTAAAGTTTTACAAAATGATTATAATTGTGTAAAACATTATTTACAAAATCACTATGCCCTTTTTATATGTCTTTGTATAGAATTTATACATACACTGAAAGATGGATTTAGAGAAAATACAGTATAACATAACTTGCTTTATTTACATGCTAGTCTTTTTTTTTTTTCATTCTGCTTATGTACAAAGCTTTTATTATTATTATTATACTGTATCTCTTTTACATACAAAGCTTTTTTTTTTTTTTTAATTCTCCTGTATCTCTTAAAAAAAATCCTTTCCCAAGCTATACTTCTAAAAGTCTGCATAGCTAGTTCTATATATTTATGAAAATCAGTTCAGAAATGAAAACACAAGTGAAAATGTAAGCACAAAAATATATTTTTGTTGCAACAACTGTCCTTCTCACCCCTATGCCCCTATTCTTGCCTCAAATTATCACATTTGTAATAAAGGTTTCCTTTATTATTATTATTATTATTATTTTTAAATGGAGGTGCAAAACAAGAATCTTGACTAGTATTGCTCAGCATGATTTTGATGTCATATTAACTCTGATGATAAGATGATATCAGTATCTAAGAAACTGAAAAATGTAGTTTGCACCTTTTATTTACAGGCATGGACGTGCATTACAAAATAGCTAGGATTATGTTGGGTTTACATATAAGTACACTCCCACTCTTTTATTATAATTTTTAATTAAGAGGAGAAAACTAGAGATTGTCAAAAGGCATATGGTCTCCACCATAATCCGTGGATTCCTAACCTCATTTTTCCTGGCCCAAATTTCACCAGCAAGTTTGGAATACAGTTATATGCCTTAGCTTAGAGTACTGTAGCCTACATATCAAATTTTCATCTTGCTCTCAGCACTCCAATCTGATGACAAATTTTAGAACAGTTTAGGCAAGGGAGAAAGTGAAAGAATAAAAGGTAATCTGATAAGAGGAGTAAAAGGTCTGTAATAAGAATTCTTTTTATTTGATTAAGGAAGAGGTGTAATTCGTAGCTTGGCAGAGCTCTCTGAGATCTTAAAATTCCTCTTCATAAGGGTTAGATAGCATTTAATAATATAGCACTTAAAAATGAGATGAAAATAGAAAAGGAGCCTTGAGGAGAGTTAATTACTAAGAGGGTTAAAAATTCAGTTTTCTTGTTTGTTGTGGTGTGTGAGCCTCCTCTTTCTTCAAATAATTTATTAAAATGACTTACTGTCCTTCTAATCTTCAATGGAGCTCACTAAGTGACACTTTTGTAACATATTACACTTGACAACTGGTTCAGCAGGTGCAATAATTATGAATGATCATATTTTTCAGTGTTCATAGGACTTGAATGTGAAACTCAACAGTAGGTTTTTTATCTTATTTATTGTGAGTTCTGTCCTGTAATTTTATTCTAACAGTACTCAACCTTTAACATCAATAACTTGATGAGATTGTAAGCAAGACCAAGCCTACCCACAGTTAAGAGGTCCATTGTTGTTTCAGTGCAGTTACATGTGCCTAGAAAAATGGAGTCTGGGACAGATTTTGAAAATAATTAGTGGTCAAGAGCATGAGGAAGTTTAGTTGTTGTCACTAGTGTACATTACTGGAGGGTGGTTTCTTAAATCTTTATGGAAGAAATACTTAAAATACAGCTAGAAAGAAGAAAAATTTTATTTTAGAATTTGGAAGAGATTATGAAATTAGTTATATTTTGCTTTAATATCATTTTGAAGTACCTCTGATTTTATTTTCCTAATATACATATATATTAAAGTATTATTATTCACACTGTGGGCTGCAAAATGTGGTGAAAACTTGGCATTGTTTGTAGGATGCAATGTTGTCCTGAAACCAACAGAGACAGTGTTTGCTCCATGGACTTTTGCATACATTATTATCACCCTGCATAGCTTATAGGTATGTAGGTTCTAGAAATTGCAGAGCACTTGTTCCCCTCAAGACTTCAATATCATATGTATTATTGAGCTATTTTATTCATGAAAAGATTAGCTATATGTGGGGAGTTATTTGGTCTTCTGGATTTTATAGTGCAATATGTGAGATTACTGTTAGGGACACCATTACTGTACTGATACAGTAGCAGAAATTATACCCCAAATTACAAGTAAATGCATAATGTAAAAGAAATCCAAGTTCAGCTCCCAATATATGCAATTAATACATAGCAATGTTCTTGTTTCATTTAATATTTTTTAATATTTTTGAGGGGCTGAAATAAATGAGTACTATTTCTTTGTCCAGATACTTTAGCCAAAGGCATCTGGTAAGTTCTGGGCATGTAAAAAGTGAAAAATAAATATATAAATATACAGAACACTATGTGGATGCACATACGTATAATTACTTTTGCTGGTCTCCATTCCCTTAAATATTTGCAGACATATGCATATATATAGTGAAATGACACTATTTATTTAATAATATTGGACTCATTTGTTTCAGAAAATACATTCTTGGCAGTGCACATTTTGAATTGTGTCAATTTATAGTACTTCCTGCATTTGCCGAAGAGAATGAAAGAGAATCCAGCTGTTTCTGTCATTTGTACATCATATAAAGAAACTCCCCTCTGTGACATCAAAGCAATCAGATCTTATCTTACCATGGAGACTACATTCCTCATGAAGTTTTATAGTGAATAATAGAGAAACTTTTCCAGGGTAATTTATAAAATAAATTTCAATTGACATTAAAGTTGAACTTCTGGGCAGAAGGTTATACCTAGAATCATGGTTAGCTTCTATTCTACTCTTCAATTAAACAGAAATACAGACATATACTGTTTCTTTGAGTTTAACGTTGTCTGTTTATTCATCACATCATTTACAGTTCATTAATTAATGTCATCATACTAATGCAGGATTGTATAAAATGAAACTGTACAGATTATATACAGTATATTATACAATTCAACATATATATCCACTTTTATACTGTGCTCTGAACATTTTGACATGTTTTTCACTACTTTTATGACTAAGCAGACTAAAACTCTGAGTATTATTGACTGAATAGATCTATTTACACTCTACTGCTGTCTTATTGCTCTCAGCATTGTGTTCTCGAAGGAAAGAGGTCAAATTAAATTACTAACATCCTCAACTTTGTGGTACTGTTCACTCACTGAGAATCTATACAACTACAAACTTTCTGTTGATAGTCCACTAGAATCTTTAAAAACAATATACACTTTTTGCTCTTGATTTACTCACATGAATAATTTAGCAATTTCTGACTATGATACACTTCTTAGTTATTGAACTGCTTGAGAAATTTTACTTCAGTCCGCTAAGGAATTTAAGAAATTTCTGGAGTATCTTAAGCCTTCTGTAATTAATTTTAAGCATGTTAAAAGAGAAATACTCTTCTCATGTAGCAAAACTTACCACCACAGAATTTAGTAGAAGTATTTTTCCATTTCGACTTGCCTTTGAAATTCAGAGATGTAGAAATTTATATTCCATTAGCTGATTCATTGGAAATGTACCACTTCTGTCCACTATGCTGAAAATGTAGGGGAAAAAAATAAAAAATATATTCTGGTTAGTCAGCTCCATGCATCCAGTATAATTTGTGTGTAATCACTGACTGTAGTAATATTTTACTATCCTAGTGATGGGGTGAAGAGAAAGGAGGGCATGAATAAGGCCAAAGTTCTATGAGGGAAGGGTACAGCAAAACTTTGATAAACATGCTATGTCAGAACAAGGTCTTGTACAAGACTGCAACTGAAGAAATGAATAGTTCCCAACATGATACAGAATATTCATGCCATGAATTGGAACAATTCTCCTAACTAGTGAAATAGAAGAAATTGCATCTAATTTGCTTCAACTGTTGCTATCTGCAGAAACCCCAAAACTATAGTTCTTTGGAAAATGTATCTTGTGGTGAAAAACATTTTTAAACTCTGGAGGGAATTCTCTTTTCCTAATCCACTGAAACACTGGAATTGGTCTTTGAAGCCAAAAAAAAAAAAAAAAAAAAAGCTTGAAATATCATATTAGGAAAAGAAAAAGGAAAACAAACAAACAAAAAACATTATTACACAGTTAATTTAAAAGCAACTGCAATCAAATTTACTCTATACGTGTTTCTGTGTCATTTGCCTGCTTTCACAGAAAGCTGAATGAGAACTATATTCTGTTTTCACTGAACCCCTGAAAGTCTTCTGCTCCATATGTTGTGATGTAGTTATGCCGCTTTGTCATAACGTATTCACATAATTATGAAAACAAAAAAACATAAAGAAAGAGAAGGCTTGCGTGTGGAAGAAAAAAGAAACATTCATACAGTGAAAAGATTTATAGGGATAAAATCCATATAGTCATTCTAATTGCGTTGTTGTTTCGGAGGTGTTTTTTGTTAGTGTTGTTCCTTGTTTACTTTAAGTCTTAAACGTAAGAGATTGTCCATTTCACTCCTTATTTTTAAACTGAATAAAAACAGATTATTACATGTTCTTTACACGACAGTGGGAGAAAAAACCAAATAATATGTACTGGTGTTTTTTAAACTGACAGGAAGATAAGCACCACAAAGCCATTTGTTCACTCTTCCTTTCCCAGTGTGAAGGGGAAAACAAACAAACAAAAAAAAAACAACTAATGAGCATAGATATACTTAGACAGGAAAGGAGAATAATAGTAATTATAACAATATACATTTACAAAATAAGTGATGCACAGTTCAATAGATCACTACCTGCTTTCGAATGCCCAACCAGACCCCAAGCAGAAGCTGCACCCTGGCCAACTCCCCTCAGTTTTATAGGTTTTTATTTTGTTTTGTTTTTGTTTTTTTATGTGATGTCGTAAAGAATATTCATTTGGACAGTTTCTGTCAGATCTCCTGGTTATATGTCCTCCCAGCAACTTGGCCCCCTTATGACAATACAGGAAGCTGAAAAACATCACTGGCTCTGTACAGCACCTCTCAGCAACAACTAAAACATTGGTGTGTTATCAACATCGTTTTTCTCCTAAAATCAAAACACAGCATCATACCAGACATTATGAAGTATATCAATTTTGTCTCAGCTGAAACCAGGACATATGCAAAATCCTCTGAGGCTTAAGGAGAGTTAAGTCCACAGTCAAAACGAAGACAAAATAAACAAAACACAATATGTCAGTCAAAGGGTTTAGGCTGTATTAAATTGGCTTCCATTAATTCTTGCATTCCACTGGGAAAAACAAACAAACAAACAAGACTGTTTTGTAAAATAATTTATATATCAGTATTAGTGTCAATATCAATAAATATAATAATAAATATTAAATAATAATTGATATAATTAAACAAATATTGATGTAATAACAACTTTAGCTACCAGAGAAGAATTTATTCTAATGACAAAATGTGGGTAGAAAGAAACACACATTCAAAAACACTGCATTAGAAGTGATACAGGATTTCATATGCTACTTATTCTTCTCCAAATCATACTGGAAAATAGATGCCTCCTAGATAAGCAGAAAAGAAAAGTTTTCTTTCTTTCTTTCTTTTTTTCTTTCTTTTTTTTTTTTTTTTTTAAGATATTTAAAAGAGGAATTATTTTCTTCTCAGAAGCAAATTGAATGAATGAAAAGTAAAATATCCAGTATGATTGTTTTTTGGTTTTTTTTTAACTATATTTTTGCTATATTCATGATACATCGGAGAATCACAGAATTGTTTGATTTGAAACCAACTCCCCTGCAATCAATGGGAACATCTACAGCCATATCAGGCTGCTCAGAGCTTGGTCCAGCTAGGCCTTGAATGTATCTAAGGATGCGGCATCCAGCACCTCTGCGGACAACCTGTTCCAGTGCCTCACCACTATTTTTGTAAAAACTTCTTTCTTATATTCAAACTAAATTTCCCTTTCTTGTAGTTAGAAACCATTTCCCTGTGTCCTGTCACAACAGACCCTGCTGAGGTGTCTGTCCCCTTCTTTCTTATGGCTCCATTTTAAATTCTGAAAGGCTACTATCGGATCTCCCTGGAATTTCCTTTTCTACAAGCTGAACCACCCCAGCTCTTTGAGTCTGTGTTCATAGAAGAGTTATTCCATCCCTTGGATCATTTTTGTGGCTCTCCTCCAGGTATGCTCCAAAAGGTCCATGTGTCTTTGTAAGACATTATTCTTTTTCACACTTAGGTCTCAAAGCTTGCTGAGGAACACAGATGGACAAGTCCAGGGAAGTCCTGGTGTTGTGGTTTGATTTTTGTTGTCGGTATTCCACATCAGAACATCATGCAGAACAGTGGCAGCTAAAGAGTTAATGTTCTGGTTCCATGTTACGGCCTTTTTGGGCATTTTGGGTTCTCAGAGGGGAGGTGAGGGGAGGGGCGGCCCCCCCGAAGGGCTTGGCGCTAAGAGGAAGTGGGGTAGGACTTGGGGCTGGACCCCAGATGCTCTCTGCCTCTGGCCATCTCAGCTCGCCACAGAAAAGCACGTGCTTCCCTCGCACTGTCATGTTTTGACTCACACTTTGGGTACTCCTGTCTCTAGTATTTTGTTTGATTTGGTTACAATTAGTAAATTACCATTCCTTCTCAGATTGTTGCAATTGTGTTTTCTCTTTGTTAAACCTATCATCTTCTAGCTCTCTGCCCTTCCCCCTGTCGTGGAGCGTGTGGCCCAGGGCCGGCTGGGTTGCACGGCAAAACCCTTCCTTTTTTTCTCTTCGCTCCTCTGTCTCTCTTTTTTTTTTTTTTTTTTTCTTTTTCCCTGGGCCTGTGCCCCCCTGTCACAGATATCTAAGGATAACACCATAACACCTGGTCAAATTTGGAAAAATCTTGTCAAATATCTTACTGAATGCCTTACCATCCAAATGGATGATATCAGTGGTGCTTCCCTTGTCTATTGACACAGTTGCACCATCATAAAAGGCCCCTAAGTTGGGAGGACCTACCATATGTGAAGCCATGCTAGTTATTCTGTGTCTCCTTCCTGTCTTCCATGTGCTCTATCATAGCTTCCAGGAGGATCTGCTCCATGATCTCTCCCAGTGCTGAGGTGAGGTTGATGGTTCATTTGTTCTCTGAGTCATACTTTCTACTCTTCTTAAGAATGGGTGTGGCATTGCTTTTTTACAGTCATGGCGGTCTTCCCCTAACCACCATGACTTTTCAAATATCATCTAGAGTGGTGTGGCAACTACATCTGCCAGTTCTCTCAGAACTCTGGGATGTATCTCATCAGGACCCAAAGATGTTCAGGTTCCTTAGGCAAACTTGAACCTGATATTTGCTTGCAGTAGGAGGGACATTGCTCTCCCAGTCCCCAGCTTCTGACTCATTCCATTTAGGGCTGTATGAAGATCATTCACTGGTGAAGACTGAGACAAAAATGTTGTTAAGTAGCTGAGCCTTCTCCTTGTCCATTGTTATTAGCCCGCCTGTGTTTCTCACTAGGTGGGATATGCTCTCTTGGGCTTTCATTTTCTTGTTGTACCTGTAGAAGACTTTGTTCTTCCAAGTTCAGCTCCATTTGGGCCTTGGACTTCCTGACCCTAACCCTACACAGCCTAGCAGCATCCCTATACTCTTCCCAGTGTATCTGTCCCTTCTTCCACTGCCTGTGCATTTATATCTATTTCATGTGGTGCAGAGTTTTCTGAAGTAATTTGTTTCTACCCATTCCTCATGCTGGAGATGTTACCTTGCTATTGCAGCTTCCAGCCCAAACTTATATGCTCTATCATTCGTTAGGTTTTATTAATTTGGTAGCAGGCTCAGAAAGTAGTATTTTGACTTTCATTCATATATAGAACGAGGACTCTGTGGCTATGAGGAATTTGGTTGTTCTAGACAGCTTATGTATTTCCATACTGCCCCACTGCACTGTCTTTTCGTATCCCCATTGAAACCAATTAGCAATCCTATTGTGTGAAGCACCATACAACATTGTCAAAATACATGGGGATAGAAATGGCAGATAAAGGGAGACAGTAATGTTGTTCAGTTTAAAAATAAGCATGTTTTAAATATAGAGATTGAGAAAGATTAAGGGGTTCATGTAAATAAGGCAAGGACTCTGTTTTAGACTTTGTCTAGGTCTGGAACTACAGCCCTTATGACCTAAAAATTGTTCCCTAGACTCTGCATGAGATCTGCAGTTTGGCAGTCCTTGTCATCAGGAGAAGAAAACTCCTCTTTTACTTTCATAAGATGGCATGGTATTTACAAAAAAGGAAGACACTGAATCCAGGATGCCTCTATATGGCACGCAGTGAGTGTATCAGAGACAGTGTCACCGTTAACCCAGTGGCTCTGCTCATGAGACAGAATGTTAAATTTATTTTTGATGAATGAAAACACTGTAAAGAGAAGATTCTATTCTGATAATATACACACAATGTTGCTGCCTTCTGATTTTGAAGATGTAAGAGATGTTGCATTTTTAAAATCAGAGTGCAAATAAATCCCATGGCTTTTTGAAGGAACTTAAGAGAAGAAAAGGGAATTGTTTACGAGTAAATACTTCTCAACTTAAAAAAAAAAAAAGGCTTTTTGTGTTGATAGGCTTTTTAGCCATAGCTATATATTGTATCCATTTCACAGTGCGCTTCTTTAGCATGACTTGAAAGTCTTACCATTTTAACAGGATGGAATTGCAATGAAATTTTTTACACAAGAAAATAGAGTGAAAAATATGAGTAATTTGTGAAGATCATCTGCCATCTGTGGTAATAGATGTAATAAAGATGATCAGACAGTGCCACAGATTTTGTAATATTTGACCTTGAAGTATTGGATTACAGCTCAATAACAGTGGGAAATACTTCATCCATCCATGTTTTCTTCATTACTTTTTAATATCTTATAGCACTATCTTCTTCAAAATATAGGGTAGAAATACAAAAAGTTAAAAAAAAAAAACAAACAAAAAAACAAACAAACAATATGACACAATAATGAAAACTGTAACAGGTCAGATCAGACTGAAAGTCTTCTTATGGTCCTTAGAGGGTGTCATTTACAATGTTAACTGAGTGTATTGTAGAAGAGTATAATTATTTTTCTATAATTGTGACAAATGTCCCAAGATTTATCAAAATTAATATCCAATGCCAACAAAGAGTAATTGACCTTTTTTGGTTTTGTTTTTAAGAAACATAGCAGTGAAAATTAAAATCATATTTAGGATTCAAAAGTGAAATAGCTTTATCGGGTTAAAATGTTAAGATGTTTAAGGAAACTTTAGTCAAAGGGAATAAACAGAAAAATCACTGGCTCCTCAAGAAAATGCCCTATCATCTTAGTAATTTGATATTCTCGTATGAAAAGGTCATAATTAGTGAATGAAAGGAAGGCAGCACATCTTTCTTGATGCCAGTCCCTCATGGCATTCTTCTGGAAAAAATTTATGTAGGTTGCTCCAAAACAAATACGCCCTATTTGTTTCTATGGAAAACAGAACAGAAAAAAAAAAGAGCACAATGATACTATTGTATAGAGTAAATTCTCAGCTACAACACATTATTTTTCTATGTAGTCACCACCATTAACTATGCATATTTGCCCGTGATGAACAAGACCCTGAATGCTGAGCTTGTAAAAATTAGCACCAGTGAAGGTGACCCACTGATTCACAGCTGCTACAGGCATATTGACATCTTTGCTAGGAAAATGTTGCCCATGCAGTTCACCTTTAACTGGCCTGAAAAAAAAATGGCAATCAGAAAGAGCTAAATCTGGACCATACATTGGGTGTGGTAGGACAGTCCAGCCCAGATTGATAATGTGCTTTATGGTCTTCAAATTGGCATTATCAGGTTGACAGAGAAATGTTGAGTTCTTCAAACCTTCAGCTTAACCAGCATCATGATGCAGTGGTCAGAGTTGATGATGATTTGTTCAGGTTCCAAGAAATCCAAAAGGATCATACTTGTATGATCCCAAAAGACAGTGCACATCACCTTACCCACAGAAGGCAGAATCTTGAACTTTTTTTTCCATGGGAAATTCAGATGTCCAAGCTCCACGGATTGTCATTTTTACTCCAACAGGAAACTCTGAAGTACTAAGAGAATTACAAGAGATAATATTTCTGACTGAGAGAGTAATTGACAGGGGAAAAAAATATAGAAGATAAACAGTATTTCAGATCTTTTCTTAGTAATTTTAATACTGAAAAAAAAGAAAGGGAGCTAGAAAGATCAGATTATTTATATATTTTTTCCCCTACAAACATAAGAAATACATTCATGTATGCGAACATATATGAATGAAAGTATACATTATCTTAAACAAACAAACAAAAACAACAACAGCAACAACAACAAAACCCACAGAAAGTACAACTATTACTAATTTATAAATTTCAGTCTTTTTTTCTGCTTGATTTACTCCAGTCACATCAGTAGGTATTTTTGGTTCTCAGATTTAAGTGTGGAGAAATAGTTCAAACAGCACATTTATTTAATTTTTCAAAATGTGGAAATAGGTGTTCTAGAAATGAGTATGGAGTATTTTGCATTATATTCCAAGTCATTCAGTGGCTGAAATTAAATGACATTTACCCTTATTCTGTATTTAGGAAATAAGCCTGGAAAGCCATGGAAAAAGAGAATAAATTTCATCCTATTAAGAAAGAGAAACCATAACACGTGAATTTATGCATTTAGGTTGGATATCAGGAAAAGCATCTTTACAGAAAGGGTTGTTAAGCACTGGAATAGGCTCCCCAGGGGGGTGGTTGAGTCACCACCCTGGAATATGTTTAAAACCTTTTGGATGTGGAGCTTAGGAACATGCTTTAGCAGAGGGCTGTCAGGGTAGTATGGTTAGCTTGTAGTTGGACGTGATGATCTTCAAGGTCTTTTCTAACCTGAGCGATTCTATGATTCTTTGATTTGATGAAGTACACATTTGATTTTTATCTAAAAAATTCTTATTCCTGCAAAAGAAGCCAGATGAGACCTAGCATTCCTTTGAAGTGTAATACACATCTTACACTTGACAGAAAGTTCTTTATCATAAAAATGTAGGAAAAAAAACAGATTTAGAAAATGTTATACAAGTGATAAACAAATATTTTAGAAATGGAATTAGGTAAGATTAATCATCTCCTGAAAGATGTGTTTGCCTGAGTATGGCTGTCACAGTGTTGTCCATTATATACAGTAAAAGATAAATGGAGAGAGAAGTTGAGAATTCCACTGACTTCCAGATGATTTTATTACACTATTTAAAGCATGGGAAATCAAGGAGTGGTGCCTTCGTTTCCATGCGCAAGCATTATTGCCTTTTGCTGTGGTCAGCTCCTTCAAGCCATACCCCTGAAAAAGACTGTTTGTCCCGCTTCTGCTTATCTTTGCAATCATAAGCAGAGGTACAGGGGCATGGTGACACCCACCATTCACCCCCTAGATAATTAGTTAGCAGTTGTCAGTTAGAGTCTTATCACCAGAAAGGCCTCACAAAGCAAGCTTTGAGGCAAAGAATAAAAACAGTTTTATCTTTCACAGATATAGATCATTTTAGCAGAATTTGAGTAGAAAACCAAGATTTACTTATATATTCTTTAAAAATGAAGTAGAGGTCTAAATATTAGTATAATAATAATATCTGAGAATGTGATGGCATGGTATAGAAAGGCAAGGTATAGAAACTCCTTCTGTTTTGTTTTTGTTTTAGTATCACATCAGATTTTTATTTCTGCTGAATACGTGCTTACATGAGTATGTGTTATGTATGCCACTAATCTTTTCTATTAAATAACCGACAATCTACCAAATAATATAATTACTATTCTTAGCTGTCTTTTACATTTGAACGAGAAATATTTATACTTTCAGTGACTGACTTGCTCAGTCCCAAGCAGAGTCTGAAATGTCAGGTACACAGTTAAAGATCTGGGTCTGTTCTACTTAGGATAGTTACGACTGTTGCAGCAAGTACTCATGCTGACTGATCACAAGGTGTTGTCCTTGAACACCATCTTTTTAAAGCAGTAAGAGATGATATGATTTTTCCAACCTGACACTCACATTGAAATTAGCTCTCTCCTTTTCAGCACAGCTAGGCCCATTCTAGCTTTTATCTAGTATTATTTTAGCATTCTTACAAGAACAAAGTGTATTTAGAAGCTTAATGTAAAATATAAAGTAACTCTAATTTTTCTGAAAATTTAAGTGGCTTTTTATCTTAAAACTCTCTCTCTCTCTCTCTCTCTCTTTCTCTCTCTCTATGTATTTATTTTATTTTTTTTCCCCCTTGAGGTTGTTGCCTTGCTTAATGAACATTCCAGCCTACTATTAAAGTTAATTGATGTGATTTGTGTATCCACAAACATGTTAATGGAAGAATAAAAACAAGATTCAGCTAGTTACTAAACTTCTCCAGGTTCAGCCTTATTTGCAGTTCTTAATAGAAATACAGCAGTTCTTAAATGCAATAGTATTAATAGAAGCTGTTGTGAAACTTCCCTTCATTAGTTAATTAGGCTACACAGCACAGATAAGCAGAGGATTTTATTTATTTTATTTTATTTTATTTTATGTTATTTTAATTATTATTATTTTGGGGGGGAAGAGAGGGGGTGGCTTAGATTTTAGATTATTTTAATAGAAAACCATGCACATGGGGAAAAAAAGAAAAAAAAAAAAGATTCAGTAGCTACAGATTCAGTAGCAGCAGTAGAAGTTTGACACAAGCATTTCAATTTTATTCTGATGGGCCTTTGTGTGGATGCTTTCTGTTCTATTATCTTCCTGTATTCTCTCTTATGTATAGAGCTTGAAGTTATCTTTTAAGAAGTGGAAAGTGGTAAAGCTGTTTATTTGTAGGAAGAGTAAAATATATTACAATATGTTTATTTTCACATCTATTTGTCATATATATGCAACACATGTATTTGAGAAATAGAAAACAACTTCTGAGGATATACTGACCCAAGAATTTAGAAGAGCTCTCCTTAATGCTTACTTTTAGATAATCGTGTTTCCTTTCTTTAGCTGTATGACACCGATAAATGGTTTCTAAATTGTTTCAATGCTCTTCATTTCTTAAAATATTATGAAGTTTCTCACTACTTCTTTTATTTTGCATTTCCATTTACTTCTATAATACGAAGAGTTTGATGTTTTACAATTCGATCAATGTGATACAAGCAAAAAATAGTTTAAAAAAAAAAAAAAAGATATTGAGGAACAATAAAATTTAGAGTCAACTACTCTGATGACATTCTGAATTTTTTGCCTTCAGGCAAGTCCATGACCCATTTAAAGATTCCTGGGTGACTGGGGTTTCCTAATCAAGCTCATTGTGCTAGAATACCTGATGTTGCTTTTGGATAGGACTAAATAATAATTTGCTTTTTGATTTTGTTTTGTTTTACTAACTTGAGGTGATAAAGGAAAGTATTAGTATTTCAACTTAATACCAAGCACCAGTGGAAAAAGAGACAAGTATATGGAGTATTTTCAGAGTTAGGTGGAAACATCTGAGTGAAGTATTACAAAGCTTTATCTGTGTTGACATTGATTCCTAGCTGTCTAGAAGACAGAATAAAGAAGCTGTAAGAGTGAAGGATGTTCCAGCTTTGTTTTTGAAATAGCATGTTTAGGCTCAGGGTGAAAAGGCAGGATGGTATCTCCTAGGGAAGCCGCAGTGCTCAAATGCTGCGCACAAGCATGGGGTGTGTTGAAAATGTATCTTCAGCAACTTCATTGTGTTTACATTTCTAAATGTTCTTGATTTCTTGCTATCTAAGCACCCTGGCATCCTTTTCAGTAAAAATGGAAGCTAGCAATGAATCTGCTTCTCAAAAACCAAACCAAACCAAACCAAACCAACAACAACAACAACAAAAAGAAAGCAAGCAAACAAACAAACAAACAAAAGAAACACCAAAAAACAACCATAACAAAAAAAAAAAAAAAAAAAAAAAAAGCATTATTTTGAAATTACTGTTCTCTGTAAGACAAGACAAGTTTGGAGAATTTCATTCTTTTTCTATTCAATATAGCATTTTATTCATGTGTTCTGAAATTGTCTGTTAAAAATATAATGAATTTTAGGGAGGGAGTACTCTTAGGAATAATTGTCTGAAAAACAACCTGAATAACAACTTGAGGTTTGAATGATTCTACCTTAATCTTTGACCACTGAATATGTTTTACTAATGATTTTAGAGGATAATACTAAACACTATTAGAATGCTTGTTAGTTATTGATAAAGTCTAAAATCTTTTCAACATTGAGATAAGGTTGGAAGTGTTATCTTCTGTGCAAATCCTCATTTTACTCAGAATTCTGACTCATCTGGCATATGCCAGCATAAGACTGCTGTACTTGGTATTTATTTTCCGTGTCCAGTACTTGCAAGCATTTCAAGCAGTACTCTGTTTTTTAATCACAATTTCCACTCTTCTCGATACCAGGGCTTATTAGAAAGAAAAAATGTGTGATTCTTTCTTAGTTATCTTTTTATGTGATGTAACTGAACTTATTGTTTTGCTTTGTCACATCTGTAACCTAATTCTTCTCCATTTCAAAGCTTAAAAGGAGGAGGTAGTCTGTCTCTTAGACATGAAGCCAAATCATTAAAGAAGCTCTTCTATTAAAACTATGGTGAAATTTTTACTATGTGTTAATTAAACGTGATCCATCATTACTTTGGACTTGTAAACATCTTTAAACATTCCTTTAGGTGTTAATGGCTCATGGCAGAAGAATATAATTTTTTTAGTCCTCTATCTAGTAGGTATGTACTATATTGAGTACTGCCTTCATTTTGGGGCCTCTCACTACGACAGTGTTGAAGCCCTGGAGCTTGTCCAAAAAAGGGCAACAAAGCTTGTAAAGTGTTTAGAGCACAAGTCTTATGAGGAGCAGCTGAGAAAACTGTGATTGTTTAGTCTTGAGAAGAGGATGCTCAGGGGAGACCTACTGGCTCTCTACAACTACCTGAAAGGATATCGTGATAAGGTGCGTGCTCACCTCCTACCTGTCTACTTCTCCCAAGTA
The DNA here is from genome assembly GCA_030625065.1 of Alectoris magna. Lineage (NCBI taxonomy): Eukaryota > Metazoa > Chordata > Aves > Galliformes > Phasianidae > Alectoris > Alectoris magna. Next base: position 46,780,003 of record CM060564.1, read on the forward strand.
ACTAATTAAAGAACAAGGGGTAATGGCTTTCAATTGTACCAGGGGAGGTTCAGGTTGCTGGATACTAGGAAAAAATTATTTTCTGGAGGTTTTCAAGAAAGGAGTAGAAATGACACTTAGGGACCTGGTTTAGTGGGCATGGTGGTGATGGGTCAGCAGTTGGATTAGATGATCTTAGTGGTCTCTTCCAACTTCAGTGATTCTGTGTCTCTGTCTGTGGAAGGAGTTCTTCTTTTGTACATACAGCCCAGCACACACAGTTGGAGTGCCAAAAGTAGCTGTGCTTCAGTACAAACCAATTCTGAAGCAGCTCAAATCCCTTCATAAGTTGCCAATATTTCTTTTTAAGTGCAGAACAATGAGGATCAACCTTGAGACTCCCATGGTACACTCTGTCAGAGGCTCCAACTGAGGCCATTCTCCCTGGCTGCGGTGTAGAGCACGTTTATTTACATCTTGTCCTGCCTGAACTGGCTCAAGGTATACTGCATGAACTATCTCCTGTTTAACTTGTTCAAAGACTTGTTGCTCAGAACTCCATGTGAAATCATTCTTCCTTTGGATCACTTGATAGAGATGGCTTACATTCAGACTCTAATTCAGAATATACATACTCCAAAAGCTCTCGTTTGTGTTTCTTTTTTGCTAGGTGGTGGATACATAGCAATTATTTTGTTGATCACATCCTTAAGAATCTGATGTTTTTCATCCCATCATTTTCTGGATTTGTACTGAATGTCTCTTGGCCATATTTTGTTTTATGGCAAAAACAGTTTTAAGAAGGATTTGGATTATTTTCTTTCTCAGAAACTTTCTCTGCTGTGTTGCCTCACACGATGACGTTGTGTGCCACAGCCCAGGCTGCCCCTGATCTTAATATCTTTAACAATCTCCTTCACATTGGTGAGCATCAAGTCAAACGATGCTTCACCTCTACTAGGTCTGTTCAGTACTTGAACCAGAAAGTTATCATCAATGGACTCCAGGAGTCTTCTGGACTGCTTACAGCTGGCCTGTTGTCTTGCCAGCAGGTATCTGGGTGGCTGAAATCCCCTATCACAATGAGAGTTTGTGAACATGAAACTGCTTGTAGCTAATGCAGTAAGGCCTCATCAACATGCTTCTCTTGATCAGGTGGCCTGTAATAGACCCTGACCACCAGCTGTCCTTTATTGATCCCATCCCTAATTTCAACCCACAGACTCTCCATCCATTTCTGACTGTTTCTCAGAGGGAGTTACTCAAAGTCTGCCCACTCCTTAACATACAGTGCAATTCCCCAGTCCCTCCTACCTTGCCAGTCATTTCTAAAAAGTTTATAGCCCTTGATGGTCGTGTTCCAGTTATGTGAATTATCCCACCATGTTTCTGTAATGGCAATAAGATCAAAGTTTTCCAAGTGCACCATGGTTTCCAACTCCCCTTGGTTATTTCCCATGTTGTGTGCATTGGTAAATAGACTCTTCAGTTGAGCTTTCAGATGCATTGCCTTCCTAGAGGGGCCTTCCCACAAACCTTTGGGACAAATCTGAGGTTTTCCCTGCTGCTTCCTAGAGTGGCAGTGTTCCCTGGCTCTTCTCTGTCACATTCCCCTAGCAGCTCTAGTTTAAAGCCCTTGTATGAGCCCAGCTAGCTTGCTCCCTAGCATATTCTTGCCCCTCCTGGTCAGCTGTGTTCCTTCCTACATCAAAATTACTGGTTTGTCAAAGATGCAATCTAGATCATAGAATCCATAGCCTTTGGCATGACACCACCCATGCAACCAGCCATTCAGATGGTCATTTCTCCTCCTTTTGCCTGGATTCCAGCCTCCCGCTGAGATGACTGAGACGAATACCACCTGCACTTCTAACTCGTTCAACATCTTCCCAAGGGAGGCAAAGTCCTTTTATATATATATATATATTAATTTCCTAGTTGTAGCCCCACGTGATCCAGCTTGAAAGACCAGGAGAGGATAATAGTCATCCAGCTTTAAAATACCAGATACTGTCTTCTTGATGTCCCTACTGTGGGCTCCCAGCAGGCAGCAAACTTCTCTAGAGAGGTTATTCAGGTGGTAGATCAGTGCCTCAGTACTCCTCAGCAAAGAAACTCCAATTACTAAGACCCTGTGACTTTTCTTAGTGGCACTGGTCCTTGGTTGGGCTTAGTGTCATCATCCTTTCCAATTTCTAGCTGCTATCCATAATTTCTTTCTCCCACATTGGAGCCTGAAATCTGGTTAGTGGGACTTCAGGAGTAAGGAGGAGGCTTCTGCTTTTAACCTCAGCATTGATAAGGGTCTAGCCCCTCTCACTCTGCTCATGTTTATTCTCTGTCTGGTCAGAAGCCTACTTATTACCCACCTCTGCCTGGGCCTGAAGACAAGGCTGTCTGTCTGCAACTGTGTGATACCAGGCTTCAGCTTCCCTCTCTGACTTTTGAATGCACCTTAGCCTGGTGACCTCCTCAATCAGCCTGATCAACTGCTCAAAAAGATCATCCAGTTGGACACATCTGCACCCATGACATCCCTCACCTACCTCTGTTCCATGAGTGGCCTCTAGATTCTGGAGTTCTCCAGAGCCAAAGGTCTGGACAGCCTTCTTGCTCCTCAGGAGGCCTGTCTGAGTACACACATCAGTCCAGAGAGGTTTTGAGACCCTCATCTGCATTTCTGCCTCTGACTATCTGCTATGCAGGGTGGTCACCATGTTGGTAGTAATGGAGAGCTTTCCCCTAACGACCCAGGATGAGAAGAACAGTGTGCACTCCTTGCCCCCCTTCTCCCTCCTCAAACGGCATGTATGAACTGCCCATGCAAACTGCCACACTGTGCCCTTCCCACACACCACTCCATGTGCTTTTGTGTTCCTGGATTGCTCTGCTCTCTGCTGGACACTTTTCTATGTGCAGGGGATGAAGGCTGTGGTGTAGAATAGCATTCCACATTATCTTCTTCCCTCCTTCCTTAATAAATGAGCTGACTTTCACATCCATTATTTCTGCCTGTTGACAGATACTGGTGCATACTGGTTCTCTGGTTCAGCCACAGGGACTGTCACAGGAGGTGAGTCAGATCCAGAGGCATTTTCATCCTTTTAGGGTTGTTGAATAGTGTTGAATAGTATTTAATAGGTCCAGGCCAGACCCCTGCAAAGTTCAGCAAGGTGCAGCTCTTTGGCATAGCCAGGATCAGGACGTACTTTTTTTTTTTTTTTTAATATGGCAGCTCTTTAGGATTCCATACTTGATCAGAGATGAGTTCCAGCCCCACTGGAGATGACAATCACAACAGATCCTGCCTATATCCTCCCACATACCTTGCAACCCACAACCAGACAGCCTTAGGGTAGATCTTTGGGTGGTATTTTTGAATATTTTCTTAACCATAAATAAAACTGGAAATACATTCAGAAGACATAGCAATCAGATCATGCTAGTTTGAGTATCCCAAGTAGATTGAAAAAAAATTCAACAACTATTTTAGCTATCCTGGAGTATGGTATGTACTTTTAAGAGAGTTTATGAGTTAAGCTTCCTGAAGTGCAAGAATGATGTGGTTCTGTTGAGTAATTAAATCCAGGTATAACATGAGCATGTGCTATAAACAAACTGGGAAAACCCTAAAGAAGTCTAGGCCAGCCCTCAGAGGGGCTGACCAACATGACCAGAGTTAAGAAAAACAACCTTGAATGCAGGTAATACCTCACTGTGAAGACAAAGGTCAGCATTATAACCAGCAGCTATTAGATTACTATGCCACTTATTAGAATTTTATTTTAACATGTTCTGGTGAGATCTGTCATGACTGCAATCCTTTGAGCCCCACCATGGACACCACAAGATCTGTTGTGGTTTCACTCAGCAAGTAGCTGAACACCATACGGCCCTTTAGTCACTCCCCCACCCCCCAGAGGGATGGGGGAGAGAATGAGAAAAATCTTGTTGATCTCATAGGTTGAGTTAAAAACTATTTACTAAGGCAGAAGAGGGAACTAACAGTAATTATACATACAAATGTAGATATAGGTATAGATGCAACGTACATATACGTATGCATAAACATATACACACAAAATAAGTGATGCCTAAAATAATTGCTCAGCTCTTGCCAATTAATGACCAGCCAGTCCCCAATCAGCAGTTACCTCTCTCAGTCCTTTCTCCTCAGTTTTATATGTTTGTTTGTTTGTTTGTTTTCCAGAGGATGGTATGGAATATTCCTTTGGACAGTCATCTGTCCTGGTTCTGTCCCCTGCCATCTCATTTTCCCCTACCCCACCACAACCCCAGTCATCTTGCTGGTAGGACAGTAAGAAGCTGAAAAACTGAAATGTCCTTGGCTCTGTGCAGTGCTGCTCAGCAACAGCTAAAATGTTGGGTTATCAGCACAGTTTTTCTCCTAATGCCAAAACATAGCATCAAACCAGAAAAATTGAAAAAAGAATCAACTTTGTCCCAGCTGAAACCCCGACAGGATCTTGCTGACAGCACTCCGATAGAAGGTCCCAAGGAGAAAGAAGGGACTGCTGACTGAGTCCATGCCCTGAAACAGGAAACAGGGATGTAGCCAGAATGAACATCTGCTTTCTGTTTGAGTAAGCATTCCAGTAGTTACCTGTTAAAAAGCTGCCATTTGTAAAAATAATTGGCATTATTAAAGTTTTACTTTTTATAAGAGCAGAAGAATTTGCTAAATTGTAAATAATTTCTAGTGAATGCCTTACTTAGTACTGTACAGTAAAATATTCAATAGAGAAGATAATTACTTGATTGTCAAATAGAATAACAACAGTTTTCCCTGAAGTGAAATCACCACTACTGTAATTAGGTTATGTCATACTTGACTCTTATGGGAGTATTAAAAACACCAGGCCAGCCAGTTCTAACCACTGTATTTTCTATTTATAGTTCAGTGCTAAATTGCCATCTTCATGATGCAGCAAATGCATCAATAACTAAATAACAGCTCTTCTGCTGCTCAGTTGAGTTTTCTACATATTAATGTAAATATGGATCTCATAAGAGAATTTTGTTGACTAATCATTTGTTGTACAATAATAAAATATATAGAAATTCTTACTTTTGAAATAATGGCAAAATATAATCATCATCATATCTGCGTAGGATATACATGTGCTGATATATTTCCTGTTTTTTTGTTTGTTTGTTCAGTATGCATCACCAGAAAGAAAACAATAAATGCGACAAATGTTAACTGTTTACTGTGTTATGAAGAATCACCTACCACCAATGAATCCATTTTACAAAATGAGTTAAAACTATTTATTCAGATCTTGCCACATATTTACTTTTGTTCAATTTAGGATATTAAAAAAAAAAAAAAAGAATTGTTATCAGTTGTGTGAATTCTGTATGGTTTTACATGTGCCTTTTTTAAACAGGGGAAATGAATGCTTTTATGCCTAGTGTAAAATTCAGCTGCCTTTTTTTCCCCAACAAAACTAGATTGTAATGCTAAGTGAATCACTTAATGGAGAAAAAGTATCAGAACAAAATGGTTTTGCAAAGTCTTAAGTGAGCTTGGTGAATCTTAAAATGCTCAACATGTATAAAGTGGGAAATAACATATTCTCCCTAAAGTAAAGGTAATAGGAAGGTATCCAGTTTAACACACAAACTTTCTTTTCGTTTGAAAATAAGATTGCGAGTTCTTTGTAAAATGAATTATAAAACAGCATAGGTACAAGATTAAGTCAGGCTTGGTCATTTGGGAGGGCTGAAGTCATATTAGTGATGATTAGAAATGTTTCATAAAATCTTATGTGTAAATTACACAAAGCAACTTGCTTTCCTACATACTTACATTTAATATACTACTAAAGATTTCCTCCCTGTCCTCAATTTTCTGAAATGGAGATTAAATTTATGGAATAACAATACAGAAATGGGTTGGAATTTTTCATTAATGGATTGACACCAAGCAAGCTGTGTGTGCTAAAACTGAGTATCACAGGATTATTATTACCTATCTCTCTAGTATCACTGCTTTGCTGAGAACTGAGGTTCTCTTCCAACTGAAAAACTGTCCTTGTATGACTGTCAAGCCCACCAAGTCAGATTATGTTGCACTATATCCCAATAGAATTATGAGTTTAGTCCAGGTATGCTGCATCTTTATAGACATACAATATCTACCCCACAACTAACACTTTTTATTTGTCTACTGTCATGAAAGAGTAACAAAGGCAATTGCTTATTTTTAATTATTTACCAAAGTAGGAAATTATTATCAAATCTTTTATTGTCAAACACAGCAAGTTTTTAATAGTGTCTAACAGAACACAGTACTTAGTAAATTACACAGTAATGATATTTTTACTACAATACAAACAACTAGACTATTCTGCTGGATAGTTCAGTAATAGCTGAAGAAAGTGAAGAAAAAATTCTCACTCATCTATGAGACAGTATGATTGATGTCATATTTTTGATGATGAGCTCCAAGGAATTTTTCCTCATTATGGGTAAGCAAAAAGTCAGTTTCATACGCTATTCAAAATACGGCCTCTTTGCTACCAGAATGCCCTGTAAAATTTCAGCTCAATTCTGAGGCTCAGAGGAATGTCAACAACAATGCTCTTAGACATTTTGCTGGAAGCTTTATATTTGAAACCCTAACATACAGCGCTTAGTAGATGAAATTCAGTGGGTTGCTGACTTGAGGTGACACAACTATAAGAAAAAAATTATTATTGGTCATGCAGGTTTTGACACTTCAGACAATATTGCTTTACAGAAGTATGAAGGGAATCATTTTTGCAAATCTAGAGTGTGAAAACACCAAAGGGAGGCACTGTTTTTGATACTCTTGTTCTCAACTGACAAATCAACCTAAGCTATGATGGTATGAAATAAGATTGACTGTGTTAACAAGAAGGCTACAGACATCACATCCACCCTGAAGGTCTTGATGACATGGAACAGTAATACTAAGACAGATGGTACCCTTAGGCAGAAGGACCAGGCACAAGCACCATAAGTATCTTAAACAGAAGTAGCAGCATGACTGCTGAAGCCCTCCTGACACTGTACTAAATGCTGCTGATGTTCAAAACTATTTGTGTGTGTGTGTGTGTGTGTGTGTGTATTCAATACACTATGTATATATTTGTTTGCAGTCCTCAGGAACAAGAAACAGAGATTCTTCTGCATGTTTAATGCTGTTCAGTACAGGTCTAATAAGTGTCTAGAAACTCATCATCTGATGGACATGGAAATTCAACCTCTGTACCAGTACAGTTGCTTATTGATGATTTCTATGATGAAAAATGCTAAATTTGTCTAAAATCTGCTTCCAAGTGTCACGGTCCCAAGTGATAGGATTTGGTAGTTCAGGTTGACAGCTGGACTTGGTGATCTTCTCCAAAATTCTTCTCCAACCTCAGTAATTCTAAGAGTCTATGCATCTTTAAATGAATGAAAAATATATATCTGAAATTGTTGTTAATTAGTGATTTTTTTTTTTTCTTCTTTCTTAAAAGAGCATCTATGCATTTCAGTGATTTTGACAATTTGGTGGATTAATCTCTAAATTACAGTCACAGGTTTCCCTCACTAATATGCTTCAGCCAGCATCCAAAGATGTCTGTTCTGGAATTATGAGATAGATTCATTTGCATGTCCTGGCAGGCCTCTGTTTCACTACTGACATACTTGTAAGGATGCCAGTTAAGAGCAATTTTGAAGGTGTTTTTTGTCCTCAGAAACATAAGTTAACTTCCTGTCAGCAGAAGTGACAGTATCAGCATTTTTTTTTCCCCACAGAAGTCATTGAACAACACATTTATTAAAACACTTTTACACATGATCTGTCAAAGCAAGATAAGAGCTTTGATGGAAGGCTCTGTATTGTGTTAGTCAACTTACCAAACACTTCTCACCCTTAAGTAGATCTCAGTAATTGAATGTAATCATCTCCTACAATATACTGCTATAATAAAAATAATTCTTCTACAATTTTGTCATCCTGTGAGTAATCCTATGCTAGCACTAGTTAGATGTCAGCTCTCATGGTTTAAATGTATTTTGTCTTTGATATTTTCTTTTCTTGATGAGAAAAAAATCTGTATTTATATTTTAGAGAATAATCTAGCCAGAGGATGTAAAACACTCCTTTCTCTACAACTTATTCTTCCCTGGATCAGCGCTCTGACAAATACAGTTATCAGCTAAATTTGCTGAAATTATCTGGAAAGATTCTATGGCGTTATGGATATTTGGAAATATATTCTTCACTGTTTTGTATTAATTCTGAATAAAATAAGTTTGTACCACATAAAGTGACGCTGTAAGTGAATAATACTTGTTTTCTCATAGTCTCAGACCATGATGTTTTGTGGTTCATATCTTCTTTATTCTTTACGTTTGCAAGGTCATCCTTATATTGACTGAATTTTGTGATGGGAATATTTAATTTTCCCCAGTTTTGAAATAACACTGTCTTTTGCATTTGCATACTGATTGTCAAATAAATTTTCTTTTATTTTGTTTATTCTCTGTAGTTCTTGATGTGAAAAATGAATATTGATTGTTGCTGTAGCATATGGTTGGAGATCCAAAGTGTGTCATGAAAGGGTGGTAACTTTTTTCTGCTATATTTTTTTTTCATATATTCTTTGATCTCTTGCAGATACTATCAAGTTTTTATTTGAAATATTTTCTGGGTAAATATTTGATGTTATCAAGTTAGAAGAAGAAATTTTGTATGTGAAAATAAAACAAAAAATAATGTAATGCGTAAGCTTGCTGAGTCATGCACTTGATATGACAGAAGGAAAGGAAGACATCCAGGGGGAGCTGAGCAGTCTCAAAAATTGGCCCCAGGTGAATCTAGTGAGGTTCAACAAGGCCAAGTGTAAGGTGTTTCACTTAAGTTAGGGAAATCCCAGATGTTTGTATAGACTGAGAAAAGAACTCATTAAGAGCAGCCCTTCCAAGAAGGACATAGGGGTCCTGGTAGATGAAAAACTTAACATGAGCCAGCAGTGTGCATTTGCAGCCCAGAAAGCCAATTGTATTCTGGGCTGCATCAAAAGAGAAGTGTCCAGCAGGGCAAGGTAAGTGATTGTCCCTCTCCACTCTGTTTTGTGAGTCCCCATTTGGAGTATTGTGGCCAGGTCTTGGGCCTTCAGCAAAAGAAAGACGTGGAGCTTTTGGAGCCTGTTCAGAGGAAAGAAATGACTATGATTAGGTGACTGGAGCACACCTCTCTTAGAAAGACAGGCCAAAGACTCTTGAAGAAGAGAAGGTTGGAGGAAGACCTTGTTGTGACCCTCCAAGCACCTTTAAGAAAGCTTACAAATGGGAAGGAAATTATCATTTTATCTGGGTAGATAGCGATAGAACTAGGGGAATGGTTTTCTAGTAACAGAGAGGAGAAAAGGTTCAGGTTAGTTGTCAGGGGGAAATTTTTCACTGAGAGCGTGGTGAGATTCTGGAACAGGTTGCCCAGAGAAGTTGTAGGTGCCCCATACTTGGAGGTGTTCAAGCATAGCCTGGATGAGACCCTGGGCAAACTGATCCAGTGCCTGATTTAGTGGGTAGCAACCCTGCCTGCAGCAGGGGCTTTAGAACTAGGTGATCTTTGAGGTCCCTTCCCACCCACACCATTCTAAAATTCTATGAATCATGGTAAAAAGAAATGTTAAGCAGAGCTTTATTTAGATACTCAAATTAAACATTAAATATTTAACGTTAATGAAAGTGTACAAGACAAAATCAAGAGACAAAGGACAGAAAACAAAATGTTCTGCAGCATTCAAAGAAAGAGAGGAATAAATAAGTGTCAAAATGAAAGTAAGGTACTTTCAGCTTAATGACAGCAGAAATGCTTCTGAAATGTGACTTAATTTCCTATTTTTGCTTTTCTTCCCTGAAAAGAACCATTTTGCTGTTAGCTGACATCTTCCGTGGGTACTCAGAAGAAACTGCAATGTCATCTCTAAGAAAGCAATCTTCTGTGATTTGTATTTTCACTCTGAATAGATCCAGTGTACTTTCAGGAATCATAGAATAGAATCATGGAATTATTTGGATTGGAAGGGATCTTAAAGATTACCTAATTTCAACCCTCTTGCTAGGGCTCCATGCAGCATAACCTTGAACACATCCAGGGATGGGGCACTGCCAACAGTTTATGGGCTGGTTAGGCCCAGTTCCATGACTAATGGGGCAGAGGTACCCACAGACTTATGCCCTGGAAAAAGGGAAAGGGGAAAAGAGGAAAGGGTAGGGAGATTGGCCTAAAAACAAAACAGCGGCAACAATCTGAGGAGGAAAACCAATTCACTAGAAATGATATCAGAATGCAAGGTAACACAACATAATGCAATATAATTGGAATTGAAGGTAATAAATCAAATAAAGTGAGAGAGTGTCCAAAAGCCGAAGGACTTAGTCTAAGTAAGATGAGGCGATACGGCACCTGCAACAGAGACAAGCTAGAACGTTGAAAAAGGGGAGTCTCATGATCTGTGGAAGGTTTTTATCTTTCCATCTGAACAGAAAACAGTAACAGGACAGTGAACAGTTCTCTGGGAGATGTAGTTGTCTTCTGGGACAGGTACCTGAAACTATCCACAGAACTGGAACACTGTCTCTTTAACTCCCAGTGTACTTCATGATCTTATGTGGAATACAGATAACAAAAATCATAAAATGATGACAGGCATCCATAGCTTCTCCGGGCAACCTGTTCTGGTGTTTCACCACCCTTAAGGTAAAGAATTTATCCCTAATACCTGACCTAAATGTCCCTTATTTTAGTCTAAAATCAATGTCTCTTGCCCTGTTGCTACACTCACTGTTAAAGACTCTCTCTCTCTAGCTTTTCTGTGGACCCCTTTTTAGGTACTGGAAGGCCACTATGGTGTATACCTAGGGCCTTCTCTGAGCTGAACAATCCCAAATCTCTCTCCCACAGGGGATCAGGCCTTTGTTCTTCTTGTGCTGTGTCCTTCTCTGCAGCACTGCTCTCAATCTACTTATTGCCCAGTCTGTATTCATGCTTGGGATTTTCCCAACTCATATCCCTTATACTTGGCCTTGTTGAACATCTTAAATTTTGCATATCTCTCAAGTCTCTCCAGGGTCCCTCTGGATGGCATCCTTTCCCTCCACTGTGCCTACCATCCCACTCATAAAGATGAGTGCATCATCATATCATAAAGATATGCATCATCATATCATAAAGTGCATCATCTGCAGTCTTCCTAGGGGTGCTCTAAATCCCATTGTCTACGTCACCAACAAAGATGTTAAATAACATCAGTTCCAAAACAGATCCAGATGGACAACACCCTTTACTGGTCTTCACTTGGACATCAAGCCATTGACACCGATCATCCAACCAGTTTCTCATCCAGCAAGTAGCCCATCTGTCAAATACATGTCACTTCATTTTAGAAACAAGGATATTGTGCACAAAGAGTGGCACAGGTCCAAGTCAATAACATTAGTTGCTCTTCCATTATTCACTAATGCTGTAACCCCATCATAAAAGAACACCAAGTTTGTCAGTTATGATTTACCCTTATTGAAGCAATGTTGGCTGTCACCAATCATTTCCCTGTTTTCTATGTTAATTTGCACTGCTTCCAGAGGATCTGCTCATTGATCTTGCTAGACTGATCAATGATCTTGCTAGGTAGAGATGAAAGTGATCATTCTGTAGTTACCCAGGTCTTTCCTTCTTTTGTTGCTTAGAAATGGGGATTATGTTTCCCTGTTTCTGCTTAGTGGGAACCTCACACTGAACTGCCACGATTTTCACACGTGATGGATTGTGGCTATTTCTCCCAAGACCCTTAGATGTATCTCATCAGATTATACTGACTTGTACACTTAGAATGACCTTAGATGGCCAATGACCATCATAGGTGATCAGTCTTTCCTTCCTTATCTAAAATTGCATTTTTTTTCTGTGAGCAGTGTGATATAAATAGTGATTTTCCAGATTCATTAGATATTGGGATAACAAGTTTTGCATCTTATATAGTTCATGTGTGCTTACCAATAGTGTGATGAAGCTGAAAATGAAGAAAAGATATTCAAGAACAATAACAATATTTACATTCTTGAGAGAAATCACAAGTTAGCCTGCTATTTTACTGTAGCTGCTGATATCCTTCCTGCCATGCTATGTTTGAAAAATCTCACCACTGTTCATCTGTAATATCTTTTCCTTGTTTCACCATTGAAGATGCATGCAGAAAGATCTGTACTCTCAAACAGAATCTTGCTTAGGGGGTTTCAGTAGGCAGAGCAGCGCATTTTCATGCACTACATTGCTGGATCTGCAAATTGGAAATCCCCTCAGGATAGGAATTTTATAAAGGTATACTTCCTGGGGAAATAAAAAAAAGTATTTTATCATCTCAGCAAAACCAGCCTGTGTAATACATCTGTTATAACAGCGATGTAGTTTTTTGATGGCTATGTGCTGAAGAAAAATTGTGTCTTAAATTACCATTTAGTCAGAAATGCACTGACACTATAATACTCATTCATGATGTAAAATACTGTTCCTACATACATGTAATAATAGTAAAAACTTTACTTTTGTTTCTAAAGTTTAGAAAGGTTAAGCACATCATGTAAGTATTCAAAACAAACTCTAGAAGGGATATTGTAGTAATTTAAGATCTAGAAAGATCATGAGAAATATCAATCCAGACAATGAAAAGAACTTAAAGGGATGCATACTCTAAGACTTTTTGAGGGAAATAGAGGTAGCCTTCTACTACCTGCACACAGATATGGAGTAGTTTCTAAAAGTAGTGGACATTCTCATTCTTAAGAAAGTATCCTGAGTGAAATATATACTGCTCACAGATAAAATCTGGGTTTCTTTCAGATTTCTTACTGTGGAGGAGACAGGACATTTTCTCATAACATTTTGATCCTTGCCTACTCATTATTTTCTTAAGTCATTAGCCAGTTTGTCACTGCTCACCTTAAAGTACAGAGGCTCTGTACTACTGTTACTGTACTTTTCAGTTCCAGACAGCTAGTGTTTCCCACCTATATATATTTTCCTTAAACTTTCTACTCTCTCTTTCAGACCTAGATTTCCCTTTTTTTTGGGGGGGTGAGCGGGTGGGGAGGGGGGGGCGAAGGAAGGAATTCTCATGAAAAGTAAGCGTCAAGGATACAAGAATCTATACTTTCTTCCTTACTTTTTCCTACCACTTATTTTGTGTAGTTTTGTTTATATTTGAGGAATTCAAAAACTTAATGAATAGAAAGATAGTAGTAATTTAAATATGCAGGAAGTAGTATACAATAATAAATATGCAGAAGATCATAGCAACAGATCAAAATATAATGTTCATAACTGATTAAGCATTCTCTAGTCCATGCTAATATCATTATAAACAGGAACAACTTAATCAAATATGTCCCAATAAAAGTCACGTAACGCTAGGAAAGCATGTGATCTATCATTTAGATTCTGTATTCTATGATTCTATGATTCTGTGATGGCAATTCCCATTCCTCAGTGTTCTGTGACAGTTGGAAGGATGGTGCAGATTGGGAGCAAAGGAGTTGATTCTTGGAAGAGTTTTTCTTTTCTTTCTTTTCTTTTCTTTTCTTTTCTTTTCTTTTCTTTTCTTTTCTTTCCTTTTCTTTTCTTTTCTTTTCTTTTCTCTTCTTTTCTCTTCTTTTCTTTTCTTTTCTTTTCTCTTCTTTTCTCTTCTTTTCTCTTCTTTTCTTTTCTTTTCAACAGAATAAAAAGATGGCATGATTAACTGCAACAGCTTCTGAAGAAGATTTTGAAAGAGAGCTAAGGAATGAATTCTGGAGTATAATATGCACATAGTTCACTAAATTCTAATAGTTCATGCACATTATATGCAGTATTTTTTTGCTTCAAAACAAGCATTTACTTTTTATTTTTAGAAAGAGAGGACTATAAACCAAGTAACTTAAGTACTGTATACCAAAATCTCATCACTTTTGTTCAATGCATTAGCATTTAAAACAGCAAAAATAGATGGGTTGAACAGTTTGGTCTTTAACATTGCTAGTCATTAAGGAAGTTCTTCTGGGTTAGAAGCGGTAAATGACAAAATTGCCTTGTAGAAAGATGTATTTCATCTTCTGTGGCAGGTGACACTAAGTACTCTTGAAAATAAGATGCCAAAGTAAACAGACCTTGGATAGACTCCAGAAGCAGAAATTTATATTGTAGCTTCATACTGATGATAATAGGCCTAAGATTACAAAAAAGTTCTATGCAGACAGTTTTGTTTTAAAGTAATAGCCAGTCTTTTACGTGTTTTCACACAGCATATTTATTAGCCAAAACTAAAAGATAATCAGTATCTGTACATGTAAGAGGTATGTTTTCTAAATCTGGGAAGTGAGACCTTCTTTTTTTTTTTTTTTTTCCTTTTCATTTTTTACAGTACTCTGAAGAGGAATCCTGAACACATAGTACAGACTACCATCATCAGAAAATGTAATCTCATCAATTAGCTCAATATTATATAAGAATTTCAAAAATCACAGTCAAAGTATCTAGAAAGGTGTCTTTTTTTTTTTTTTTTTTTTTTTTTTTCAAGCAAGATGATATTTGATTGATGAAGTTAATATTCAAAAGCTGTTTGAATCGGTGAGGTGGTGATGTGAAAATGATGGTCAAGGAGGATCTCCTCTTTAACAGTCACTAGTTTTAGTGGTTTAGTTTTTCCACAGTTGCTTCCTCCAATCAATCATCGGTGATTTACGGCAGTCAAACAGAGCACAAAACAAAATACACCTATATGTTCTACTGAGATGACAAGGGCGTTAAGTGTCCCTGATGATTAAGAGTATCCTTTACTCTAGGACCAAGGGGACACTTTTGTTACAATCGAGACTATGATATCGTCAAGATAATCCATATCCTTTCATTAGCAAAACATAAATGCAGTAGAAATGTATGCAAAGGTTATGGTCTCGTTCTGTCACAGGTTATAACTGAGTCACACTCAAGCTGACTAGGGAGAGACAGACAACTGTTTTGAACACAAAACTTAGCTGATATTGTAAATCTTGTTATATTTTCTATATCTGACTATTTAGGATGTCTCTTTGGCAGGCTGTCCTTTGATTAGACAATTCATCTTCAATGTGCTCCAGAAGATGTTCTCTATGAACAATAGCTAGTACTTAGATACTTCTACTGTGAATGCTGAATACATAATAGACAGAGAGAGTGAGATTAGTCATAGTAAATGCTTTTTAACAAATGTCTGTACTTTCTATTAACAGTGGAGAGCCGTCAAAGGACAGCGGAGAAGATACTGTGGGATCACGAAAGTATGAAGACATTTTACTTCATAACAAATAAGATTTATTAAGGCCTTCGTAATATATATATATTTACACTATGTACCCATTGGAAATCTAGACTACAGAGAAAAAAAGATAGATGCTGATCATTTTGAAAGCCATGTGAGATAAGTGGTCTGTAGTTATGTATGAATGCATTTATCTAATGGAATGAACCAGATTTCTATCAGACATGGGTACAGCATCATTTGCAAACTTTAAAAAACTCTCTGTTTGACTCTTCTAATTTTTCCAGCTGTCTCAGATATAGCAACATATCTTACAAAGATTTAAATACTGCTTGTTTTGTTTTGTTTTCTTTTGTTGTTGTTGTTTTGGTATTTCAGCTAAATTGCAGCTTTTAAGACTGAATGCTTGATTTTTAGCTTACTGTGTTGGCTTTTATTATATGGTAGAAATTATATAGTTTTTCTTCAGTATTTCTCATTATATTTGCCCATGTCACGTACTGAACAGGATCAACAGAACATTTTGCCCATAAAGAAATAAGTAATATCTGAAATTGTCATTATCATATTGCTACTTGTCCTTGAAACTTGCATAAAACAAAAATAGTTATTGATTCCTAGTGGAATCAAAGGTGGATCTTTAACAATTTTATGTGAAAAATATCAGCTGCCATTGAATATTGTGTTGAACAAGAGAATAAATTTTCACAAAGAATATTTCCAGAGATTAATTTAATGGATGAATTGAGCTTCTCCTTATGCATTGAATCTATATAAATACATAACCAGCTGTTGAAAAAAAAGTGTATTTTATGGCAGTTGTACAAGATGTGTTGCCAGAATATGCTGAAGATGTAGGGAACAGACTGAAGGTTTTACAGTACTACACATCCTAGGTCAACCCACCTGACATAACATTATGAGCAGTCTCTCAAATAGTATAAAATTACTTTAAAGTATTATTTCTCATTTGTCTTCACAGAATGAGATGTGACTGGATACACATGCAAGAATGTTACTATTATTATCAAGGATTGTTACTATTCTCAAAAATTAACCTGTGAACAGATTATCACCTCATGTACATCAGCTGCTACCAGTTCTTACCACTCATAGGTCACATTTTGTAGTTACATACATACTCCATGATCTTCAAAGAAAAAGAAGGTGGATTGAAATAACTAAGCTCCTCATCAACTGGGTGTTCTTGTTGATTCCGAAGATATTTCACCTAGGAGATGGTGCTTAAAGGTTGTTAGATAATGGTTATCGATTTATTGCATAACAAGCAGCTGGGAGTTTACAACCATTGAACTGTCACACAGATTTTGCATATAGTAATCATCCCACTAATGAGTGGAACGTGCAACATCCACAAAGCATTTTTGGCAACAAACTCATTTTCACACAAAAACACCAGTATCTACTTTAGGTTTCCTGCTTGTTTGGGAACACAGAGCTGATATATAATGCTTTAGTTTTGACCCTGCCTTACCATTTATCTCTAGGACAAACAGTTTTTGTTTTTTTTTTGTTGTTGTTGTTGTTGTTGTTTTTTTTAGGAAGTTTGCAGATATTTAGTAATAAATTGTGGGAGAGTTTTCAAGCTTTAAGCTGGTTTATTAGCAGGCCAAGGAGGAGACCTTGAATATGTAAGGTGACTATGATAAATAGATTTTGTTTTATTCCCTGATGCATTATTTGCAAGTTTTAGCAAGGTTTTGCTCCCTAGCCATGACCACTGTTTGCTATTTTCACACCATGTTCTGAAGGCAGATATTTTATAGAAAAATAAGATTTGGAGGATGATAATTTACAGTAAGATGATTAATATTTCTCTCATACTTTAATAATTTTTAAAAATCATTTCCAAATAAATGTACGTCACATATGAGCCTCTGTTAAATGGGTTATATCTGTCATCAGTAAATTGCTGAACAAAGGTCTGAACAACCCAATCTAACTGAAGATATCCCTGTTCATCACAGAGGTGTTGGACTAGATGATATTTAAAGGTCCCTTCCAACTCAAGTAGTTCTATGATTCTATGATTATGAATGTATGTTACAATTTCTTCTGTAATTTTGTCATAGCATAATTCCTGATAGTAGTCAGATTAACATCTATTGTACAGGAATTATTTTGGAAGGGATAGTAAACTGCTTATTCCTCAAGTAAAATGGCAGCAATAGACACCTGTCTTTGGATCTCCTCTGTAGCCACCTCCTGCTTTCTTAATGTGCATCCAGCACTGGTATCTTAAAGAAGAGCAGTTAAATGAAATTAACAGGAAATGTGGGGTTTGGGGGGGGTTGGGGGGGGGAAGGGGTGGGTAGCAGGGGGGCAGAGGGGGAAGAGGGGGAAAAAAAAAAAAAAAGGTATTCCAGAGGAAATTACTTCCTAGAAGAATTTGCTTCTTTTCAGCATCTTTCTTGGTTAATAATTCATGTCTCAGATATTCTGCTGGAGACCTTGTGATAGTACTATAAATTGGTATAGTTTAAGGGACAAATATTACTCCTTTCTCCACAATCAATGAACATTCTGCATATTAATAAATTTTTCATAACCTTCACCAAACTGGATTTTCCCAGTGTTCATTCTCCACTAATTCAAAATAAAGTAGAAAATGAACTAGCATATTTTTTTGAAACTTCCAGCTTGTTCACAAACAGAAAGACAGATAGCTTTTCAACGGTAAATATCGTTATGACATAGTCTTATTTCTCGGTATATTTTCACCCACCAAATACTCAAACTTTTTACCTTGAAGTTTAGAGTGGATCATGACACTGCTTATTAGGTCTTAGAATAGTCATGTATTTCACTCCCACTTTGGCTTTTGATGCACGTCTTCTAACAGAATCACGCCACCTCTGATCAATTTGGGGAGACTATGAGTGAAGAAAACTGAAATTTCACAGGATCAGGACCTAGCCTGTAGCACTCACTCCCACAGATTCTGTGAATCCCCACAGCCTTAGTATTTTTCTGAACTAAATGCAAAGCATGGTGTTTGCTGTTGTTGTTATGTTTGTTTCTTTGTCTTTTTTTCCCCCTCTTTTGTTTTTTGTTTGTTTTCTTGTTTTTTTTTTGTTTTTGTTGTTGTCATTATTTTAGTTGTTGTTGTTGTTTTTAGCTTTTCCTTTAGGAAGTATTTTCATTGGAAGATATGAATAGAGTCTTTCTATTTACCATAGATAAATAGATGTCAGCATCTTTTTCCCCTTCCTCTCTCCTCTCCCCCCCAAAACGAAAATAAATAATTGAGTTAAATAATATTTTGCAGGTAAGCATGGAAAAGAAGAGGAACAAGGATGCCTACTATTCCTTCTGTTTTTGAGTACTGCAGAGATACTTTGATTCTATGATGCGGAGTCTGTATATGCATCTAGAGAGTTAATTCCTTAGTCCTCTAAGGGAGTCACTGAAAAATAAATGTTGATATATAATTGACTCATAGACATATTGCCTCTGGCAATAAGCTATAGAAATGGCATCATAAGATCTAGGGAAACAGATCACAGATTTTAGTAACTGACATTTCACATTTTCTAAGTCTATCCCTATATATTTCAAATGTTAATTGGGATTATAAATTTTTCTACAGTGAGGGTGAGGTTGGACTTCATCTTCTTGACAGTAACCTAATATATCTTAGACTTACACAATATAAATAACTAATATCAGCATGAGCTGAAATAGTAAAATTGCATGTTAATTGTAATTTCATTAAACTCGACACTTGCTCTGACATGTGGCTGCATGAACACTGTGGTGGTAAAGTGCTAGCAGTGCTTTTTTGACGCTGCATATATAATTAGAAAAAAAATTGCTGTCTTCTGTCAGGGTTTTGTATCTAACTGTACAGTATGTTTTCTATCTCTGAGTGTGTTTTAATGGTACAACCAATAAGTAGTATTCTGAAACTAAGAGGAATTAAATTGGCTAATGTAGTTACTATTACACGTATAGCACAGAAAAAAAAAAAAAAGAAGAAGAAAAAAAGGAAAAACTGTGATTAGAATGCACAGATCTATGATAAATAGAGAGGACTGACTCAGTGATATACACATACTTAACACTCTAAGGTTAGATTTCTGGAAAGATGTCAAACTTACCGACTTATCTTTCCAACAAGACAGCATTCTCCTCTGATTGAAATAGACAATGCATAATGAGAAACTTTACAAACAAACAAACAAAAACAAAAGAGAAAAAGAATCAGATAATAATATAAATTAACAGTGAGTAGAAAGCATAGCTGTTTAAATACAGCTGGGTTGTAATGCATGCCAGGGAGATTTGTACAATTTTAGAATCTTAAGAGACCATATGTGGGGGCAGGCAGTGGGAGGAATGCAAAATTTGTGGGTTTAAAAAATAACAACAGAAAACCTGTGGTGAAGATCTAAAAAAAGATTATGTCAATTTGTGATTCATTGCCAAATGCAACTAGACATTCACAGTACCAATTAAATAAAGGGTTTTAATTAAAATATGGTTTTGTTTTAGTCTGTGTAAGTACTGGGAAGCCAGAGACAACGTGTTTGTCCCAACTGCCTAATAATTTTAATCTTTGAAGAATGAGAAAGGGTGCTGAAAAGAGAAGGAAGGTTTTGCAATCATGTCACAGAACCAGAAATAAGCAGAGGACAGTTGCCTTTCTCTGTCATGTATTCAGCTTTGACCTTGGGTGACTAATTGGAGTAATCTACATTTACTCAGTTGTTTTAAAATCAAGCATTAGGATCCAAACATTGTCCCTGTATCAAGTCTATACCCAAGAATTTTGCAGCCAGACTGGTGGGAAGACTGGTTATATTATGATGCCTAGCTCAAATAAGATTTGCTGTGGATTGTGGTGGTGGACGGCATATGCATGTGTGGTGGGCGGTTGGCGTGTGAGAATTTTTCACTGCCATGTCTGTGTGTGGTCCTGGCGCTGCTATTGAGGATTCTGTAGCTTCAGAGATGCTCTGCCATAACAGTCATTATCTGCAAAGGACTAAAAGCAGGGGGGATAGTGAACACAGCATTGCTCATCAAACATGAAGAGGATTATCCTCCTCTGCTCTGCACCACTGCAGTCTCACCTCAAATACTGTGTGCAGGTTCGGGCCCCACAGTATAAGAAGACATAAAACTATTTGAGAATGTCCAAAGGAGGGCTACTAGATGGTGACAAATCTAGAAAGCAGGATGTATGAGGAGCAGCTGAGGTCCCTTGGTTTGTGCAGGTCAGAGAAGAGGAGACTGAAGAAAGGCCTCATGGCAGCCAACAGCTTCTCACAGGGAGTGGAGAGGCAGCACTGAGTTCTGTTCACTGGTGACAGCTATGGAACTGAGGGAGCTGTGACAAGAGAGGGTCAGTTTGAGGATTAGGAAAAGATTCTTCACCAGAGGATTGTCGAGAACCAGCACAAGCTCCCCTGGGCGGTGGTCATGGCCTGATGGTGTTCAACACTGATACTGTTGAAGGAGCTTTTGTACAAGACTCCCAGATGTAGGGTTTGAATTTTGAAAGGTTCTGTGTGCAGCCAGGAGCTGGACTTGATGATCCTTGAGGGTCCCTTCCAACTCAGGTTTTAATTTGATTCTGAAAACACTTTGCATGGGAGAACTATGAACATTAGAGGTGCAACAAATGGATCAGCAATAGCTGAAACACCATTATCTCTTACATGGCTTTTATGTTGAAAGATGTCAGTGTTCTTTCTGGAATAGAGTTGATTTTCCTTATGGAGGCTTCTATAATAATGTGTTTGATATTTTTGATTAAAATAGTGGTGTTAACGCATTGATGTTGTAGTTGTCACTAAGCAGTACTTACAGAGTCAAGGTCTTTCTGCAACTTATGCTGCCTTGACAGTGAGGTGTTGGGAGTGCACTATAAACCGGGAGAACAGCTAGGAGAGCTGCCTCAAACTAACCAAAAGGATATTCTATGTCATATGGTGTCATTCTTAGCAGGAAAATTTGGTTTAGAGAAGGCATGTTTGCAGTGACGGTATTTGTCTCCACATTAAACTACTGGTGCATAGGTGTCCAGCCTTTTGGCTTGCTTGGGTCATGCTGAGTGGAGAGAAATTTTCTTGGGCTATATGTAAATTATATAACATAGTTAATGCATATAAGAACCAAAACAATTTTTAAAATAGATTTTTTTTTTTTTAAACTAAAACATATTAAAAAAAAAAAAAAAGAATAAGAAGAAGAAAGAAAAGAGCAATGAAACATAAAACTACTGGGATATTTGACCTTGTTTCTGTGAAACTAATACATTGATCTGTTTGATGGAACGGATTGCGATTCCTAGGATTTCTCAATGTGTTTGTCAGAGATTTTTAATGAAATTTTACTCATCCTGTATTTTTGAAAACTGTTTTTGTAAATATACACACTGCCAAAAAGAGATGACATGAATAATGTGTAATTGTGAAGCAAGAAATATCTTTCTATGGTAAGATAGGCATTATGAAAGCCTAGTAAAGAGACATGATGTAATTTTTGAGTTGAATATCTGATTGCATATATCTGGTTTCATTTGATAATTTGCTGTCAGTGTAATTATGTCGACAGAAACTGGATATACAACTAAAAAAAACTTTTTTTTTTTTTTTTTTTCCAGAATCTTCAAACCTATTATCAAATGCATTTATCAAAATATAAACCAAGGCAGCATACATATATATATATATGCATATATATATATTTCCTGTTCACAGGACAGTATTCAGCTAATGTATCAAAATGCAAAACATTATTTATGATAACTCAACTTAGCACCGCACTCTGCCCTCTCTGTGCCCTGGTTACAGTAGAGACAGTGCCAATTGCACACTGATGTGTGTTTTTTTCCAATTGATGGGTACACACCATGGGCTGGCTGGGCCACTAGGTGGGGAAGAGACGCAGCCATAATGATGCTGGGCAGTTGGCAGCCACAGGATGGGCTGAGCTGGGCTGCATGCAGCCCATGGGCTTGCATTAATTACTTGCATTAATGCACGATGAGCCCTGCTTTCCTGGAAATGGCTGAACTGATCTGCCTGTCAATAGGCAGTGGTGAATAAATTCCTTGTTTTGCTTTGCTTGTGCATGTACCTTTTGTTCTCCCTTTAGATCTTTGTGTCAACTCATTAGTTGTTGCTCTTTTACATTTCTGATTTTCTCACCCACTCTGTCTGGGGGTGGTGAGAGGGAGACTGTGTGGTAGTGTTTGCTGGAGTTAAACCACAACAGAACATAATAAAACTTGTCAGATTTTCCAAATGCCCAGTGTATAACAACTCATATGTTTCTGAAATTCTTGTTTGGGATTTGGCATTCAGTTAACAGAAAATGTTTTAACTATGATAGTAATGACTATTCAATCAAGAATAATCTTGCTAGACACACACATTTATAGAAAATTTGGTATACATAGCACACCTTGGCAGAATTAGATAACTAGTCACACTGTATTCACAAGGGCCATTTACCAACTACTGTAATCTGCAATTATTTTTAAGTCAAGTCTTATTAATTGTAGTCATAGAATCACAGAATCATAAAATCATGACTTAAATTGGAATGGACCTTAAGGATCATCCAGCTCCAAGCCCCATGTCATTGGCAGATTTGCCACACACAGAATCAGGTACTAGATTAGACTGCCCAGATTCCCAACCAACCTGGCCTTGAACACATGCAGGGACAGGGTATCCACAACATTTCTGGGCAGCCTGTTCCAGCACTTCACTACCCTCTCAGAAAATATTTTCCCCTAGCATTTAGCCTAAACCTTCCCTCCTTTAGTTTAAAACCATTCCCCTTGTCCTATCACCATCTACCCATGAAAAAGTGGAAATCCCAAAGGAGGTTAATTTGAACCAAACTGACAAAAACTAAGATATTTCATTTCAGGTTGGATATTAGGAAAAATTTCTTCTCTGAAATTGTGCTCAGGCACTAGAATAGGCTGCTCAGGAAGGTGGTGAAATTGCCATCCCTGTAGAAGAAACCTGGTCATGGATTAGTAGGCAATATTGGTGATAGGTGGATGGTTGGACTAGATGATCTTAGAGGTCTTTTCCAACCCCAATGATTCTATGACTCTATGATTCTTTGTGTCATGTTTTTCAGACAAGTCAGAATTCATCATCTCAATGTGAAGAGGATATCAGGACAGTCAAACAGAATAATCTATAAGTGGTAAACCCTGCATTCAGAGTGAACAATCACTTTTTTAGAATGGGTAAGTTCAGATGTTGGTAATGTCACAATGTTTGTGAGAAGGCATACCCTCTTTGGTTCTCCAATATACAACAGAATCATAAAGGAATATCTAAACACAAAACATGTTTATAAACACTAATATAGTAACACAATATGATAAATTCAGAAATGAATGTATTATCTCTTGACAAGTAGAAACCTTTAATACTGATAAAAGGAAAACAAAACAAAACAAAACAAAAGGAAAGCAACAACAACAAAATAACAACAAATACAAGTTTCTCAGGGCATCATTTAGGACATTTATTTATTTATTTATTTGTTTGTTTGTTTATTTATTTTTAGAAGGCAAATGTCCTGAAACACTGGCTTAGACAGTCAAAAGAATCAACCATATAGCCAAAGAGGTTAAAGTGTTAGAGACAAAAAATGATCACAACAGTAATTAATACTAACTTATTTTATAAAAATTCAATTATTCTCTCCAGTTTCACTGAGAGAGCTCGTGTAGCTTGACATCATAATTAGAAAATTGAAGACAAAACCAAAAATATTTATGAATAGAATGAGCATTTCTCAAATTCTGGCATTCCTAGGACCTAGAAGATGGCAGCTGTGGTGGTGAAAGATCAGATCTGCAATGCTCATATTCACAAAAGAAAATGCTCATCCATTCACCTGCTGTAGGGGCCTGCTCTGCAGAGGGGCTGAACTCAGTGATCTCTAGAGGTCCCTTTCAGTGCCTAAAATTATATAACTCTGTGATTCTGGCCTGTGGGAACTTCAAAAACCCAGAATGATTTCTATCTACACTTCATAAGAAACTAAATGAGAACCAATAAAATAAGGCACAATGCTAAGAATAAACTTGAAACACTAATACCTTGAGAATTAAAAAAAGTCTTGCAGCCTAAAAGGAAAGTGTTAAGATCATGAAAATTTCTGAGGCAGGGAGATCTCTAGCAGGAATGGGCACAGACCTAGGCTGGCCTGCAAGTAAAACAGAGATGTTCATCACATAGGACATAAAATTGCAGTCCCTGCTGTAAAGAATAATTTTTACTTCTGTTGTTGATTAAGTAAAACTTGGCTTGGGGGCCAGAAATAAGACAGTAGGTAGGATGTAGGTAGGATGAGGGCAGAAAGTCTGTGGCACTCATAATGGCTGGCAAGAACACAACAAGCCTGTAGAGATTTTCTCTGTGTTTGGAAAATATGGAACAACTGAATATAGGTACTTCATAAGGACTGAGCTGTGTGTACCCTAGGTTTTCAGATAAGAAGAGAACAACAAAAACTGATCAATCACTTGTGAAAAAAGTGGAAAATTCCATGGGCTTGTAGGTCTACAAATCCTGAATTGTGACCACACTTCTAAAGGAAATTATGCATATGACATCTTGTTCATTACATGTATTCTTGAAGAGTATTCAGATTATCTCCTTTACTGTTCCTAAGACATTTCTATACACTTGCTGTTACTGTCTAGGCAGCACAGAAACATTCCTGTTCTGGGTACCAATATGTAAATACATACAGGAAGTTATTGCCTCATGAAAATATGGCACTGTAACAAATGCCCCTTTGGAAAAGAGGAAAGAGTTCTTCTTTTTCCGTACCAATTTGAGATAAGGGTTTAAAAAATTATTCTACATAGCAGAACTGAATATTGAGAAATAGGAATTACTGTTGGATAGTTTGAATGAAGTTGAACAGAGACTGGACAACTATCAGATATTCTCCTCTTAAAAGAACCCAATAAAGTTTTTTAACTGGTAGAAACAATCAATCAGTGGGACAGATTAGGCTCTTGAATCAATTTTTAACTCCTTGAATAAAAGTCAGATTTTGAAAAAGTCTCAAATTCTACTTAAGCGAAAGCACAGTTGGAAATTTGGACCTGCAACATCTGTCTAAAGGGGAAGTGAAGAAAATAAGTTTTCTGAGTAAAGAGTCAGTATAGAAAATAAGAGACAAAAATAAAGCCCAAATTGTGTGATGAAAATTAAGCAACATTAGACACACTTTGCAGTAGCTTCTATATCTGTTAGTGTTTTTTCTCCTCTCTGGAAGTGCAAATGAAACTGTACTCTGATGTGTTTTAAATAAAAATTTTGAATTTCTAAGAAGAGACACCTATAAAAGTTGACTTAATTTTTGTGTAATGTAAAATAAGTTTTCATGCTATTGAATATTGCATTAATTATTTTACTAAAAAACAAAAACAAAAAAAAACACCTTAGTTTCTTCTAAAAGTACTGTATTTTCTGTATGTATTTACTATTTTTTGAGGTATTGTATGTCAAACATCCAAAAGTCTAAGTAAAGTTGACAAAATGTAGACGTTTATTTTAAGAAATTTAACATAAAATTCAAGCTACATCTAACACATTTTTTCTCCAAATAACCCCAAACAAGCAAACAAACAAGGAAACAACAAAAAAATTTGAATTCTGTGGGGGGGAAAAAAAAAAAAAAAGTAGAGCGAAACCAAAATAAAACAGCATTAGTCATTGCATAGTTCTAGACTGAAAGTGTATCTTTACATTTACTTAATTAGAGAATCTTAGCGATTTTTAAAAATTGTATTACTCTAAAGCAAAATATTGTTGCAGCATATGCATTTTTGTATGTTCATGTTTCAAGCAGTAAGTCTTTCCTATGTAAATAACTGGTCCTATGAAAGCATTTATTTCCCTTCCTTCCTTCCTTCCTTCCTTCCTTCCTTCCTTCCTTCCTTCCTTCCTTCCTTCCTTCCTTCCTTCCTTCCTTCCTTCCTTCCTTCCTTCCTTCCTTCCTTCCTTCCTTCCTTCCTTCCTTTTCTTCCTTCCTTCCTTCCTTCCTTCCTTCCTTCCTTCCTTCCTTCCTTCCTTCCTTCCTTCCTTCCTTCCTTCCTTCCTTCCTCCCTCCCTCCCTTCCTCCCTCCCTTCCTCCCTCCCTCCATCCCTCCCTCCCTTCCTTCCTTCCTTCCTTCCTTCCTTCCTTCCTTCCTTCCTTCCTTCCTTTTTCCATCCTTCAGATAACTACATGAAAATACTCTCAATAGCTTCTCCCCAGAAGAATTCAGAACAAGTTAACCGGTAAATTGACTATCGAGAAGTCATCAAGATAAGCATCATGATATAGATACAAGAGCAGAATACAAGTCCCAAAAAGACCTGATGCCTGAATTAGGATGGCATAATTAGTAAAAATGCAGAAAATCCCCAGATTTAAAAGGATTGTGCAATCTATAAAACAACTACATGCAATACATAGCTAAAGTAATTATTTTTCACCTCTTTACAACATTCCGAGGGGCTAACAGCTTCTGTGAACTGCATCTGAAAATTCAACTTCTCTGAAAGGTAAATCTACTGATTTTCTATGTCCTGTGGCAAAGTTTAAAGCACAATCACTGTTTAGACAGATGGTCTGTTTAGGCAGATGATCTTCAAGGTCCTTTCCAACCTAGGCCGTTCTATGATGATTTCTTTATTTTGAGTCTAGAAATAAATTACAATGTTTACATATTCAAAAACAATGTGGGCAATATCTGAGGTTGTATTTTTCTTTTTTACTTTAGTTTTTTTGGAATGTACAGATGTCATGGGCCTTGGTAGTCCCAGTGCCAGCCTGAGAGGGGCAAAGAGTCTTGTCCTGGCCATACCAGATGGGCATAATTTCTCTGGGGCTCTGCCAAGTGTTCTGTTGCTTATCTGAAGTAATAAGAAGAACCTGAGCTCAAGTTTTTAATGGTGAACTAAAAAGTGGATCATAATAGAAGAAGATATACTGTTGTGAAAATACTTTATATAAGCTATCAAAGGAAACGGCACCTTCGACATCACATTTTTAGCATTTTATTAGAGATGTATAAGACACAATTTCCAGGACTCTACAATGCTACCTTAAGCTTCCTTCACACTGCAGAAAATTCAAAAATTGATTGAATAACATTAGTTAGCTGGAATTACAAGGGTTTTATTTGTTATTGGTTCTTTATAATTCAATCACGCTAACCATTAAGTAATCTGGAGATTACTGTACCTCACTCTCATGAGCACTGAAGTTCAGACAATGATACATTGTGTTTCATCTAATAGTACTCACAAGCTCAATTCTGAGTTCATAAAACAACTATAGATCTGGTATACAACTGTGATAGAAGTGTAGACAAATCCCAGTTAGGAACTTAAAACACAAAATCAAACTTTGTCCTTATTATAACTTAAAGATTAGGCCTTAAACCTCGTGATGTAGAATCGCATGTTTAGTTACAGTCCAGTGGTCTCATAGCATATGTACATTTTTGTTATGCTGTGGCAACTGCTATTCTATATCATATTTGGAGCAGTACTTTAAGTTGGTACTCAGAAATTACTGCGTTCTTTCTCAAGAAACTTATTAAGGTATGTTTGAATGTTTTAATCTGATGGAAAGCATTGCATATTTCTGCAAGATATAGTTCTAACTGTATTTATGAGAGCAGCTGGCGCTTTTACCCCTTGTAATTGTTTGTAGCAACCTCATTGGGCGTTGTTCAAACATTCTCGGGAGAGAATTTTAAAAGATGTGACAGTCTAAAAGAAAGCATAGAGAGAAGGTTTTTCCAGTTTCAAATGAGAACAGAACATTACTGAAAATGAGAGCAGAAATCAAATTTTATCTCTTGTGCTTAATGTTCCCAGTAAACCCCTCCTACTCCAACTCCCATGCAATGAACAGGGTCACCACAGCTAGATCAAGTTGCCCAGGGTCTAATCCAGCTTCACCTTGAAAGTCTCCAGGGCCAGAGCATCAACCATATCTCTAGGGAATATATATACTGGAAATAATACTATCCTTGAAATAATAAGAAATCAATCCTATAACAATAAACTTAAGGGAAACATCGCTCCCATTTTTTTAAGAAAGAGAGAAAGGAAGACTTGAAGAACTACATGCTGGTGACCCTCATGCCTGTGCCTGGGGAGGTCATGGAACAAATCCTCCAGGAAGAAATGTTAAGGTACATGTATGATGAGGAGGTGATTTGAGATAGCCAGCACAGCTTCACAAAAGGCAGGTTGTATCTGACTGATCTGGTGGCCTTCTGCGATGGAGTGGCATCAGCAAGCAAAGGAAAGGCAACTAATATGGTCTACCTGGATTTTTGCAAGGCCTTTGTCATGATCCAGTATCACACTCATATATATGAATTGAAGATATATAGATTTGATGTCCAAACTATTTGGTGGATAAAGAACTGGTTTATTGTTTGTAGCCAGACTGTTGTGGACAATGGATCTACATCCAGATGGAGGCCAGTCGTGAGAGGTGTGAGATGCTGACATGACCTGTGCACCAGCTTCTTGGTGGTGTATGTGGTATTGTATACCGAAAGTAAGAAGATATCTCTATTTACAATAGTTTCATTTACTTTTTTTTTTTTTTTTTTTTTTTCCCCTTTTTTTCCTGTTTTAACAGTTATCAATTCACAGTTTTAAAAATGCATGTATTTCACTTTGAGCAATGAAGAAATACTGTAATGACTGGACAAGTTTGTCATGACTGTGAGTTTTACCTTTTTGAAGAGTGTATGTATTTGAGATTATATTTACAGAGAGGGTTGTTGACAAGAAATTTTAGCAGGGAACTTTGTCCAAAAAAGTACACATTTTCATCTTCTGAAATACTTAATGACTTATAACTTTAAAATGTTTTTAATTTTATTTTTTTTTTCCCTCTGGCAGATCATTATAGTATTTTTCCTATAAAGCCTTGAAGACAATTTATTGAGTATGCAAAGACTGTACCACATCTTAAAATATTGCTTTCTCAGGCAATATTTTCCCAACAGCAGTGTCACTTTAGATTTAATTTTGTTCATCCACAGGCTTTAATGTTTCTTTACCATCATTATGTTTGCCAACACCAGTACTGGCACCGTATAGCTGTGCAAAACTGTATCACTTTCCTAATGTCATAGCAAATTGCTGGAAATACTGATCATTCAGACCCAGACTGTGCAATTCCTCTCATCTATCCTTTCTACAATAAAATTTCACTTTGACCCAAATTTCCCTTCACTGCTGATAGATCCAGTACTGCAAATCATAGACTTTTAGACTGCTGAATCATGAAAACAAGTTTGTAGGAAAGTGATTTCCATAAACAAGAAACGGCTGTTACAGTCATCTGTGGGTACATACATTAACTACAAGTTATATTATGAGTTTGGGGTACAGTTTTTAGCCAGAATTGAAACTTCAAGCCTAAGTGCTATAAACAGCTTTTACCTGAAAAACATTACAGTCTGAGAGTGGTGTCCTATATGCAGAAATCCTTCTATTTATGTAATGAAAATTATAATGGAAGCTAAAGCACAATAAAGAGTTCTGCCTCCAATTACGGTTGCAAGAGGCAATACAAAGCACGAAAGTGAGGATAAATCTTAATTTAAATAGTATATTGAAGGCTAATTGGACCTTAGGAAAAAAAATCTAAAGTGGATTAGCTTTTCACTAAAAATTAAATTATGCAGAATAAGCATTCCTTTCTCCAGACAATATGAATTGTTTTTGACAAACACCTTTTTGATTCTGAAATAATTATTTTCTCTGCAGCCTTTATTCTTCCATTACTTTGTATTAAAAATAATGAAGTATTTTTCAAAAGCAATGTACCGTACATTTAAATTTTGTAGGCTTGACATATGGATTCAAATTGAAGGATATTTATTTACTTATTTATTTATTTATTTAGTTAGTTAGTTAGTTTAAATTTGTGGAAGAACTGAAGATATGTTCACTAAAGTCTAAAATGAAAAGATAAAATTAATGAGGTGATGGGTCTAGAAGAAGGAAAAGGTTTCACACTTCATGAAGATATGATTTAACGTATAAAAAGTCTGAATATATTGTGTTAGCTCACAAATACGAAAATGCGTGCTTATCTGACACACATTCCTCAAGGGACATAACCAAAGACTGTTCTGACTTTAAATCACCAGAGTAGTAGAGATGAAGGTCATTATTAAAAGAACACGAAAAATAACTGTAATTTTTTTATTATCATTATCACAAGGTACATCATTATCTGCCTTGAGAAGTTTTGTCATTGGTTAGCTTTTTTTTTTTTCCCCCCCCCTAGTATCACCTTGTTCTCTCATCCTCATAGTTTTTCTTCATTTTTAACAATTGTCTTCTTTTTAGTTAAGGATATAAAACAGGAAATACCTTGCATGAATTAATAAAAAAAGATGCTTTAAGGTGGAAACAGTTGTTTTTTTGTTTTTGTTTTTGTTTTTGTTTCTTTGTTTGTTTTTTTGTTTTTCATTTCAAAATGAAGTAAGTTGTCTTAAGTAGTTGCACTCCAAGTACATAAGAATCTCAGCCAAAATATCCCTGGGTGGATTAATGAAACACTTGTCAAAAAATTACTGACTCTTCTGCTTTACGACAGAGAGCAGGTTATGAATTTGGAGGCCAAACCTATTCTCTCTAAATCAAATGGTAAAATATAACATTGTCTTCAACAGAAATAGAAGTAGTCATTTAATTACTGAAATTTAGAATCTGAATCCATAATGAACAACAATCTCATAAAATTTCAACTCATGTTTTGATGCACACTGAAATCTGCAGAAATTTTTAATGTTTGTATGAGTATTTCGGTACAAGGTAGATGTGTGATCTGGTCAAACAGTCTTTCAGATCTAACATCAGATTTTTCAGTCAAATGAAGCATATATTGATATAGATATAAGCATACATCGATGTTGGATATGTAGTTGTTCACATTTACTCTGAGATTGATCTCTAAGTTAGAAACATAATTTGACCCATACACTTGAAGGGAATTTTCCCTTTTTAATGAGTCTGTTTAGATACAATTAAGCACGTGGTTACAGAAGTTAAGAGTGCTCAGTAAAATTACACTGAAGTGTTTTGTTCTTTAGCTAGTGCTTGTTGCTCTAGTGGGATGAACAAGGGGCAGCATATCTATGAATTAAAACATAGGTGTGCAAACAGTGATGGAGGGAGAGGGACAGAGGGGAAACAGATATAGATTATGGGATCCAAGCACTCTGACCTAGGCTTTACAGTTTAAATGCTCTAGATTTCCACTTGATGCTCTTAAAAGTAAAGACAATTCGTTAATGCAGCATGACACTGTTAACATATGAATAGAATAATTAAAAACCAACCAAACAACAACAACAACAAAACCCACGACCAAGGCATTCACTCATGTAGGGAAAAATACTTTCAAAATATTTGGGATCCAAAGATCCATTTAGCATTTTGATTAATAAATAAATAAATAAATAAAAATTGTAGCATTTTACTGTGAACTACATCTTTCTTTACAATTTCTTTTTAACCAAAAAAAAAAAAAAAAACCAACAAATAAAAGAAGTACACTAATATTTTAAAAATACTTTTACTTGGAAACATGATTGTTGATATATAAAAGAGTATAGTTAATATAATAAACATGACTCTTCTAGGACAAAAGGATTATTATTTTTAAAAAATTCTTATTACTATATTCAATCATATTCCCTGAGCTACTGTCCTTCTCCAGGAAAAATTTCCATTTTTATCTATGAGACTTTCAGCTCTTGCATACATGTCTACTCATTTGTACAAAAATGAACTCCATTTCAGCAATGAAAATGACAGGGTATTTCAGCAGGGTGCTTAGGAATCGTATAATCCAAGTGTAGGAAACACTTTCTCAGAGAAATTTCTCTCATTTTGGGAAGCAAATTTGAGCATATGTATTCAGTTCCTTCTTAACGTCTCCCAGCCTATCCATATTTGGAGTGTGTGAAGAGTACAGACACAAACTTTGATTATCTGAACAGTGGGCAGTTATGTTTTGCATACATGGAGAAGTAAAATATATGTCACCTTTTTACTAGCACCTTTTCGCCTGTCTGCTTTAAGACATGTTTGTTAGAAAAGAATACTATTAATACTGCTATTGTATAATTGTTCCTTTGAATGCTTTCTGTCCTCCCTTAGCATTTAGTTCTGACAAGTGTGAATAGGGAAGTTACAGCTACAGAGTTCATGCTGATGGAGCTGTGTCACACGGATTAATGATGTCATGGCTTCCAAGCTGCCCTTAGGCGTATGGCTTTTTTATTTTTATTTTTTTACTTTTTCAACGGGAATTGTCCTTTTTAAATTCCATCTGGTCACAAATTTCTGGGTCATCTTCTCATTTCATTGCAGGAGATGCTAAACTGTCCTAGAAAAAACTGATCGAGTTTCACAAAAGATATCTTGGGGTGTTCTTTCCCATGTACATACTTGTTTCCTGAATTTTATTTTGGGATGGGATGATTCAATCTCTGTTTGTTCATTGTGATTATTAATACTCAGCATGCCAGAATGTCCATGGTTTTCCTTTGGAGATGCTCCACAAAAAGCACAAGGTTGAATTGTTCCAGTTGATTGAAAGAAAAAAAAAAAGAAAAAGTCTCTGTGCCCACAGAGAATAAAGGGGAAAGTAAAATAAGATGTCATTCTGCACCCTAAAACTGTCAGATTTGCAGTTTTTCTAGGCTCTTTCCTTTGCACTACCTTCATTGTCACTATTTTTAAAACGTCCAACCTCAGCCACACTCATCACTTCCCTTGGAAAAAAAAAAAAAAAAAAGAAAAAAAAAAAAATTCCCCAAAGAAGTGCTGGTGGTATACAAAATAGAATATTTGATATTTAAACTACTTTCCAAAGTAAACGCACAAATAAAGTTGCATGTTTTCTCTTGTTTTCACATAGGTGAAGTACTGCCTCTAGGTTCAGCGTAGTTCTTTCTGATGACAGATCCGCTGAATAGCACCTGGCACATGCTGAAGCTTGGAGCTTTTATTAATATTTGTGATGTGATAAAAATATATATTTACTTTCCTACATTAATGTTTGGAACATTTTATTTTCATTTCTCATTTTCTTCTGTGTGATTTTTTCTCCTCCATGGATTTTCAGACTTGTTCTCAAACAAACACCTTTATAACACTTTCTAATCTTGAATTCATCTCACCCTTCACAAGATTAAAGCAGCACAGTGTAATGCATGGGATGGAGAACAGGTGCTTCATTCTGTCTGCATATAAGTAATGGTGAAGTGATCATTGAGGAAGCTAATTTGCCCTAAAAATGGGTACTCAGAAAGGGTAAGTATATATATTATTATAACACAAACTGTGGAATTTGCTCTTGTGAAGAAATTTGCAGTATGAGGTGGAAATAAGGTACAGTAGCCTGGAAATAGATATCTAAGTCAAAGGAAAAACAAAACAAAAAAACAAAACAAAAACAAAGGGGGTGGGGGATGGGGGGGAAGGAAAAACCGAAGATCAAAAGGAATAGAGGAATGAAAGACATATAATTTCAATTTGTCAAGGAGTGATAAACGTTAGAAAACTTAATTTAATTTTCTACTGCATTTGACAGCATTTGAACATATAGATAAAATCAGAAGATTTATATTAGTAAAGAAGACATTAGTGATGACATATGTAGTTGTAAATTTAAGCAGTACTTACTAGTGTTCTGCCAAAGGCAAAAAAGCCCTGGGAGGAAGTATTTCTCATTCACTGTGTTGCATTGTGCCTCAATAAAGGTGTGTAATACAATAGGCACATACTTCTGCCTCCTCCCCTTTTGTACATGTATACAAAATTTTTTCTCTTTTCTTTCCTTCCCGCCCCCCCTCTTTAAAGTAGAGGAGATTTTCTTTCTATATCATGTTTTTTTTTAATCATTATTTTTATCTTTTTTTTTCCTGATTCGTAAATCTTCATGCTACAAAATAGGTCAACTAAAGCGGCAGTGCATCTTCCAGACAAACCGTCAATGCTCAGCACCAGGTGTAACAGGAGCTCTCCACTGCTTGTGCTACACGTTTAAGGGTAACGCTTTACGCTGGCAGGTAAACCTTGAAGGCTGAAGCTTTAACATGTGCGACCATGCCGAGGAGTGGCAGCTCCTGGCAGCCCCTTCTCGGGGCGGAGGCAGGTTTCTCCCCCTGACTTGCGATCAGCTGCGGCTGCGGCTGCCTCACCCCGCACTCCTCCGGCTCGCCCACGGCGCTCCGCGGGCTGATCCGCCTGCGGCGAGCGGGCAGGCGGGGCGTCCCGCGCAGCGCCCCGCGGCCGGGAGGGAGATTGCACTTCGCAGCCTTCGCCACAGGCCCCGCTGGCTGCGCTGAGCGTTGTCAGAGCTCTAGGCCCGCGCTGTGCCTCTCGTTGGGTTCAGCCCCGTGCTTGAGGCTTAGCATGGGAAGGAGGCTGCGGCTCAGCAGTCGCGGAGTGCCAGAGGGGCTCGCGAGGTAGAACCGCGCATTTAAGGGTTGGGAAACGTGAATTACGGGGAGAAATCACCCTGATTCTAAACATCCAGGTGGGGAATATATATATATATGTCTCTTAAAAAGAAATAAGAGAGAACCAGCATGCTGAACAAAGTTGAAATTTAATGCAGATGAAGTGTGTGTGTGGGGGGGGGGTGGGGGGGGTGGGGGGGGACGACACGACACAAACAAACAAACAAACAAAACCCCAAGAAGACACAAAACAATAAAACCATCAACAACAAAAACAAACAAACAAACAAAAAAACAATGCATTTTTTTGTAGTCTTTCGTAAACGATTTAAAGTCCTTGCAGTGCATTTTTGCACAGTTGTAGGGAGGCAAAGGATTGCAAATGTTTTTCTTCAAAGACAGTACTGACCAGCATTAGAGGTACCTTTGTAAATTAAATCTCGATGGGATCCTATTTCTGGAAAAATCTTAATTAAATATAGCGCACACAAAACTGTATTCTAAACAGAAAGAAATTCCCCACCCCCACGCCGTCTGCTCCCAGATCTTACTGATGTCAGTGGGACTGGGAATCTTGCAGCAAACACCCCAGCATTCTGCTGTAGTGCAGGGGGGGTGGGGGATTCAGACGCTCTCATTGCTGGGAGATACTTTGAGGGCAAAGTAAAAGTGTCCCTCGGGAGCGGTGCTCTGCTGCTGCTGCCGCCGCCGCCGCCGTCTCTGAGATGCTACAGTATCAGGAGGAGAAGAAAAGAAATGAGTTTGGAGTTGATGTACACGCCGGAGCAGCAGTAAAAAGATATAAGATATCGACACGCTCAGCTGCATCTTGTTAAAAGCTTCCTGCGGGTTGGCAGAATGAAATCTTTATTTAAAATACACAAACTATCGTCAAGGGAGGAACGGAAGGGAAAACACTAAAAGGGCCAAATGCTATGCTTAACCCACCGATATAAGCAAAGGAGGAGGAGAAGAGACGAGATTGGTTTGGGGCAAACGGACTGGGGGGGCGTGGGGGTGCCCTCCTTGCAGTCCAGCCACAGCAGCCACCCAGGGACGCTGCGTCTCCTGCTCAGCTTTGGAGAAAGCTTTTCTCTTTGATGGTGATGATGATAGTTGCTCTGGTAGAAGGGACTTTTGAATACCAGAGGGGTAATTTGTGCTCACACTTAAGCGCGAACGATAGGAAAACGTGCCTAACCACCACATCCACGGCAGCGATCCCTTAAGTGGTGGTGATATTATTATTTTATTATTGCCAGCCAGTGGCTTTAAAGGTGCATTATTTTAATGCATTATTAATTGTTTTCCCAGGGAGAGAAGGAAACTGGGGATAGGGCTTATTATTATTAATAGCGAGGAGATCACTCGCTCCTTTCGCGCACGACGAGGAGAGCGGTGGGAGGAGGCAGCGCCGGAGGGAGGCGGCAGCGGAGCGCACTCCGCTCCCGGGCTGTTTGCGCGGCCGCGGCAAGCACCCGCGGGGGCCCGGCGCAGCCCTCTCCTCACCCTCCCCGTGCCCCCACCCTCGCCCTGTTGCCCCAGCCTCCGGGCGGAAAGTTCCGCAGGCAGCGGCCAACATCGTGCCTGCCCAGCGCAGCCCCTCGGCATCTCCCCAGCTCCAGCTCCGCGCGGGCGGCGTAGCTCCGCCGGCGCCGAAGTTGCGGCAGGGCTGGGGGGCGGCCGCGACTGCCAGCCATCAAGTGGCTCGTTAAGGAAATGCAGGTGAGCAGGCGGAGCGGCGGGAGCTGCGCGAGGCGCGGCGGGGAGTGCACCGCCCGGCCCGGCCCTCCCTGCGCCGCCTGCCTGCCTGCCTGCCCGCAGCCAGCGGTGCCGGGCACGGAAAGCGGGCCGACACTGCACCTCCGGCGGGAGCCGCTCCGCCGCCCCCCGCCCCGCCCGCACCCTCCCCCCCCTCCCCACCCCTCGCTAGCTACCGCTCTCCTCCCTCTTTCCTATCTCTCGCTCTCTCTCTGCCGGCCTCATCGGAGAGAGTTGTAGGTACCTACCCTCTCTGCTCCTCGCCAGCCCCCCAAGCAAATTTTAGGGCGCAGAAGCCTCGGGAGGGCTTAAAAAATTGGTGGTAGGAAAAATAAAACAAAACAAAACAAAATCTTGGGAAAGATGACTCTTTTGCAAGAGTCTGTTCGGAAAGCAGGGATACCCCTAAGAAGCGAGAGGCGGCGGCGCTGGACCCCGCCAAAACAGACCTGCCTGATGTGGCATGTGCTTCTCTCTCTTTGCAGTTCCTTCGGGGCCTGTGTGGACTAGGGGCACAACCCGGCGCCTGACTGGCAGGAGGGAAAGCGGAGACTCCTTCAGGTTTCCAAAGAGGTCCGAGCGGACTGCATTAGTAAGTAAATGCTCCGTGCTCGGTTTCTGACCCTGTGTTCATGGCATATGCATACAAACGCATGCACACATAGACGTGTAAGTATATATATATATATGTATTTGTGTGCGTGGTTTGTGCTCTTAAATCACACTGTTCTGGTCAGAGAGGAACTTGGTTGTTGTAACTTGAACTATTTCCAGTGGAAAAAGTGCATGAAGTGGTTTGCTTATCTCTTATGAGAAAATAAAAGATGAACGTTTCTGTCAAGAACTGGGTATGTTTTGTGTAGTGTATACTTTAGTCTGAATATAGGTATGTGTTAGCTTATAGACAAAACCTAAACAAAGAGATGCACCCTCAGGAGAGGTCTGAAGCACTGTGGCTTGCTAAGTAATGCCAGGTGACAGGGCATGCAGTATAAGGTGAAATGTGAGTGGACTATAAATATGCTGTGCTTTCACATGTAAGCATTTTTAGTTCATATATCTGAAACTGTTACCTTATTCTCATGAAGTTTTATACGTGTAAAATGTATTCTTTTTTCCTTTTTTCCTTTTCCTTTTTTTTTTTTTTTTTTCTTTCCCATTTCTTCTAATGAGGATGGCAGATCCTGAAAACAGCATCGCTTTCTAAGTTCTTTTACAGAACATATCCAAAAGTTCTGATGGTGTTTTGTCGATATTTGGAGAAAGATCTTGGGGAAACAAAAGGGTGAACTCATTTAGAAAGGGGCTCATGAGCAGTAGGATTGAGCTGAGCAGTAAAGCTGACAGAAAGTACAAAGATCAAATAGAGGCATGTCATGAAGTGTCTGCTGTTAGGTGTTATTTACCACTAAATGTATCTTCGTCTAGGGAAGAGAACTTTTGCAGGCATTATTTCCCTTGGGACAGTGGACCCTTTGTCGACATTTGCTGCATCTCTTGCAGGAAACAGCTAGTACCAGTATTTAGGATTAACTGTTTCCTAGGTAGAGGGAGGAAATAGAGATGAGAAGTATGTCAATGAAAAATATTTGCTCGTGCTTGCTAATACCTAAATAAAACCTTTGTGTTATGTCAGTAGAAATGTAGTTGAGTCAGGTTTTTTTTGAGTGTAGCAAAAGGAATCAATAACATTTCAGCATTTTTTTAATGTATTCCTGCCAAATGGACTTGGATTTGAATACTTCACGTTTTATTGCACCTTTTCTAGGGGCAGTATGGATCCGAATGAAATAAACTTACTTCTTTACAAATTCATACAAATCTGGATTATTTTACAGTACAATAGGATAATAAATGGGTTACTCCTTGCTGTACAACTCTAATTTCTAATGCATCATGCTTTTACTTTTCACCTAATCTGTCATTAGAAGTGGCTAAGCACACGTGTAGAATTAATGTTTATTAGGCATCTCAACGTGAAATTCGTGTTACATTTTCAGGTACGGTTCAACATCAGTCATGGCTAGTAAATGTCACCAGAAGTGAAAGTTAATTAGGGTTGAATTAAATGCTTTTCTTTGTGAAGTAAAGAAACTGGTTTTTCACATCAGTAAAGCTAATTGGACAAAATTATTTAGGAAATTAATGTGACATGAGCAGAAATGCCTAAAATCAGCAGTGGCAGAAGGACAGCATTCAGAGTTGCTTTCAGGTATTTATAAACTTAAAGCTAGAAATAATTACAAAGCGTAGGCTATAAGTTCTGAGGTACTGAATCAGGGTGATTTTCATATCACATCACAGTACTCTTTGGGTAATTTATAGTAACATTTATGACGGAGGGAAAACACCTGATGAACTTAGCTTAGTACAAAATCTTATTATTTCAAAGCTGTGAATTTATCAGTCCTCTAAAAGCAGAGCTTTTTTTTTTTTTTCTTTTTCTTTTCCTTTTTTTCCCTCCCTCCCCCTTTGAGGAGGTAACGTTTTGAAGTGGCATATTGCTGTGTTGAGCTCCCTGTGGACAAAGCATTAAAATAATATATCCAGATAATTCAGATAATTTGCATGAACTGTTTTGAGACTGCAGAGAAGTTTATTAAGTTAAGCTTTTTGTTATGCTAGGTAGTCCCCCAGTGTGCAGCATGTGATACTGTGTGCCTGATAAAGTATCTATTTTAACAATATCCTTGGGGGGGAAAAAATATATATATATATATACATATATATATATATATATAAGCATATATATATATATAAACATATATTTGTCTAATTATATATGACCTACATTGCTGAGTTTAGTTTGAATCACAGCATGCTTTTGGCTTTATTATTTTCAGAGCATGGTCTTCATTGTTTGTCTTCTAGGTTTTCTGTAAATCTAGGGACATTACTTGGCAATTCTTCGTTATCTGTATGAAAAGCACCTTCACACATACTCAACTGTAATTATTCCTTGCTATTAGATAAAATGATCTGAGTCAAATTGTGGCAGTTAAGTTTGGTACGTGTTGTATTTGATTGTATAGGTATGTAGAATCTTGATTATAATTGTTGATAGACGAAAGTGTCAAATCAGGTCAGACTGATTCAGTAGAAACATGAGAGAACATTACAAAGGACCTCTCGTTGTGACGACAGTTACATCTTAAAGTTGATAAAGTTGCATATATCAGCAGTAATGTGTTTTATTATGCAATTGTTCTTGTTATTCAGATCATACAATGGCCTGATGAAATATATTAGCAGTCTGCAGGAATGAATGATTAATTCTTCTAACCTGTGCTTATTTTAGGAATCCTTACTTAGAAACTCCAACTTACTTGCTTTAACTTGAAGCTGATAAAGTCATTGTTAATTTTAATATTAGTTACATAGTATACCAAACTTTGTGATGGTAAACTGTGATGGAAAAAAAAGATAAACTATTACTTGTTATATGAAAATATATTGAAGACAGTACACAAACACAACACTTGACAGCAAACACTATTAAAAAAAATGATGGATGTGATAAATATCATATGAAGTACACAGTTTAGTTAGTTTGGTTTATATGTTTTGTTTTAAAAACTAGTGCACCATTAATAACTCTAATGTGCATGGACATTAATTCCATAGCTTCTGAATGCTGTAACAGGTTGGAACAACTATGATATCATTGGCTAAATTGGAAAACGGGCCATTTCAGCATTTTGGGAAGGGATACTGGTATGTTCCATGAGTGCAGATCCTGTTTAGTGTTCAAACAGATTAGTACTTGAAGCTCACATACTTAGAACCTAATTGATTTAGTATCACTTTAGGAGACATTGTAAGCAGCACAGTCTTATTGGCATCAAATAAGAATTTAACAGTGCTGTTTATGAGAGGCTCAGTAATTTAGGGTTAGATTTAGTTATCTATACTCAAGGAAGGTAGGTTTTATTTTGTTGTTAGTAGCCCCAGGCATTTTGGGGAAACTAGCTGGAGAGAAGAAAGCAGGGGGGAAAAAAAAAACAACAAAAAAACCTAAAGCAAAACAAAGCCACCATGGAAATATCTTTAATCCAAAATTTTTGGGCTGAGATGTATCTATATACATGCCTTTAGATTATTATTATTATTATTATTATTTACCACAGTTTATAAGGGTGTTAGTATTAGAAGTTTTTTAATAGCTTTTAATTTATTTTGCCTTACTAGTTTATAATCATAACAAAAATGGATTAGGAAGGTATTTTATACAACAGGGATGACAGAGTAATGACAATTGAGCCAGAAGGTATTGACAAGGAGTGCACATTATCTATATATTTCTTATATCTTTAGTTGCTATGAAAAATAATAGCAAACAGATGGATTTAAAATTCTGATAGGAAATACGCAGCAGGCAGGGATGAAATAATTCTTGAACAGAAATTAAGTTAGCAGTAATAACAAAGATTAAGAGAAAGAAACGTGCACATGAGATTAGGCAAAACGAAGGCATAACAGGAGGGCATTTTTAGCTTTCTTAGCAGTTTTAGATGTCTAATGTTCAGTTTTCCATTCTAGTAGTTTCTCTAGTAAGTTTCATTATAAAACAGTAACAGAAAAAATAGTGGTGAACATAAATTTTCTGAGAAATTACTACTTGCATGGTCAATATGAGCATGGAATGATGCATCTGTGTCCATTTATTGTCAATATTTGCAGAAATGGTCCTATTTCTTGTATATTTTTATTCTATTAAATAAATATGCTCCACTGAGTTAATACTGTTGTACAATAAATCTATTTTTACTATTTTATTTTTACTATTAACTTTGTTAATACTTATATGTTCACAAAAATAATCTATGCTTTATAATCTTAAGCTCTAGCTGAATACTTTAAATGTGTGAAAACTGAAAAATCTGGTTTATAAAATCAGTTTTTTAAAAAAAATCCTGTGGGGAAGGATGTAAAATTGATCAAAATGTTAATATGTTTTACATTTATACTGAATACCATGATGCTTTTAAGTACCTTAAAGTTGTTTGAAATTGTATTAGACTTTTCAGGTTCTGCACACTTGCACTGTACTGAAATGTAAAATTAGGGTTTTAGAGAGATGTCTGGAGAAAGGCATTTCTTCATGTCTGTTTGCAACTTTTTTTTTTTTTAATTATTATTATTATTATTTTTTAAATAAGAATATTGCGTTCAAACTGTTCCAGATGTAAGTATGTGAGATGGTGCTGCTTACAAGTTGAAAGAAAGGTACATGTTATAGGCCCAGACATCTATTTTCTCTTAACGTTGACTGGAAAATGTTAGTCTGCTACTTAGTTCTCATCTTCGTATGAAGAGCAGGATGTGTGCTTAAGCTATTTTCTTCAGTGTGTTTTAGGAGGGTTTTTCATAAAGTAGAGGGGACATTTTGGTGCGTATGGTGCATTGTGCCCTGCTCCTGAATTTGAAAATGAGAGCTGTACACAATGGCTGTCTAGAAATTGGTATTCCTTGGTGCTTCTTTATTTGGTTTTAGATTACCTTACTCATTTTTGAAACATTTGTAACGCTTCCCGGAAGCTTTTTGTTCACAGTGTAAAGGTGTGTTGGAGAGAGAAAAAAAAAAAAAAAAAAAAAGTTTCAGGAAGAATGAA
The DNA here is from genome assembly GCA_030625065.1 of Alectoris magna. Lineage (NCBI taxonomy): Eukaryota > Metazoa > Chordata > Aves > Galliformes > Phasianidae > Alectoris > Alectoris magna. Next base: position 46,822,191 of record CM060564.1, read on the forward strand.
ACAGTTTCTGCCTAATCTGTAAATACAACCACTTGTGGTTTAATAGGATGTGGGACTCCTTAGCTGCACTTGTTATTACTGAAAGTGCGCAAGGTAAACTCGTATTTCCAGAGTTTCCAGATAACCTCCTGGTGAACTTCTTATAGGTGACAGAACAATTGCTTTATGATGATTGATTTAAAGGTGAGCAACTTGAATAAAGGTCCTCTGGTGGCAGCAGGTTGGAAGTGTACACCAGCTAGTCTTTAGGGAGCTGTAATTCTTAAGATTATTGCAGAAGTAACAGGGTAAGAATTGCATATACTCTGAGTCTAGAAGTTAAGTGATTTTTAGACTCTCATGCAGCATTTTAACAGTCAATGTGGGAGTATGTCAGGCAAAGTAACTTAACTCTGGCTTTGATGCATTTTCTTTCTCCTACAGTCTTAAAATGTATCTTTCCTGGACTTTCAAGACATCCAGTTTTGGCAAGCCCAGTGCTATACAAGATAGTATCTAAAGTAGGTCAGTTCCCCATTCTCCTCACTCTTCCTGCACTTTTAGCCTTATTATTATTATTATTATTATTTAACTTAGCAAAAAGGAAGCCTTTATAACTGGATTCAATATCATAATTATTTCAAGTCTAAAGATTTAGTTATTTACTTACTTTCAAGCAGCTGATACTTCAGAACATCCCTAGTAGAATTTTTATATCCACTCTAAAAATATTATTTTGGTATACTTTATATTAACCTTGAAGTCTGTTCCTATACTTCATAATTTGAATACAGCATAATATCAATACCTGCAGATCAGTATAATGGAAAACAACGAGTGACTATGAAATTTCTAGCAATAATAAAACAAGACCTAAATTGCTCTCCATTTGGGTGGAAGTATGTAAAAATATATATTATGTCAGGTATCACATTGCTTGAAAATGACAAAAAAGAAAATAAAAAAAAATCCTAGAGTATAGTGTGTTGACTTAGTCTTAAAAGATATTGCTTTACCTTGAAAAGAAGGTGCTATGATTTTGTGTCAGGAAAAGCTAAATGTCAGCTTCAGTTTTTGGTGGAAAGGATTCAAAGGGGAGAATTCATACAAGCTGTCCATGTCTGAATGAGCTGCTTTCCCTTTCCTTACTGCAGCCTTGACACTGTCAGGTGGTATCCTCAAGCCTCTTACAAGAGCCAGAAAATGATGAGGAGTGCTGTCTTCATTAAGATCATTATCATATAGTAAAATTTATTTTGGTATTTTTCTTAATCTAGATTTTCCTTAAAGCGGTGTCTTTTTTTTTTTTTTTTTTTTTTTTTTTTTTTAATGCTTCCTATTTTATTACGTTGTCTCATGACATCAGAGGCAGATGGTGGTGGTATGACAGCAGAGATATAGCCTTCCCTCCAATATTCCATCACATTTTTTTGCTGTGCAAAATGGCAGCAGGGGGGCAGTCTGTCAAAATGGCATCTGACGTGGAAGTGTGTATGAAGCAATAGTGTGTAACTGAATTCCTCCACGTGGAAAAAATTGCACTAGTTGACATTTGTTGATGCTTGCTAAACATTTGTGAAGACGTAACAGTGGATGAGAGCACAGTGAGTGGGAAGTGCCTTTCAGCAATGGTGACTCCTGAATTGTGAAAGCAGTGGTGACTGCAGTGTGGTATTCTGGTCAGCCACACAAATCCCATGTTTTTCTTCGGATGTTTTATCAACATCTGCAGTTTTAAGCACAATTGTTCTTTGAACTTGGCACTTTCTTTTTTGTATGAAGAAAACTATTCATCAGTGGCTCTTCTCCACAGCTGAAATTATAGTCTTGCATTTTTTACAAGTATAAAATTAAAAAGCTGCAGAAATGCATTCGTCTGTGCAGCCCAGATACTCTGATGTGGTCCACATAATTGATTTGACTCCTCTTTCTCTTCTCTCTGAAACGGTATCCTACGACAATTCCTTGAAGCTAAGATCAGCTAGTGAGGGTGGAGACTGCTTTGTCAAGTGCCTCCACTAGAAAGTCTGCAAGTGTAAACCTTCAAGAAAAAAAGGCACGTAGGTCACCAAACATGAGTAACCAAGGGTTCTTAACCACTCTCCCTATATTCATGATGTAATGTTCTGCAAAATTCATTTATTCATTGAGAATTGGATCGGTAGTATATACAAGACATTATATGGAACAAAAGAGGAATGATTTGGAAGCTGGGTTAATAATTTTTCTTCTGCATTTTTAGAACAAAGTGCAGTAGCCTTTGTATACAATATTTTTTCAAGCATTTATGCTAAAGAGTTTATAAGACATGAAAATGCCATGTCCCATACAGGATGCCACTGACTAGAATGAATTAGGGATGATTTTTTTTTTTTTCCTTATACCATCTCTATATGTGTGTATATATATACAAAAATCTAGAAAAAAATCATTTCCTGAGCAGCTTCCATAACACTTCTCTTATTTTGAGATCTCTTTCCATTGAGCACGCTCTCTATATTATTTCCTCTCAGTTCTAAGATTGTTAGAGAAACGTGAAATTTATATTTCATAGAACAGTAGCATTTTACACCATGTATAAGCAGTTTTCCTTATCAGCTGTTTTTTTTGTTGTTGTTTGTTTTGTTTTGTTTGGTTTTTTTTCAGATTTCTATAGGTGTGGAAGAGAGGCCTCTGGGTATTTCTTTTATCACATTGACAAAAGAGTGTAAATTAGAAAGCATCCAAATTCAGTTGTGATCAGGATCAGCTTTGTTCTGTAGTATGGAGGCCTTTCCCAAGTTCCTTGTGTTTTCCAACTTCTTTTTCATAATTCTCCCCTGCAGAAGGTAGGGACATTAAGTATTTTGAAATCAGCTCATTACTGGGCTTTCTGTTCCTTCTTATCTATACTGAAGATAATCACTCTTCCTCCATAGATGAGAATTCACATGACTCTTAAGTAAGACATGGTAGGAGTCCTTACTATTTTCTTTTCCTTAGAAATGGTTAAAATTAAGAGAGTTTTCTAGGTTATGCAACTATTAGGTATTTCCTAATAAAGGGTGAGATGTGAAGAATTAACTGGTAAGAACATTGTAATTGCAGACATCTAAGAACATGGACATTGCACAGTTCTTTGTTTAGAAATGTGAACGGTAGATATCCATATTTCAGTGTTGTGTCTAGTACTTTCCTATTTTCTGAAGACAAGGATTTTTTTTTTTTCACGTAAGACTAATTGTATCTGAAGCTATCAGAGATCTCCAGTAAGTCGACACTTTTGCTTAACTATCAGATTAATATTATATCTTGGTGAAAATCTGGAAATCTTATCACAACATGCATATAAATGTACGTATTGGTATATGTTGAAGTGACATAAATCTCATCCTCATATTCTTTAACAAGCTTGTGTTTTTTTTTCTTTAGTTGCTTGATTGCTTTATTTTCCATTTTTCTTCTTTTTCTCCCTCTTCATAAATTATGTATGGAGTCCAAAATCTTTTGCTAGTAACTATGCTTAATCCACAGAATCAACTTGTATGCTTTCCTTTACTGTCCTCATGCCTCTGATACAAGCTACTACAGCACTGCAAAGCTTGAGAAACATTCAGTTTTTTATTTGCTTCTTTGATAGATCACCTTTTAAAAAAAAAAATAAAAAAAAAATATTCATTTATTTCTTGGAAAGATGGGCCAGGGGATCTGTGTAATATAATTATGCTGAGGTGAGGTGTGTTTTCTGTTTCTGCATTATTGACATCTTCACCATTATGCAACTGATAAAGATTACTGGCAATAATATTTTCTTCCGAGGTCAAGGCTATTGATTTTTGGTGTGTAGACAGAGCTGATGTGATAAATCTTGTGGTAACAATTCTATTTGGAATATTTTTTTTAACATAAGTTCCTTTGGAAAAAAAAAGTTTCAAGAATCACTTTAGTTATTTGGATATGCATTTGCTGTAGGTATTTGAGTATTAGGTTTATTAAACGATTGTTGCAAAAGACATCTAAGTGTTCTGCCCAATGAGTGATATTGGAAACAGCGTGCATGAGAAACAGCTCCTACAGATGGATATCTCTGAGTGTAACCTATTTATTAAGGTTTTAGTGTGGTGGAAGAATAGATGCAGTATGAAGCAAGAAACAATTTCCTTAAACACAAGATTAAATTATTCTCAAATGTTATCCTAGTAAATAGAAAGAACAGAGTAATTTAAGAATCAGAAAAAGGGAACCAAGGAACCCTTACTCTATATCATTTTATCTAATTTTATTAATATATACGACCTCAAGAAATATTCTATCCCGCTTAATATGGTAAACTGGCTCACACAAATTCTGGCATCTGGTTTGTGGTGTTTAATTGGATTTCTGTATTTTATTAGCTTGGGAAAACTTAGCAAAAATAAAATATATTAAGCCAAGTTTAAGTTGTCGCTCTGTATCTCTTAAAGCAGTACAGTGCCATAATGTATATGTTGCCAGTTATGTCTGCATCTCATAAGAAACTTGTGATCCAGATAAAACTGGAGAGATAATAAAGAAGACATCCAATAACTAAGGTAATAATAACAATGATGATGTTTTGTGTTTAAATGAGAGCTAAACCACATTGTGAACTTCAGAGGAAATATATTTTTCCACTGTAGTAGAAACTACTGTAGCAGCTAACTCTCACTGTTAACTAAAAATGCAGCCGATATGATAGTTTCTAAAGGATTACCATATTATAATGGCTAAAATAATATTAACAAAGAACTGAGAATATTTCATTTAAGTGTCTCTGAGCAAAATGTACTGCATACAGCTTGAGCTCTGCTTTGTATTTTATGCTGCAGTATGGGATTTTTGTTTGTTTCTTTGTTGGTACACATATGGGAACATTTAGTGATTATACCATCTCATCATATCTGTTGTAGTCATTTTAAATTATAAACATACATTCTAAGTTATTGCAAAGTACAATATCACCTTACTCTTCTTCTATAGCACTGTTTTTAGTGCCTTTTGGATGTCTTTGTCATAATAGCATAATTCTTGGTGGCAGTTCTCTGAAACACCATCTATACATTTTCTTAAGGTAAAAAAATAAAAATAAAAGTGCAGTTTTTAAATATGTGGTAATGTATTAGGAAATCAGTTCTTAATAAAAATACAGCATTATTTTGTAATTGTAAAAAAGTGAATGCCTGTGTCAGTTTTGTCCAGGAAAACAAAGTTTTTTTCTTTTTGCTGCTGTTGTTGTTGTTATTTTTATCCTTTATTTACAATCAGCAGGGGATGAGTTGAGGCCAGAAAGAAGCATCATGGTCTTCTTTGCCTACTACTTGGCTTAAAATGAGGACAGAGTCGTACATGCCCTCTGCACTTGGGAGTAATTTTCTATCTGAAAGCTGGGTTTGTCATACACCCCTTTCTGTATAAGACAGAAATTTTAGAAGTTTATTTAGTGATCAGGAAAAACTCAGACAAAGAAACTAGAGGTAGTTTAAAAAAAATTATCTCAGTTAAAAATTGGTGATATGCCTATCTGTGGCAAGCCTGTGCTTTCTTCCATGATGGTAGATACAGTGGAGTGCAATGATGAGTCAGTTCTGTGATCTGACTGAGAATGTAGGTGAGCAATACCTTTTTCCTCTGGAATTTTTAAAAAATAATGGCCATTTGACTAACTCAGTCTCTAAGTCAGAATAAGGAAGCCTATCTTACTGAGAACTTGTGGCTATCTTGCGTTCATTTATTGCATTCATTTATCTTGCCTTCAGTTGAAGTAGCTTACAGAGTTTTCCTCTCTTGAGTTCTATCCTTTGATTTGCAGCTTAAAGAGCAAACTAGTAAAAGTATTAAGTGCTAGGAGTTAAAGGAATTATTTTTCCATAGTCCGTGTTTAAAGTGAGCATAACTCTCTTTCCTTCAACATACATATTCAGAGATGCCTTTCATACATATCTATATACATATATATATATATTCATTTGTAAAACTCACATCTGTTTGCATTGTCTGCCTAAGCAGAAGACAGTGGTATAGAGGTGTAATTTGATTTTTATTCCAGTAAAGTCCTGTGGGAATGAGAACTAGTAAATTCTGAAACAAGGCATTTAAACAGTTGCATAGGTGTCTATTCATTGTCACTTGGAAGAAAAGTCCCATCTTTCAAGTGTGACAGATGTTTATAGGTATTAATGAAACAGAAACTAAAGTGTTAATTGGATTATATTTCCCTGAACTGCATAATATATCTCTTTTAATCCCTTCAGCCCTTTACTTTCCTTTAGAGCAACAACTGTGTATTTTCAGTTGTAAATGAAAAAACAGGACCGATTGGAGTGCCAAATTGGTCAGTTTTATGAAGCAAACATGCTCACTGGAGAACAGCGTGAAACTGCTAAGCTGTTCAACTGCTTCTAACAACCATCGGTTTATGCCTCCCATCAGCAAAGATTTCACAGAGAAAGCAGTGGAAAGGAACCTAGAGGGAAAAATACCCTCCAACAAACCCCCTCAGACAAGGAATCAGGTCTTCGTCTCATCTCTTCTACAACACAATTCCAGCAGTGCTTCCTTGCTAACCCCCTAGCAGATACTGTAAAGTGTAGTGAACTCTTGATTGATTATAAATATGAACATTGACATGATTGGTGTATTTCAGTAGCTAAAAGCAGAATGTATCTGCAAAACTACACTGAAAAAAACAAATCTCTCATTCATATTATTGGTAAATTAATGGAAAAGAAAAAGAATACACTTTTCTCCGAAATGTTGAATGGGGTGTTATTTCAACTACATACCTGATTTAGATAAACTCCTGTTATTATTATATACTTTCAGAACAATGCATGTAAATAGTAGTGTCATTTGAATGTTAAGATTAGTGAAAATACAGAGGAAATTTCTGTAAATCCAGTGATGCATGTTCCAGACTGAGACTATTTTAGTCTGTATTGCTTTAATTAACAATAAATTAATAATATATTCTCATAATGACTTTTGTAGTTACCTTTGTTTGAAAGAGGCTAATGTGTTTTAAATGTACACTGTATAGGAAAGACTGATACATAGCACACCTTTTTGCTTTATTTTCCGTTTTCTTCTTTTTTAAAAAAATCTGTAATAACTGGAAAGATTTCAAAAAGTGATAATTAAAATGTATGAACTAGCAGTATGAACTAACTCGTTTGTGTTATATTAATTAGATAGTTGCAGTGGCATGCACAGATATGTACATAAAAAAAAAAAAAAAAAAGAACTATTTACATGGTCTCATAGTCATAGAACAAGGGTAAATGGTCTTAAACTAACACAAGGGAGGTTTAGATTAGATTTTAGGAGAAATTTCTTTTACTGAGAAGGATGGGGAGGGATTGGCACATTCTGCCCAAAGAAGCTGTGGATGTCCTACCCCTGGAGGAGTTCGAGGCCAGGTTGAATGGGGCCCTGGGCAGCCTGGTCTAATAAGTGGAAACCCGCCTATGCCATGGGGTTTGGAGCAACATGATTTTCCAACCCAAGACAGTCCATGGTTCCGTGATCTTTAAGGTCCTTCCCAATCCCATCCCGTGATGCTACCATAATACTAAATACAAATATCAAAATTACAGGTTATTAGCCTCTGTGTGTCATAGGAATCATGGGACCAGATGACCTTGCTAATGCATTACTAGCAAGAGTACTTTTTCATGTGCTTCTTTTACACAAATTCACTATCAACTAGAAGATGTAAGCAGTAAGTCAAAGTTAACACAATTTGAGTGAGTGCTATACTCTTTCTCACAAGAGTATACAATACATGTTTCAAGGGAAGATGGTAAAACGTTAACGGCAAAATGTATTAGTTGCTGCAGAAGTAGCCATTCAAAATATTTTAAAAGTAAAAGCTGACATTTTTCTTTTTCTTTTTCTTTCTCTTTTTTTTTTTTTTTTACTCTTTCAGGATGGTAAAAGGTAGGCTTTAAATTGTAGACTCTGGTTTGCTGACAGCACAGAATCACAGAATTATCAAGGTTGGAAAAGACCTAGAAGATCATCCAGTCCAACCATTACCAATACTTCCGAGCTAAATCATACCCCTCAACGCAACATCCAAATGTTTCTTGAACTCTCCCATGGCCGGTGACTCCACCACCTCCCTGGGCAGTGCATTCCAATGCCTGACTACCCTTTCCGAGTAGTAATACTTCCTAATGTCCAGCCTGAACCTCCCCTGGCGCAGCTTGAAACCATTCCCTCTAGTTCTATCGCTGATTACACATATTTGGTTGCTCCAAGCCCAGTTGCATGGTACATTTATATAGCTATTTAACACTGTTGTTTCAAGAAGGAAACCTTTTCTTATGAGGGAGTTACTTAAGCAAAAGTATGCAAAAGGTTATAGTACTACGTACTATTACATAAACTTTCAAAATTATGTGAAGTTGTATTTTTGAAGTGCTGTAGGACAGATAATATCCTGCATTTGCAGTACAGTGCAATAATGTAGTATGATAATATCTTGAATGTAATATTTTTTATGCATTTACATGATCAAAAATATGTAATTACTTACTACTTTTTTCAGCACAGAATTCAGTGTGAATCCCCTAAATGTATATGTTCTTAGGGATTCACGTGCATACAAAGGTAGTTTTACGTTCAGCAGCAGATTTTAACTAGTTCAAGATTTGTTATTTATTACTTTCTTTTTTTTTTTTTTTTTCCAGAAGTGGAACTAATATAAGAAACACTATTATATCGGTCAACAACTGCCATAAAATTTGACTTCATGATATATTTTTTTTAATTATGTTTATTGTCTGTAGTATTTCAGAAGTGCAAGAGCGAGGAATTAGACTAGAATAGTAACAGGCTGTATGAAGGAGCTTTCAGATATTGTCCTTACCACAATCAAGTATTATTGACTTGGGACCAAAAATAATGCTGCATGACAATATCTGAACTCATAAGCAGAAGAGAAGAATTGGAAAAATGAAACAATAAATCATAAGGAGTAAAAATGAATACTTAAATGAGTATTTTTAGGTTTGAATCTTTATCCAGTCCATTTACTGCTTTTAAGTAGGAGAAGGGGGAAAAAAAAAAAAAAAAAAAAAAAAAGATGAATGCAAATAATGCAAATCCATACAAACTTAGTATAAATGTAAATGAAAATATGCACCTGAAGTAGCTTATTGAGAAAGAAACTGGATTTCAGATGTACTAATAGATACGTTTAATCGTTTCCTTCAGCACGCAAAAACAGCTGAAAAGATTAACAGAAAATGGTAGAAACTACCACTGAAAGGGAATAAAGCCTTCTTTGGGAAGACTGCCACATCAGTTCAGTTTTAGAATGACCATAAAAAGATAACCTTAATTAAGGAAAATTCTTCTATAGTCTCTTTTATAGGCTCTATTTGAGTAGGATAACAGTTCCTCTTACAGACTTAATTTCTCTGGTAAGTAGCTGGCTTTAGAACCTGTCCTCTGCTCCCAGTTTCCTGCCTGGAAATATGACTTGAGAAAAATTAAAGATTTTTCAAGTGGCCTCATAGGTAGGAGTAGGCTCATTTTTGTAGATTCTGGATCTGTGTCATAAAACACTCCAACTGTTCTTCATATTTAGAAACTGCATGTAATCTAACTAATAATAATGTAATCTAAGGAAACCTCTGGGTTTTGTACTCAGTAGAAATGGGGACCACGGTTGATAAAATCCTTGATTGATTCTGGGGTGAAATAAGATTACTGAAAATTTACTACAGTAAAGTAATACAGCAAGACTAAAAAAAAGACTTTTTTTTTTTGTTGTTGTTTATGGTTCTGTTTGTTTGTTTGTTTGTCAAAATAGAAATGCCATTTATATTATTTTAAACATTCATTGCTTACGCATGAATACATGTTGCGTGGTCATGGGCCAGTGTCAGAGCAATTAATTTGGTTTGCAATTCTGCTTAAAATGCAAATTCTTTTAAGGTTGCTAGTCCTTACTGTAGGATACTGAAACACCAATACTGAATTATGGACATGCAGAAGTCAAGCTAGCTATTCAAGAAATATCACTTATATAGTAGGACTATATAAATAGCTTTTCTCTGTATCTGATGTTGTTACGACTATAAAATGTTCATGCACAAGATAACTTTGTAATAAACTACTATATTTCAGGTTCTGAGGAGGATATTTTACTTCATAGAATCATATAACAGTTTGGCTTGCAAGGGGCCTTAGAGATAATCCAGTTCCAATTGCCCTACCATAAGCAGGGATGCAACCCACTGGATCAGGCTGCACCAGGGCGCCATGCAACCCCACCTTGCAAAACTTCAGGGGTGGAGCATCCAGATATTCTCTGGGTAACCTGTTCCAGTGCCTCACCACTCCCTCGCAGTGAAAATTTTCTTCTTAAAGCCTAATCTAGATATACCTTCTTTCAGTGTAAATTCATTTCCCCTTGTTTTATTACTATTTATCAGTATAAAATATCAGTCTCCATATTGACTGTAATCTCTCTTTACTGGAAAGCTACAATGAGGTCATTCTGGAACATTGTGTTCTCCAGACTGAACAAGCCCAGCTGCCACAGCAGGAAGGGTGTTCCAACCCTCTGATCATCTTTGTGGCTGCCTCTGGACCCACTCTAACAGCTCCACATCTTTCTTGTGCTGGAAGCTTCAGGCCTGGGTGAGGCCTCGTGAGGGCAGAGTAGAGGGGGACAATCACCTCCCTTACCCTGCTGGCCATTCATCTTTTGATACAGCCCAGGATACAGTTGATTTTCTAGGCTGAAAGCACACATCGTCATCCAGAACTCTCATGCCCTCCACTGGGCTGCTCTCAATGAGTTCTTCTCCCAGTATATAAATATACTTGGGATTGCCCTGACCCAAGTACAGAACCTTGCAATTGGTCTTGTTGAATCTTATTCTGCTCATGTGGGTCCAATTCCCTAGCTTGTCCAGGTTCCTTTGGGTGGCGTCCCTTCCTGCTGTTCTATCAAGCGTAATCTGCAAACTTGCTAAGAATGCACTCAATTTCACTATCCAGGTAACTATAAATTTAAGAGCACTGATTCCAGGACAGACCTCTTGGGGACACCACTCATGACCAGCCTTCATCTGGACATAGAGCTGTTGACCATAATGCTGGCTGCAAAAATCTGAACAATTTTTTATCCTCTGAACTTTTCAGCCTGGAGAAGAGCAGGCTACATGGGGACCTTATAGCGTCCTTCCAGTACCTGAAGGGGCCTACAGAAAAACTGGGAATGGATTTTTTGAAAGAGCATATTGCGATAGGACAAAGGGAAATGATTTTAAACTGAAAGCAGGTAGATTTATACTGGATATTAGGAAGAAATTCTTTACTGTGAGGGTGGTGAGACACTGGAACATGTTGCTCAGAGATTCTGTGGATGCTCCCTCCGTGGAAACATTGAAGGCCAGGCTGAATGGGGCTTTGAGCAACCTGGTCTACTGAGTTGTGCTCCTGCCTATAACATGGGGACTGTAACAGGATTATATTCAAGGTCCCTTCAAACCCAAACCATTCTATGATTGTCCCAGGCTCACCAGCTCAGGTCTCCCTTTCTACGTTTCTTAAAAATAGAAGTGATGCTTCCCTTTTTCCAGTCACTAAAGACTTTACTTGTCAGCCATATGTGATGGAATGTGGCTTGGCAACCACATCAGCCTCTTCCTTCAGAACCCTGGGTATACGTCATAGGGACCTCATAGACTTCATCTGATCAGGTGGTCTCAGACTTGCTCTTCCCTTACGGGGGATGAATTTTGCTCTCCCACTGACTAGAGTTTCAGGGAGATCTTCCTGGGAATAGGAAGGCCCTAAAAAGGGATCTGGTCAGGCTTGGTCACCGGGCAGAGGCCAGTGTGTTGAAGATCAACAAGACCAAGTACTGGGTCTTGCAGTTTGGCCACAACAACCCTAAGCAATGCTACAGGCTTGGGGCAGAGTGGCTGTTGCTGTTGCTTGGCTGAACATGAGTTAGCATTATGCCCATGTGGCTAGGAAGGCCAACAGAATCCTGGGTAGTATAAAAAATAGTGTAACCAGCAGGAGCAGGGAGGTGATCATTTTACTGCACTCAGCACTGGTGAAGCTGCACTTTGAATACTGTGTTCAGTTTTGGGTCTCTCACTACAAGAAAGACATCAAGGCCCTGGAGGACATCCGAAGAAGGGCAACAAAGCTTGTGGAGGTTCTGGAGCACAAGTCTTATGAGAGGTGGCTGGGGGAACTGGGATTGTTTAGTCTGGAGGGGAGAAGGCTCAGGGGACACCTTATTCCTCTCTACGGCTACCTAAAAGGAGGTTAGGTAGGGGTAGTCTCTTCTCCCACATTACTAGCAATATGACTAGAGGTAATGACCTCAAGTTGTGCCATGGGAGGTTCAGGTTGGATACTAGGAAAAATTTCTTCACCAAAAGTGTGATCAGGCACTGGAATGGGCTGCCCAGGGAGAAGATTGTGTCACCATCCCTGGAGGTGCTCAGGAAATGTTTAAATGTGACATTAACGAATGTGGTTTAGTGGGAAATATTGCTGATAGGTGGATAGTTAGACTAGATGATCTTGGAGATCTTTTCCAACTTTTCTGAAATCTGTGATTCTATGATTCTCTTAAAATTTACCCATAAATTTATAGTTAGTAGTGGCTCATAGTTTGGAGATAGTTTTTCATACCTGAAATGTTAATTATGTTTTTATTTTCTTCTGATATTTCTATGCAAGTTTTTAAGGATAGGTTTTGAAAATATATAATACATATTCTCCCTATCTCTCTCTAATATATAATATATATGATGAGAACTGGAGAGCATTATTAAATCAGTATTTTGTTTCATGTTGAGATTGACACAAGGTTTGAATTATAAATGGTGAAAACCGGTGTTATTCAAGTAATTTAACCAAGCTTCTCTGAGACACTTAAAGAGAAGTTCTCACTTTTTTTTTTTTTTTTTTTTCCTTTCTTTAACAATGTTGAAGTAAAATCTTTATATATTTACTTCTTTGAAGCACAAATGGTAAAGAGAGGAAATAAACTTATTTGGATTTGGTGATGTTGAAATTATTCTTCAAAATAAATATTATCTTTCAGTATGGGGACATCAAAATATTTTATGCCAGGCCTACTGATATTTTCCAAGACTTTTGTGTAGATGGAGCATACTTGATATCCTGGATGAAAAAAAACATGTTGTCAGTATGACCTTTTGGCATGGTTTTCCATTCAGTAAAGTGATCAATTGAATAGTTCAAGCTTAGAACACTATATGCTTCAGCTCAACTTTTGCTGTTAGTCAGTGAACTTAATCAGGTGTCAGACAGCTTAAGAAAACCACGAGTTAGTAACTATTAGTCAAGTTTTGAACTGTTCTCTGACTTGAAAGAATTTTCCACTGTCAAATTAGTGATCGTGTGTTATGTCATTTCCCAACTAGTAGTGACAATAATCTTTCTTAATCAAGGAAGATACTGGGAAGATTATGTCTGCAAGTTGCCTTTAGATTGTGCTTATATTTGAAGATACTCATATAGCCAAATTTAAATAAGAAAAAAAGAAAAGAAAAAAACGAATGCAAGTATTTTTGACAGCAATTACTTGTTTATAGATGAAGAAATTTTTAATACTTCTTTTTTCTTTTCTTGTTTTGAAGGGTATTTAACACATAATGTGTGGGGGAAAAAAAATGTTTTGATGTTGTTTTTGTGGTTTTGTTTTGTTTGAAAAATGTATGGTATTCTGGAATGGATTTTAACTACAGAAATAGGAATAAAAAATATTGCATTTCAGCTGAAAATGGCATCCTAAGATTGCTTTTGACTAATGACTCTCAACTGCAATATTGATTCCCGATCAAAGTGTTGAGAATACAAGTAGCAATTCTTGAGCTCCTTTTAGTACATTGGAGTTATTCCTTTCATCCAAGAGAATGCCGTCATGAAGAGCAACAGAGCCAGAGTAGAGTAGAAGTAATGGAGCACAGAGCAAGCAGTCTGAAGAATGCAGTGGCCTTCTGTTAATGTGACGTATTTCACAATAATTAATTCATCCTGATGCTGAAATGCCAAAAATTAATTGTGAAAAGGAAAGCTGCTCTCTCTGTTTACAACTGTGGGGTTTTGTTTTGTTTTGTTCTGTGAAGAGAAGTGGTTCAAAATAATGGAATTTGTGAAGAAGAGATGTGATTTTAATGCAGGAACATTTCTGAAGTTGTGTAATGCAGGAACATTCCTGAAGTTGTGTCTTGACCCTGTGCATGTGTGTGGGAAAAAAATTGCATAGGTGCATATAAACAGTTATTGCTGTCCTCATCTGCATATAGTGGCACACCTCTTCAAATATATAATCAATTCAGTGTTTTGCTGTTGTCTTAGAAAGGAAAGCAGTAACTTATACTTTTAATATGTAAGCATTTTCTCATCTGTACCTTTGTCATAAAAGAATGGAAGTTCTTCCAGAGCTAAAAGTTTCTGTCATTTGTTTGATGACAAGCTTAATGCAACTCTTTATAAATACTGGACCAGAATATCACACACTAATGAACACTGTGTGTCCAGTGTGCATTAAACCTCTAGTTTCCCGTAACTTCTGTTTATGGAGTTCTGCTATTTTAAATCCCCATATGCACATTTTCATGTTTGTGAAAACTAACTGTTTGAGTTGGAGCCCAGTGCACTAAATTATGGGTGTTTCTAAGAGGCGATAACAGGAAAATATATGTAAATACCTATTTATTTACTTGCACACACACACACATATATATATGTTTTTGTGTATGTAGCTCTAACAGCTTGCTCCAGTCTCTATCTATTCCTTCTTAACCTGAGAAACGACATACTGAAAGCAAACCAAAGGGTAATCTAATTACAAAGTTTATTTTCTCTTAAGAAACGTGTCAAGCAAGAGGTCAGTCCATACATGAGTGGATCCACAAAAGAGAATAAGCTGTCCAGATGTTTTTGTTTTTCAGTTCTCTATTTTAATCATTTAAATTGAATAATTTTCTCTTATTTGTAGAGCATTTATTTATTTAGTCAGTTAGTTAGTTATTCATGTTAAAAATGTTTCTGAAGGTAGAATGTTAAATTAATCAATTTAATGTGCTAAGTCACAGAATTGCAAAATCACAGATTCACAGAATTGCAGGGGTTGGAAGGGACCTCAAGAGATCCTTGGGTCCAATCCCCACTTGTTGATTCTGTAGCCTTACATAAATTTTTAAGGTTTTTCATTTATTTATTTTTCAGATCCATTACAAGCTCTCACATATAAAACCAGAGTAATTTTAATTGCTTTTATTTCTGTAATGAATGCCAGAAATATCTTGTTTTTAATTTTGTGATTAGGAAGAATCCAGCATCTTCAAATAAGAGCTTACCAGATGAGTTCTAAAGAATTTTAACACTTCCTGATCTGTCTCTGACATATTTAAGGAAATATTCACCATTTTATAATTTTTTTATCTCTTTATTTTTTATTTTTTTATTCCCCCGCTCCCCACTAGTGTCCTTGTTTTGGTACAGGTTTATTCACAAAATGATAATGTTTATTATTTTTATTTTAAGCTTTAATTATTTTACTGTAGTCACAATTAAATTTCAGCTTTTTTTTTTTTTTTTTTCAGCCAACCTTGATGTAGAGAAACACAGAATTCATTTAAACTCGACTTAATTCTTGATAACTATGCCGTTGTCTTCCAAATTTTATATTATAATCAAATTTAGTAAACCTGGTCATTTACAAAAAACTGAAAAACACAAGAAGCAAGAAGAGATGACACTAATAAAACTCCACTAGGTGTTTCTGTGTTTAGCATTTCATCTAAGATACAGCAATTTTTAATTGTCTTAAACATTTCAAAAAAATTACCCTGAATAAATAGAATTGGAATGTTTGAGCAACTCACAAGAGTGGTATAGTCTGCAGAAAAGCTGAATGACTAATTGCAAGCCCTGTACCTTTTCTTTTTTCTTAGAAAAGAGAATATAGATTTCTCCACCTGGTATAGCTTTCAGATAATTGGGTTAGCTGAAAGAATGACATATTTTTACTATCTGTTCTGCAATTTTTAACTACTGTACTTTGCTCACAATTATGCTATAGCATATATATTGTTTAGTATTTATATATCAGTAATAGTCATAATACATACATGATAGTATACTATTACTACTGCGTAATAGAAGTACATGTCCCTCAGTGTCCTGGCTATTTAAAATTGTCTAGTTTTCCTTAGTTGCAACAAATAATTTAGTAAAAACTAAATTCATAGTGCAATCTTGATGCCAGTTATGTTTATATTCATTGGGATGTTTCAGTATATAAGGCAGACTGTGTTGCACATTTCATTTTGTGGCATTCATCCTTTGCTGTTATGGGTACTTAAGCATAATCTCTCAATTACTTCTGTACTTCAATTCACTTTTGAGGTAGCTAATCTCTTTCTGTTTTCTTTTTATCTCCTCCCTTCCTCCTCTTTCCCCCACCCTTTGTTCTGAAAAGGTTGTTCCCAGCTTGTACACCTCAGAAACATTATATAATATTTAGTGGATCTTTTTTTTTTCTTCAAACAGTATAATGCCTGCCCTTAATTATGCTACATGTGTAAAAAAAAAAAATGTTAATGTCTATTCTGAAGTAGAAGGATTGTAACCTACAGTATAATTTCCACTGGGATTAATGATTTTAGACAACTTTGTATTACAAACCTGTCTCTCATTGCCAGTATTATGGCAAAACTATGAGACCCCAGACTATTTATTTGTATTATTATTGACAGGTTTTTAAATAATGGAAAATACTGAATATTAGTAAGGGTTATGATTCCCCAGTTTGGTCTGTGTTTACAGAGAGTATGAATTTCCTGTATGAGATCATCTCTCAGTTGTTAAGAGGCAACTGACTTTCTGAATATTGATGGGAGAAGTGATGTAGCAGGGGTGTTGCACTGTAGCTGCTGTATTTTAGCATTACTGTTTTTGATTATAATTGCTTTGTGTTAAGAGTTAATACCCTTATTTACTTTTGTCCTAGAAGCCACATTCAAGAGGAGGGGACAAGAAATACTGTCCTGACTATCTCAGGATGACTCTTTTTAGCATTAAGTCTGTTCTGCATCAACAACGGAGTAACTCTAAACCTCTCTAGGGGCAGAAATAGAAAATAATCACATTTGGCCTATGTTTAGACTGTTGTGTCATAAGTACAGGGTTGATTTGTACACTTGAAGTGAAACCAACTAAGCAAGGGTAAATTTTTTCCTCTATTTTCATGCTGGAGAATAAAGTTCTGGTGATTATAAAGATTAAAGGGACTGTAATATCAGTATTAGCTTCTCTGATGGAATTGTTTTAATACAGTTTTATCACGCAGCAAGGATAATGCTGGCTCAAAAAACAATCCACAGATCATGGAAGCATACAAAAGCTGTCTCCTAAATTATAGTATCAGACATATTTCTGTATTAATTGAGCCATAAAGAAACTAACATTGATGAATCTTTCCAATAATAAAATCATGGCAATATCTAGCTTTCTTTTCCAAACAAGACTTCGCAGTCCAATGAAATTTAAAGAAATTTTATTTAGGCCTATTCCTTACATAATAACAAACATTAGTTAACATTCAGTCTAATTACAATATTATATTTACTGTGTGACTTTATTAATACCTGCTTGCATTTAATATCCTGTGCTCACAAGGTGCAGAATATAAAATGCTATATGAAACTAATTTTTTTGGTATTTAGGTTCATTCATTTTTATGACAAGAAAAAGTGGATAGTGACAAGCAGTGCAGAAGTTTAGTTAAACTTTAGTTATGTAAGTATTTTAGCACACTTGACAGAATTTTCATTCGAGCTGTAATATATTTAAAGCATTAGAGTGGGCTGGCCAGGGAAGTCCCCATTCCTGAAGGAATTTAGGAGACAAGTCTCTGTGGCACTCAGGAGCGCAGTCTCATGGGGGACTTGGTGCGTCAGACTGAAGGTTGGGCTTCGTGATCTTGAAGAGATTTTCCAACCTTTCTTGAGTTTGTAGAAGAGCTGATAGAAGATACTAATCCAGCTTCTGGTTGCTAAGAAAAGCAGAAAAAGTTTTTAAATTCTTTTGAGTTAGTAATGTATTGTCCTCTTCCTCTTCCGTTACCTTTTTCCGTTTCCTTTTCCATTTCCATTTCCTTTTCCATTTCCTTTTTTTTTTTTTTTTTTTTCCTATCCCCTGCCTTTTTACTTGTCTATCTGTCTAATCCTTGACAAAGTGAAATAAGTAAGATAATCTCTTGTAGCTGTGGAATACAGGGACTCTTTCAAACCTCCCCTGTACTTGTGATAGCACTGCCTCTATGTTTCATTGTCTGTCACACCATACATGTTCCGACATGGTTTCTACAGTTTTGGTGATGATACAGTTGCTTCAAAAGAAAGTCAGCATACACATTTTTCTTTTCCAGGGAACATGCCTTATTACTTTGATGTATTCTTTATCAAAAATAAGGCAAAACCTTGAGAAACTTGAAGTATTTGGGGTAATGATGATGTTAGCCTTCAGTGAATCTAATATAGCCTGCAAGACAGAAACTGTTACTTTTTTTTGTATCTCTCATATTGTTTCCACGTAATCCATTAATTTTTAAACACGGCATTCAGATCCAAAGTTAGAAAGTTTATTTTGATTTTTAGAAATTAGCAATGAGGAAGAGGTTTATAGGAAACTGTATCACGTTTTACCCTTAAGAAATAGATTACAGAACTATCTTTAGGCTGTCAGATGGATGGTGATATGACAGACTGTTTCAACAACTGCCCATCAAAAAGACAGATGGAAGATTCTTGAGAAAATAAGAATAAATCTCTAGCACTTGCAGTTACTATTGCTAAATCACTCACATCCTTTTTTCTCTATACTAAAAATTCTTATGAGATATCATTAGACTGTTACAACTTATAATGGAAAAATCAATGCAGTAAGAAAATTAAATTTTACTGAGAGCCTTTGGGCAAAATGCAATGTGAAAATGCATTTTAGCTTCCCTTGTGGTTCAGAGGAAAAGGAAGAAATGGAATCTAGGTTAGCTGTCAGTGCACAACAGTTTTTAGAAGCAAGCAGAGCAGCCTGTGAACTGAACTCTTTCTTAATGTATTTCTTCCCTGATTACTTAATAATGTGAAGATAACCACCTTAATCTGATCATTTGAAAGGTCAGAAGTCTCTTCTACCCCTTTTAAAAAACAGTCTTTGGTCAAAATCGATGAGTAGATTCATCTTCCCAGGAAGAGGATTTAACAGAAGGAAAACTGATTCATCTGCTAAGGTATACAACAATGACAACTGAACCCCTGGAGAGACAGGGAGAGTGAGAGTAGCTAAAGTGGAATGAGGTGATTGTGGTGTAATCAAAAAGAAGTCGATCAAAGCTGCCAACAAGCTCTTGTGGAGAAGTGACATATATACTACATTTGGTGCACTTTGTAATCACTGTAAGTGGTCATTGTCTCTTGCTGAATGACAGATATGGCAAACAGAAACCAACACATGTGGCAATTACAGGTTTAAAGATTATTAAAAAAAAAAAAAAAAAAAGGAAATTCCTAATTTAAGTACATCGTTTAAAAGTAAGATAAACATTCTTATCTGTTTTATTGAGAATTAATAGGTACCAAAGTCAATAGCAATGAAATATAGAATATAGTGGTGGTCTTCTCTATCCCTGGAACCAATGCATTCAAATTCTAAGTATGATATGTTTGTGTATGAGGAAGATCCTTGAAAGCTAAGACTAAACATAATTCAGCAGCTAGTTTACATTTCCCCTTTTGCCCATTTCCCAACACATAGGCACTTAGTATCTATACTGTCTAGAAGAGTGTATGAATTGATACACTTGTATACATTGATTAAATGCATGTGAAAGATGTCTGCATGTGATTACATGATACGTGTGCATGTGTATGTCTGTAAAGTATCTGTTTATGTATCTACACACATGTATTTGTGGAAAGGACTTCTATCAGTGTAACACTGATTTCTGATGGTTAAACTGAAATGAGTTGCTTTTCTTTTACAAATGCTAATGTCTTACATAGATTTCTTCATATATTTCTGAACAGATATATGACAAATCTGAAAAAAAAAAATGCAAGTTTCTACTAATAGCTTAAAACATTGCATTGAGAGAAAAAAAAAATTAGAAAGGCCAAAATTAGAAAGGCCACTCATAAAGATTTACAAGAATTAATATTCTTCTTAATTCTGATAATTAATAAGATCTCTTGTGTATAACTTTTCAGCAATGATTTTGTTGAATTTCCTTAACTGTAATATTTTGAATGGTTTCTTTTCAGTCTGAAAGTGGAGATCAAAGTGGTTTTTTTGTTTGTTTTTTGTGCATGCGCAACAATCAATACCTTCCAGACATTTTAAAATTTTCAACATGTACTTAAAAAGAAGTCTCCCTAAATTATTTTTGTTGTACAAAGAGATAATGATCAAATAGTTGCTGAATCATCTTTTATGCTGTACAGTGAAGTCTAAATCTGTCTGGAGAACCAAGGTAGCAAGGAATAGGCCTGTTTAGAAGGCAATATTCTGTCTGTACAGAGACCTTAATCCTTTTTAGGTGGAATATTTTGCAGATTATCCATAGATTCTATGCAAGCCTGGTTATTACAGGCAAACTGGGCAATGGGAAAAAAAAACAAAAAAACAAACAAACAAAAAACTGCTGGCTCATCATTTCTTTCTTTCAGGTATGATGAAAGTCTGTTTGTTATATACACAATGATTGCAGAATAGAAATGTGGGGTTTTTTTTTTTTTTTTGTTTGTTTGTTTTTCCTGTTTTAAAATTACAGAGATATTAACTTCATTATCAATAAGAAATAAACAATATAAATTACTGGCCTTAAGAAGATGGAATGTGCCCTTTACAAGCTTTCTGTAGAATTTCTGCTTTCATCTAGAAAAGTAGATTTTTTCCCTCCAAACTTTACTTTTGTGTCTCGGCACAATTATCATTTCATATTGAATTTGTGATGCATTTATTGTTGAAATAGGCAAATAGATTAAGCTAGGAATTGGGGAAATGTCAACTTTACTGCACAGATCTTACCTGGATAATGTATATTTTATTAAAACCAAAACCAAAACCTTATTGAAAGCAATACTCTGTTTGGCCTCATAAGGATATTCCACACATTAACAGTGTACTATATTTGTTGTTAAAAGAAGTTAAGAAAAGGTAGACAGCTGAAGGTCTAACACTTCAGAGTTCCTAGTTCTGCACTCCCAGAGGAACTGATGTGCTCTATGAGCTCTGGAATAGGTTTTACAAAGACTAGAGATAAAGGGATCCATTAAGAAGTGTTTGGTACTGGGACTAATTTGCTAAGACTGCAACCTTGTTTTTGCATAGGTTGCAGTGACTTCAAACTTGAATGTGCTATTGTAATGCCAATCACTTAGTAATAATAGTTGTCTTTTTACAAACAGACAAACCTGAACTTTAGAGAATGGTGAGTCACCTGTTATTCCTTTCTCAGTCATCTGTCAGTTCATATTATTATTTGGAATGTTCATATAGTATATAGTTTGCTATTGCTTTGGTAAATGTTACTACTGACACAATGTACATGCTTTAGAATGATAACATGGTTGATTTAACTTCTGCATTAAGTTCTCAGTGAAAATGGTATTGGGCAGGCACTGAGCTCTATCTGTGAATGTGAAGTTCTTTAACTTCACTGAGTTGAGGATGCTCTAGAGCAGGAATATCCAACCCATGGCCTGTGGACTGCATGTTGCCCTCAAGAGTCAGTAATGTGGCTGCACGAGATCATTAACTTTTAACGTTATTATGTGATTTTTAGCAATATTTTTCATGAGTCAATTGTGTGTACCTTGAGTGTGGACTGTGTAGATGTCAAGGGAACACTGTGGAGGGGAGAGCAGTACTAACTCCCTCTGGTACCCACAGTCCAGTCAAATTGTTACCCATGTGTATTGCACGCTGCATACACTTGTGTCGCTTGGTGATTAAAATGTTGTGATTATCAACAATAAGACTTTAAGCTACCTACATGTCAATGAACATGCAAAAACATTCAGTTTTATTATTAAGCAGATATAAAAGTTTTTTTTTTATTTAGTTAAAAAAAAAAACAACCAACAACTTTTGTGTGTGTTATTTCATTAAATAATTTAATATATTAATATGTTTAATGTTAAAGAGATATCAGAGTGCTGACAAATTTTGTAACTTTCAGGTTTTTTTTATGTTGGCTAGACATAATTCTACAAACAGTGAAAAATATGCAGCCTTGCTTTCCATTTTGATAAAGGAATTTGAAAATAGATTCCAAGATTTTTGAAGGAAATCATCAATTTATTTTTATTTTTTTTTGTATTTATGACTCCATTTTCTGTTGGCATAAATGCATTACCTACAAATTTTCAAATAGAATGTACAGAGTTGCAGTAAGACATTCAACTCAAATAAAAATCTGATCACGTCTCTTTAGCAGACTTTTAGACGACCTATCTTACCACATTAAAATATCCCTTATTTCACGATCATGCCTTAGTCATGTCATCACTCTTTGTAAGTACATACATTTGTGAAATTCAAGAGTAAAATTTCACCTGAAACCTGTGATGAGCACCTTGAAAACTCACTAAGAATTGCACTCACTTCTATTCAACCAGTCACTGATGCATTAGTTTCACAAAAATAAGGTCAAACATACGTTTCTGTTACCTTACTTGTTTTTTAAAGTTTTTATTTTTATTTTACATTTATCTATTTTGCAATGTAGAAAAATGTAGAAGTTTTGTTACTTATATACATTAAGTATACTACATTATATCCTTTGTATGTGACTCAGCAAAATTCCATTTCACTCAATGTGAGCCAGACAACACAAAAAGCGAGCACTAGTTATTTTGAGCAATACAAAACTGAGAGTTTATTTGGGAATGAGTGAACATCTCTGCAGAACTACAGAAAATGTAGGTCTTATGAAAGATTATCGCATCTTGAGTATTGCAACATTTCTGATAATGAAAAAGCTAATCTTTCTGCATAAATCTAATTACACAAATCTCCAGGCTTGTAACATCTAGAGTATTTGGTAATTATTCATCCTAGTAAGCTCTATGTTACCTTGCTTTTTGCTATTGCTTTATAAGCACAGTTTTATTTAGTTATATGAATAGAAGTTATATGAATTTATTTAAGTCATAACATCTGAAATATTCTCACTAAATATATGCTATTATATGTAAAATTAGTCTGCATTTGTTTTGCTTCTTTGAAGTCATGTGTGGACCTGTGAGAGGAAAAAAAAAAAAAAGAAAAATAAAGAAAAGAGAACTCTTGAAACATAGAAAAAAAAAAAATAGCGTTGAAAGTAATGACAGTGGTAGGACAGATTAGCAAACTGCAGGTAATTAGTACTTTGTTTAGAAGAATCTGTGTTGGTCATCCAGATATTTATATTGATGCCATGTTATCTCTTAGATACGTAATACTAGCTGAAATACCTGAAGAGAATGAAATAGCAGATTCAAAAAAAGTTGGTAAGCAGTATATAGTCAATATGTTGCATACCTATATACAATGTATATGTATACAATTATATATATATACACACACACACACACACACACACACATATATATATGTATATATATATACAATGTATACAATTATATATATAATTGTATATATATGATAAGTCAGATTGTTTTTCTGACTTACAGTATTTTGGACAGTGGTATTATGAGAAAGTTCCTTTTATGACCATTACTTATGGGATTTGCATTTATTTGCAACAAAACTCTGTGAGACACATTTCAGCAGCTGCAATTAATATCTCAGACGGCAGTCTTCAGCATGTATCAGTTATGCTCATGACTGAATCTTTCAGTCTTTCTGCCACACTTCAGTTTACTTTGGCAAAGCTGGTGAGATACAATAGCATAATTCCACACCTGAAGCTTTTACATTGCTGAGAAACAAAAATAAATTCCTTGTTTACCTTGTATTTTACCTCTTGGCAATAAAGTGACAGTTGATCTAATAGGCACTACAGATTGAATCCTTTTAAAAGCATGATGAAATATGTATTATTTCTGGTCACAAAATGATTAGGGCCCAAATTATTTGTTTTACTAGTGTCACTGAAACTAGCAATTTACAAAAAAAAAAAAAAAAAGAGTATTAACAGAAATCAAGATGTGTTACAATTAAAAACAAACGAACAAACAAACAAACAACAAAAAAGCTTGGTGTAGGTAATGTAACTGAAATTGTTCAAGAAAATACATATCTAGTAGCTTCACTATGAAGATATGCTTTGATTTGTGGATATAAAGACTTTTTTTTTGGGGGGGGGGAGGCTTGGGGGGTGTATAATATTACAAGATATTGCTCAATTTGTAACTTCTCTTCCTGGTGTGAGCATAATAGAAATTGTAACTGATGTATTAAGCCTTAATCACATTTATTTCATCACAGATTACCTGGGTATCTTTTCTTAGGTAAAGATCTTTAGTATAATACCATTGTTACTTTTCATTTTCAGTTAATTCTTATTCATAAATCCCTGCTAAAAGATTGACTCACACAGTTCTGGTCTAAAGTGAAATAAAAGCAACAAAGAGGTTTTTTTTTTTTTTGTTCCTGAAATTTCAGGTTGTACCACTTTTCTATAGTTGTTGTTACTACTTAAATACATATATTAAAAACAAACAAACAAACAAACAAACAAACTATTAAATGCATTTTGTTAATTTAAAAAAAATTGTTTCGGTAATGCAAAAAAAATGCTGTTGTTTTGTAAATGTAAGCACTGCAGCACTGGTATTCTTCCCTCCCCCTCCAACCCCCCCGCCCCCCCAATTCCTTTTACTTGGAAGTAGAGAAGTTTAAGAAGAACTGGCAATCATAAAGAACCATTACTCATCGAAAAGCTGTTCACAGTAGATACTATTATAAATACAAACTGAATTCTGATGGGATGTTTTTGTTCACCCTCGGTTTGTGCACTTAACAGGCACGATATATACAGAGATTCATGTCAGAATGCGAACTTCATTTTTAAAAGTTATGTGATCAGTCCTGAGGAAGAAAAGAAAAACTCTGAATTGTGACCAGAATACAGAGTGTGTAACAGGATCTCAGCGCTTGCAGTGTTCTAGGTATAATAACCAAGAATATTTTTCTGTCTCATCTATCACCGTAGCTGATATGACCCGTGTATGCTATAAAGGAACACTGATCTGTAGACTTTGAATGTCTTCTGGTAACATGGAATATTGGCTTGTCTTACAGTAAGTTTAAATATCTCCCATAATTATATTTTGTCTTCAATCCAGAGATCTGATTGGGTAAAATCAAATGTCCTGTCCCATCTGTCAGGTCTCATGACACCAAAAATTAACTGCTATAAAGAAGTTGAGGTGCTTTCTAACTTTTTGGAGTATAAATTACTGTAGTCCAGTGGCAGTACATGACTTTTAGCTGCTTGTTTTTTCCTTATGCAAAAAATTTATGCTTGTTTTCAATCTTCTGGTTGCCTAGAGATT
The DNA here is from genome assembly GCA_030625065.1 of Alectoris magna. Classification (NCBI taxonomy): domain Eukaryota; kingdom Metazoa; phylum Chordata; class Aves; order Galliformes; family Phasianidae; genus Alectoris; species Alectoris magna. The sequence continues at coordinate 46,847,741 of CM060564.1, forward strand.
TCAGGTGGGCAGAGTGAAGAACTGACTACAAGCTTAAATTCCTAGAGGAAACTGAAATCCTGGAAAATTTTGATTCATTGACTTGTTATCAAGACAGATAATTTGTTTAAAGTTATGATGTAGCTTACTACTTCTTGATGTAAAAAAAAACACAAACAAAACAAACAAGCAAAACAACAACAAACAAACAAAAAACAAAATGCACTGATTCCACCAGTTGCGTTCATTTTCTTGTCAGAGAAACAGTGCAGACAAAATAAGATCAAAATAAGCTAGAAACTGTCCTGTTGTTAAATGTTCGTCTTCTCTACAGCTCATGTCAGAAAAACACCTGTTTCCTTGTTCTAGTCGGAGTGGTACTAACTCTTTATAGTTATTACTAGATTTTGCTAGAAACTTTGGAATACTGTAAAAATCTGGTATTTTTGAAGAACTAATGAACACGAATATAAAGTTTCCTCGTCAAACAAATGAGAAAGATGACATACCAAGGAACAGCTGCTTCAGAGATCAATTTCTTATCTAGTACATAAAAATATCTGTGTAGAATATCAGCAGTTCTGTGAAAGAGCCAGGAATGGAAACAGGGCTTTTTTCTCCATTTCCTTCCACAGAACCACAAAATAAATTTTCTTAAAATGAGAACTAGAATAATTAGAATTATAAAGCCAAATAAAGCAATATGAAAAATAGACTTCAAGTGAAGTGCTTTTATAGAAATTTGGCAGACAAGAGTGTTACTACAGAAAATTTCCAAAATTCAAATGAGCTTTGGGGAAAATTAGTCTCAGATGATACATTTGTTTTTATTTTTTACTTTTGAAACTAGTTAGCTTTGTAGATGGATAACACCAGGCACATTCTGCCTCAGAGAATTAGACATAGGTACTATTACAATCCTTAAAATGAATATGAATTAAATCAGCTTTTACAACAGTTATTTTATATAGTTGAAACATTTATTTTCTGAATTTTACTTTCCATCTGTTTTCTGCTCTTCAAAAAAATACTTCCTAATAACACATACGCAAAAATAATTAGTAAAATAAACACTGAGAGCAGAAAACTAAAAGTACCTTCAGGGACAGAAAACTATTTAAAAAATGTTGTTTTAATCTGTACCACAAAGAAAGGAATCTTTCTACTTTATGGACAGAGTAAAACCAGTAAAACAACTATTTGTGCGTTTAAATCATTGTGTGAATCAGTGAATAGTAGTCTGTTTATGTAAATCTTATGGATATTTTTAATATGTTATTGCTTTCTGTTTCTCGGGGTGGATATATGTATATATATTTTGTTTCTTCAAAAAAACCTTTGAAGTTGTGTGTTTCTGAGGAGCATTAATTTATGATGTGGATAAAGCACTATTAAAGTTGAAGATCTGAAACAATGGATAGTAAGAGCATTAAAATACATAATCATCCATAGCTGGATTACAGAGCATAATACAACAGTCTCAGATTGTTTTGATGAATGAGTTTAGGAATATATATATATATTTTTTCCTTTGGGGGGGGGGGGGGGGGGGGGTGCACCAACAAGAAAACCATCCTTTTTTTACTAAAGCTGATTTTCATTGGTCTTTTGTGTTTGTCTCTGTGAAGCGGACAAGAACATCTGCCCAGATCTTGTATTTAGATATTAATCTGAAGTTGGAGTTTAAATGCTTGCCAGTTTGTTACTGAGAGTTTCAGTACCCTGATTTTCTGAGTCACTTTGTAATTTGATGGAATAAGAATTGATTGTGTATACTTTGTTTGGATTTCTTTTAAAAGAAATGAGTGCATGTGTAAGCTAATTTATAATCATTTATTAAGATGATTAGATAAAACTGTATGGTGATGAAATTGTAGCCAGGATTAGAATCCAGTAAATTAATCAATATCTTAAAACTATCAACATACCAAATAATTAGAAAAAGTAATCTAATAAAGCTATGACGTTAGCCACAAAACAAATTATTTCTTGTTAATATTTTCTTCAGTAGAAGTAAAAAGCCAACTTCCTTGTCTACTAAATCATTATCCTTTGCTGTAAGATACAGCTAACAACTAGCTAGTGAAGAACAAATTAAAAACAAAACAAAACAAAAAAACACTGGGTGTAACATGTTTCTATGTTACCCTTAATCTATTTCTTCTATACTGAAGATAAATATCATCTTTTAGATTGTGATTTGTACCTGATTCACGCGCAGAAATGTCTGTAACTGGTTTGTTTTCAACTAAGTGAAGGCTACAGAGACTTGTTAAGCAGATCCTATAGGTATCTAGCTATGTCTAGGTAGCTTGAATTCTGTTGAATGTGCATTTTAATCTTAAACACTTGCCAAGTACTTTACTAAGTTTTTTTGTTTGATTGGTTGGTTGGTTGGTTGGTTAGGTTTTGTTTGTTTGTTTTTTAATGAAGGAATTAACTGGAGAGAATCCTGTAAGATATCAGAGAAATGTGGAAAGAGGAGACAGGTGGGACAATGCATTTCAAGATACTTAATATAGTAATGGCAAATGACTACCTACAGGGTTGCCTTCCTGAAGTGATATCAAAGAAAGTCTTAAAGCTTAGAAAGGTCTTTCAGGAGGGTAGGGAAGATTACTTTCTTAACTCCCAGACAGCAACATACAGGCTTAGTAAGGACATATAAAGATCAAGTGAAAGTCTCTACAGGAAGACATTATAGTTTTCCAAGCAGAAATTATATTAACTAGACTAAGGAACACTCTCGTAACTTCTTAAAAACTTCTTAATAAATAAATAAATAAATAAGTTGCTGCAGGTTACCTGGATTTCTAAAAGGATTTCATAGGGAATCTCAACACCAGTGGAGTGAAGGGGAAAGGCTGAAGTGGATAAGTAATTGATAGCAAAATGGTTAAGTTCTTGCAGTGTGAAAAGTCAATGCAGCAGCTCTGTAAACATCTGTTCTAGTATCTTTTATCATTTTTGTTCATAAGAGTGAGGGAATAAAGCTTGCTGACAATACAAAGCTATTGCATGTAAAAAAAGTGGGAGGTGACTGTGAAGAATAATGTTTTATCAAATTAACTGATTGGAAAAGTTAAATACAGTACCATCTAATATGTACTGATGTGTAACACTGATAAGAACAATTTCACAAATTAAGTGATGAATTCAGTGCTACTCAGAAAAAGACCAGGAAGTTGAGATAGATAATTCATGGAAACAACAGATCAGTGTTTGACAGAAGTTGAGGAAACAAGTGACATGTTGGAAAGTATTAGAAACACAACAAAGAGCACAACATAAAATGTAATTATATGACCACAGATATCTGTAGTCTGCCACAACTTGACGATTATGTGAGGAATTCTGTTTGTTAAAATTGTAAAAAGGATATGTAAGAATTGGAAAAAAAAAAAAAAAAAAAAACAATGTGAATAATAAAAAATGTAAACTACACCTGGCATTTTAAACACGGCTGTATGAAGACTTATCAGCTCAGAAAATAGATGGCTAAGAGAGGTGTAAAGAAGTATATAACACCATGAATAGTAGACTGTTCACTGCTTCTTTTACTATAACTGGTAGATTTTTCACACACAAATTATGTGGCAGCTGCTGTAAAACAAAAGGATGTAATTCCTCATGCAAAGGGTAATAAACTTCTGGAAGTCTTCCCACATTGTGGAAAGTGGGTGTGTGCTTCTTGATGCTGTGAGTGCATATTTAAGTTCAAGGAGAGACTAAATAAAAATTTGGAGGAAAGATTAAATAGAATTTGCTGCATAACTCACTTTCCACTCAGGAAATCCCATGAACTGAAAATATTTTGATGTAGGAAGAACATAATGTGATAGCATCAGAAATACCCTGCTCTTATTCTTTTCCAAGTGATATTTTTACGACCATTGTTGGAATATATATACTGTGTTAACTGCACTCTTCTTCTGTGGCCTGATTAAATATTGTTCTTGCAAACATAATAAAGACTGCTCTATTCTGAAGAAATTTCTCATAAATTACTGATCACTTCACCACAGTTTTCAAGAGGAAACAAGGATGTATTTTTTATAAGAGTTTGGACTGTTAACTAGAAGTGACTGGGGGAACTGGAGGCTGCAGTCCCAAGATCGCATCTGGGTGAATGGAGTTCTGAATGGTTAGCAAGACAGACCAGTTACCTTAAGATTTTACAGAAGCAAAGTTGAATTATTTTTATGCCTGGCACTTTAGTAGGGAAATTGGCTTTACTCTATTTTTTTCACAGAGTTACATCTGCTATCTTGGAGAACAGAAAAGAGAAGGCGCAGGATAAAATGTGGCTTTATGCCATATTAGGATTTTCACCACAGAGAGACTAATTGCTTTAGGATTAACTTTGGATCTATCTTGCTGTTATATGCCAGAAATAGCTAGCTGCCTTTAATTGCTGACATTTATGATGAAATATAGTTGCCAGTTAGGCCGGAACTTACGTACAAAGAAAACAAATATTGCTATGTCTGGCAGTGATTTCTGGATCCATGCATCATACTTGCTCTTGCTCCTTCATCTCCATGGTCTTTTCTAGCTCAGATTCTAAGGAGATTCCATATAATGCAGTTGTTTTTGATTTTTTTTCTTAAATATCATTAAAAAATCATTTAATTTTCATCTTGATATTCCAAGTGACGTTCAAATTCATGCCTTCTTTCACTGGACCTGTTCAACGATTTGTTTTCATGTGCCAGTTGTATTGTAGAAAGCTGTCTTATCCATGGCTATATATATTAATGCATATGGTATTGGGATTTAAAATCAATTACATGTTAATTTCTGAAACTTTAATTATTTATTTATTTAATTTATTTTTTCTCTTTATTCAGCCTATTAGTCAGAACTGGAAGGAGAAAAATTAAAAAGAAAAATATAGTAGGATATAGTGTTTTTGTTTGTTGTGTTTTGTTTTTAAGGCTTAATGCTAACCATTGTTGGGATCTACAGTAATCTTATAGTTTTAAATGCAAGTTATCTATGTCTGTCTATATATTTATATACACTTATTGTAACAGTTCTTATATCAATTTTATATCAATTTTGACCAGACATGCATGCATTTGAAGTTCCTATTTTATCTTTTTTTTTTTTTCTCCTTTTCATGTCTGCAGTGGTATGCTAGACATGCTTGCCCTGGGCATGAGAAACTGTGAGTGAGAGAGCAGTAAGAACAGATAACACTGTGAGATAAGGTGAGTTGGGAGCTGAGCCTGACAGTAGGGCGGAGACAAGGTGTAGTGCTACTGATACATTGCTATCTGAGCCATAATTAGAGCAAGTCTGTGGTAGCGATTAGGGTCAGTCAGTAGTCCATGGTAATAGGTCAATCCCAAGGTGAAGCCAAGATGTCAAGTCTTTGAGTCAGGTTCAGAGTCTTAGAGGATTTTGTAACTACTGAGTACAGTCAGAGTTACAAACTTAGGCAGAGACTGAGTTAATATCCTGAGCTTAAAAGCAGCTCCTAAATGAACAGGGAGCATGGCTAACAAGTGTCTTAACAGCTCTCCAATGTAGACCTGGATCCTTAGCACAGACAGCCAAGTCCCAGGAGGAATACAGTGCAAGCCTCTGACACTCTGGTCTTTCCTTCCAGTTTTCTTACCTGTGAGAGTCTGTAGGGTGCACAGGACACTGTGGTAGCTTTAGAGTGCACCTCAATGCAGGAGCTTTGAGCAGTGGAGTCTACAAGAACGTCCCAGAGAAACTGTGTACCTTGCGTGATGTTTACTTTCCATGCTGTGTTTGTCATTTCTGGAGGCAGGATTAAGATTTTTATTTTGCTATGCTATGTGATCTTGGCTTATATTATGATAAAATTGGCAACAGAGAAACCAATGTTTTGTGTGTACGTGGCATTGCAGTAATCTTTGGGTTTTGGAAACCATACTGTTGATACTATTAGTAATTGCACTCTTTGCTTTGTGTCCTCAGGGAACCAGGCTATAGAGGAGAGTGGGGAGAAAAACTTGAGGGAGATTTTCCAGCAGTCTGTCAGCCTCCCTTTCTCTTTCATTTTCCTTCTGTCTGTAGTCTATCTCTTGAGAATTTTGAATATCCGTGGGATGTTCAACCCAGTGTGCTTCTGCTGCTATGTGTTTTGAATGTGTTTCGGGTTATGTTTAAGAGTAAACAGTTATTTCAGAATATCACCCAGAGATCTGTCCAGAGGTGTGCTAGTCCCAAGTGGCAAGGAGTATGGGATGGTATGGGCCAGTACAGACAGCAGTGGCTACTTCCAGTGTTTTGGAATTTCAGCTCTGAACAACTGCAGAATCCTGGAAATCTAATACAAAACTAGTGGAAATGGTCTGCTACCGCCTTGGCAATTCTGTAGAGGCACAAATCACTGCATTATTCTCAGGCCTGGACTATACCTACTGAGCTCTGTTCAACATTATTCAGCATCCTCAAGAAGAAGAGAATGCCTCTGGATCTGGTGACAATGCAATGGACCCATCAACTCCCTGTAGCAGCTCTTGATTACTGTAAGAAGTACTGCAGTTGATTCAACCCCTGTGGTGGGTCCAGCAGCTTCTCTAAATACTGCAAGAAGAAAAAAAAAAAAAAGAGTTCCTCCAGAAGGAGTTGCACTGTACCCAGAGAAACAGCCATACCAGGATGATGTGTGGATGTGTGGAGCAAATAAAAAAGTGGGCACATGAGAATCTGATTAGGTTTAATAAAGTCAAATGCAAGGTGTTGCACTTGTGTTGAGGCAATCCAACATACAATTATAAACTAGGAGAAGAACTTATTGAGAGAAGCCCCACAGAAAAAGATTTGTGGGTCCTGATAGGCAAAAAACTGGATGGCCAACAGTATCGTGGGTTGTACCAAAAGAGAAGCAGCCAGCAGGGAGAAGAAGGGAATTCACTCCCTCTACTCTGTCCTTGTGAGGCCCCATCTGGAGTACTGTGTCCAGGCATGGGCCCCAGTACAGGAAGGATGAAGACCTGTTTGAGTGGGTCCAGAGTGCCACGAAGATGATCCAAGGCCTGGAGCATATTTCCTGTGAAGAAAGATTAGGAGAATAGGGCTTGTTGATGTTGGACAAGGCTCTGGGGAGTCCTTATTGCTGCTTTCCAGTACTTGAAGGGAGCTTACAAGAAGGAGGAGGACCAACTTCTTACAGCATCTAATAGTGATAGGACAAGGGGGAATGACTTTAATGTAAAAGACAGTGTATATAGGTAAGATGTTAGAAGGAAATTTTTTACTCATGTGGTGATGAGGAACTGGAACCATTGGCTGGAGAGGTTGTGGATGCCTTATCTCAGGAGGCATTGAAGGCCAGGTTGTATGGGATCTTGGTCAGACTGGTCCAGCGATTGGCAGCTTTGCCTATGGCAAGGGGTTGGAATTAGAGGATCTTTAAGATTCTATGATATGAGAAACAGGGTGATGCTGAAGACAAATAAGATGACTTCCTGTCCCAAGTCCCGCTGAAACCTTTTCAAAATGGATCATGTCCTTTAAAACGTGTTTTAATATCAGATTTGAAATGTCACTTTTCACAAATACAGTTAATTGTGTGTTTTATATCAATCTCTGTTTAGAATGTATACAAGATGAATATTAAAATAGGAAGGAACAGAAAATTGTAAATGTAAGCAAGAAGTAAAGACATTCTTGTAATTCAGAAAATAATGTATAAATCAGAAGTTTGCATTTGCCAAGTATGGATATTTTAGGACATTCTTTAAATGTATACTATTCATAACTCCATAATCATCTATCACAAAAACATTATGTTTCACCAAACTCAGTTATCATTTACTCTTGAATGCCTCAGGGGGCTATAGTTGCCTAATTAATTTCCAGGGATCCTGACTGGCAGAAATAACATTTTTTTCTGTGTTGATATAAGTGTTATATTTCTTCAATGGACAATTTCTCCAAAGCATGCAGAAAGTCATGAAAATATATTGACTTTTTGTCAATCCTGAAAAATGCTGACAATTGCTTTTGATGAGACCATATTCTTGCAATATCTGTGTTGAAAAAATCAAACTCTGATTCAAGATGCAGGCCATGCTGATGGATGCCTCAATCTATAACACTCACCTAATTATGTTCATCTCTATTAGAAATAAATGGTGACTGTATTAGTCTTAAATAATGCCTTATTTGTAAGAGGTTTTTTGTTTGTTTTTGTTTGTTTTGGTTTTGGTTTTTAATTTTATTCAATTTTATATTACATTCTTTCTTGAGAACCATGCTGAATCACTCCCTTAAAACTTTTCTGGAAATGTATACCAAGAATTAGTCTTCTTCAAAACCATAAATCATGCCTTCACTCACACCTGCCCTCAAATATTTGTAACTACAGGCAAAAATAATGTGATTGATTGTTTATTAATATCACGTTTGGGGAAGTAATCTTATATCGACATGCTTTGACACTGCAAGATGTAAGCGCTGTTTGTAAATAAATTCTGAGTTCTTACTATCAAATGATTGTGGTAAATGGCCAGATAATTTTCCTTGGAAGGGACAGGGATCACAAGACCAACACAGAAGTACTTCCTAAATTATTATTGTGATTCTAAGAAAGTTTTGATAACTTGAGCAGAGATGATGAAGGAAAACTTTTTCCTACAGCAACAGTAGAGTAGTAGCATTTGCTCTTTCTTCTTTGGTTACATCTTTTGAAATGCAATGCACAACAAAGACTGAAATTTTTAGAAAAATCAGGAAAAAAAAAAAGAAAAAAAAAAAGCCTGCTTTTGATCCTGCAAAATATCTAGCCTGGAATTAAAAGATAAAGTTCAAGCAAATCATACCAAGAATTTTAAGAATATGTTTACAGCAATTACAATACAAGCTGTTCATGATAGTTTTCAGAATAATTATCCATAGGAGGCATTTTGCCATCATTAATAAAGAGAGGATTTTTAGTGCTGAATTTTGGTTACAGAATTCGCTATCTGACGTGTGGGGGAAAAAAGGGCAAGTGTGAATGTTAAGAATTATTAAGAGTCTCAAAGGGAAGATCTTGTACTTGAAGACTGTAATATTGTTATGATATATTTATGTATTTCTCTAGTAAATGAATTAGGTTCTCAGAATACTGATCTGACATGCTGTCTGCCATAAAAATTTTGAATTCCGTGGGACAAAAACATGAAAGGAATGATGTTCTCTTGGAGGAAACTCTGGTGTTATTAGTTATGATAAGGAGCAAAAATAGATATATATATATATTTGAAGAGTAATCATTATGGTGTGAATTTCTTGTGAATGAGAGGTGTTGGTACAACTAGTTGGTTACATCTAGTTTGTTATTATCATGAAAATAAATTATTCTTGGAAGAATATAGGTTAAATAAACATTCCTACATTTTCCCCAAAATTTACTCCTTAAGAATTATAGTTAGATTATAGATATGCTGATGAGACTTCTTACAGGACAGCTACATCTCTGTTTAGGGAAATATTTTGTAAACAGTCTAAGACAAAATAAATAGACTACAAAGAGTACAACAAATGTAACTAATATCTGATTTAAGATTTTTCATTCTGTTGTGGTTTTGGGGAGTTCAATAAAAGGTTTGACTATCCAAATAAGTGCATTTATATCTCTAACATTGCTATACAAACTTGCTACAGATTTGGATAATAAATTATGGGTACTGGCTATGTTTGTGCATTTAAAGATTATTTACATTCACTGTGGACTACTCAGTGTCTGTAAAATAGAAATGATAAAATCCTTTTTTTTTTTTTTTTTTTTTTTTTTTTTTGGTCAGTGTGACATAATTGCATTAAAGTTTAGTGGTTTGTGGATTTTTTTTTGTTTGTTTGTTTCTTTGTTTTGTTTTGTTTTGCTTTGTTTTGTTTCCCCTTTTCCCCTGCAACTAAACTCCAGTAGCTGACTCCTATCTCCCCAGGGGATGACAGAAAAAGCAACAAAAGAAATTTTGTACATTTATTCTTGTATTACAGCAGAGGATTTTTGGTCAATATCTAAGTGATCTTTATGATTGTTACCAAGGGAAGATATGTTGTTTAATAGGAGCTTATGGTAGTTTGAAAATATGTTTTCCCCTGTAGGGGAAAGTGCCTTTTAATAGCTTAAAGATGATGAAATCTCTTGATTCAAGTTGTAGGAAAGAGAGAGATCTTACTCAGTAAGAATTAGTCTAGATGACTGGAGGGAGTGAGACAACTTATTGTGTTCTGTCTTCCTTTATTATAAATTCATAATGCTATAAGTATTTAAAAGATAAAAAAAATGTTTTTCTGAAGTATCCAGTAACAGGTAACACCTTATTTTCTTTGTTTTCTAAGTGATGCAAAAGCTATCCATTCACAGTTGGTGGCCATCTAACATTTTGATGTACACCAGCAGTGACCTAAAGATCATTTGCCTTACTTCAGTTAGATGTTTCGTTTTCATCCCTCCTGCAAGGATTCTCTAACCATGTTGAAATCTATTGTTTCAAACATTGGCAGATTCATCATGATGCATAAAAATCATATACATTTGTAGATACTTTAAAATAAATGACAGTTATTATAGTTATATTTTTTGTTAGTTATACACTCAAACATGAAGCACGTTGAGATGGAACATGAGAAAGGCACATGAGACTCTGGCAGACAGGTAGGGGGAGAACTGGCTTGAAAGCAGAAATAAAATTATTGCTTGTCCATTATGAACCACACACACAGTAATCGACAAGTTATTCATCTGTTTATTTATTTTATTATCTGATAGAGCCTTTATTTTTTTTTAGAATTACAAAATCAAATTCTCGACTCCCTTTACTATCACTGTACCAATAGAAATGTACCAATAGGAAGATGAAGAGTGTTTGTAATAATTTCCAGATTTTTTTTTTTTTTTTTAATGTTTTTCTACTCTTTGTTTTGGATATGCTATGAACTATTTAGTCTTCCAATAATATCCTATTTGTAAAGAGGTGTGTTTATGATTTCTAATTGTCTCTCCTCTGTTCATTATGCAAGTAGATGAATGTCTTCCATAACATATGATGCAAAGTCTTCTATCTGAAGTTGGGGAGTTCAACATTATAGTCTCATACAGTTAGTTTCTGAGAGTAAGATGAGGTTATGCTAATTTTTTTAATGTTGGATTCTGATTATGTACACGTATATAGTCTTTCTCTCCCTCCTACCTCCTTTCTATTATTGAACAGAAGTACTACAGTGAAATGATTTATCATTTGATTGGAAGAGATTTAATTCAGGGTATCATCAGCCAAAAAGCTTTTTTTAAGTAGAGTGCTACTGAAAAATCTTAGTGATTTTGCATTACAAGTGGAAAAATTATGACATGTCTAGTGGTACATTTATGCAGATAGGTATTTTTCTACTTTACTTTTGGAAAGCAAATTTCTCTTTTTTCTTTTCTCAGCCATGTCAGTATCAGAAACGATATAATAACTTGTTTTTTATTTTTTTCTTCTTTTCCCTTTATTTTTGTTTTTATTCTTATGCTGTTTGAAATGTATTGCAAAATACAAAAATACAGTTTCTTTTAGAGACCCTACAAGACATTTTCAAAGCATGTTTGAGATTGCTAAATAGTACCGAAAACATATAGTAGGCAGATACACAGTATGGACAATGTGGAATAAATTTTTGCTCACTATTGTAAATCTTTAGAAGCTCATGTCCCTTTTTGATTTCTTTGCCATTATTTCTGCAGCTGAATATGTAGTTGATTGTGGTTTTTGTTGTTGTTGTTGTTTAGTTGGTTGGTTGGTTGCTTCTTTGTTTCTTTGTTTACTAAAAGGCTTACCAAAAATCAAAAGGATGCCTTTACAAATGTCACCATATATATTTTTTTTATTCAGTTCCAATGTAGGTAGTTAAAAGAAGCAGAACTGCTCTGACTGCAGTTACTTCGGCAGCTTGCACTGACTTCATTGAGCTCATGACCAGAAATTTTACCCTTTGGAACGTCAATGAGTTTATACTTTTCTGAAGAGGGTCACTGCCTAGCAAAGAGCATTTTATTATGTAACAAACTTTCTCCAACTTAAAAACAACAACAACCAGTAAAAAAAAAAAAACAAAAAAAAACAAAAAACAAAAAACACACACAAAACAAAACAAAACAAAAAAACCCTAAACCTTAGATTTATGTGATTTGCTTTTCTTTCAATCATTACATGCCGATTAAACAAAAGCAATGACTGGAGAGTAAGTAGACAATTGAATTTCATATCCTTTCAGTGAACTAATAAAAAATGCATGCCGTTTTATAACACAGTATAAGCTGATGTGAGGTTCCAAGGGACTGGAAGTAAGATGTGATTATAAAGAGCACCTGTGATTATAAAGCAAATTCTGTCATTATAACAGCAACTACATGGTACACTGGTTTATGTAGATCAGAAGTATTACTTGCTAGTCATTCAAAATTAAAAAGCATTACAACAGACTTGAGTTTTAATCTGATGTCAAGATGTGATCATTAAGAAATTAATAACTGCTTTTGAAATAGAACTGGAATATTATAGAAAAATATACAACTTTCCACTTCATGAAAGTCAGTAGTATTTCAGATCTCTTTAGCTCAGAAAACTGACAGTGGCTTCAAAAATATTTTTAAAACTTAATTATTTGTAATGATTGGTTATATATTTTTTTTTTTTTTTATTTTTATTTGATGGATGTTCTTCCACTATTCCTATTATATATATATATGCATATTATATTTATGTATATATTATATGTATGTATTTATTTATCCTGGAACTAACCACTATGTTACATTTCTGCATAACTTTCTTTTATCCATCTATCTATTTTTATCTTCTGCTCATATTTCAAAAAGGTTTAAAAAGTTTTGAATATAACATCAGCTGGATTAATTATAAATAGTACTAATGATGTTTAAGGTTGTTGTTGTTGTTGTTGTTGTTTTACCGTTTTTCACCCTGAAATTTTGTGTCTGTTACTGCAAATTGAAGTGTTTCAGACTGCTACAAACAACTCACCAGCTGCATACAAATTGTTTGATAGGATGTCTGCATTCTTTACAACCTAACAGACTTATGGGATGTGTGTGAGCAAAGGAAAGCCAAGAATGTATTATTAAATTTAAAGAGTCTAATGAAAGAACTGTTGCTAATCTAGGCACGCTGAAATTGATGCAGTCGGTTCAGATTACCAATTACTACTCATTTACATTAATTGCAAATAGTATAAAATAATTTTGTAGTACCTTCTTATGTCTCGGGCATTACAATCATTTCTCCACTGCTCATAGACATAAAGGTCAATGATTTTAGTTTTGAGGTGCAGAGAACACAGTGAGCTAGCAGTGTAACATGTCTTTGACTGGAAGAAGTGTGATGTGAATGTTGAGATTACTTCTTTGTACTCCTGAGTCCACTTGGGATCATCTTTGTGTGTTTGGTTGTGTAGTCCACAAATTTTCAATTTCTTCACTGGTTTGCAACTCTGTATTGTATCTTGGATTTGCAACGTATTAATGATGTTTAATGTTTTTTGTTAAGTTGGATATTCTCTTTTGAGCTCTTTGTTATCTCCAAAACTTTTTATCTAGCTACCAAGATTGCATTCATTTAGCATCTACTAAATGACATTGTCTGAGCCAGGGTCCTCCAATATCATCATGTATCTGTACTTTCAAAGCCTCTGTTAGTAATTCATGCCTGCATTCTCGTATGCTGCATTTTTATTTCAAGATAATACATAGTTCATCCAGCCCATAATGCTGCTTGTTAATACTGTCTATTATTTCAGGATATAAAAGTAACATCGAGTTATGCAGCCCAGCTATACAAAGCTCATCAAAATCCAAAGCAAATTATTTAAGTCACATGATCACTAGACAATTACTGTTATCACTTAAAAAGTGAAAAGAGGGATCACAACAGTCCGAAATCAAGTTCAGTCATATCCTTAGAAATCTTGAGGCTTGTATTTTTGTTATTAATATTAAGCCTATGTATTTCTCATGGCAAAAATGTCAATGGAATATTTATTGGACTATATGGGTACAAATACCTGATGAAGGCATGAATTAAAGATAAACACATCCTATAATTTATGATACCGGCTACTAAAAAATAATAATAATAATAATAAAAATCGGATATTCTTATTCAGCATTCACATTTTTGTCATAGTTCTGATTTCTGTGTATATGCAGAAATATTATAGATACACAGATAATAAAAACCAACACGTTGGTAGTCATCCTATAATTGTAGGTCAGCATCAGAAGAATGGAACCAAGATATCACTGCTTCTTTCGGTTTCCAAATATATATCAATTTTACAAGTTATTAATTGTTCTTATCACTGTTTTTTCCTATCCAATATCACTAATTGTGGTTTTGGAGTTTGGCATTTTATGATTAATGTATCTCCACACTCGTTTCTAAAGTAGTGGTGTAATACAACTACTGAGTCTGAGGCTTTCCTTACATGCCTGCTAATTCATTGCTCTGTGACATTATTTCATAACAAACAGATTAGTAAATTATGTAGCAATGGAAATATTTTCCCCGTAATGAAGCTTTCAAAAGTTGGTAATACTTTTAGAGGAAGAAGAGGGATTAGAATCAGAACACTTCCCTCCTCCCATCAGCTTTAGGTGAAGGAGTATATTGTTACATTTATTATTTTTTTTTTAATTAGTTTTCTAGATCTGGATGCACTTCATCTTTCATGGATATAAGCAACTTACAGTACTTCCACAGATCCAGGCAAGGTTTTCCATACAGTTCTGCCAAAATACTGACGTGCAAAACCTTTGGCATTTATTTCTTTGGCATTTCATTCCTTCCCTGGCCTCTCCTGAGTATAATGTGCCAATAATTCAAAGCAGTGCCAAATTGTGCAATGCTTTGTAATGTAAGAAAGGATCTCTTAAATTCCAGTAGGTGATTACCCAAATCATTTTGTTCCAATTACAAACAAAGTAAATGAAGTCATTAAGCATAAATCTAGGTTTTCAAGTACCTAATTTAGTCATATTTTGCGTACAACTATTGCATTAACGGATTTTTTGTTTGTTTTTGTTTTGTTTATTTTTTAACCAGTTTAAATGGGAAAGTCCTGAAAGCTAGACTCAGGAGGAAAAACAATAAAATAAAATAAATAGGGGAGAATTTGGAGAAATTAAAAGATCTGAGAATGGAAGTATAGGGGGAAAATGAGAGACTTGGAGTGAAACTTGAGACTTGCAAATTTTTAGTCAGAGCTGAGAATGGAAAAGAAATGACTAGCTGAGATAAAAGAAATGCTAGCTGATTCACTTAGAATAAATGGTAAACTAATGATGGAAAAATTACAAAAAAAAAAAAAAAAAAAAAGATTTTATCTGTCTGTCATGAACATGAAATTAAAAGTGGAGAAGAGGGAGGAATAGCACATATGGTCTATTGCTTCCACTTCTTGAGATGAATATTCCATAATGACCAGCAATATATGAGTACATCAAAATGTCTTAAATATAATGATTTTTTTTTTTTACTCTGCAAAAGTACTGTAAGGCTAAAGCATCTTAATGTCTTATCTCAAAGGCTGTCAATTTTGAAAATGCTGAAATGTGAGTTTCTTGCTCTTTAACTCAGAAGAAAAGATTTTGTTCTCATCATAATGGACATGTTAATGAAGAGTAGGTGAATGTATTCTAACTCCCATAGATAAATACAATGAGATAATCCTCCTGCCTCTGACTTCAAAGCCTTAGTAGGACATGATTTTTATTCCAACTTACGTAGGGTAACATGCATCCAGACTTCAATTTTTCCAAGCCACATTTTTTTTTTTTTTTTTAACCTGGCTTTCAGTGTCCTGTCAAATTGTTCAGTCATTGGTCTCCAGTTGCTCTGCTGGTAAAAAATACCTCATTTTCATATTCATTGTGCATGTTTACATACATTGTAGTGTCAGTGGAAAGTGGGAGAATGAAGAATGAGGCTTCACAAGAGTGAAGACTATTACATTACTTTTCCCAGTATTCCTTTTTTTTTTTTTGGAAAACAAAACATTAGCTGAATAAAAGTCTTTTGTGATATTTCTTTACAGACTATAGTGCATGTGTGAATTTTCAAAGTGAACTACAATAACCAGTATAAGTAATGGCTGGTGGGTTGATGATGAAGGTGATTGGTTTGGATATGCACCATTTTCTGTTGATATCCTAGATTACATCAAATTTTGTCATGTTTTGAGGGACAGAAAATGTGTCCCCATCCATGCCTTTCAGTTACGTATAAATCACTTGAGAAAGACAGGACAGTATTTGTATCTGTTATCAGAGTAGTGCACTGGAACAGTAGACAGTTGTCATTTTTTATTACCATGTTATTGATGGAGAGATTCATGGCTACTTTTGCCTCTTAGTGACAACACCCATTTCCAAGTAAATATATTTCTCTATCATGTAGCACGATACTACATTTATAAGTACATGCTTGCAATAAAACCTTGTAAATTATTCATTTTTCTTAATCCCCACCCTCCTTAGCCTCCCATATGCTCACCATGCTCACTGTGCTCTGCAGCTGGTGCCAGACCAGACTGTCCTCAGTCATAGCTACATTATCCTCATCTTCGAACAGTGTGATCCTCAATGCAAACAGTGATCAAAATATGCCTTGTGAATCACTGTAGGTTGTGTGAGGTACCTTGTCAGCAGAAATACATCTGGCCAGTTTGTGTCACTTTTCACAGCTTCTAATATTTGCAGACATTTTTGCTTTAACAATGAAAAGCTGCACAATGTAAATCAATCAATCAATCAAACAAACAAACAAAAACAGCATCCGGTAGAACTTATCACTTCTGTACATGACCTATACGCGTCTTAGGCTTAAGAACAGCTTCCAAGTGATATCTGGTCTTGAAGTTGAAATATTACCAGGTTTCTTTCTTTGTTAGGTATGTTATTGAGGTTGAACAATGGTAGCAGAAACAGATGAGTTCAGAACAGATTTCCTTCCAGAAAAGGCTCAGAGCAGACATGTCAAACCCACTGTCCATGGTCTGCATGCAGCCCAGCATGGCTTTCATTATGGCCTGCTCCCTGCCCCGTGCCATCATGGTGGCAGCCTGTGCACACCTATTGCTTAGGAACAACCAAACACTGGTACACTATTAACCCTATCTGAACTGAAACCAGCACAGGGAGAGTGAACAGTGCAGTGCTAAATCAAGTTATGGCAAGTAATTATACATATTTTGATATATTGGCTAAATAGAGCCCTGTGTACAGCAAAAAAAATTGCAGCTGTGCTTTCCATTGTGATAATGGAATATAAGAACAGGTTTAAAGACAGCTAGATTACCAATTTTTTGGCATATTTGTGACTCCATTTTCAGTCAGCATAAATACATGACCAGCAAATTTTCAAATGGAACATATGCAGTTATAATCAGACAGTCAACTCAAAAATCTGGTAATGTTTTTTTTACTAAACTTTCATAAGCCCTATCTTAACAGAGAGAAATGTCCCTTGCTCCACAGTCACACCTTATTTACATCATCACTTTCTGGCAGTATGTATTTTTGTGAACAATTGTTTTCAGGCATGAAGCACAGGAAAAATGTAATTTCATCTAAAATTGCTGACAAACACATTGAAACCTCATGAAGAATTGGAACCACTGTCATCAAACCAGATCAATCTGCTAGTTTCACAAAAACAAGGTCAAAGATGCCACTACTTTTGTGGTTTTGTTGGGATTCTTTTTTATGTTTTAATATTTAATATTAAAAATTGTTGTGGTTCCAGCCCAGTTCAGCCCGATTCCATGATTAATGGAACAGAGGAACCCACACTCCAGGACAGGGGGAGGAGGGAAGGAAGAAGATAGGGAGATGTCCACAAAAACAAAACAGTGGTAAAGAGCTAAGAGAGAAAACTAATTTGCTACACATGATAGTAGACTGCAAGATAATACAATACAATATAATTGGAGTTGAATATAATAAATCAAATAAATGAGAGAGAGACTCTCCAAAACTGAAGACAAGACCTCACTGTAATGCTGAAGGTGGGATGGCTAGGATGCGCACACTACAGAGAGAAGCAGAAAAAAGGAAGGGCAGTTTTGTGTCTTCCAAACAGTTTTATCTTTCCCTCTGAATGGAAAATGGAAAGAGAAAGAAAATGAAGTCTTCTGAGGTAGTTCGTTCTTTCTCTTCTGAGAAGCAGGTACCCAGATCAAATGGCAGTTCACAGAACTAGACCATTAACTTACTATCAGTGCAATACATGATGTTATGATGTGGAATACTGATAACAAAAATCATAAAAACGTGACAAAAACAAAAAAGTTTTATTACTTAGAAATATTAACTATATTATATATTTTATGAGGGCAGCTCCGAAGAAGATGCCTCCTGTTTTATTATGTTAGCCCATGACATCAGAGGCAGAAGTTGGTGGTATGGCAGTAGAGGCTGAAACTTCTGCCAGTATTCCGTTAGGTTTTGTTGCTGTGCAGCAGATGTCAGCAGAAAGGCATTCTGTCAAAATGGTGTCTGATTTGAAAGTGTTGAATTCCTACATGTGGAAAAAAAACACCTGTATCTATTGACATTCATTGATAATTGCTGAAGATCTGTGGAGATAAAACAGTGAGTGCATTTCAGCAGCGGTGAAAGCAGCAGTGTGTCACCTCCATTGGTACAGGTTTTTATGAGTGTGGCATGCAGGCTCTTGTTCATTTCTGACCAAAAAAAAAAAAACAAAACAAAAAAACATAGCTAATGGTGGTGTTGAAAAATAGTATTTTGTAGCTGAGAATTTGCTCTATTGTACAGTGTCATCTGTTGCTCTGTTGCTCATTGCATCCATTGTATCCATGGAAATAAATAGAAAGCATTAGTTTTGGAGCAACCTACTTATATGTGAACCAAGACAATTAATTCCCCTCATTCACATCACTGCCCATGCTAGTCAAAAGGTTAAATACCCATGGCTTAGAGGATAGCGATAGATTTAGAAAATAAAATAAAGATGGCTGTAAAGAACACATGAATACCTTTATTCTGCTGTACCTGGAGTGTATGTTGTAACAGGCATTGTCTCATATAGATGCATTACTTGGCATAAAATCAAAGCGCTGTTTTGTTAGCAGTAATTTGTACAAGTCCATCTGTGTTCCTTGTGTTTATTTTGCCATTGGATCTGATTCTTGTTCTTGTTTTCGTCTTCAGCTGAAAACTTCCAGACAGATCTTTGAGCACTGCTGGGCCAATGCTGAACATTGTTTAGCCATGCTGAGGTCAACAATGTCTAAGCAGAAAATGAGAGAACTGAAACTATTGGTGAATGGCCTGCTGTTACTAGAAATAACTTTTCTATAGGATATCATTGCACTTTGCCATTAGTGTTAGATTTGCTTATGATGAAAGGGGGAAAAAAAAAAAGAAAAAAAAAAAAGGAAGAAGACCAAACAAACACTGCAGTCTGGCTATGCCATTATATGATAATTAATTAAAATGTATAGTATTAATGTGAATCCAGGTGACATAATATGATTAGGTAAATGTATTTCTTGTTCTTAAATGGAAAAGAGCCCTGAATTAATTTATGGTGTGTTTCTTTGAAGATAACAAAATTTGGCACATACTGTATTTATCAAGGTTGTTGTTAACTAGCATGTATTCAGACAGTAAGAAAGATAAAGTTTTATTTGTAATTTAAAGGTCAGATTAATATTGTACATATGTACACCACACCTATTCCAAAAACTTTTTTTTTTTTTTTCCCAAATCTGTTTTTCATTCAGTTTCATTTCAGCTATGTGCTTAGCTGGTATTTTGAATGAAAATTTGCTTAATTTGTGACTTTTGTTGTTGTTTCTTACAGCTCTCATTTTGGAACTTTTCTCTTAGGTCATAAAATGTGTAAAATTTCCAAATATCTTACACTGTTTATACGTTAATTTTTGTGTGTGTTATCCACTCCTGGAAAATGAGTGGATTGATTAATTTTCCCTAGCTTTTAATTGTTTTAATATTCATACATTGTGATATATTTTGTACTGTATCTAATCTCATCATTTATAATTTCAGCATTACATTTAAGAAGAGTGACTATTCTGTCAGTTTTCTATTCTTCCAGGGCAATCAGCATGAGATAGTTAATCTATGAGATAATTCATATCTCACTGAAGTTTTCTTTCAGCTGTTACTCAGTCTCAAATGCTCCTGCAAAGCATCCCTAAGATGAACTTATACTCTCTCTGCAAAAAAATACTGTATCAAAACTTACCTACAGGTGCATCTTTTCATCGGTGTCCCCCAAGGCTCAGTACTGGGGCCACTTCTGTTTAACATCTTCATTGATGATCTTGACGAGGGGATTGAGTGCACCCTCAGTAAGTTCGCAGACGACACCAAGCTGGGAGGGAGTGTTGATCTGCCAGAGGGAAGAAGGGCACTGCAGAAGGACCTGGATAGACTGGATTGATGGGCCAAGGTTAATGGCATAGGGCCAAGTGTTGGGTCCTGCATTTTGTCCACAACAACCCCAGGCAACCCTACAAGCTTGGGGAGGTGTGGCTGGAAAGCTGCCTGATGGAAAGGGACCTTGGTGTACTGATGGACAGTCAGCTGAATATGAGCCAACAGTGTGCCCTGGCAGCCAAGAAGGCCAATGGCATCCTGGCTTGTATCAGGAATGGGGTGGTGAGCAGGACTAGGGAAGTCATCCTGCCCCTGTAGTCAGCATTGGTGAGGCCTCACCTTGAGTACTGTGTTCAGTTTTGGGCACCTCAGCACAGAAAGGATGTGGAGGTACTGGAGCAGGCCCAGAGAAGGGCAATGAGGCTAGTGAAGGGCTTGGAAAATCAGCCCTATGAGGAGAGGCTGAGGGAGCTGCAGCTGTTTAGTCTGGGGAAGAGGCGGCTGAGGGGAGACCTTATTACTCTCTTCCAGTACCTGAAAGGTGACAGGTGACAGGACGAGGGGAAATGGCCTCAAGCTGTGCCAAGGTAGGTTTAGGTTGGACGTTAGGAAACACTTCTTTACAGAAAGGGTGGTTAAACATTGGAACAGGCTCCCCAGGGAGGTGGTTGAGTCACCATCCCTGGATGTGTTTAAGAGCTGTTTGGATGTTGTGCTCAGAGATACGATTTAGCAGAGGGTTATTAGAGTTAGGGTACTATGGTTAGGCTGCGGTTGGACTTGATGATCTCTGAGGTCCCTTCCAACCTGAGTGATTCTATGATTCTGTGATTCACGAATGTCTTTATGTTTTGTATGTTGAAGAAAGCCCGTATCACCATCTCATAGAATTTAATCTTATGTTCTCTTATTAAAAAAAAAAAAAAAAAAAAAAAAAAAGCACAATCCAGATCCACTTTCATTTAGAACCATTTCTAAAATGTTCCTGAGGATGAGAACATTGCCTGTATTCAGAGAAGCACAAGTTTCAGATTCAGAGAGGCAAAGATTCACATACGGACACATGTGTGATAAGTTTTGAGCAACTATGTGGAAACTGAGCCTACATATGTTTTTTCAGCCCAAGCCCTTACTGAAAATTCAGATCACCTTGGAAGTAATGCTCAAATAATTCCCCCTTCCCTGCTCAAATAAATCCCCCTTGAAGGGATGCAAACAGCTGTGCAACTTGTAATGGGAAGGAAGTTATGCTATGTAAATTGTGTGAACAGTTGAAGTGTTTTAACAGAAGCTTTCTGAAGGAAAGAGCTGGAGTGACTGTCTACCTATGAGTCAAGGTTTCGAGTATCAAAAGTAGTCATGAAAGGAATCCTATGCAGATTTGGATCTTGCCTCAAATTCTTCTGAATATATTACTTTGGAAGCCAGACTTCTCTTCTTATTATTTTCCATCTCACATTTTCTACACGCACAATTATTTTTGTAATTCTGTGAAGTTACATTAATACAAAATAACTATTAGTGAAAAGAAAGAAGCTCTTAGTCCCAAATTTAAGGTTAGATTTTCCATGCAGTGCTCAGTATCTGATTTTACATTTTCAGTCTGGATTGAGTGTTTGATACTGTGCAAAGAATATGGCAAATGTACTAGTTGCCACCCATCTCATTGCCAAGGGATGGAAGGAAATGGTGACTATTTATTGGCTGCCAAGACTTTACATAACAAGCCAATTTAATTTCTATCTATCTGTTCTCTTCATCAGCTTTTAATTTTTTATTTTTTAATTTTTTTTCCAATATGGTAGTGCCAATACATTTTTTGCTTGCCTATTTGTATCATAAAATGTAGGTGCTTTTTTTTTTTTTTTTTTTTAATTATTAAATAGAATGCAGATAAATGGGAAGCAATGAAATGGAATATAACAATAGCTAAATTTGTTTTGTTTTGTTTTTTTTTTTCTAATAAAGTAGCTATATATCACAGAATATTTCTTTGTAAAAATGGGAAAATTGACATTTAAATTAGATTTTCTATGAAGAAATTCAAGTATTCTCATGATGAAGCACAGAGAAACTAGTATATCCTTTGATTCCCTTCCATTCTTTGCTGAAGCTGATGCGTGGACTGAAATCTTGTATTCAACATTAAAGCAGCAATGTGCAGCAGAGTGGATGAATTTGTGATAAATTGCCCCTGGGGGTTTATAAAACATATTCTCCATAAAACCAGCCACAGTATGTTTCTCTACATTAGTCAGTTTCTGACATTCAGGCTGCTGAAGCTTCTAGGCCAGTACTGGTATCTGCCATCCTAAAGCTGTAAACAACGCTTTGTTTATAGCAGCAGCACTCATACATCCATTTCAAGGTTTTACAGCTATAAAAGGCTGACTGCCTACATAAACTGGAGTGGGTTGCAGTGTTGTTATTTTGTTTATTGCTCTTTTACTGCATTGGTCAAATAGTCCCTCTGAGACTAGACACTGGTACTCTGCCATCTGTACAGTCAGTGTTAGACAACTTGTGTCAACTAAACCACTATGACAAATTTTTATAATGAGCATACTAATTAAATAAAATGTTGGAGTATTAAATTGTGGAGGAAAAGTGGAAGATTAATAGAAAATTAAGAAGAACTTGTCAGTTGTCTTTTAATGGGTAATGACAATAGTCTCTGGAGAGATTTTGATTATATTAATGATTCTTCATTCCTTTAATCCATGCTGCTATTATTCACATTATTTGATTATAGTGAGAAAAAATAAAGGTTTGTTACTTAAGAAGAATGGGAGATTTTTGATTTGAATACATAGCATTAAGAAGTGTCAGTTTAAAACAGAACTCCACAATTTTGAATTAATTCTCCCTGGTCTCAGGATAACAGTTGCTGTATTTTCTCCTCTCTTTATACACCTTTAAGTTATTTAACAAATACTGGCTTTTTGTTTCTTTTCCTTAACAGTGACCTTTGAAAAATCACTTTTAGTTATGTTCAAATCAATTTGAGGCATGCTTCTAAAATTTAAAGCATAATAAATATAATGATAAATAGAATCAAAATAAACAAAATAAAGTGATAAGAATGTATCCCAAATCTAAAAACGTGATTTCTAATCCATAAATTCTGAGGTTTGCATTATGTGCCTGCCTTACTATGTCAAAATCTTGAATGAGTTTTCCCAAATGAATATTACTTATTTTGCAGATGATGTTTCAAGTCACTGATCACTTAAAAAACCCTATGCATAATTTAAATAATGGCAGGATTTCATATCACTGAAGAAACAGTGAATCACATGGGAATATAATGGACACCTGGAAATATACATTTTTTTATCGATCAATTCAGAATCTTTATTTAGCTTCAGTATAAATTGTCAAGCTACAAGGTAATGTCACTGTAAAAGGGAAATGGGGAGAGAAAAGAGAAATTACATTGTTACTTTAACACCTACATTTAAAAAAAAAATTAAGGCCACAGACACACCATTTCTCAAATAAACCTAGGCTTATTGTAGGTAAAGTAATTATGGGGATATCCCACGGCTTAATCCTAGCTGTTTTTGATAACACTGTGTTAAACTCAAGGCTCCCTTATAAGCATTTTCTGCTAAAAAGGCAAAAGGCAGACTGCCTTGAATTCAGCCTTAATGAAGAGCTATTGCAAAACCTGAACTTTGTGAACTACATGAAAGGTCTTGCTTAAGAAAAATCTTTAGGGAGCATACAGAAGAGTTTTAATCTGCTGTGAAAATAGTACAGACTATTTGTTCCTCTTTTCTAAGCAGAGAAGTTTGAGATAAGGTTTTTTTTGTTGTTGTTGTTGATTTGTTTTTTTTTCCTTTTTTTTTTTTTTTTTTTTACCCCTCCCAGTAATATGTTGTTTTTATTGGTCACTAATATGAAATAGATTTTCCTTTCTGCTTAAGGAAATTCAAGGAGATACAGAAAAGGTGATAAACATTTGCTAGTAACAATAGTTGAAAACTACTACAAATAAATATTACTTAATTCTTTTTACCTTTATGTGAATTTTAAACAAAAGCTTCATCTCTTCCCACATGTAAAATTGTAGGGATTAGGGAATAGTTGGCTTCAATAGATTTGGATGAACAGTAGTATCTTTCTAATGGAAAGTATGGAGACTGAAGTAACATGAAATGAAATACAATGCTGTTATAAAATCCTTAAGGAACATTCTAGTACACGTAAAAAAAAGAGGGGAGGGGAGGTGGGCAGAACACTCAGATTTGATGCTGATTATTTAGGTTGAATAGGGGTGGTATAATTGTTATCCTAAACAGTTTTTGTTTTTTTGTTTGTTTGTTTGCTTTATCGGTGAGTTTAAGCATATATTGTCAATTAACTAGACAAGGAAAACAGTGGACATGGGAGGCATTGGATAGGAAATCTGGAGACTGTGCTTCAGTCAAGAATTTCCCTAAAATGAGATTCAGGTTATTCAAGATCAAATGTGCAGTTATCTCCCATGAAAATTAAGCACCACTTGAACCAGTAGTTCAGATTGTATGTTTGTATTGTTAGATTTTGTGAATGGTAGGTAATGAATCTCTTCCCACCATCCACAAAATCTGACATGCATGTATTGCATCCACCACAACATCACAACATTCTTATTGCCTGTGTAACAGAAATTTACCTTCCAATTTATTTTTGCTTCAGATTAAAAAATAGAGTGGATTTTTTTTCAGTTGTCTACCTCTGTCAGTTTCTCAGATTACCGTATTTTGTAACTGCTCTTTAATCTGATCTTTCCCAAATGATCTGAATGTGTGAAAGATATTTTAGCTATGTCCTTGTACATATAGAAACTCCCCCCTGAAAAGGCTGTCATAAAATACACTAAAGGAAAAATGAGTTCTGAATTTGTGTTGCCTCAGCTGTCTTTTCGTAGAATGCAATGGAAAAAAAAAAATATATATATATATATATATACATGTATATTTATGTTTATATGTATTTTCCCAATTGCATTAGCCCCAAATTACTGTACTGAATCAAGTTAGAAGCATCTGTGATTGAGAGTGGTGAAAAGAGAGGTTTTTTTGTCCATTTTAAATTCTGTCGTTTTGCCATCCTATTTTCTTGTCAGTACATAGTAGGTATTTAGAAGCATGACAGAAAGGTCTTACAGGAGTCCTTTTATGCTGACCTTCAGAAGTCAAAGCTTTACCTCTTTTGAACAGTGCAGCCATCCCTGACTTAATGTTGAAAAAAATATCTTTATTACATACTGTCATCCAATACTTTCTACATACAGATTATAGTAGATGTACAAGTGGATCCATGTGTGTGAATGAAAATATGCTTACCTGAGAGAAGAAAAATAAAATCTTTTGTAACTTTAATGTATTTTTTTAGTAATTCTCCCTTTCTTGGGTTTAAAGATTCTGTAGTTGACTCTTGCATCAAAGGGTTAAGATTGTTGTCAGGAGGATGGATGACTTCATTATGACTGCAGTGCATGACTGAGAAAAGGAAGGGTTGAAGTGGAAACCGTCACAGAGTTGCTGAGCTAGGAGGCTAAGTGCTGCTTGGAACAGCTGATTTGTCATTGATAACTAGTATATCAAGAGGAATTATGCACACTTTCTGGAGAATTCAGGCAGAAGAGGCAGGTGTTAATGAAGTTTAGTTGCCAGTATCCAGGGGTAAATTGTGACAATTATAGCATTCTCCCTTAGAAACTGTGTAATTGGTTTTATGTTTGGTTACAATGCCTCATTCAGGGGGAACTATGAGTATGTATGTTATGTGTAATAATAGCAATCCAAATTCTATCTGTATTCAGTATCACCATTTTGGTTTGTTGTTTTTGTTTTTTTCTCTTTACCTTACAGCAAGATCTTGATGAACTGTGTTCATTAGATTTCATTAGTTATTCATGATACATAAAGCAGGTGTTTATCACTAGGAGGGAGTATTTACAAAACAAGAGAGTGCCAGGCTCGTTATTCATGATATTATGTAATTTATGGACTTACTGCATCAAAAATATTTCAAAATAGTTTCTGTCTGCAGAAACCACTGCCCTATAGATGTGTGGCTTTTGAGTAAGTTGATTTTTTATTGCATATTTTTTTCTTTACAAACAGTAACACATTTCATTTAACTCGGCTGCCTTGGCTTGCATCATACAGCTTTTTAAATTGTCCCACATGTCTTTTCTGTACCTCTTCTATTATCTGCAATCTTTTCATCCTCATGCAAAGTGGATATAAAACACTACCATTCTGATTTGGCAGGAAATTAGTCTGTTCAGCAGGTGTAAAAGTGCACAGTACAATGGAAAATCAGATTATATTATCACCTGTGATCCTCTTTAACTTGGATTCAATTGATGTTACTGCATGTTTCGTCTGAATACCAACGGAACTGCGAGCTTCTCTTCTGTAGCTTGTAACCTCTTTAAATTCAATGAAGAGCATTAATACCGGCCCAAAAGGTGGAAAAATTTTATATCACTTCCACTAAAAAATTACTGTGTTTCCATTATCCTTGTTTAAAATGCAAAAATGTTGGTTCCTGTAGCCAAATTAAATAATCTATTTTGCAGATACTTGATAATAAATAATTTAATTGGATTATTTCATTAATTCATGCATAATCAGGACTGTCACTGAACGACTTAATTAGCTTCAGTGTAGTATAAATTCTGCATTATATCTATATGCAAATGATTTTATTTCTGCTTATCAGTAAATATACAAGTTCTTAAAGTGTAATTAGTATACAGAGGTATAGCACACATACTTGATTGTGAGCTATAATAAAAAAATTGCAGATGTGATAGAGAGTATTTTAGCCTGTATTTTTTGGTTGACTATGTTCTTCATGTTTTATAGCAGAAATATTAGATAACCGCAGAAGATTTAGAGACTAGGTTAACATATCTGCCATAGAAACTGTTCTTAAACTGGTTGAAAAGTAAACCTCTCTACTGTTACACTCTTTGACTCGAGAAGTATTATTTCCTATAATGCTGAAATTTCTTTTTAATGCTATAAGAAAAGGTTTGAAAGCTTGATTATTTTCACAATTAAAAACAAACAAACAAACAAAAAAACATTCTAACATTTATGTGTTTAAGTATGTGGCATAACTAACTCACTTTTTGCAGTAGGTAGGAAAGACATCCACAGGATATTTCACTAATAGTGAGGTGGTTCCAAAGGTCCATGAGATGGAATATTTGGGACCAGAGTTCACCTGGTTTTTCATTTCTCAATTTGCAATATATTTTTCCCATAATGCTTTATACAGTAAACATTCTATTTATGCATAGACAGTGTGTAGAACAGAATTGTACAATAATTTAGTTTGGAAAGGACCTCTGAAAATTATCCAGCCTGAAGCAGATCCTACAAGTTAGGCTGAGTTACTCATTGTCTTGTCCAACTAACTGTTGAATTATCTTCAGTTATTGGAACCTCAAAACATCTTTCACGAACCTGTCCCAGCACTTTACTACTTTCAAAGTGAAAACAAAACAAAACAAAACATATCACTCATTTGTTTTGTTGCTCTTTCCTGTTATCTTGTTACTGTAAACATTTTGAAACAGACTGCCTCCATATTTTGTTTTCTGTCAGATATCTCTATATACCTTTGAGGTGTCTGAAAGCCATCCTTTCCGATGTTGAAAATAACCAGCTCCTGCAGCCTGTCCTGGGGCTGCCTGGATTCCAGCTCCCAGTCACCTTAATGGCCTCCATGGGATTCACACTAGTATGCCATATCCATTCAAGGCAAATCTTAGATTGAGCATGATATTCAGGTGCATCTTGTAGGTGATGCTTGACCTGGACTTGGGGCTGTACACTTTCTCATGTAGATTTGTCATGTTCTTCTTTTCTTTTTGAGGCCCTGCTGCTGTGCCTGGGGTCCATTTTCTACAGAGCTGTTCCAAATCAGTCACAGTGAGGCCTGTATTGCTGCATGGGTCTGGACGTTGTACTTTTGATCTTTAAAAAAACAAAAACCAAAAGCCAGACTGAAAACAAAAACAAGAAAAAAATTGTAGTATGGAATTGTTTGAGCAAAAGATTTTGCTGGAATGGAAAGAAGTTCAATTTTTTAATTTAATTATTTGAGTTCTCCACACTTCACTTCTAGGAAAATTGAAGACAAAACAAACAGTCCCTAGTTCTGTATATGTTATCAATAAAATTTCTCAACACATTGATGTTGAATTGAACTACTAAGTTTTTTGATTGATGTTGATTGAACTACTAAGGAGTAAAAATATTTTAGAATACGTATGAAATACTGACATCAGCACTTTCATAGGTGAAAGGAACAGATATAGATCAGACAATTAAGAAGTAAGCTGTAATTTGGAATTTCATATGAGCTAATTGCATAAACAAACAGACAAAGAAAAAGCATGTCTACTCTCTAATAAATACTCCAAAAGCCAGAAGGAAAACAACCCCTACTGGTATAGTTTGTATAGTCTGCAGCATATTTCATTCAGGTTTAAAAGAACTAATTAAAGGAGTATCGCATGACTGCAGGTGCTGTTTTTTTTCTGCAGGTTATGCTTGGAACATAGCATGAAAAGCTGGCCATGATATAAAAATCTAGTCAGTGTCATGGTTTTATGATTTTTGTTATCAGTATTCCTCATCACAGCACCAAGTAGTGCACTGGCAGTTAATGCTCCAGTTCCATGGATTGTTGGTAGTTCCAGGGTACTTTCCACATAAGAGAAGAACTACACCTCCCAGAAGACTTCACTGTTTCCATTGCCATTTTGCATTCAGAGGGAAAGATAAAACTGCTTGTGAGTCATGAGACTGTCCCTTTTACTGCTTGCCTCTGCAATATGTTCTCTCTAGCAGTCAAGTTCAGCATTAGAGGCCTTCAGTTTTGAATGCTCATTTATTTGATGTACTGTCTTCAATTCCTATTATGTTTTACTATATTGTGTTATATCGGATTTTGCTGTCATACTTAAATTAGTTTTCTCCCTTACCTCACTGCTGTTCTGTTTTTAGGGACATCTCCCTACCTTTTCCCTTTTCCCTCTTCCCAATCTCCTGGGGCATGAGTCCATGATTTCCCCTAACCCATTTAGCCATGGAACCAAGTCAAACTGACCCAGAACATCTGACAAGCAGTTACATGGAATTCCAAATTGTTTTGATGAACATTCAGCATTCTGGAATAATGCATTTCAAACATAGAAGTCTTAAGCACTTTGTGGGAGTGAAAAAATATAAGCATGTCCTAGGTTATTTTAAGAGCGGAAAGGACCTGCATAACTCTTGTCAAGCATTCTTTTTAGAAACGATTAGTTGACTTCAGTCAAATGACTGTAGGAAAATCACTTTATTACAGGAAGGCATTCTGCGTAGTTTAATAACACACAAGTTCTCATTCACAACCAATTAACAGAATGGCACACATTGGTTTCCTAGTGGCACCTTGATTTGATGCTATTCACTGTCACAGATCAGAGGAAAATATAATGAAGTGTTAATTCAAGTCAGTTTTGTCATGTAACACATGATTGCTGGGCTATTGACCTTGCTTTTTCAGAGAACTTTGAAGCACAAACAGATATGTACTAGTGGTTAATTTCTTCCGTCTTTAAATAATTATTCCAAATGTAATCATTACTTACTTTTCACTCATTTCATTCTCTGCTGAAAGCTTGCACATGTGATCACAACTGTATGTAAAACATATTCTTTAGTTAGCTATTAAGCTTTACCAGTTGAAATAAATAGTTATATTACTACAGGAACTGAGCAGTCCAATAGGATGTATCTCAACTGACAGAATGTCAATAATACCATGCTGACTTAGATAATTATCAGCTACTCTGTTTCCGTATATTTCCCAAGAAACATTCTGTCTGTATGGACATTTATTTTTACAGAGTAAAATAACTTCAGCTCTGGTACTTGCTTGCATTGTAAATTCTGTAAAGGTTAAAAACACTATTCCATGCATCAGTTTGAATCCTAGTGCACTCAGCATTGTCTAAAAATATATATTGTGTAGACTTCATGGAATGTTGTGTAAACTGCATGTATGCTTAAGTATCAGCCTTAAAAACCTACAAAAAAATCAAAACAATTTTTTATAAGTCTAAATATTCTACAGCTGTATATGTATAAACTCATAGTTAAAGAAATGCTTTTGCTTTGTATACTTACAAAAAAAATCAAATAAAGATATAAATATATTCTTAGTGGCCGATGAAAACCAGATAGTTAATGTTAGTTGTATAGCCCATTAAAAAATATGTCAGTTTGTATCAAACCAGACAAGGCATTTTCTTCTGTTCTGTGAACAGCTTTATTTTGTAGTGATCTTCTTTTCTTGTCGCCTAAGAGTAATTCAGTGCCATTAATTACACAGTTCTCTTGTCTATAAGGTAAGAATTGGAAGTTTTGGTGAGGGCTATTGAAATATCCTCCCATGAAAAAAATAGTATGCCTTATTCCTTCAGCAATCCTGTAGCTGCAATTTGTCCAAAACAAACTCAAACTCAACTGTTCAAACAATTCCATACTTAAAGACTAAGTTGAAGATAAATAATCTGAAGTATACCCTCTATACTGGCTGTTGTAGCAGCAAGCCATACTGTATTCATTAATGATCTCCAGTGATCTCAGAGTAACACAAGTTTCTGAAAAACAGGCCTAGGCAGAAATTCTATATCTGCAGCTTAGTTCAACAGTCATGGATTCCAGCATGGGAGGATTTTTAAACTTTGCGGGCAGACAAATATGGAAACTAACAACATCTGAAAGTGGGGAAACACCTTTGAAACATATTTATAACAGACACATTTAGAACTTTTGGTATCTCTAATGCCTGATGAGAATTTGTGACAATTCTATTCAATTTATTGAAATCCAGGCTATTTGGCTTTGCTAATTTCCATGGTACTCTGTTTGAAACTTACTTGGTAATCTGAATTGTTTCTTTTCACTATATGCTCTATAATGTACTTTAACTGAAAATTAAAGGCAAAGTGTGGAAAACCATTTTGCAAATAATTTTAGAAATGGTTCGTTTCTTCTTTCCTTTTACCCACTGTTTTTATTTTATTTTTTTCTAATTTATGTCATTATACCAACACAGTTTTAATGTGGATGTACTTATTTTTATTTATATTTTAATAGAGAAAATCATATATTGAACTATATACTACACTGTTGATTTTTGTACATCAAAAAAGAAATAAAACATATATTCCCATACTTTATTTTAGCTGTATTTGTAATGACTTACAAGAAAAATAAAATGATGCAAATTTCATTTTCATTGATATTAAAGAAAATGAAATTAACCCATGAAGCAGTTGTAGGTTAGTGAAGCTGAGTTGGATAGCCTAAATTGTGAAGCATATGTAAAGCAAAGCACACTTGCCACATTTCCAGCAACTGTGGTAATTTACATGCTTCCAAATATCCTTTAATGTGCAGCTTTATTAAAAAAAAAAAAAAAATAAAAAAAAAAATCACTGACTAAAGGAGCTAGGAAAGCATCTGACCTTTACTACTCGCTGATCCTTAGTCTATTTTTAATGCTATGTTTGTTAAAATGCAGAGGTACTCTGAATTCCAGTATTTTTAGACTAGCTGTTTCTTTGCCAAGACGCTTCACTAGCTAAGATTAAGTAAAAAACAAAAACAAAACAAACAAACAAACAAAACCCAACAAGCTAGGCATGAATAACCAGCCAGTATTGACTGTGTGAATTTGAGTACAAACTCAGGAGGGTGTTCTCTGAAGCATCTACTGAACTGTGACTTCCATTTCAGTCAGTCAAAGGGAGGAAGCCTGTCTAAGTGTTAGGTAATTGTAATTGTCACAAATGGAAGGTGTTGCAGCTTAAAAACAAGCATGTTAGGATTCAGATTACATGCCCTTGAAAGTTGCATGTCAGCATCCTCTTTCTGTACTCCGTGGTTTTCTATCTCAAGATATCCCATGGCAATTCCCACCTTGCTCTAATCCCTTTTGTGGAGCATAGGTTTGAGGAATGTCAGTATGCCAGTGCTCCTCCTCTGATATCACACCTTCTGAAATGTCCATCTCTCACACATATGTTTCATTTCTCCAGCTGGACAACATGACATGATTTTGTCTTTCTTAAAGAAGTTAGTTTTTAATGCCAGTAAATGGTCCCTAATTTTCCTAGTAGAAC
Organism: Alectoris magna; assembly: GCA_030625065.1. Classification (NCBI taxonomy): domain Eukaryota; kingdom Metazoa; phylum Chordata; class Aves; order Galliformes; family Phasianidae; genus Alectoris; species Alectoris magna. The sequence continues at coordinate 46,880,302 of CM060564.1, forward strand.
CACAGAGAATCATGGAATCCTAGAATTGCAGGGGTTGGAAGGGACATTTAGGGATCATCTAGTCCACCCCCCCCACTAAAGGAGGTTCCCTGCAGTAGGTCACACAAATAGGTAATGAACATCTTCAAGAATGAGACTCCACAAACTTCTGAGCTGCCTGTTTCAGGTTTTTGTCACTTGCAGAGTAAAGTTCTTCTACATACTCGTGTTGAACTTCTTAAGTTCCAGTTTTTGGCCATTGTTCCTTATCCTATCACTATACGTCACTGTAAAGAGTCTGGCCTCATCCATTTGCCTCCCACACTTTAGATATTTATAAATATTGATCAGATCACCTTTCAGTCTTCTCTTCTCTTGGCTGATCTGGCCCATGTTACTCAGCCTTTCCTCATGTGCAAGATGCACCAGGCCCTTTATCATCTTTGTGATACTCTGCTGGATTCTTTCTAGGAGATCCCTGCCTTTTTAAACTGGGGAGCCCGGAACATGACATAGTGTTCCATATGTCATCTTACTAGACCAGAGTAGAGATGGAGTATCACCTCTCTCAAACTACTGGACACACTCTTTTTAATGCACCCCAGGATACTATTGGCCTTCTTTGTCACAAGGCTCATGTTCAATTATTCATCCACCAGGGCACCTAGGTCTTTCTCTTCGTAACTTCTCTCCAGCAGGTCAACCCCTATCCTGTACTGATATGTGCCATTATTTCACCTCAGGTGCAGGACTCCACATTTGCCTCTGTTGAACCTCTTCAGGTTCCTCTCCATCCAATTCTCTAGTCCATCTGGGTCTTGCTGAGAGTTAGCACAGCCTTCTGATGTGTTAGTCACTCCTCCCACCTTTGTATTATCAACAAACTTGTTAAGAGTGGACGCTATCCCTTCATCCAGGTCATCTGTGAAGATATTGAACAAGACTGAACACAGCACCAACCCCTGGGGAACACTGCTAGTTAAAGGCCTCCAAGTAGACTCTATGCCACTGATCACAACTTTCTAAACTCTGCCAGTCAGCCAATTCTCGACCCATCTCACCATTCACTCATCTATCTTATACTTTCTAAGCTGTAAGGACGTTGTGGGAGACAGTGTCAAATGCCTTGCTGAAGTCAAGGTACACAATATCCACTTCTCTTCCTGCATCTAACCTGCAGAGATGACATCATAGAAGGCTATCAGGTTGATCAAGCGTAATGTCCCCTTGCTGAATCAATGTTGACTACTGATAACCTTCTTCTCTTCAGATTGCTTGTAAATGGCATCCAGAACAAGTTGTTCTGTCAAATAGAAATACCATGTCTTCACATTAATATTCTTTTTCTTTATGATATCAGTGAGAATTGTCACTGTGAATAAAGTTAGTCAGAAACAGAAATCTAGTTTGAAGTTCATCTGTCATTATATTAGCATAGCGATCTGCTATTACAAATACAAATTAATTTTTATATCTGGTGGTAGAAGATGCTCAGAGTAAAGTATTATGTCAGACAGCTGGGAAACTTTAATCAAAATAGATTTTGATAGGAAATGTTGGAAGATGATTTTATAATATTGCCCTGAATCAAAATCAGTTTTTCTCCTTCATATTTCTTATCTTGTATAAGTAATTTAATTCATTTGTCTTGTTTATTTCATTACTTGTCTTGGAGCAGAATATAAAAGTATCTTCAATGTTCTATTCTGTTATTATTATTTTTTAATTAAAGGCAACGTCCTTATAGTTATGAAAGTATTAATTTATTATATTTGATAGTCGTTTATGCACAGCTTTCCTCATATTGCCTGGAAAATTTTAATTTTTAATAACCCACAATCCCCTTAGATATAGAGATTTCTCCTAATATTTTATTCTGAGATCTTTAGAGTTCTAAGGTACAGCCCACAGTTCAGAGTTACAATGTAAAGGTATTAGTCAGTGGGGGGTTTGGACCTTAATGGAAAAGTTGGTGGAACAGAATGAACCCTAAGACCATAATATGTATTTTGATGTTCCTAGAGAAAAGTGTTCTAACCCTTTGACGGATTTGGTCTCTTGAATCCAGGGCAGAAAGTAGAGTGCTGATTCATTAGCAGTGATTCAGGGAGTGTAGGAAGAAATTTTTTTCTTTCTTTCTTTTTTTTTTTTTTTTGGTAGGGGGGAGTGTGGGGGGTAGGAGGAATCCCATGTGGATTGTGCAGGAGCAGCAGGTACGCTGCTGTTGCTTTATTTACAGGGAGAAAGAAGAGGAAGGAGAGAAAGGAGAAAGCCTCAGGCTGTCTTACACTTGTATTTCCTGGGACCCTTCAGAGTACTAGACAACCTTTCCCCTTACTATGATCAGTTTGATTTACTGGATGGCCCTGGCAGGTGTTCTAAGGAAGAGCTGCTTATGTCCTCCAGAGAGAAGAGATTGAAACCACTGTTATGCAAAAAGCAGTTGTAAGGGGTGGAGGAGAGCACCTTGGCACTGAGGTCAAAGCTAGGTTCATCGCTTGCAGATCCATGTACAAATCTGTTGTGCCTATACCAATCTTCTTAAAACAGAGCCTATTCATTAAATGCTCATAACCAAAAATGCTGAAATACAAAATGACAGTGTTTAGACAACAAAGAAAAGCTATATATATATATATTTTTTTTTTTTTTTTAATTTCACAAATTCTTTTTTATGTACTGTCTTTCCTGGGTAAATTGTATTATTTTTTTCCTTCTTTCCCCTTGGGAAGAAACAAAATTTATTTCTGTAGTGTAAATCTTTGATTATGGATGTTTTAAAATAACTGTCATTGTAAAAGAAAAGCTAAAACCATACCTTGATTTGGTTTTAACTCTCTCTGTGGAATCTGTTTCTAAATATGTAAGGAGAGTTTATGATCTCTTCTTATATCGAACAGATTATGTAAATGTATTGAAAGCAAGTTGAAAGCAAAAATCACAGATGTCGATTTGATGGAAAGTTTGTAACCAGAAAAGTCTACAGCTCCCAAATCCCCATGTGTTAATTATAAGACAGCATCTGGTATACAAATTTATGCCTAGCTAAGAAATGTTCAGACTAAAATAGAGTATGCCTAAGTGGGCTTAGTGTCTAAAACCTACCGCTATCGGATGGAAACTTTAAATCATGTGACTATTCAGTTATCTGTGATCTACACTGTCTGCAGCTAGAAAAGTGATGTAAGCTGAAAGGAGAGTTGGATAAAGACAGTTGAAAAAGGCTAATTGAGCTAAGAATGTGTGCCTGGAGGAAGATCCATTCTCCTTTATAGACAGCACTGAAATGCAGGCAGGATAGAAGAATTCAGAAATCCATTGCCTTGATAGTGTGTCATATCCATGACTTTTGATCCTAACATAGTACATAAGTTTTTCACTGTTTTTGTATAAAAAGGATCAACAGCGGACCCAGTAGTTTCTGTCGAATGCCATGTGGTTACGGAAGACTACAGGGAGTGAAAAAAAAAAAAAAAATAATAATAATAAAAAAATCTGTAACATTTTTTGAACAATGTTGTAGTATTTAAAAATGGAGCAATTCAAACAGAGTCAAGTAAATTCACTATCAAAATTTAAGGATAGATACTATGCATAAAAAGAAACAAACCACCATATCTTGTTTAAATCTTAGAAATTTGTACTTTTCAAACTGAAATGTCATCAGTTCAAATTGTGTCCAGTTCGAAGTTGTGTCTGGATTCACAACGAGGATTCCCACGATATTAATGAACTCCCATCTTTTACTCATCAGAGAAGCTAGATGGCAGATGATAGCAACTAGGGAGTATTAAATCAAAATTTCTTGCTAGTTAACAATCAAGGAGAAGTAACAACCCACAATTTTGGCTTCGAAAGCCTCTACAGTCTGTAAAATATCTGAAAAATATAATGTTGGCCCCTAAAATTTCCCATTTTGGCTACTGTCCTTGAGTCAGTCTTGAACTGAAAATTCAATTTCTCAGTGGAAGCATGCAAATCTTTAACCTTAAAATCATATAAGGCAACAGTTGAAACAACGGTGCAGAACAAAATCTGAGGACAAAATTAATTTGTATTTTGTTAAACCAAAAAAGTTCATTAAATTATTACAGTTTTCTGATCACAGACATTGTAGCACATAGCTATCAGTCTTTCTGAGTAGTATTTGGTAGTCTGTCTGATGCAGCTTGGAAAATTGCAGCAATTCAGTTAAAGGGAAGGAGTCCAATTTCAAACCTAAAGCACTGCCTTGGAATCAAACCTCTGCTGTCTGCATTGTTGTGCTTTCTCTGATTTGAAGCACAGCTAGTTTACAGAGGATTATGGAAGAACTGCCAGTTCTGTCTCAAGCTAGAAGTATTGCTCATTCCTGAGGGACTGAGCACAGATATGCAAGGGAGAGTGGAGAGCAGTACATGCTCTAGCAATAAAACTAAACCTAAATATTGCAGATACCATACTTCAAACACTGGAGGAAGAGGATTATAGTGTTGCAGGGGATGAAGAACTGCTGCTGTGCTGATTCAAAATCACAGTCACTGAACTAATACTGTGAGAGACCCTTGTCCAAGGGACTGATGCAAGACACTATAAAAGTTATATGTCAGTTTTAGAAATTACTTAAGCGTATGTAGAAAATACCGTGTGAATGTTTTCTGAACAAAATATTTTCTTCAGAAAATTACCATGCAAAAGATTCACTATTGCACCTACGTCAAAAATTTGATGGAAACTTGAATGAAAAAATTGTGGCTTTTCAGATGCAGCTCTCTTTAAGGAAAAGGATTTGGGGGTGTTGGTTGATGAAAGACTCAACATGGGCAAGTAATGAGTGCTTGCGGCCCAGAAGGCCAACAACATCCCAGGCTAAAGCAAAAGACGCAACTGAGGGAGGTGAATCTACCAATTTACACTTCTCTTGTGAGACTCCACCTGGAGTACTGCCTCCTGTTCTGGGTCCCCTAACACAAAAAGATCTTCAAGCTGTTGAAGCAGGTCCAGAGGAGGGCCACAGAGATGATCATAGGGCAGGAACACCTCCCCTACGGGGACAGGCTGAGAAAGTTGGGGCTCTTCAGCCTGAACAAAAGGCTCCAGGAGTACCTCAAGGTGGCCTACGGGAAAGCTGAGGAGGGACATTTTAAAAGGACATGTAGTGACTGGATGAGGGGAAATGATTTTAAATTGAAAAAGGGTAGATTTAGGCTAGATATAAGGAGGGAATTCTTCATTATGAGGGTGGTGAGACACTGGAATAGGTTGTCCAGTGAGGTTGTGGAGACCACCTCCCTGGAATCATTCAAGGCCAGGCTGGATGGGGCTTTGGGCAACCTGGCCTAGTGGGAGGTGTCCCTGCCTACAGCAGGGGAGCTGAAACTAGGTGATCTTGAAGTTCCCTTCCAACAGAAACCATTCTACGAGTCTATTATTCTATGAAGACTAGTGTAGGCTGTACATCTATTATGATAATATGTCTACTGAATACAAAAGCAGAAAAATATCTAAGATCTCATTTAGAAAAACAGAGGAATAGTTTGTCTTGAATATTAACATTTTACACCAAAAGTAATGACAGGTTATCATTACATGTATCTCAGAACATTCTGAAATTATCACAGTTTTCATAGGCTTTTTTTTTTTTTTTTTTTTTTTTTTTTTTCTCCTTAGAGACAGAATTTTATATATTATTTAATTTCTCTTTGGAATTTTTAGATTGTGGCACATCCAAATATAAAAGCAGATGAATATAACACCAGTTCTTTGCTTAAATATTTGTCTTTACTTACAGATATTGAGGCATTAGCAAGTAACTACAGAGGACATTTCTAGTGGCTGTGCTTATGATTTTCTGAAAATAAATTGTAGGCAAGATATTTAGCTGAGAATTAAATTTTTAAAATCAGAAGTGCAGCTTATTTCCACTGAACAGATAGTTTGTTTATTTTATTATTATTATTATTATTATTTCCCTCTGTGGTGATTTTTCAGGTTTTATGAAAATGCTATGCTGTTCAACACACATTGTGTTGTCCCCTTTACAGAAAACAAGCTTTCCATCTTGTTTTATCTTACAGTTTTGAGAGACCAAACTGCAAAATGAAGAAGAATACAAAGGAAGTCTAAAGGAGAGACTGTTAGATTTGAGTTTATTGTTCATTTAAGAAAGAGAAACATTAACAGACTTACATAGTGGGTGTTTATAAGCAGATTCTTACTGACTGACATAATGATTTCTGATGGTTAATTTTAACTGGGAAGATTGATTCTTAGATTCGGCTTTGCACAGACAGAGTTGTTGTTTATTGCTTAGACATTACTAAATAGGTCTTTGTTATCTACAGGGTTATCTATAACCCAGTAGCATGCTTCTTTGCCAGAGTGACATGTTTTCTCATAAATCTCTGTCATAGTTCTGAGACTAGGATAGTTCTTAGATGTACAGCAGCTATCATAGCAGTACATAGCTGTACTGTTCAGACAATTCAGCTGCACCTTCAAGTTCAGCTAGATATTGGTTAGAGCTCACACTAAAGCTGATTCTATTTGGTTACTCATGTCAAATATGTTTGGTTGGGTTTTTGTTTGTTTGTTTGTTTTTAGTTTTTTGGGGTTGTTTGTTTGTTTTCTAAAGTGAGTTATTTTGTCAATAGTTATTAATTTGTAATGGTGCAAGTGTTATAATGTGTAGGTGAGAACAATCATGTCTATCTTTAGACAACAGTATTAGGACTGAAAAATTAGGCAGACATTCAGAAAATAAAAAAAAAATGAGTTTGAAATATTTTAATTTGATCTTCTTTCTTTGGTACACTATGTCATCATTTAATTGTCTAATTATATATTTTTTCCCCATGAGATCCTGTCTCAGTGGATTCATGGAACTGACAGTGCTTACTTAATGAGCAGTTGTTTGATATATTTCTCTTTTGTTAGTTGTAGAATGCAACCCCTATTATAATTTCTGTGTGTTTGCTGTTCTGAAGACAATTTTATTTATTTATTTATTTATTTTTCTCAATAGGCAAACGATGCTGTGGCTTGTATTCTTCACAAATAGAACCTGGGAATTATTTTATTGAGATTGTTTTTCTTTCATCAGAAAATGACAATTTATTGAATCCAAAAATATCCAGAACATGATAGAGTTGATGAAAGATTTTCCTGAGAAAGAATGAGCACTGATAGAAAGGTACAGCCCCACATATAGAAGAGATGGAGTGAACAAACTAGTTATTTGCACTGTGTTCTGCATATATTCATTGAGATAATATGAATACATAGCACATTTGTGCACACTTGAGAAAATCACTACATATCAGAAACACTAAACAAAAGAGAACATGCAAAATATAATTATGTCACAAACTAAATAGAGACACGCTGATGACCTGAATTAACTGATTACTTCTCTTTTGGGAAAGTCTGTTGTAATTAAATAGCAAGGTTTTTTTTTGTTGTTTTTTTTTTTGTTTGTTTGTTTTATTTTTTCCTTTGAAAATGATTTTTTTTTTTTTTTTTTTTTTTTTTGGTGCCACTACATTTTTTACACCGAGGGTTCTGTGCTTCATTTTTGAAGATTGAATTATGATAATATCCTTTCCTTTCACTGTTGTGAATACTTGGTGCTTTTTACAGAAGCTACTTCAAATGCACTTTGAACTGTGCATATTCCTTGATTTTGTACTTCTTTCCTTGCAGTTGCCACTTGCCCCTCAGCTATGACAAATACATGAATCACACATGAATTAAAATTCTGCACATTTGTGATGGCCTGAAGACTGCTGCAGATAATATTCTTCTGACTTCACTAACAAATCCTAAAATAGGTGATTACATATTAAAATAAATATAAATTATATAATATACAATATCATATAATTATGAATATACAAATCATGGTTATTCTAATACAATTAATAAAATAATATTTAATAAACTAAAATGAACTCAATATATTCGAATTACTATGATTCATATGTTAATAAATACATACAATATAATATATAATGTTATAGGTGTATAATATTGCAGGTATAAATTATTCAATATATTTTATATATTTATATATAAAATAATTACATATTATGTATTACACATACATAATTACAGACATAATTATACATATTATATTACAGGTGGAAATCATTTAATGTATTTCTTTATTATATATATTTACAATAATCACATGTAATATGTATAATACACATTACATAAATTGTATATGTTATATGTATATATTGTGGTTGCTGTTTTAAGCTTCTCTTTGTGTTCTCTGAATTAAAAAATATAGGAAAAGGGCAGCATTAACACTCCACATCCAGCCAACCAAATAAAACTCTTGAAATTGCAGCCCTTCTCTTCACACCCTTACATTTTGTCCCTTCATTTTATTTTTATTTTTATTTTTAGAAATTCCTAGTGTTATTCTTTTTTTTCTTTTTTTTTTTTTTTTTTTTTTTTTTTTCATTTATACTGCATTATTTTCACTTTGCGTCCTATTCCCACTGAGGCCTGAGGTATTTTGGTGTGATCGTCTGACTTCAGGGAAATCAGTGAAGATGGCGCCCAATATTGATATGTGGAAAAGACCACAAGGAAAATCCATGTTCTTACCAGTACTTATAAAGAATATCTTTTCTCTATTTGTAGCTCTGTTTCTGGACCTAACTGGTCATATTATCAGAAGTTTATAACAGATATCCTAATGTTCAATGTTAAATTTGACTTTTAATCTGCAGAATATCTTTCCTTATTGGTTTTAGTTTCTAAATTGCGATCTACTTGTTACCTGAACAGAAACCATTTCACTTCATTATAGATTTTTCTTGTGATTCTCTACACCTTTTTTGAGGCTACTTGCACTACCTTTGAGAAGGGTATGATGGAAATTGAATGTGTCTATATCGCAACTACATACATCGAATATTTTGTTCGCAAATATTCCAAATATTGTCCACAAATAATTCTCACCATTTGATTTATGTTCTTGATCGCCTCTGAGCAGTGAGCCAAGTAGTTACAGAGTTCTAACAATGCCTCAGGGTAGGTGGTAGCAGGTAGCTCATTGTGCAAATATCCATGTGTATTTATGAATATGGAATGTAATGTTTTGGATTTTATCATACAGTAACCTGAGCTTCCTCTGCAAGCCCTATCTTATCTTCAGTGTTCTGTATACTTGAACACATCTATCACTTCTTCACTGAACAATCCAATTCCTTTTTGTGAATAATTTGTGAGAATATTAAACAGAAAAAAACACCAACAAAATCAGTATCACTAAAAAATTACAGTGTATTCCTGTATTATATCTCCTGTTCCTTAATGAGCTGGTTATTTGTATGAGAGCCTTCCACCTTGTTCTGGGACATTTCACTTCCTCCAAGGCTTCCTAGGTACAGACCTATTTGAATTACTCTCAGAAACCTCAATATGTTATACTGTCAAGGTGTATCTCTTGCCTGTAAGTTTATGGACTCTTTAAGAGCAGTCTGTTAAATTTATGACGCATCTGTTTCCTTTACAAAAGCTACCTTGTTTTCTCCTCATTTTGTCATCCACAACTTCCTGAGTGTTCGAAACTGACACTTTCTGTAAAACTGGCCTTCTTTTCTTTTCCCCCCCCCCTGTCGACAATACATTTATAGCTGTCATTTATGTCATCAAAACATTGTTTTCTAGAGGAATATCTGGAATAGTATTTCATTATAGTAACAGCATTCCACGAATGTTTATTTTATGATTTTTGATAAATAAGGTTCCTGATAACAATTAAAAATTAATCCTCTCTGCACTCTTTGGGAAATAAGAAGCATCAGTCTACAAAATCTGTAATATTAACCTGTATGTGAGAGAAAACATACTTCCTTTGTTATTTTGAACATGATTATGCTTGTAGAGTGATATATATATTTTTTTTCATCACAGACTTTCGCAATATGATAATGATTACATTAAAGTAATGCCTGATATGATTTAGGTAAAGCCACAGTTGTTTGCATTTTACTATTTTATTTTATTTTTAAAATAATTAGTTTATTTATTTCGGTCAGCTTGAATCTGAAGTCTCTTCCTTTATTCTGCATGAGAGTCACTCTTCAATTTTACATTCTATTTCTCATTACGGAGCCTTATTATCAACACACTTCACAGCTCAAGTGTGGAATAAGTCATTAAACAAGCTGTCTAATCAGAAAGGTGTAAAAAATGTAATTAAAATAATAGAAGACTGGATAATTATTCAAAATTACATTAAAGAACATGCATTACAAGTACTTACAATCTATTATTCAATATAAGATATTTTACACTCCTTTATGTTATTTGATTCACAAATATAAGAAAATGCTCATAGAAATAACAGCAACACTAAGCGTTTTTATAAGTTACATTCAGATGGAAGCTGCAGCTACAAAAAATATATACTAATACTATAGTGTGGATAACTGTTGTTTTCCTAACTTTAGGTGAGGAGTTCCTGTGTCTCCTGCTAATACTTTTTAAACTTCTCAAAGTAAAACAGTATAGCTCAGATACCTCATAATGGGATACAGGAATTTTTGTTCACTGATGGAGAATCTAAATCCATTTTAAATTCAGAATAGCTCTTTTTTTTTTTTTTTTTTTTCTTAAGATTGTACCCTTCAACCACTCTGTTGAAGTCTTCACCAGCAAGATATAACTGCGTAAATTATTTAGAAGTTTGGTATTAAAAATAAAATAATATACTTGGATGTAATTACTGTTGTTCTCTTTGAGAATAAAATAATGAGATTTTATCCTATTCAGAACTTCATGAAACTGCAGACGAACAACATTAATGTATCATAACTCAGAATTTTTTACTGCAAATACCACTGTGATTTTTCTTTTTGCATTTTTGATCAATCCATCAGCTAAGATCTTTATATTTACATTATTTACATTTGTTATAGTGTCTCTCACCTCTACATGCAATCTGAAGGGATCCATAAAAAATAAAAAATAAAAAGTCAGTAAATTGACTTGCGGGAAAGCATGGTGGAATCCTTATTAATATAGTTCTATTTTGTGGAATAGTCCTTGGTTACGCTTTATGGGATGCTAAAGTGACCTGCTTTAACTCTATACTAATAGAAAATTGCCTTCTTTTAAGGATTTCTATCTAGTATAAGATTGGATCCTATGATTTTTTTACCCTTAGTGAAATTGAGCAAATGAAATAAACAATCTCAGAGTGATAACAGAGATAGACCATTAATGATTACTGAAATAAAGATCCATAGTAGTACTTTATACTCGAAGATTAATAGTAATGAAAAATAATTAAAATATATAACATTTCACTTAAGCTTTTGAACTATATTTTTAATAGAACATTTAGTGCACATTTCTGAACAATAGTGATATGTATGAGGGCTACTCAGAAACTAATGCCTCCCATTTTATTATGTTGTCCCACAAAATTAGAAGGGGATGTTGATGGTATGGCAGTAGATACTGAACTTTTCCACAAATATGCCATTAAATTTTGTTGCCATGCAACAGATGGCAGCAGAGAGGCGCTCTGACAAAATGCTGTGTCACATGTAAACATCTATGAAGAAAATATGTAAATGAATTCCTCCATGAGGAAAAAAATTGCACCCCTTGATATTCCTTGATTCTGACTGAACATTTATGGAGACTAAACAGTGCATGTGAGCACAGTGAGTTGCACATTTCAGCAGTGGCATCAGCCACAGTGGGTCCTCTCCACTAGCATAGATTTTTACAAGTGAGACATGGAGGCATATAGCTAATGGGGGTGACTGTTGAAATGGTCCTATGCTGAAAAATAGTATTTGGTAGCTGAGAATGTGTTCTATGACAGAGTGTTATTGTGTCCATTATGTATGTTATCATTTCCATGGAAATAAACTGGAGGCATTATTTTTGGAACAACCTACATACTATTTCCCAGCACATTCACAGAAACAAGACTCCAAATAGTCACTGTCACAAACTTAGAAATACTGTTCCAATGTTATGATTTAATCCAAAAAGTTCTCAGTTTTCCTACAGAATGTCACCTTCATTTTATCTGAAAAATAATAACTATTAACTATAGTAACTGATTATAATAAGTAAATGTTTGTTCTTTCTTTGACTGCCCACTAAAAGACACAGATACGCTTTATTATTTTTATTCCAAAAGTTTGCTTTTTTCAACAGAAAACTTCTTAGAAATTACTTTTCAGAAATGTTTTTTTTGTTTTGGTTTGGTTTGGTTTGGTTGTTATTGCAATAATTGTCTCTTTCTTGGCATAAATAAATAAATAAATAAATACATGTTTTGTTGTTGGTGTTGTTGATCTTTTGGGGTGTATGTTTGTTTTGTTAACTGCTTTCTTTTAAAAGAGATCAGAGAATAAACTGCATGTATTATAAATAAAGTATGCTCCAGTTAATCAAAACCTGTTTCCAAATAATGTTCTTCTTAATCAAAACTTGTTTCCATACAATAATTGATAAAGCATGAACATAAGTCCACACCAGTACAAAAGCTGTGCATTTAATTGCATTGAATAGCTGTGGTATCCAACAATAACCGCAAATAGTACTAATTAATATGCTTCACATGTGATCTCAAATATAATTCATAAGTGTCATGGCTAGAGCAAGAACAGATTAGAATCATTAACTACATCATGTATCTTATAAAAACAAGATTGCAGTTATGGGAGAGAGTAACTCTTTCTTTAATTTCATACTTCTAATTGACTGCTTCTGTAGTTAATTAAACATTTAGTGCAGGTTTTGGTTACAGTCTTAATGGAAATTATTTTAAGCAGCTACTAAATTGAAAATATTTCATGTGAACATTTTTGTCATAGAAGCAGCTCATTCCTGTTAATAGGCTGTGTTGGAGCTGAACTTACTTTTAATATTTAAGAAGCAAATTAGTATTAGATGTCGCACAATAATTTGCCAAAATTTCTATTCTCTTGAGCACCCATATGACATGATCAATTTAGGTCTTCATCTGTCAACTTCCACTTACTCCACTATTTTAGTACAGAACTTATAAGGAGTGTTGTTGTTGTTGTTTGGGTTTGTTTGTTTGTTTGTTTTTCCCAAAATATAAAAGATGCTCCCCATATTATCCTGGTTACAGACTGTCCCTTTGAAAGAACATTAAGAAGGTAAGGATCTCTTGAAGCTAAACCAAGTGCTTCTTTCTCATTTTTGCCTTGAGAATACACACACTATATATGTCTTACATATGCTATATATGATGTGACATAAATTATTATAGATATCTTTTAAATTTACTGTAGTGATATTGCAATTACAAAAGTGGCTGAATTATCATGTTGTCAGTATGTTCCCAGAGAACTGGAAAAGTTTCTAAGATTAGTTTGATGTACCTATTTTGTTTCAAGAGAGATAATATGAATTCATGCTTTTTTTTTTCAGAAGTCAAGATATTTGTGTACTAGTTTCTTAGGGAGAAACTTAAGCTTCTTAAAAGGCACTGGATGATGAAATAGAAGTGTATTAAAAAAAAAAAAAAAAAAAAAAAGTATTTGTTTGGCCTGATACGTGGCAACAGTAAGTTTAGTTATTGAAGTTTAAAGGTAATAGTTTATTTCCTTTCGAAGGACCTATTACAACAATTTAGATCATCTAAAGAATTATAACATACTAGAACCTTCTGTAACCATGAATGTATTTAATTCATAGTCTACTTGCAAAAATACTGGTTTAGTCCAACAGAAGGAAGAATGCTCTAACATTGATTTTGACAGGTGACAGGATGTGGGGAAATGGCCTCAATTTGTGCCACAGTAAGTTTAGGTTGGATATCAGGAATAATTTCTTTACTGAAAGGATTGTTAAGCACTAGAAAAGGCTACCTAGGGAGGTGGCTGAGTCACCATCCCTGGACATGTGTAAAAACTGTTTGGATGCAGTGCTCAGGGACATGATTTAGCGGAGGGTTGTTTGAGTTAGGATAGTATGGTTAGGTTGTGGTTGGACTTAATGATCTCAAAAATTTTTTCCAACCTGAGCAATTCTTTGATTCTATGATTCTATGATTTAAATACATTTTTGGAACTGTACACTTTCTTGCCTAGTGTTTTATGATCTTCTAAGTGGGAAGTAAACTGAGAATGTCAAGACTTTCCTGTGCGGTATGAGTTCCCAAAAAGCTTCTCTTTTTATTAGAGCATTGTTCTAAGCAAACACAACTTTTTAAACTGGATGATATTCTATTATCTAAACAAGGGATTTAAAAATTCGAGCTCTCCTTTGAAGTCAGAAATAAATAAGTAAATAGATAAATAAATAAATAATATTTAGGAGTATTACAGTCCTTGTTACATTTCTTAAATAGAACCTTGAAACCTCTACTTTATATTTTATTTTATTTTATTTTAAACTTGTACATATTAAAGTGTCAAAAATCATCAGAAATAAATTGGCTTTTCCAGAAAAATATCTCTAAGTTTCTAGGGTAGTTGTAGAATATTACTAAAAGCAATTTTTGTAAATGGCCTGTCATCCAAGTTTGAGACATCCACTGCATCTCTAAAGTATCAGACAGCTATTACTGTAGACAGCTTTAGAAATTTATAGGCTTGTGAAAGAAGAATACAGTAGCTGCAGACCTTAGACAAATAGTATTACAGGTTTGTATATATTCTGCCCTTTACTTTTTATGAGCTCATTTGACTTGTGAAGAAATAGTCTTGTGATTGCTTGGAATTAGTTATACTTGTCTAAGAAAAGTGTTTCCTCTATCACTGATGGTGTCTCTGTATGCTTGCCCTCTAGCATCATCAATGATCTATGTAAACCTTTGTGTCTTCAAAAGTTGTTTTCATCCACTGTGAATAAAAAATCCTACTAAACTGATCAAATTTTCCTGGGAATACGTATTCATTGATGATATTATTTTAAACAGATTATTTTTTTCAAAAAAAGATAATATTCCCACCAGGAAAAGTGACATTACAGGTAGATTAACTAGATTTTGAATCTGAAAGAACTGCTGTGTTCTAGTACTGTACATCACTGACACAAAGTTAAAATATTGTGAGATTTAGATTAACTAAAGCTTGAAATATGTCTCCAAGTAAAAAGTAGTTCAAACCTGGGGACCACAAAACCAAATGGGACCCTGGAAGAGCCATTAGGCCATACATGAGCAAAGTGTAATTGATTGTTCTATTATTACTGTGCTTTGTAAGTTGTGGCGGTAGTCATCTATAACTAGAGAAACCTACTTATCCTATCTATTCCATTCACAAAGCAAAAAGTGAGAAGAAACCTGAGAAATGCTTTTCACTTTACCTAATTTCTAAGAGTGAAAGGAACCATAAGGATTATTCTCTTTTAGTACTCCAAGAGAATAATACACAGATAAGCTGTTTTCCCATTCTGGGATCTCTCACAGTTGGTTTTGTTTGTTTGTTTGTTTGTTTAAAAAAACAAAACAAACAAACAATAAAAAAAAAAAAAAAACAACTTGATTGAATTGTAACTTTGCCACTGTTTTCTCTCACCCATGTGGAAAAAGGTAAGAAATAGACTGTGATATATCTTTTTCTTCCCTTAGAAACAAGCCACTCTTCTCTTTTTCATTTGATGATGGTAGAATTTGAACATAATCTAGAAATAAACAGTTTGTAGCCTAGAGAGGTCTAAAAGAAAAAAATAATAATAATTAAAAAATCATGTAGTGCTTATTCATATAAGAAGGGAAGGAATATCTGTTTCAAAGATCTTGAAGTCATGCAGTTTTCTCTTCAAGATAGCAATAACTGGAGCTCAGAGGGTTCATGGGGCCAACAGAGAAGTATGTTGTACAAAAAGCCTGTCTATTCTGAACAATAAACTGCTGTAAACATTGCAACCTTGACTGATTAATATTTCCTTTCTATAATGGCATTGTTGTGGGAGGAATGTTTGTGCATTTTTTATAACCTGTATATAAGAACTCTAAGAATGTTCAATTTATTTGTTAATGTTAGGGTGATATTTAGTGGAGTTGAGGGAGGGTTTTCATATTTCTTTACATTTTCATTATGTTTTAATATAGCTATTCTGAGCAGCATGTTAAAAAAGTACTAGCGAGAATTAGAATGTTTTAATCAACTATTCTTATTTTGAGTTTATGAGTCTACAAACCTACAACAAAATTACTGTCTATTATTATTTTATGACAGAAGAAAGATGAGGGGATCCAATTCAGTAACTGTCAGTACCCAAAGAAATAACAACCTAAATATTCCAGCTAGACAAAGAGTTAGCATCTACAGGCAGAATTTATTTACAGTTAGGTCTAATTTTCCTATCAAGATAAAAGCTGATATGAAGAGGAATTGAGCTCCTGATCCACGCATCCTAATTTAGTTCTTTGGGCACAAGAACATCCGTCAATATAACCTAATTTTCAATTCAGGAAAACTAATGTTTGCCCTGCTTTGCTGTGACTTGTGTTCTCAAAGCAAACTAAAGGACATGAAATGGGTAGTTCCTATATTGTACTTTGGTTCTTATAGGTACTTTCATATCTTATTATATTAAGAGCAATATTACAGTCTCCATGATGTGTAATTTTACATGTATGAGTACCTCTATAGCAGGAAGATTATATGAAGGATTGAAAAAGTGTTATTGTTTAGGGAATGTAAACTATGGAGATAAGATAGCAAATAATTTATAGATATATAAATCAGGTTTTCATTCCTGTAGCTGTACAGTAGCTGTGCTTCTGCTTTTAACATACTGGTCTCACAGCAAAATGATAGACTTCTATAGGGATCAGTTCTCTAGCAACTGACATAACATGTTTTCATGAGATAATGTTGTAGTATGCATAGGTTTGTATACTGTACTTAACAGTAAAAAAAAACAAAAACAAAAAAAAAAAAAAACAAACAGTGCAGTAGTAGACAGTTGTTTTCTTTTGGTAACATGCATACAGGCATGAGGGAGTGTAGAAAATCATTTTGGTTGTAATGTTTTAAGATAGATTGAAATCTTCTAAAAAATGACCTTCCACTTTTATGCTTTCATTCCTAGGAGAAAATTGCTAACCATCGCCAGAGTGGTTCAGACACATCATAGCTAAACATGCTTAGCATATTTACTTAGAAATGTCAGCTTATTTATTTATTTATCTATCTACCTATTTATTTGTTTATTTTAATTTTTATTATTTTTATTGACTACTATATTTAGTTTGCTCTTAAAAACCCTTCAAGGTAGGCTTCTCGTTTATCTGTTTTGTTGAATGCTCCACATGATAACAAGACTCTGGTTTTAAATGTAGTAAAACTGAGATAATGACATACGTAATTTGAAAACTGTATATGTCAAAAGTATTTTTACTGCAGAGTAAAAGGTTCATGGAATCAAAGAATATCCTGAATTAGGAGGGACCAATAAATGAAATAAAATCCAACTTCTGGCTCTGCAAAGGACTACCCAAAATTCAGACTTTATGTCCTTGAGCTCTGGCAGGCTTGGCATGACCACTTCTTTGTGGAGACTGTCCCAGTGCCTGACTACCCTCCAGCTGAAGAAACTTTTCTGAACACCCAACCTGAACCTTCCCTGGTGCAGCTCTATTCCATTCCCTTGGTTCCTAATGCTGGTCCCCAGAGAGATTAGCACTTACCCCTCTGTTACACTTGTGAGGAAGCTTTAGGCTATCATCAGCTGTTACCTCACTCCCCTCAAGGCTGGATAAACCAAACAACTTTGGATGGTCCTCTGATCCCTAGACCCCTCACCATTATCACCACCCTCTTTTGTATGCTAGTTGTTTTGTGTCCTTACGTTGTGGTGCCTGCACACTGTGCTTAAGGTGAGACCACACTAGGACAGAAAAAAAGCAGGGCAATCTCATCCTTTACTTGCTTGGAAATGTTGTACCTGATGCATCCAGGGTATAATTAGCGCTTTTGGCAGCCAGGGCACACTGTTGGTGCGTGCTCAACTTGCCATCAGCTAAAACTTCCAGATTCCTTTCTCTGGGGCTGCTCAGCAGCCTCTCATTCCCCAGTCTGTACAAACATTCAAGGTCACCCCATCCCCAGTTGAGAATCCAGCTGTTGCTCTTTTTTAACTTCATTGTGATTGGTGATTCTCCAGCCCTCTAGTCTGTCAAGATCTCTCTGCAGTACCCCCCTACTAGAAAGGGAGTCATCAGCTCCTCCCAATTTAGAGTAATCTGCAAACTTACACACTGTGCCGTCATGTCCTGTATCCAAGTCATTTACGAAAATATTACAGAGAACTGTTTCTAAAATGGAGCACTGTGAGCCCCACTAATGACTGACTGTGAGTGTGGTGTAGCCCCTTTAATCCTTTCAGCCCTACTCATTAGCCAAGTATTCACTTATTTCATCGTATTTTCATCCAGTTATATGTTGGACATACTATCCAGTAGGATATTGTGAGAAAAAGACTTCTCTGAAATTCAAAAAGATTTTATCATTTGGGTTCTCTTGATCAACTAGGTGAACAATCTTGTCATAAAATGAAACTAAACTCATTAAGCAGAACTTTCCCCTTATGAACCTGTGTTCGTTGTGAGCAAGGACTGCATTGTCTTTCAGAAGCTTTTCAATAACTGCTAGAATATTCTTCATAATTTTTCAAGGCCCAGAAGTGAAACTGAGAGACCTGTAATTACAGGGGTCTTCTTTATTGATCTTCTTGAAAACTGGGACAGCATTTGCCAGCATCTAGTCAACAAGGACCTCTCCAGATTGCCCAAACCACTGAAAAAAAACAAAACCTAACAAATGAATCAAGTGTTGCAGTGACATTAGCAAGTTCTTTGAGTAAACTGAGGTGAACTTTAACAGACTTTTATGCATCCAGCTGGAGCAGCAAATCTCATACAAGTCCAGGGATGGTTAGGAGTTTACTGTTACTACAGTCACAGACCTCCAATTCATGGCTCTAGGAGCCCCAGAGCTGATAATCAGTATTAAAGATAGAACCAAAAAACAACCAACCAACCAACCAACCAACTAACCAACCAACCAAACAACAACAACAGAAAAAAAAAAACATTAAATGCCTCTATTTTTTCTGCTTCCCTACTTGGGAGGTGATCACTTCATCAAGTAATGGGACAGTGTTACCTTTTGTGCTCCTTTTTCTTTTAAACATATTTTAAAAAGCCCTGCTGGTTGTCCACCACTGTACTGTCCAGCTTCACAGGCTGTGTCCACATGATTTTTCTCCATACAGTGATAAACAGCATTTCTACAGTCCTCCTGTTTTGCCTGACCTTGCTTCTAGTTGCCAAAAACTTTCTTTTTCTGCTTCAGTTCTATAATAAGATCCCTACTCAGCCAAGCTAACCTTCTGCCTTGCCTTCATGACTTCCAACATTTTGGAATTGCCTGCTCCTGTACAATTTAGAGGTGGTACTTAAAAAGTGACCAGCACTGATATACTCAAATACTGTCAAAAGCAGTTTCCCAGGAGACATTGCTAACTGGTTCTGTAAGCAGCCTGAAGAATTCTGCTGTTCCCATGTTCAGGGTTGAGGTTTTGGTGGCACTTTTCTTCATGTTAACAAAGATTCCAAACTTCACTACTTTACAATTACTCTGGCCAAGATGGAAACAAAACACTACTTTAGTATAGACCCTTTCTATTTATGAGCCACAAATATAAAGGGCTGGCTTCCCTAGTCGGCTCCCTCCTGTGTAAAGAAGTTCCCATCTCAGTGTTTTAGGAGTCTCCTGGACCTCTCTTTATCAGCTCTCTGGTACTCTCAGATAATGTCTGGCAAGTTGAAGTCTTCCATAAGGAGAGGAGTCAAGAGGTATAACTTTGTTACTTAAAGAATGATTGATTAATTGATATTGTCATCTGAGCTGGGTGGTCTATAGTAAATTCCCACAACATTTCAAATGTTCATCATTCTACCCAGTACCATGTGGAGCACACTGAAGACTCACTGGCATGCAGTCCATCAAATTTTGGAGTGACAGTTTATCACTGGCAAGCCTGGCTTTATCTTTTTCCCCTGTGACTCTTGTTTAAAAATCTATCATCTCTGCTAACTCCTTCATAAAAATCTCTGAGAAAGGTGCATCCCAACAGGTGCAAGCAGGCCTGGTATTGTGTAGATTATCCTATGATCAAAAAGCCCAAAACTCTGCCAATGACACCCATGTTAGATTCTTCCTATTCCTTTCAGTATTGTTTTGTGTTGCTGGAAGTGAAGTGGAAAACACTACCTGATCCTTTAACAATTGCTCCAAGGCAAAGGCCTTGGAATCCATTGCTCTTGGACTTTTTTTTTTTGCTACTTTATCACTGCCAACATGAATACATAATAATAGATAATAATCAGTGGACAAGTTTTCTAGTAATAACTGTCACCCAGACCCAGGGGGCAGCAGACTTCTCTGTATGTTGGATCTGGTTGGCATATTGGGCCCTCTCTTCTCCTCAGAAGAGTCATTAAGGACACCAATGTTTTTCTTGATGGAGGTGGTTTGGATACAGAGGATTGGCCAACTAGCCCTAGGTGGACCCCTCCAACCTGAATGGCCTTTACCTATATAATTGTTTGCCTGTTCATCAAATTTCACTGCCTCATACTTGCTGCATGAGGGCATATGGGAGGGTGAGGTAGGCAGGGAGGGGTTTTGCCGACTGTCCCAAACACAAATCTGTTTCCATTCCCCTCTGTCTCATTAGTTTCCTGCTTTCTGTTTTGTAATGAGAAGATGGTTGATATTACTTGTTTTTTGCACTGTGGATGGCTGACACATCTGTCTCAAACACAGTAGAATTGCATCCCGGAAGTCAATACCCTTCTCCATCTCTGACTTTCTAATATTCCTCAGTTTGCCCACTTCTTTCCAAAGCTGTATAAGGAGTACTTCTACCCGAAGACACTTCTCAAAGGTGTGCTCACTTCTGCCATCAGACAGTAATGGAAAGCTCAGGCACGTCTTGCAGCCTGAGACCTGGGTGGCCATGTGTTCCCATGGGAGTTCTGCTGGGCAGCTGTGTCAGTTACTGTGGCAGGGGACAGAGAGAACATCATAGTTTTCTGCTGGGTGGATACCATAAACAGAGCTCCTTGTGAATGGGTCACAACTGCTGCTGGATTTGATGAGTTCATGTATAGTTGTTGTTGGTCTGTACTATATGTAGGGTTTCTTGTCCACTTAGAATTACAACCTATGAAAAGCTCTCTGGTTTTAGTTTATCAGAGGATATAGAAGTACTTAACAGAATGCTGCTGTCTTCACCAAAATTATGGCAACTTTGATAACTGGGGAAAACTTTACATAGTATTTACACAAATTTATCTGTGTTTATTCTTTTTTCTTGAGTAGACAAATTTGTGTGGTAAGCACAGTAAGTGTAAAAAGTTGGGAAAAAAAAAAAAAAAGCGCAATCACCTTGTTGGGCAAAACTTTATAACAAGAGCAATGTTTTTTATTGTACTCTTTAATAGCAGAAAAACAGATTTAATTTGCAATGCCTTTGAACACTTAAACAGAATAGATTTAAAGAAAATGTGAGAGTCATCAAACATATTTTGTATTGGGAGACATGAATTGAAGTGGTTGCTTAATGACTGCATAGTCTGGGGTAGGATTTTTGCAGTAGCATCCAAATGCCATTGAAAATCAGTGATGTATTAATGCCTAATTTCTTGAGACTTCTTTAAAAATCAGAGCTGTTTTACACATCAAACATCCTTCTGGTTTCAAAGTAGTACTTTTTTATCTGAAATTAGCACAACGTCATTCCTGTATATAATTTCTGAAATGCAATCTCATGTATCCTACCCTTACTTAATCTAATTTTAAGTATATAACATTGATCAGAATTTTTCTGATAGATTCTGTGTTCTTGCAAAGGTACTAGTTAATAAAATTACTGCAGCAGGTTTTGATGCACATCTATGGAACTTTTTTGATGTCTGAAGTTGTTTAAATAAAATAAGAATGCTGTGCATGAGTTTTGATTATATGAGTTGAGTACTGAAGTTTGAAAACTCAGTTTAAAATATTGAAATAAAAATGAAGAGTAATTTATTTGTATTTATTGGTCATTAAAACAAAGCATTAATTTGATTCAATGTTTCTTTTAGTTGTATCAGCTTGTACTGTAAACATTTGACAAGTCCGTGGGTGTGCCTTTTCTTTAATCTATGAACAGACATAAACTAAGATTCTGGGGACACTTTTGGTTTTTGCCTTACATCTCTAAAACTCTTATAGAGGACACTATGGAGTGTCAAAAACAAATGAGCAAGCAAAACACTTAGGATGAATTGTTTCTTCGGAATACTCATGTAGTGCTGGTGT
This sequence comes from Alectoris magna, assembly GCA_030625065.1. Classification (NCBI taxonomy): domain Eukaryota; kingdom Metazoa; phylum Chordata; class Aves; order Galliformes; family Phasianidae; genus Alectoris; species Alectoris magna. The sequence continues at coordinate 46,902,594 of CM060564.1, forward strand.
TCATGAAAAATAACTGAATATCAATTCCTGCTATCATCTTTTCCTTGTATGCTGGAACAGCAAAGAATTAAGTATACATAGTAGCACAATAGTCTCCCAAAAATATCCAACATTTACTGGCTGTGGATGCACAAAACAACCTCTGTGTTTAACAGGTTAATTTATGGCATTACAAAAACAACAACAACAACAACAACAACAAAAACCAAACCAAACAACAACAACAAAACAGATTTCGTATTTATTTTAACAAAAGATTGCAAATATTCTAGAAAACAAACAAACAAACATTTTTAAAAGAATTAATAATTGTCTAAGTGAGTTATATTTCAGGACTTCTGAAATCCGAGTGTGGAGTTGGGAGGTGAAATTGTCTTACAATACTGTATGAGCAGTTCCTAGGTTCATGGATTTTTAGTGTTTCTGAAAATCCTTCATTTGTTGTTAAAATGAAGGGAAACAGCTTAGATAGTTTGTCAGGAGCAGTATGTGGGATTGAAACAAATTACAAACAGAGCTTAAAAGCCTGTTTGGATTCATTGTAGAGCCACAAAGATGACAGATTAACTGGAGCAGCTCTGCTATGAGTAAAGGCTGAGAGAGCTGGCACTGTCCAGCTTGAGTAACATGAGGTTCAGTAGGATCTCATCAATGTGCATAAATACTTGAAGGGAGAGTGCAAAGAAGACAGAGACAGGGTGTCTTCAGTGGTGCTCATTGACAGTGGCAGTGGGCCCAATCTGGGATGCGGGAAGTTCCCTCTAAACATCAGGAATCACTTTAATGTGCAATTAGTGGAGCACTAGCACAGTTGCCCAAAACAATTATAGATTCTCTGTTCTTGGAGATTATGAAAAATCATCTGGACATGGTCCTGTTCAGCTTGCTCAAGGTTTCAGCATTTGACCAGAGGGTTGAAAGACACGACCTCTAGAGGACCCCCTTCCAAACTCAACCATTCTATGAGATTTGCTTCTTCTAGTCTTAGATATAATACTATCTATCTATCTATCTATCTATTTATTTATTTACTTATTTATTTTTAATTATTATGTAAAGTTGTCTTTAAATTAATGGGACTGAGAAATAAAGTTGCTATATTAGGCAAGAAACTTGCCAGGTAAAACTTCTTTAGAATGCTGTTTTTGTCCTGAGTTTTGAGTTATAGGCATATGCTCGTATGAACTGTAGGTAATAAAGTCAGTCCACAGTGAAATGTTCATGTTGAAGTGATATATTGTTAGAATTGAGCAACATAGACCAAGGAATTAATGAAACCTTCTACTTACTTTTTCTACAGTGTGGAACTATCTGATAAGGTAATACCTGATGATAAATTGAGTTTATGGTGAACTGCTAGATTCAATCTTTGGCTGTAAATCTCCAAAGCTAGCTTCATTTGACAGAGAAGCTAAAGTCACTGCAGTGTACTGAAACTGTCACTTGAATCAAATTCATTCTGACAGGGATCGTATCTCTTGTGAAATCTTCCTTAAGTGGGGTCACAAACAGTTCATAATAAAAGAGCCAAATGGAAAAAAAAGAAGGAAAAAAAACCAACCAAACAAACAAAAAAAACCCCACACTCCTACAATAAAATAAATTTTCTCTCAAATTATATGTCAAAAACTGATGTTGCTTCTTAAAAGTTTCCAAATTTTCTCTTGTGCAAATTTATTTATAGCTTAATATTACAAAATTAAGTAAAATGTTAACTGTTTTCTGGAGGAGAAATTTAGCCTTCTTGGAGAATTCTTTGTACTGCTGTTAGTCTTGAGTGGTTAACCTCTTCTGCAGTTTGATGAGTGTTTCGTAAGGATATCAAATCAAAATAACAGTTGATAACTGTATGTTTAACAATTATGGACTTAAGCTCTTAATACAGAGATTCTTGTGTATTGCACTGCAGGATTTATGAAGCAGATACCTGTCAAATTTACTTCTCATATCCTGGTCCCATTCAAATTCTGATTCACGTATCGAGTACTATAAGTTGTTCCTGACTGAAACCTGCTGAATCAGTAGGAAAGATTCCAAACAAAGAAAGAAAAACTTCAGAATTTAGCTGTAAATGAGTAAAGTTGTTGCAATAATTTTGCCTGTATGGAGGTGTATTAGGTTTACACGTGAAGATTTTGGTTGTGGGGGACTGAAGAGGTGGCCTCTTGTAAGAATAGCTCACAGCAGACCAGTGACTGTTCCAGTTGGCTCAAAAAGGGACCTGCAGTAGGTCAGAAATGAACTCATGAGGGACATGCCTCTGTAAGAGCATATTTAACAAAGGGAAAATAAATAAATAAATAAATAAATAAATAGATAGATAGATAAATAGGCTTGAAATACCAGCTGGGAGAACGGAAGAAACTGAGAGAAACAGCCCTGCAGACACCAAGGTTAGCACAGAAAGTGGTGTCCCAGGCTCTGAGCAGAAGCTCATTGCAAGTCATGCAGAGGCCCACGGTGGGGCAGGCTGTCCCCCTGCAGCCCATGGGCACCACATGAAGCAGATCTCCACATGCAGCCATGGAAGATCCTTCAAAAGGCATTTTATCAATTGTGACTGATATGTGATTGGAGCATTTTTTAGACAAAGCATGAAATTTATTTTCTAGTTGTGTATTTATTGTGAATTTGGATAAAAAACTTTAAGTTAAAGAGGAGACATTTAGGTTAGATGTTAGGAAGAATTCTTTACTCACAGGGTGGTGAGATGATGGAACTGATACCCCAATGAGTCTGTGAATGCCCCATCTCTAGAGATGTTCAGTGCCAGGTTGGATGGGATCCTGAGCATCCTGATCTAGTGGGCAGCAGCTCTGACAATGGCTGGGGATTGGAACTAGATAATCTTTAAGGTCCCCTCCAACCTAAGCCTTTCTATGGTTCTATGATTAAAGCAGCAGAATAAGCAAATGTAATTAGTAGAACTAAGCTGAAGAATAGATTTTCTAAGTATAACCTTTACATTATAACTCAAACTTCAGTGTTTTAATAAAGAATCTTGTTACAGAGAAAAGGTAGAAGACAAAAATCAGAATCAGTTACTTTTTCCTGTTGAGCTACTCCTTGGTGAATAGGCTTGACAGGTTGTCTTCTTTCCTGGTAATCACCGATCAAAACCAGTGGTAAGGGTGTATTCAACTTAACAAGAAATTAACAAACATATGAAGACATTTAAAAGAATCATCTGTCTCAAAGTGAAATAATAGATGTAAGTATGGAAGTCAGTAAATAGTAGAAGGTACTTTATGTTCAGGCTTTTTCATATTTTCTGTTTGTTGTTGTTATTATGTTTTTAAAAGAAAATGTAATTGATCCACAGAACGGATAGCTGAAAGATTGTCAAGTTGCCACAGCCTGATCAGTGTCCAGTGTTTGTTTTGACTATAACAGTGTTCAGAAATGCTTTAAATTACTGAGAGTTATTTTGTTTATGTGTGGTTTTGTTTGGTTGGTTCTTTTGGGGGGTAAGGGGAGGGTTAGGGGAAGGAAATAAGTAAAAAGTAGTCTGAATCTTTAAGACATGAGATAACAGCTAGTATCTATCCTTGTAAACTATTTTATTGAACTTCTCCAAAAGTGTTTCTTCCTGAACAGTATCAAAAGCACAACAGTGAACTCAAATTATTATTTATGACCAATAATGCAGAAGATCTGGCGATCAACCTCAATAAAAACAAACAAACATGAACTGAATTAGTTTTAATATCAGTGTGGACCTTCATTGTTATTGAACTAAACAAGGAAGATGTAGTGGGATAGATGAACAGGCAAATACAGAAAAGGAGAGCAGAGATGTGAACTTGGTTGGAGGAGCCTCTCTGGGCCCCACAGAAGAACTGTAAAACCTTAAATTTATGCAATAAATTAATTAATAAAGTAATTTCCACGTGATTAATTTAATTTACTTATGAACAGGAATTTTGCAAAGTGAGTTCTTTGTCTCATTTGGCACTGTGTTTTCTTGCTAGTATTACTGTGAGCAATTTATTGAGAATTTTGCTAGTAGCAAATTGTTACGGAAAAGCCAGCAGCAGATCTGTTTTTATTCACAGTATTAAGCAATGGCTACACAAAAAGCGGAAGCCTGGAAAACGTTGAATGCTTTCTGCTCCTGCTGTGTCTCCTGTATTATTTTCTGTTTCTTTCAGTATTGAAATGTTGTTTATACAAAAATAAGGCAAATATTTCTAATTGTGTGTAAAACAAATAAATATCCCAGAAATACAGGCCTTATTGGATGCATGTACAATTTTTACTGGTCTGTATACAATTTCATATAGAATCATAGAATCATAGAATGGCCTGTGTTGAAAGGGACCAGAATGATGATCTAGTTTCAATTCCCTTGCAGGGTCACCAACCACTAGACCAGGCTACCCAGAGCCACATCCAGCCTGGCCTTGAATGCCTCCAGGGATGCGGCATCCATGACCAACCTGGGCAACCTGTTCCAGTGTGTCTCCACCCTCTGTGTGAAAAACTTCCTCCTAATATCTAAACTAAGCCTCCCCTGACTTAGTTTAAAACCATTCCACCTTGTCCTATCACTATTTACCCTCGTAAACAGACATTCCCCTTCCAGTATATATGCTCCCTTTAAGTACTAGAAGAACACAATGTGGTCTGCCCAGAGATTTCTCTTCTCCATGCTAAACAAGCCCAGTTCCCTCAGTCTTCATAGGAGAGGTGCTCCAGCCCTCTTTTCATCTTAGTGGTCCTCCTCTGCACCCACTCCAGGAGCTCCATGTCTGTCCTGTACTGGGGCCCCAGGCCTGGACAAGGTACTCCAAATGGGGACTCACAAGATATCAGTAGAGGGGGACAATCACCTCTCTCTCCCTGCTGGCCACCCTTTTTTTTAATGCAGCCCAGGACACAGTTCACCTTCTGGGCTGCAAGCACACACTGTTGGCTCATGTCCAGCTTCTCATCCACCAGAACCCCCAAGTCCTTCTCTGCAGGGCTGCTCTCAAGGAGATCTTCCCCCAGTTTGTAAAAATATGTGGGATTGCCCCAACACAAGTGCAGCACCCTGAACTTGGCCTTATTGAACCTTGTTAGGTTTTCATGGGCCCACTTTTCCAGCCTGTCCAGGTCCCTCTGGATGGCTTCCCTTTCTTCCAATGTATTGACTGCACCACTCAGCTTGGTGTCATTTACAAACTTGCTGAGGGTGCACTTGATGCCATCATCTATGTCACTGATGAAGATGTTGAAGAGCACCAGTCCCAAGACTGACCCCTGAGGGACACCGCTTGTGACTGGTCTGCACCCTGACACAGAACCATTAATCACAACCTTTTGGCTGCGTCCAGCCAGCCAATTCCTTACTCACTGAACAGTCCATCCTTCAAATCCATACCACTCCAATTTAGAGAGAAGGATGTGGTGAGGGACCATGTTGAAGGCTTTTCAGAAGTCCAGGTAGATGGCATCCATCATCCTTCCCCCATCCACCAAAGCTGTCATTCCATCATAGGAGGCCCCCAGATTGGTCAGGCAAGATCTGCCCTTGGTGAAGCCATGCTGGCTGTCTTGAATCACCTCTTTGTCTCGTATGTGCCTTAACAAAGCTTCTAGGATGACCTGCTCCATGATCTTCCCAGGCACAGAGGTGAAGCTCACCTGCCAGTCACTCCCCAGGTCTTACTTTCTCCCTTTCTTAAAAATGGGAGTAATGTTTCCCTTTTTCCAGTCCCCAGGGACTTCACTGGACAGCCATGATTTTCAAATATGATGGAGAGTAGCTCAGCAATCTCATCAGCCTTCTCTTTCAGAACCCTAGGATGTATATCATCCAGCCCCATGGACTTATGCACATAAAATTTCATAAGGAGGACTTGGACTTGTTCCACCATTACATTGAGACAGAAACCACCCCCCACACCCTCATCTAGAGTCTCATGGTCCTGGCAGACGTGGGAAGCCTGACCACCCATGAAGACTGAGGCAAAGCTCTCACTGAGTACCTCAGCTCTTTTTTTATGTCTGAGAAAGCCAGCTCCCCATTACCTTTCATCAGATGGGGATCTCTCTCCTTGGCCTGTCTCCTCTTACCTATGTACCTGTAGAACCCCTTCTTGTTATCTTTCAAAACTTCAAACACAGAAACAAAAAAGTTGTGCTTGGGAGCTTTGCTTGCAAGTATTTACTAAGCTTTTCCAAACTAATAAATAACTTAATGTATTAGACCTCTTGAAAATTACATTTCTCTGAACAGTGTTATTCCTGTTTTCTAAAAAAAAAGTGCACAAGCTGTAAATTCAGTGGCATCTATATCTTGCTGTCAATGATGATTAAATAACAAAAGAGAGGCTGTTTGTATATACAGTATGGAAAATGTCAAGACAACATTGACAGAAAAAGGAAAAATAGTATACTAACTTCAGTGTTTTATTAATATTCAAAGTGAATTATTGAAAGAGAAGATACATTTAGATTTTAGTTTTTTTGCTTTTTCAATAGAGAAATGTAGTGCTTACAAGGGGAGGTATTAAACACACATAGAAACATATGGGAAACCATATGGCATGATCATTCAAAAGAAGAAAAATGTACTTCCTGTTACCCTTGCAGAAAATAGAAAATTTAAATTAGTTGTAATAAATTCCATGTCAATGACAAACAACAATGATTTAAATTAAATAAGCTTTGAAAAAAAAAATGCAAAAAATTGAAGTTATTTCTAATCTTACTTTTGCAGATTGTTTGATAATTGCTACATAGGAAACTAGCAGAAATAGGGTTTTTTGGAGTCAGGAATGAGGCATTAAGGACAATATGAGAAATGAAATTATGAGCTGTACAGGTTCATAGACATGGAACCACTTCATTTGCTAGTAATTACTTTAAAAAAATTGCTATGCTAATCAACATCAGATTTACATAATCAGATAATAACTTTTTAGATATATTTTGAGTAAAAGGGAGATTATGTTAGCAGAACGTTCCAGTTATAAAATGTTTTTATACATTTATCTCTTTCTTAATGATTAGATTCAATTACATTACATAGCTATTTTTATATAATACATTAGCATAATTCATATCATATTCAGAACAAACACTGATTTTATGTGAGTTATGTAGCGAACTCATTCATAAATAGTAATATTGCAAAAAAAGTTACAGTAATATCCAGTTTAGCTTTTGCGTCTATTTTAGGTAACTTCAAAATATCATGAATCTTTTAAAAACACTTATTGTTGTGTATAAAAATCATTTCAAAAAGAAATGGTAAACCTGTCATCAAGATTTGACTCCCAGTTTTATTATCAGTTAGGGCGACATAAGATACGTTACATTTTTTGAAGGTTGCTGGATTAATCTGTTATGAATCATTTCTGAAAAGTAATGCATATGTATTCAGGGTGTTTATCAATAATTAAAATGCACTCTAATAACTGCACAGCACATCTGTTTGACTTTTTGTACTGTTTCTTTTTCCCATAGATGCTGGTCTGTAAGTTCTATTATAGTTAAATAAAATCCCTATAATATTGCTGCTGAAGTAATAAGTTCATTTGATTCTGATGTCAAATTAGGCTGTAATTTCTGTGGGATTTTACTAAACTACTGATGGACTATTGTAAGGTCTGAAATGTCATGCAGTCTATAGATTTAGGTGTGCTTTCTCTTGAAACTCTTCTATATAGGTTCAGTATTTTCTGTAAGAATGATCATGTGCATGTCAACCCCTTTTTAAATTGTTTTAGTTGTGTAAATTCCTATAAATGGGAGTTGCTTTGGTTTATGCAGTGACATAGATTTGATGATTTTTTAATGCTAAAAAACCTGAAATACAGCATTTTCTTTCTACCTTATTATTCAGATTTCTTACTGTAGTTAATGTATTATTTAATTTTCTTTTTAAAATATCAAGTTACATGCATTGTACAGCCAGGTATATTTTGCCTATAATAATGCTGTCTTTTGTAACTGTATTTTGATACAGACACATACTAAAGAATTCAAAATTAGTAGTAGTGAAGTACTATGTCCTTAATAAACAAATGAATAAGTAAATGATCTGTAACATTTTTAATTAAAAATTCATTTTATATAATTATAATATTGAGAAGTGCTCTGAGGCTTGCATTTCAAAAGTGTGAAATAAATAAATATGAATATAAAAAAAATAGTATACAGAGGAAAATTTGTTGGATACAATTGTACAGATTCTTGCAATATTTCCTACAGTATGAGGATACTATAGTTTTCTTACAACTTTAGCTGCCTGAAGCTTGTAGTGTTAGTGTAAGGAAGAATTTTTTTAGAGTCCATTATGAAATAGCTGAGATGAAAAGCTTAAAATTCATCATTGAATTGATTCTCCCTATCAGACAAAGAAATCATCCCTAGTCTGAAAGGTATATAGTCATTTTTTTTAATTTACTTATTTATTTAATTTTATACTTGCTGAACACTAAGTCCTGCTTCTCTGAGTAGTCCAACTTACAGGGTATATATGATCAATTTTGGAGAGTGTCTTAGGTAAAGGAGCCTGCTTTTATAATTCTGGTGCTGCATTAATTCATTCAAATGTAACTATCTTTAAAAAGTTAATCTAGTTAATAAGACATAAAAACTGAATTATGTGTTTATTTGCATTAATCAAAGGACACACATTTCAAAAAGTAGGAAAGCTTTGTTTTGATTTGTAAACTTAGAAATTTCTCTGGATTTTTGCGTGTTTGGAAGATGAAATGGCACAGTGATATTAGTATGAAATTAATTTTGAGTAATGTCCTGACACCCAGTGCAATATGTTTTGTCTTCTATGACTCAAAAATGCTTATCGCATAAAAGAAAGAGCTTTTCTTTGGTTTGTTTATTTGTTTGTTTGTTTGTTTTGTATCTACTTGCAGTACTTGATGTTAGTATGCAATGTTATCTGTTTTATTGTCCCCAAAATTATATCAGATGCTATACTTCAGTCTCACTCCAATTTATGGGAGGAAGAGGAGGTTCTTTGGTGTATGTATACCCGGCATGAGATTAAGAAACAATGGTTCAAATGTTGGCCCGACCAGTTTATTACAAATCTTAATCAAGGAGATGGGGAAGGGGAGGATGGACATTATTATGATGTAGGGTGATGGCGAAGGGAAGGCAGGCGATAGTAAAGATAGGAAATAGAAGAAAGGAGTCTTTGTAGGTAGCAAGAGGGAGATAGTCACCACCATGGATCCAGCGTGGTTTCTAGTTCAGTCATTGATCTTCAGTAGTGGTGGGTCATCAGGCGTTGTTGTTCCATTGATGATGACAGTAATCACGATGACAATTTCCAATGGTAGTACGATCTTATTTGTAAGTCCAAAGTGGTCGATTCAGCTTTCTTTGGAGTGACGGCTTGAATCCAAAGTAGTTGAGTCAGCTCTCCTTGGAGTAGCAGCTTCTGGCTCTGGGATCTCAGCAGAAATTCCTTTGTTCCCATCTTCTGGTCCTTGCCAGCAGATAAGAGGGAGCAGGGATGCCCACCTGATTCCTGTTTTTCACACGACACAATGGTATCATTCCCCAGTTTTCTCATACCAAGCTGGAGCTATTTAGTCACAGGTCAGATCTTCCGCCAGTAAACACTCCTGAGCACTCTCTTCTGGCAAGCAGCTCTGAAGAAAGGTGCTTTCAAATGTCCACAAAGTGATGTTGATTGTTACATGGTAGCACCCATCACTTGCATCCTCCATAAATCAGTGAGAGTCTTATCACAAGAAATACCTCAGGAAGCAAGCTTTGAGCCGGAAAACAAAGAAGGGTTCTCACAACTTCATATGTTCATTGTCACACTGATATAACTACTGCAGTTCAGAAGTCAAAAAATAGGCATTAATTTTATCCATTACAGAAAGCATACAGTATGAATGAAATTTCAGGCTTGCAGTCCCAAAGTGCTCTTACATTCTCTTTTTTCATTCTCTTCTTTTTTTTTTTCCTCCTCCTGTTACCACTAATATTTATAGAGTTGACGAATGAGCAATAAATAACAGTATTTTTTTCCTACAAGCAGAAAATAGCCAAAGTCCAAATGTCACATATCTATCTGAAGAATGATTTAAGAATGAAATCAAGTGTAGTTGTAGTTTTGGGAGCCAGCTTTCAGAAACTGGAAGATGAAAAAGAGGCCAATTTATTTGATTAGGCTGCTGATAGACACACTTCTTCACAGGCATCCTTTATAACACTAATAAAGTTAAAGCAGAGTCTAAAATGAGCAATAAGAGATGTCACAGCTTTTACTTATTGAGAAAAGAAGACAGAAGTTCAGTGTTCAATGACTTCTTTCATTGAGAGGTCCGTAACACCATCCAAAACGTTTATTTATCTAAAAGACACGTAAGCTAGTTACCTCCATTTTGTTAGATGGGTTATTTTGGAATCTGATATTCTTGTCAAAACTGAGGGCTGTCATTATGAATGCCTCTTGAATATGTTGATGTAGATAGATGGATTTTGTTTTATTTTTATCCTCTTTAATTGCCTTGAGATTCACTGTTACAATACCAAACAGTACTGTGCTTAACTTCCCTTTAAAAGTGTGTGTCTTGGGGCAGCTCCATAGAGCTAATAGAGTACAAATAAAGGAATTCTGTCAGGGTCTGATAGGGTTTTGGTGTTAGTGTAACTTGGTACAAAACCAAATGCAGTCCCAAATGCAGTATAGTTGCATTTGGAAAGCAATAGCCATAGCTAATTCAATCAAGCTCAGAGCTGCACTGAGGTACTCCACTGCTTTTAGATCAAAATATAGCTTGGACGCAACAAGCTTGAGTGTAGCTGTGCCACAGTATGTAACTGGTTATATCACACAGCTTTGGTGTATCTCACAGGAATGCATCAAAATAAATTTATTCAGGATTGAAAAGTGCTCTGAAAACTCCAGTATAGGAGTCATTCAGATAAACAGAGGTGGGGACCCTGGAGTCCAGTACATAAGAATTGTAAGGATTTGATGAATGCAAATAAACAGTAAACAAGCACTTATTCTGAAGTTATATTTTAATATATTAGTATATTAATGTTGTATGCTGTGTTTATAAGCCTTAATATAGCTTACAGCAAAATATATTAGTCTGAGCATATTAATAGTCACATTACTTCTAGTTAAGACATAACTTCTATTGTAATCTCTGTAATCAAATAGAATAAGTCTTTGTATGTCTGAAAACAGACTGTAGACACAAGTTGTAGCAAAAAATCCAGTATTTTATAGAATTCATAGTACTATACTTGAAGATGCTGGCCTAGCCAAAAGACCAGAAGGTTTATACACAAATTATGTCTCTTTTGTAACAATTGTCACTAACACGTCTGTTTCTGAGAGCGAAAAGACACCAAAGTACTCATTCTGTATATTCCCACAATCTTAGTTTTCACTAATATAGCAAAAGGACTCATAGGAGGTATTTGTTGTTGTGGTGGGTTTTTTTTGTTGTTTTGTTGTTGTTGTTGTTTGTTTGGGTTTTGTTTGTTTGTTTGTTTGTTTGTTTTTGAGTGTGCTGGGGGGGAGGGTGGGGCGGTTCCTTATAGTAAAGGAAAATGCACCGTATTTGCATTTTTCCTTAGACGTGTGTAAAAATGAATTATCAGTGTATATCAAACTATGTATGTTTAAAGTTTCAAAGTTTGAAACTCAGTATAAGATCCGTAGCTAGTAATTACTGTTTCCCTTTCCTTACTGAAATCTGAAATAATGATAGAGCAAAGTACCCAAAGCAGTCTGTCTCTAAAATTAAATTGAAATTTTAGAATATGTTTGTGCTGCCTTTTCTCAATTACTATGTGTTTACAAGCCTAATGCCCTATTTCTAGTCCAGTCTTTTCAGATAAAACAGTATATCTCTTGCTTTTGCAATAGATGGGAAAATTTCCAGAGGGTATTGTACCACTCTCGAATCTGGGAAACAGCTGTAGCCAGAGCTTAGTGACACTACTAATTTTTCTAGTTTTCTTATTGATGTCTTTATAATCTATTGTAGTTCTGGAACCAGAAATAATATTCTACAAATCTATATTTGCAATATATTGGAATAATAATTAAAAAAAAAAAACAAAGAAAAAAAAAAAACAACAACCAAACAAAAAACAGAAAAAGACGGATATAAATAAAATATTAGAGCAGACTTATTAGTCCCTTAATACTATTAATTGTACAGCATATTCTTATTCTGATAACTATACCTTTAAAATTTGAGGCACTGTAATAAAGGTGTTTTTATGTCTTTTTTTTTCCTTTTTAAAATGTTAAACAAATATCTGAATATAAACAATTTTTCATGCTTTATAATACACGGTTTCTGAAATGGTTCAGAAATGTTTCAGTTAATTTGGAAAAACAACTATTGGGTTCAACTCATGAAGGAGGGAGAGGTGAGCAGATTCTCAAACCCTCCTGGTTAGATTACCAATGAAACATAATCATCAATTTTAAAATTATCTTACAAGTACTGACACACAATCGTAACAGTCTAAGCTGTGCGGCTAAACTATGTGACTATAGATAATCAAGTTAAAACTTTACAAGAGAAAAAGAGAACAGAGAAATAGGGAGGGGAGTTGTGGGGGGGGAGGGGGGGGGAAGAGTAGAGGGGAGAGAGAGAGAAAGAGAGAGAGAGAGGAGGAGGGGGAGAGGGAGAGAGATGAGAGGACAGAGAGATTACCATTCCGGGTTCCAGTGTTGGTTTGGCCAAGTGTGAGTGGAGAGAAGCAGTGCCCTTAATCTGTGAGTGTGCTGATCCAGAAGTTTCTAAATATAGGAGTCTCAAAACTCGCCAGACCTTCTCTCAGGCATCCTTTTATTCCTGATAGATTTACAGGGTTTGCTGTCACAGGTTTGTCAATTAGATCACAGCAAACAAATTGGCAATAATCAAGTTTGCCGTAAACAAATTTGTGGACAAAGCTTCTGCAGCAAAACACAAGAGTTTTGGACAGAGCAAGGATGTCCTGTCTATGCTGCACTCCCTCCTCTGAGCCAAGTCTTCAGCCTTTAGGTTGTTGTCATGGCAATGGATATCTTGCAAATGTTTGAGAGAGAATTCCAGGCATATCACGATAAGGTGTTTTTCCTTGGTTTGCAACAGCAACAACAACAAAAGCCAAGCACCTATTCTCCACCTCACACTGACTATTACAGACTTTCTATGGAAATAGGATTGGAGAAGAGTCTCCGAAACTGGCTTAACAGACTTTATTTATTCTAATATACATACATTAAATATTAGTGAATATTATTGACACATCTTTTAAAGCTTTTAATAAATACTTATGTCAAATTGGAAGAAAAAAAAAAAAAAAAGGAAAATGTGAAGTTACAAGTTATAGATATAAGAACAAATTAATAAAGTGGCATTTAACCTCCCTGGCATGTGAGTAAACCTATCCACATTGTAGCAGCATCACTTAGTAAGAGCAGTTTTCTTTTTCAGTTACTTGTTTTGCAGGCAGGTGAAGAAAGATGCCAAAGCAAAGAGGAGATGTCTATCAATATCAAGAACACATATTTCATTACATTATCACTTGTATCAGATCAGAATATGCCCCAAATGCTTTATTTATGTATAAGACAGACATGCTGATTTATTGACAGAAATGTTATATTTGTTTGTTTGTTTGTTTGTTTATTTTAAAGGGACTGTGGGGAAAACTTGATTAAAAAGTATAAATAGATGTTTTCCTATTTCCATACTTTCTCCTTGTTCCTTTCTTTTTCTCTTTCCTTTCCCTCTCCCTTCCCCTTTCTCTCCCTTTCCCTTTCTCTCTCCCTCCCCCTCTCCGTCTCCCTCTCCGTTTCTCTTTCTGCAAACAGAATAAGAGGATCTTTGCTCCCCAGCTTTACCTCTGCAGAGCACTACCTCTATTTGCTACACAGATAGATAGCAGCTTTGACTACTTTTATTTTGAAGTATGAAACCTAGGGATGAGTGGTTATTAAAGATAAGAACAGGCAACAGAAAGTGGAAAGAATTGTCCCCTTTATTTCCTTCCTCAGAGGCCTATTGAAACAAGATGCTGAATCAAAGGGTAATAAAAAGTAGTAAGCATTTGTATTGCGGAAAGCATGTGACCACTCAGAAGCTAAACCAGTTCATGTAAATTATAGAGCATCTTTCAAACTGATGTAATGTGGCTCAGACAGCCTCATGATAACTGGCCGGGCTGCATCCTGTTCAGCCGTCTTTTACAGAATGTGGGTGTTGCAAAGAGTCATTTTGTAAAAGTGCATTAACAGATTTTGAAGCTTACAAAGTTTCATCACAGATTAGGGAAAACTACTTACATGTTTTCTCTAATGTGCTTATGTTTTCTTTTCAGTGCTTAAAAATGAAATAAACAAATATGAAACCTATACACAGGTATAGGACTGATGTTTTGTTTGTTGGTTTTTTTTTGTTAAAATACAGGGAAATATTTTCAGGGACAGCTGTAATGATATGAAAGATTTAAGCCCTCTTCAGGAAAATGAGTCAAAATTGTTGCTTTGTAGATAGAATTATTAAAGATCAATTGTAGCAATCACATAAAGGCTATATAGATAACATCCATTCTGTGGAATTATTAACTAGAGATAACTATTATGATATTTAATTAGAACTGTATTGTATTTTCTATTAATAAAAAAGATACAAATTGGAAGTTACGAAACATTTTTGTGTGTTATGTGTTTTGTAGCATATCTAAAATCTAGCTGGCTATGTTTAGCTGTGAACATGTTCCTATTAAGTTTTAAGTTTGTAATATAATAACTCCTTGGCCAGAAATACTATAGATCTATTCAAACAAGCAAGCAAATAAACAACATTGCAGAAATAAAAATGCAGAAAAAAAAATAAATAATAATATTATCACCTAGGCTTGAAAAGGTCAACACATTATGTTTGGAAGAAAGCAAAATTCAGATCTACAGTAAGTGCAGCTTCTCAGCACAACTTGCCCTTGCAGTCATATGTATGAGTAAGTGGAGAAGTATAGATTTTATAGTCATAATGAAAACTTCTGAAAGCTGTTCTGCAGACAGCAAACTGCTAGGATTCTCAAGTTTAATCTGAACACGGAAGTTAAGTACTCAAAGAACTCTGAAATTAAATCCTTGCTTGATGCATTCCAGCTACAAAGAATTTTAATGCTCAGAAATACAGTATTGTACTTGATAATTCCAAATTGCGGCACCAGTTGATCAATATTGCCTTGCAAGGGATTCATTGTGCAAGATCTTGAGTAGAGTGTATGTCACACAACAAACTTTTAAAGCATATTCTTAGCCACATAGCACCTTAGAGAATAAAGCCTTAAGTGACCTTTTCCCTTTCTATTTTAAAAGACCACCATCAACTGCAGCATGTTTCTATTTTTGCAGATAGATGTAGCATGTAAAATGTACTTAGTAAGAATCTTTCTAATGTTCAACATTTTGACTTCCAGTCTAGAGCTAAAAGGACAAAAGAACAGAGGGAAAGCAAATTACTTTGAAGAATTTTTTTTCAGTCTGCTAATCTGATAAACTCTGCCTAAAAATTGAAAAGTTGACCAAAAAAAAGTATTATTTGAGGTACAGAAAAAAAAAGACTTTTTTTAAAGTTTTCTTTTTGTTACTAAGAACTTAAAGAATACTGGTTTACAATATTTTTTTTTTTTTCACGTTATCTATACACATTAAATAAAGATTTTAATCAGAGAAAGTGTTCAATAACAATCTCAAAACAAAGCTTTTAAAGTTGCATATGCTCAAATTTGTATTTTTTTCTCTCACCTTGAGTATGTCTTTTATTTGGTCTTCAGTTTCTAATCAGTTACATATAGCAGAATCACAGAATCACAGAATCACCAAGGTTGGAAAAGACCTGCAAGATCATCCAGTCCAACCATCCACCAATCACCAATAGTTCTCACTAAACCATGTTCTTCAACGCAACGTCCAAACGTTCCTTGAGCTCCTCCAGGGACGGTGACTCAACCACCTCCCTGGGCAGCCCATTCCACTGCCTGGCCACTCTTTCAGAGAAGTAGTATTTCCTAACATCCACCCTGAACCTCCCCTGGTGCAGCTTGAAGACATTCCCTCTAGTCCTATATTTATATATAGGTATGGATTCATCTACAGTTTCATTAGAAAGATGAGAAAGAATAGAGGAGGAGACCTGGATACAAAGGTCATGGAAAAAGCTGAGGAGTTGGATGCCTTCTTCACCTCTCTCTTCTCTGGTATGAACCATTTTTTAGTGATTCCAGATGCTTGACACCAAAGCAAAAGTGTGTAACAAAAAAACAAAACAAAACAAAACAAAAAAAACCCAACCATATATTTCATGGAGGAGAATCTGGTTAGGGAACATTTGTGTAAATTGAATGTACACCAGTCACTGGGATATCACAGGATACACCCATGAGAGTTGAGGTAGCTGGGTGACATAACTGCGAAACCAGACAGTTATCTTTCAAAGGCCATGATGTTCCTGAAGACTGGAAGTGTCATTACTATTTTCAGGAAGGAAGAAAATGAAGATCTGGAGAACTACAGACCAGTAAGCATAACCACAAACCCTCAGAAATCTGTGGATCAAGTCCTCCTGTAAAACATTTTTCAACATAAGACAAAATGTGATTAGGAGTAATCTGATCTACAGTTGGATCTACAGTGGTCTACAAAGAGCACATCTGCCTTATCTAGTATCTCCTTCTACGGTGAGATGATTGGATGAGTGAAGGGATAACAGAGAACGTTTATTTTTATTTTAACAGCACTTGTTGAAGCATCTCATAGCATTCTTATGGACAGTGCGATAAAGTACCGTCTTGACAAGAGGACAGTAACTTGGAGTGGGAACTAACTGAATGACCGAGTCCAGAGTGTTGCAATCCATCTCAAGAACAGTCACTGCTTGTATACCCCAGTGGGAAGTAGCAGGTCCGATACTATTTAGTATCTGCATTATTGACTAGGACAGTAAGACAGAATGTACTCTCAGCAAGATTTACAGAACATGCATACCTGAGGGGAGAAGTTAAAAATACCCAATGGGCATAATCGAGTGAGTCCAGTGAGCAGGATAAAAATGCTGACAGTAACTTGATGATGTTCAAGAGTGGGAAGTGCCTCATCCTTCGTTTGGGGGTGACTAACTCCATAACAAACCAGAGGTCAGTGGACTAGAAAGTAGCTTTACAGAAAAGACTCAATGGGTCCTGGTAGGCATTGAGTTAGCCATGAGCCAACAGTATACCTTGCAGCAAAGCAAGCCAACAACCTCCAGAACTACATTAAGTAGAGAGTCACTCGCATATTGCTGGGTGATCTTCTCCCTCTTCTCTGTACCAGTATGAGGGTCACACAAGTGCTGGGTTTAATGCTGGGCTCTCCAGAGGGATGGAGACATTTACATCTTGGAGCGAGTCTAGCTAAGAGCCACAAGGGTGATTGAGGGTCTGGAGGATCCATGAAATTGATAATAGAGGATAAGAGAGTTGAGAGTGTATGGATGCCTGTTAGGGTACAGTAAAAAAGATGGAACCGGACACTTCTAGTGGTACACAGTAACAAGACAGAGGCACAAAGTAAAAGAGACTAAGTTCTATTAAAATGTTAGGAAACAAAACAAAACAAAACAAAACAACTTTATAGTAAGGGTGATCAAAGTCTGAAACAGCTTCTTAAGAGGTTGAGAATTGTCCGTCATTGGGGTTACTCAAACCTGCTTGGGCAACTTATAGCTGACTCTGCTCTGCATTCAGATGGAACTGTATGATATCCAGTAATGTAGCCCAGCCTTGGACAAGCTGTGTTTGGGTCATTTTTCCCCTTCATGAAAGAGGAAATGCCCATTGGTGCAGAGGCAAATAGGAGACTATTATCTTATAAATTTCCAAATCTTGTAGAAGCGGTCTTACTGTTTAGTGATATACATTGAGCCCACAGTAGGGCAGAGATTTACTGGCATTTGTTATAGGTGTTCATTATTTAATGATTATCCTGGTTCTGAAAATGAAAGTGCTAAATATACTACCAATTTCTGAATGAGTGTTTGTATTACTTGCTATAATGCTTCATCAGGTTAAAGATTTGAAAGCCTACAAGCATAACATTATTATGCTCTTTCATACATTATATAATAAAAGCTGTAGAAAATGGATAATGCACCATCTTCAACTTTGTATTGTAATCTAAATGAAAAACAAACCTATTGCTTAATCGTCTCTCCTTTTCTAGTCATGCCACTAATGAATGTCTTAAACTGCATAAATAAGTAAAATTATATATTCAAAGTGTAAATGCTTTAAAACTCTAAAAATTGTATCTAATTAAGTTTTGAACATATATGGAAAATGAAAGCTGCTCCTGGCAAATTAATAGTAGCTCTCAATTTTCAAATAGCAAAGACTGGAAAGTGCTGTTATAATTAGGGATAAAGTAATGCAAGCAGCATTTATAGCTATTACTCTTATCTTTTTGTAATATTTCTTTTAGGAATGTGATGCTCTGTTTTTATCTTTTTAATGAGTGAGAGACAATGTATCTGATAATTTAAGGGTTATGTGCTGTTACCTTAAGATGTACAACAGCTGTGGAAAAATGATATCCTTAAAATCTTGTTAAAATTACATTTTCTTTCTTATATGCTTCTGTTTTGTTTGTTTGTTTGTTTTGTTTTGTTTTGTTTTGTTGTTGTTGTTTGTTTTTTGTTTTTTCTTTTTCTTTTCTGAGCTTCTGCTTATGTTGTGAGGCTGAGCATAGAAGAATGTGTAGGTTTTCTAAATAATAAGTTTATTTTTATCAGATATGATTCTAATTTCTAAGAAAAGTGTATTGAAATAATAAAAACTGTTGAATCTTATTAATTGGTGCAGAAGATAAAAACATAAAAAAATATTCCTGGCAAATTCATTATCATTCAGACAACCTCTAGCATTCTATTAAGTCATCATATGCCAGACATATTCAAGAAGTAGCCCAGAGACAGAGACTGAAGAAGCAGGCATCTACTACAGGCCCCTAGATCAGGCAGATCCTGTTGATGAGGCCTTCTACCTCCAGCTACAAGGAGATGATGTCACAATTACAAATGCTCTTCCAGCTGAGGGACTTTAACCATCCAGACATCTTTTGGAAGTGTAGTACAGCAAACGGTAGGCAACTGAAGAGGCTCCTGGAATGCACTTCCTAACTGAAGTGATAGGCAGCCCCACATTGGGGGATGCAATATTGGAGTTGTTGCTCAACAATGTAAATAAACTGATTGGCAATATCAGGATTAGAAGCTGCCTGGGCTGCAGTGACCATGCTATGGTTGAGCTCACACTCTGGAGGGATATGAGAGAGGCAAAGAGTAAAATTAGGAAGCTAAAATTTAGGAAAGCTAAATTCCAGGTGGTCAGGAAATTAGTCAGCAAAACACTCTGGTAAAATGTTCTCACGGGAAAGGGTGTGGAGCAGAGCTGGCAGATCTTTAATGCAGCTTTCCTCAGGGTGCAAGAACTTTCCATCCCCAAGTGTAGCAAGCTGGGAAAGGAAGGCAAGAGACCAGTGTGGCTGAACTGGGACCTTCTGGTCAAAATGAAGAGCAAAAAGAAAATGCACTGGCAGTGGAAACAGGGACAGGTACTGTGGGAAGGGTATAACAAAGCTGTTAGGCTATGTAGGGATGGGATCAGGAATGTCAAGGGCCAGCTTGAACTGAACTTGGCTATAGTTGACAGAAAGAACAAGAAAGGCTTCTACAGGTACCTCAACTGGAAAATGAAAGTCCAGGAGGGCATACCCCACCTAGTGTGTGACACAGGAAGCCTGGTAACAGCAGACAAGGAGAAGGCTGAGGTACTAAACAAAATTTTTTGCCTCTGTCTTCTTTGATGACTGCTCACCACACAGCCCTCAAACATCTGGTTTGATAGGAGGGGATCAGGGAAGCAACATCCCTCCTGCTGTAAGTGAAGATCATTTTTGTGACCATATGAAGAACATCCACAGGTGTACGGAACCTGATTAGATGCATCCTATAGTCTTGAGGGAATTGGCTGATGTAGTTACCAAGCTAATCTCAATAATATTTGAAAAGTTGTGGCAATCAGGTGAAGTCCCTAGGGACTGGAAAGAAAGGTAACGTCACACCCATTTTTAAAAAGGATAAAAAGGATGACCCCAGGAACCACGGACATGTCAGTCTCACCTCTGTGCCAGGAAAGGTCATGGAACAGATCCTTCTAGAAGCTATGCTAAGGCACATGGAAGGCAGAAAGGTGATAAAGGAGAAAAAGCATGGCTTCACCAAGGGCAAATCCAACTTGATCAACATAGTGGCCTTCTGTAATGGTGTCACTGCATCAATGGACAAGGGAAGAGCCACTGATGTCATCTGTCTCGACTTCAGTAAGACCTTTGACACAGTACCGCACAACATCTTTCTCTCCAAATTGACAACATACAGATTTGGTGTGTGGATTGGTTAATGGATGAGGAACTGGCTACAGGATTAAGTCCAGATAGTGGTGGCCAAAGGCCCAGTGTCTGGATGGAGATCAGTGATGACTAATGTCCCCTAGGGGTCAGTGATGGAGCTGATACTCTTCAATATCTTCATCAGTGACACTTAGTGTACCCTCAGCAAGTTTGCTTCAGCAGTGTGCCCAGGTAAGCCTCATGAGCTTCAACAAATCCAAATGCAAGATCTTGCACCTGGGTTGAGGCAACCATTACCAGTACAAACTGGGTATGAAAGCTTGAGTACAGCCCTGCTGAAAAAGACTTAGGGGGTACTGATGGTACTGAAGCTGGACATGAGAGAGCAACATGTCCTGGGCTGTATCTAAAGAAGTGTGGCCAGTAGTTCAAGAGAGGTGATCCTTCTCCTCTACTCTGTGCTGATGAGGCCTCACCTGGAGTACTGCATCCAAATGTGGAGTCCTCAGTATGACAGATGTAGATCTGCTGGAGCACATCCAGAGGAGGGCCACAAAAATAATCCGTGGAATGGAACAACTCTCCTATGAGGACAGGCTGAGCAAGCTGGGGCTCTTCTGCCTGGAGAAGAGAAGGCTGCAAGGTGACCAGATAGTGGCCTTTCAGTATCTAAAGGGGAGCTACAGGAAAGAAGAGGACAGACTCTTTAGCAGGATCTGAACGAGGGGAAGTTGTTTCAAGCTCAAAGTGGGTAGATTTAGGTTAGATACAAGGAAAAAATCTTTTTCATTGAGGGTGGTGAGGCACTGAACAGGTTGTCCAGTGATGTGGTTGATGCCCTGGCCCTGGACACTTTTGAGGTGAGGATGGATGAGGCCCTGGGCAACCTGATCGCTAGATCAGGTTGTGCATGTCCCTATTCATTGCAAGTCAGTTGGACTAGATGGCTGTAAGAGGTACCTTCCTATTCTAAGGATTTTATTATTCTGTGATTCTGTACTGGCAACTCTTTGCTTAATACAGAACAGCCTTGTTTGGGACAAGAGTACCTCGCTGTCTTATGGTCAAATTAATGTTCAGCAGGACCCCAGAAGCGTTTTCTGACAACTTGTTTTTCAACTGAATGTCTTTCAGCATACATTGCTGCATGCAGTTGTTCTTTCTCAGATTTAGGACTTCGTACTTTCCCTTCTTGAACTGCAAAAGGTTTGTTTATTTATTTGTTTATGTAAAATGCAAGTAGTTTTGGACGAATATCTCTTTCTAAATGTGGAGTTTTAGAATGAGACTTGTTTTAAGCTAAAATTATGATTACTCTCTAAAACACAGTTGAAATATCTTTAGTCTTTTTTTAAGTTTACACAATTTAATGATTCCCATATCACTGGCTTTTATTGTACATTTCTCAGTGATTAGAAGAATCATGGAATTAACTCGATAATTATTATGATAACAAAAAAAAAATATAATTGCATCCCACATTTTTCTTAGCTTTTTTCACCTGTGCTTAAAAATCTTTTGAAAAAAGACAAAAACAGACTTTGTCAACCCAATGAGGGAGGGAAAAAAAAAAAAAAAAAAAAAAAAAAAAGTAATATAGGAAAAGTGCAGCAGTAACAACAAAAATAACACACTTCCCACAAAGCCCCATCCCTTAGGCATTATCTATTTTCTCAGAAGTCTTCATCAGCATCCTTGCATCATGCCCTGAAAGTAAACGGATCTGGGTTATTGCAAATTAAGGGTGAAAAGTATTAAAAGAATAAATACACCGCAGGATATAGCTATCACTTCTAACTGGGAAAGTCCGTTTGGGATCATGCCATCATGTGAGACAGTAAGATGAAAGCGCTTGACTATCTGAAGTAATTAAGCAGCTATAGGAGTCTATTTACATATTTTGAGACCAAAGGCTAAAATTTGGGTTATTTTGTTCCAGTATTTTTGCTTTTAATTGTATCAGATAGGAACAACTTAGCATAAAACTTTATTTGCAGAAACAAAAGATAAAAAAGATCGTATTGTGCTGTTTCTTTCTTTTTCTTTTTTTTTCTTTTTCCCCCTATTATTTAAAACTATATAATTCTTTTGCAGAATATTTTAAAATTAATTTGTGTTCATTATTGCTTGCTTTTTTTGGGCTGAGGAGCCCAGTACTGGACACAGTATTCCAGATGAGGCCTCCCTATGGCAGATGAGAGGAAGGATCACCTCCCTCTACATGCTGGCCACAGTCTTCTTGATGTATCCCAGGATACCATTGGCCTTGGCCACAAGGACACACTGTTGGCTCATGGCTAACCTGTTTTCCACCAGAGCCCCCAAGAAGTCCTCCTCCTCAGAGCTCATCTGCAGCTGGTCATTCTCTAGCTTGTACTGATGTATATAATTATTCCTCCTCAGATAGAAGATCCCACACCTGCTCTTGCTGAACCTCATTAGGTTTCTCTCTGTCCAGCTCTCCAGCCTATCTAGGTCTTGCTGAATTGCAGCACAACCTTCTCGTGTGTCAGCCACTCCTCCAAGCTTTTCATCATCAGAGAACTCTATCCCTTCAAGCCCCTGTTGTAAAGATATAGAACAAGACCGTAACCAGTACCAGCCCCTGAGGAACACTGCTGGTTACAAGCCTCCAACTAGATTTTGCACTGTTGGTCTGCGGTTGACCACCCTCTGAGCTCTGCCAGTCAGTCGGTTCTCCATCCACCTCACTGTCCACTAATCTGTCTTACATTTCCTCAGCTTTATTACAAGGATTTTGTGGGAGACAGTGGAAAATGAGTTGCTGAAGTCAAGGTATACGACTTTCACTGTACTCTCATTTATCCAAACAGAGATGATATCATAGGTTGCCATGTTGGTTGAGCATGATTTCCCCTCTGTGAATCCATGTTGACTGCTCTCAGTAACTTTCTTTTCTTTGAATTCCTTAGAGATGGCATGCAGAGCAACTTGCTCCTGTCACCTTCCCAGGGACAGAGGTGAGGCTGATTGGCCTGTGGTTGCTCAGATCCTCCTTCTTGCCTCATTTTGAAGACTGAGGGGATATTGGCTATCCTCCAGTAGGCAGGATTCTCTCCCATTCTCCAAGATGATAAGAGAATGGTTTGAGAATCACTTTTGTCAGCTCCCACAGCACTTGTAGGTGAAATCAATTGTAGCCCATGGATTTGTAGGCACTAATTTTATCTAAATGATCTTTGAACAGCTCCTCTTCAACTAATGTGAAGTCTTCCTTCCCTTCAGACTCTCTCCAGGACCTGGGATTTCTGAAGGGTATTCTTAATAGTAAAGACTGAAGAAAAGAATAAGGTGTTCAGAACACTGCCTTCTCAGCATCCACTCTTACCAGGACTCTGATCTCATTCAGCAGTGGACCCACATTTTCCCTAGTCTTCTTTTTGCTGTTGGCACACTTAAAGAGGCCTTTCTTTCCATCCTTCTCCCCTGACAGAATTAATTCATTGCGTCCCTGCAGTGCCTGGCAGCATTCCAAGCAGGGAATTCCTGGCAGTGTTTCCTTTGAGATTTTGAACAAACTCATTGCTCATCCATTCAGGCCTCTTGCCATTTTTGCTCAGTTTCTTGCTTTTAGGAGTACACTAATCCTGAGTATAGAAGCAGTGGTGTTTAACAATCAACCATCTCTCAATTGACCTTTTTTTCTTTCCAATGCTCTAGCCCATGGGATTGCTGCAAGTAAGTCCCTGAAAAGGACAAAGTTGGCTCTCCTGAAATCCAGGGCTGCAGTCCTACTTATTGCCTTGCTTCTTCTGCACAAGATCCTGAACTCTGCTGACTTGTGTCCACAGCATCCCAGGCTGACCTTCACATACCCAGCCAGTCATTCCTTGTTAATAAGAATAAGGTCCATCAGCACACCTCTTCTTGGTTTATCCACTTCTTGGTTTATCTGCCTGCATCAGAATGTTATCTTCATCACATTGTGGGGACCTTTTGGACTGAGTGTGCACTTGCAGTTATGGTGTGTAAGTGTTGACCAACTCTCTCGAGCCCCCTTAGATTCCAAAACTCTAGGCTATGTGTTACATGCAAATAGGTTCTTGAAGAGGACAAAATTGGCTATCCTGAAGACAAGGGCTATAATTCTACTTTTTGCTTTGTTTCTTCCACACAAGATTCTGAATTCTAATAACTTGTGTTCTCTGCATCCCAGGCTGTCCCCAGCCTTAACATCCCCAACTAGACATTCCTTGTTAGTAAGAACAGGGTCCAGGAGCACACTTCTTGTCAGCTCCTCTGCTCCCTGCATTAGAAAGTTGTCTTCAAAACAGTGCAAGAACCTCCTTGGCTGGCTGAATGTTCCTTGGCAGCATTGCTTATCACATATTGGGGTGACTGAAGTCCACCATAAAACCCCATATTGCTGATCAGGTGACCTGTAATAAAAACCCACAATGATGTCATCCTCATTTGCCTGCCCTTTAATTCTCACATACATGCTCTCCACTAGTTCATGATTTATTCCTAGGTGAAGCTTGATACATTCCAGTGTTTTTCTCACACAAAGAGCAACACCACTGCCTTGCCTTACTGGCCTGCCTTTCCTGAAAAGAACATAACCATCCGTAACAGTATTCTGGTCAAGCAAGATCTCTATGGCTCCATCTCTCTATGATCACAGAGAGATCATGACCCTACAATGGCATACATATCTCTAGTTCTTTTATAATGAGATTTGAGTGGAGTTCCACCAAGCTTCATTTTAGAAACAATTAATTTATTTTTTAATAAATATTTATTTTTATAAAATATTTGAATACTAAGTAGCTTTTCAGGCAATAATAATCTAGGATGAGCCATTTACTCCTTCCAGGTCAGAGACATATTACAGAGAGTTTTCCACAAACTATAGGTCTCAGCAAACATCAGCCACAAACAGTAAGAACAGCAGCGCTGGGTTGTGCACCTGAGATGAGGCAACTCTGGAAAGCATTCCTGAGAAAGGGTATCTCAGTGTTCTGGCTGACAAATCAAATGTGAGTCAGCAGTGTGTCCTGGAAGCCAAAAAGGCAAACTGTATCTCCTGAGGTTCATTAAGCACAGTATCACTAGCCAGATGAGGGAAGTGATTGTTTCACTCTTTTTTGCACTGACCTGAACTCACCTCAAGTACTTAGTGCAGTTGTAAGTGCTACAATATAAGAAGGATAAAAAACAATTAAAAAGCACCTGAACGAGGGCAGCAAAGATGATTAAGGGTCTAGAGGTCAAGACTTATAAAGAGCTGCTAAAATCACTTCCTTTGTTCAGCTCAGGGAATTCTGAGGTATGTCTTCATCTCAGGATACCAGAGGGGGTGGAGTGGGCAGCACTAATCTCTTCTCTCTGTTTGCCCAGTGATAGCATCCAAGGAAAAGTTGTGAAGGTGTGTGAACAGAGGTTCAGTTTGGAAATTATGAAAATGTTCTTAACTGAGAGTGTAGTGGAGCACAGGAACAGGCTCCCCAGAGATGTAGTCACAGCACCAACTCTATTGAAGTCCAAGAAGTGTTTGTACAGTGTTCTCACAGATATAGTTTAATTTTTCATTACAAGCAGTCACAAGCAGTGTTCCTCAGGGTTCAGTACTGGGGCTGACCCTGTTTAATATTGTTATTGATGATCTGGATGAGTGGATTGAGTACACCCTCAGTAAGTTTGCAGTGGACACCAAGTTGGGAGGAAGTGTTGATCTGTCTTAGGGTAAGAAGGCCATACAGAGTGATCTGGATAGGCTGAACTGATGGGCTGTGATCAATTGTATGAGCTGCAACAAGGGCAAGTGCTGGGACCTGCACTTTGGTCACAGCAACACCATGCATCCATACATACTTTTGGGGCAAAGTGTCCAGAAAGCTGCATAGAGGAAAAGGATCTGGGGATGTTACTTGACAGCCAGCTGAAAATGATCCCACAGTGTGCCCAGGTGGTCAATAAAGCCAATGGCAAAGGGCTGGAGCACCCATCCTATGAAGAGAGGCTGAAGAAACTGGGCTTGTTCAGCTTGGAAGAGAGAAGGCTGCAGAGGCCTCATTGCAGCCTTCCAGTAGTTAAAGGAATTTTATAAACATAAGAGTAATTGACTTTTTAAAAGGATAGATTGTGATAGGGCAAGGAGGGATGGTTTTAAACTAAAAGAGGGGAGATTTAAATTAAATGTCAGAGGAAGTTTCTTATTGAGAGAGTGGTGAGGATCTGGAACATGTTGCTCAGCAAGGTTGTGGATGCCCTGTCCCTGCAGGTGTTTAAGGTCAGGTTGGATGATCTCGTAGTTGATCTAGTGGCTGTCAAACCTCCCTGAGGCAGGGGAGTTGGAACTTGATGATACTTGAGGTCCCTTCCAAACCAAGCCATTCTATGATTCTGTGATTCCATTATATGACATCCTGGCTTGTTTCTGAAATAGTCAGCAGGACCAGGAAAGTGATCATCCCTCTGTACTTGGCACTGATGAGGTCATACCTTGAGTTCAGTGATCACTTTTTGGACCCTCGCTCCAAGAAAGGTATTGAGGCCCTGGTGCATGTCCAAAGAAGAGGAATAAATCTGGTGAAGGATCTGAAGCACAAGTCTTATGAGGAGCAGCTCTGGGAACTGAGATTATTTAGTCTGGACAAGAGGAGGCTCAGGGAAGACCTTATCTTCTGTGGGGATCATCCTGTTCTCCCAAGTTACTAGTGATAGAATAAGAGGTATTGGCCTTAGGCAGCACTAAGAAAGGTTCAGATTGAATATTAGGAAAAATTTCTTATCAGAAAGACTAGTATGGCACTGGGACAGTCTACACTGTTGCAAAGAGAGAATCAGACTAGATGGCTACCAAGGTATCTTCCATCCTGATCTCATAAAATACATAAAATGTTATGAGTTTACCGCTTCAAGGGAAACAATTTTGCATTACTGTGCAGGTTTCATTTCCTAATACTGATCTGAAAGTTTTAGAAAGCTATTTCTTTTCTATAAGACACAGACAAAAAAATGACATTTTGACAACAGTCTCACAGACTGCTAGTGAGTCAGGTGCATGTTTTTTTCTTAATTTGAAATCCATCATAACTTTCTAAACTGTGTTATTTTAGTCAATCATATTAATTAAATTACATATCAAGCAAAATAAAAGTAAGGTGGCTAGACCACTTGTTTTCAAGTAGATATACTAGATCCCCATCTTAATCAACTGTCTCATAATTCCGACGTCTTTTTTTGTTAATATTGTTTTGGGAATCGTAGAATAAACAAGTTCAAATTTAATTATGAAATTACAAATAAAGATGATACTTGTTATTTTATCAGTACTATCAAAATCTCTCAACTCTCTTCAAAAATTATACTACTACTCAACAATTATGGCTACAAGGAAGTCAAGATGTGTTATTTATCTAGTACATTATCCTCTGTGATTTGTCATAACTCAAAATGCATTAAGCCCTCAGGGTTTACACTCAATTAGTTTAGATATGAAATTGTAATTTCATATCCACAGGTATTAGGAATAAATGCACTCTGGAGCTTGTTATGCATACTGGCATTGTGACACCTGCAAAAATAAAAAAAAAATAATAGATTTTTTAATTATATTTGTTGTTGTATATACAAACACAAATGAAAAGAAAGCAAGAATATTTGCTTTATAAAATTCCCCTTCTTATTTAGAATTTTTTGTGACGATATTTAGAAAGTAAGCCATATTTTTCATAATATGATGTATATACTATTTTCTTTTGAAGCAAAAGAAGTGCTCATGCTATTTGATCATGAACAGATTTGCAGAAAATCTTTTACATTTAAAATACTGAAACTACTGAAGATTTTTATTTTTTTAAAAACACTTTCATTTATGTGTATTCTAATGGTTATAATTTAAATATCCAATTAATAAGAAATTAATTAGTCCATCTGTTTTAATGTTTGTTTGTTTGTTTTTTACCTCACTGAGAATGTTGATTTTTGCAAGATTATTGTATGTCATCATAACTATAAATCATTTCAAAAAGAAATTAAGAATTTTACAAGTATGGTGAAATGACGTATAAAGTTATATTTAATGATTTTAACTCTGGCTAAGTACCAAGATATTATTTCATATATTCATCATTAATTAATTTATTGTGAAAAATGTCATAATGAACACCAAGCTCAGTAATAGTAAACAACTAAGTTCCATTTATTAGTTCATCACTGCTATGGAAATTAGATCAAATGCAGTTAGTTTGTCTTGGAATTATGAAGAAGTGAGGTATAGCTGGAAATATTTTCATGAAATACTCTTATTAGAAATTAAAATGTATATATATATTTTATGCTTAAAAAAAAAAAAAGAGGGGGTTAAAAATGTAGAGTTGGTTTAGACTTTGCTTGTTTGTTTGCTATTTAAAACAAAATTAATAAACAAAAATAATTAAAAGTTGACTCTTTAAATAATTGTTTATCTTAATAGGACTGTTTTTTTTTGTTTGTTTGTTTTTTTGTTTTTGTTTTTGTTTTTTTTTCCCAACATACCTGAAGCTCTTAAAGAGCTGGATTCCTTATCCACAATATAGTCCTTCACATGCATATCTGTGACAAGTGGCCATACCAAAGCTTTTGCGGGAGTCCAGTTAGATGGTATCCAGTTAGTTCTCTTTATCTGTCCACCGATGCTGTGATTCCAACATGCAGGTATGATTTGACCTTCACAAGGCCATGCTGGTTTTCTTGCATAAACTCTGTCTTGAATGTACCTTAACATAGCTTCCAGGAGAATCTCTTCCATCATCTTCCCAGGCACATACCTGAAGCTCATTGCTCTGTAGTTTCTTGGATCTTCCTTTTGATCCTTGTCAAAAATGGGAATGTACTCTCCCTTTACCCAGGCACCCGCAACTTCACCTGGCAGTTGTACATTTTCTCAGTGTTAACACAACCTTACATTTGTATATTTCCTAACTGTTATGCAATGATAGTATTACATGTTCTGCAGAATTTTTAATTTAGTAAGATCAGGGGAAATTTTCAGTAATTGGAATGTTCAGTGTCTCTGGCTTCTGTTTGCTTATTCTTTCGTGTTTTCCGAAGGATTTCATGTATATCATCAAAGCGCTGAATGTATTCATTTTCTGTCTGAATTTCTTCTGAATTCATCCTCGTTCTGCATTTCCATTTCACTGATAATCTTGTTCTAGAAGAGAATGAAATCTGGTCAAAGATTAGTTCTAAGGAAAAACACAACAAAACAAAACAAGCAAACAAACAAAAACACCCCCAAAAATGTTTGCAGTTCGTAAGGGGAAGTAGAAGTCCTAGTTCTCTACCAAAATCAAAACAAAACAAGTTTCAAATAAATTCATTAACTCAGCATAGATAGAGTAGGTAGAAAATAGTCTCATTTCAGTTATATAGAAAATCCATAAATTTCCCAATCACTTACTTTTTTGTTTGGTTTTGAGATGCCTGTTAGTTCCTGCATTAGTCAATGCATATGGTGTTGTAAGATGTGGATATCCCATCTCTGGAGATACTCAAGGTTAGCTTGGATGGAGTAGTGAGAAGCCTGGTCTAGAGGACGGCAACCCTAATTATAACAGGGGGTTGGAGTTGAATGATAATTAAGGTCTCTATCAACCCAAGCCATTCTAAGCTTCTGCGGTTCTACAATTTCATCACACAACCTCAGTGACTTCATTAACAGGGAATCCTAGAATTCATTACCTGTTTACTAAGAGCACTTCCACAATAAAAAGCTGATGGACTAGACACTGAGCTTGATGACTGAGAGATAAAGTGCCAAGATTTAATAGAAACCAGATTTAAACGCTTGTGTTTAAGGAGCATTCTTTTGTCTCTTAAAAATGTGAATGTTTTCCAAGGTTCTAAAAGTAAGAGATTTAGTTTCATTAGGAATCCTTTGTTGTCACAGAAAGTTGCCTGAATTTGTTAAAATGTTGAAATTAGCATACACATAGCTGAGTTGGAGAGGACTCAGATAGTCTTAAACTGCAAGTTTTGTCAGTAATGCATTGTCTCAGCCTTCTGTTCTCTTCACTTCTTTGGAATAATTCGTTCCTGAAACAAAACCATCCTAGTTCAGTGATACTGATCTGTAAAGTTTTTTTTATTATTGTTTTCCCTAAGTAGATTATCACTGTAGATTATCTAGGACTTTTCCTACCACTTCTGAATTCTATGAAAATTTCGACATTCTCTGTTCATATGGTATAATTGACTACCTTCTCTGTAAACAAAATACCTTCTAACAGAAGAGAAACATAAGTGTGATCTGAAACATTTTATATTCTTTAAATGTTTGACTTACATCCACAAAGTTGCCCAGAATTTTTTAAGTAAAGAATTGCCTTATCCTATGAAAATAAAAATAAAAATAAAAATCAAGAGGGATGTTACATCAAGCTGCATTGTGAGCAGAATTGTTGCATATTAAATGAAAAGTCTTTGAGTGCTCTTTTTAACAATTATGCCATCAAAAGGTAACATTGACAACTATTCTTTTCCATAGCCTCCCAAAACTTGTATTTTATGGGATGATATATTTTTTATCTGGATTTCTGTTAACAATATGACACTGAATTTTCACAACTCTTCATAGTCATATCAAGAGTAGTTTATGCAAAAATATTCCATTGCAGTCACTCTTTGGACTGACACTACTGAAGAAAATAAGGATGGTGAAGGAAGAACAGTGCATGACTTCTCTCTTACTGTTGAGGACAAGATAAACCACATCAACTTAGGATTGGTTGCTAAAACGTAGTCATTAGAGTCATTAGTATTATAAAAATATTGATGGAAAAAGCAAGGGCAAGGAAAACATTCATGGTTTTTTTTATGATAACCCATATCATCAGTGAACATGAACTCTGCACTTCTTCCAAGTGCAAATTCATAACTAATTCCTATGTGCAGTTTTGTTGAAATTATGTGTAAGAATCTTATTAGTCTATAAATAAGAAGTGATATAAGGCTCTCCATTTACCATGACTCAAATTATTTTTTTTCTGATATTTCTTAAACAATAATGCCTAATTTCAAATTTGATTTCAAAATACACTATATCTTTTTTTCTCATCAAAGCTATGTAAAATGGTCTAAATAGAGACCAGCTCTTCAAAACTACTAGAAATTGCATGAATCTGTTAATCTGCTACTAGAATAAAATAATTTATCTGACAAGTTATGGAATTATGTTTATAGAAAACTTTATTGCAATTGCTACCCACCCTTTCAGTGAAAAGCACATCTGCAGAAAATTAAGTAAGATTGTAATTAAAAAAAAGAGACAAAAAAAAATGTATATTAGTTCGGTCAAAATCAATTCTTTGACAAATTTCTTTAGAAGCAATACGTACAGTGTTCTAATTTGAATTTTATAAACATATCGTTTGAAATTTGCTTATATTTGAGCAGAGCTTAAATTCTTTGGAAAGAATAGTTGTAACTGCCAGCTTTAGGTACTCAGGAGATAGGTGTTTTGAGACAAATCTATTTTATCTGATGGAATGAATTACTCTGGTATATAATACATATTGTCAATTTATTTCAACTTCCAAGGCAGATACTATACAGAAGATACTGTGCGTTATCTGCCCAGAAGGACAAAAGTAATTTCTTAAACACTCTTTTCCTTAGTGACTCTGCAGTTCAATCTCTGTTGTTATGTGGTTTTCGGAAAATGTAAGATAGGTACTAACAGAAATTCTGTTGGATTTTCTCCAAGGAGACATGGAATCCCTCAGATGATATGTAAACGCTTCTTTGAAGATCAGTTAATGATGAAAATCCTAACACAGTAGCTGAATAATTTTAACTGATCAATAGTTGCCTCTAAATACGATGGGGCATATCTGACCCACTGGAAGAAGAGATAAGAAAGTGGTAAATTACTGTGCCCTTTTTTTTTTTTTTTTTTTTTTTGTGTGTGTGTGTGTGTGTGTGTGTGTGTGTGTGTAGAGAAAGGTTATAATTCTTGGCAGAGTAAGGAAAATAGTGTTTGTGCCTCTTTTAAGATTCAGTTTCTTAAGGAAAAGGAAAAGATATGGATGCATCAAACCAGAAACCACTGAAGTTATTTGTATCAGCCACTTTAATTTATCAGACTAATCTATTCATAAAGTGGCATTTCACTTGTAGGAGCTCAGCTTTATCTGACAGTTCAGTTTGACAAACCATGTATGCTTGCTTCCCTTGGTACTGAACCCACAAATTCTATGTTTTGTGATCTCTGATAAATCTCTCTGAAATACAATTTTGCGTTAAACTCAGAACTCTTGTATCATAAATCTAAAACTTTCTTCTTATTATTATTTATTATTTATAATTTCTTGAAATTACAACTGAAAGTATTTTCCCTTAGTTCCTAGCTCCTTTCTTCCCTATGAAATATCCATATGTTCTAAAAATGAATTGTCTAGTTTATCATGTGTCTAAGATAGAACAAAAGTAAGTATTTAAAAATATATTGCAAACATGCACTTCATGAGCGTCACTTTTTCAATAAAATATATTTTAAAAATAGTACAAAAATAATAACGTGACTGAGGATCAAAGATAAGTACTTATGCTTCAGGCTGAGAATAAACCCAGACAATGTTTCCCATTAACTCTGAATTTATATTAAAGGAAAAAAAAAAAAAGTTTTTGTTTGTTTGTTTGTTTCATTTTTCTGGTTGTTAATGGGACAATCATTTGCCAGACCATAAAGAAAAATCAGATTGTTATCCCAAAACTTGATTTGAATGGTCGTACATTGTAACTCCTTTTGTTCTTTGCAGAGTTCAATATCATCTCCAGGGCTCTGTAGGATACAGAGACAGATTGAATGGTGCTACAGCTATTCATCTCAATGCATATCCTGTTTGGAGTCAGAGACTAGAATGGCTGTGAGAACTCCTCTGTGGTAGATTAAGAAAGTCAGATCAAGGTCTTTCTTCTGAAGAAAGTTTCCTATATTGTTTCCTTTTATGATAAATGGAATTATGATTTGTGTTTATAAACAAGGACTATAGTGTCTGTTTGCTGATGATATATTACTAAATCTTTTGATCAGACCCATTTATTTATTTATTTATTTATTTATTTATTTATTTATTTATTTATTTATTTATTCCAAAAAGACCTTTTTGCTTTTATTTTCAGTGTGAATTGATCAGAAAGATCCAAAGGGAATTTGACAGACTTGAGAGGTGGAACCTTGCAAACACCATGAAGTACAGCAAGGCCAAGTGCAAGGCCCTGCACCTGGACCAAGGCAATCCAAACATGAATACTGAATGGGGCAACAAGTGGATAGAGGGCAGCCTTGTGAATAAGGACTTTTGGGGTTGGTGGATGCAACATGAGATGGCAGTGTGCACTTAAGAGCTCAGAAAGCCAACCTTATCCCGGTCTCCCTAAAATGGAGTGTATCTAGCAGGTCAAAGGAGGTGTGTTTCTCCCTCTCTGGAAGAAGTGAGACACTGGAACAGATTGATCAGGGAAGTTGTGGACACTCGTCTGAAAGTATTCAAAGCATTCAAGGCCAGGTGGGATGGGACTTTGAGCACTAGCAGAAGGTATCTCTGCAGGGGACATTGTAAGTAGGTGATCGAAGGTCCCTTTCAACTCAAAACATTCTATAATTCTATGAATCATTTGGTGTAGTACAATAAGAAAATGAGCCAAATGTTTGGGACAACAGAGAAAAATGAATTACAGTCAAGAGTATTTAACACATATTAGATCTGTTCTGCTGAAGTAAACGTCAACAAATATTTCTAAGGTTTGTTAGGTTCTCGTGCTGTACAGAAGGAAAATATGGCAGGAATTAATGTTATTTTGTTATTATCACAATAAGTCAAACATTCTTCCCATTTTTATTACAGATCTCAGATGGGTTCCTATGTTAATCCCTTCTACAGAAATTTAAAGGAAAATCTATTAAAAAGGAAAATTAGCTGATAGGCTTAAATTCTGTAGGAAATTACTTTGTATTAATTGGGGTTTTAAATACATAAATGAAACCAACAACTCTTTTACGTTTCAATGCCCTTTCTCTCTTGTTTCATAAATAAATGGCTGCAATGAGTAACCAAATGACAATGGACAGGGATCTCAGGAGATCTTCTGGCCTTTTGGTCCAAACCCATGCTGAGACAGAGTCACAGGTTGACCAGGATCATTTCCGGGCCACATTTGACAATCTCCCAACGCCTGTGATTCCATATCTCTGTGCAATCTGCTGTTTGTCTGCCACTACACATTAAAGAAGTGCTTCCTGATGTTCATATGGAACCTCCTGTGTTTCAGTTT
Source organism: Alectoris magna (assembly GCA_030625065.1). Classification (NCBI taxonomy): domain Eukaryota; kingdom Metazoa; phylum Chordata; class Aves; order Galliformes; family Phasianidae; genus Alectoris; species Alectoris magna. The sequence goes on from CM060564.1 coordinate 46,937,269, forward strand.
CTGTCCATTATCTCTTGTACCAGCACTAAGTACCACTGAAAAGACCCTGCCTCCAACAGCTTTGCAGTCTCTTTTCTGATATTTATTAAAATTGCTGAACTGTGTCATGTATCTCCATGTCTGTCTTGAACTGGGAAGGCTAGCGCAGGATCTAGTGCTCCAGGTATGGCTTCTCCAGTGCTCAGTAGAGAGGAAGTTTCACTTCCCTCAACTTGCTGACAGCACTTTGCCAAATGCAACACGGGATAGCATTAGCCTTGTTTGCATCAAGGGCACTTTTCAGTCTCATGTTCAACTTGGGGTCCACCAGCACCTTCAGGGTCTACTACCTCAGGGTTACTTTCAAACTTGGTGGAAATATTAATTTTAGTTACTCTCTAGGAGCAGGATTTCTCAATTCTCCTGTCTGAACGTCACACGGTTCCTGTCAGTCTATTTCTCTTACCGGTTCAGATCTTTCTGGATGGCAGCACAGCCCTCTGGTGCATCAGGCAGTCATCCCAGTTTTGTGCCACCTGCAAACTTGCTGAGGATACATTCTGTCCCATTATCCATATTGTTAATACAAATATTGAACAGTATTATGCCCAGAATTTACTCATGAGGTATTCTGCTAGTTAGTTACTTCCAACTAGACTTTGAGTCACTGGTCACTATTCTGAGCTTGCCCTTTCAGCTAGTTTTCAGTTCACCTCCCTGTCTCCTCATCCAGCTCATAAATTATAGAGGGAAATGTAATGGAGTAGAATGGAATAATTCAGCAGGAACAGACCTTCAAAGACCACCCTCGTCACTTTAGCGTTAAGCAAAAATAAAAGCATTTTATTAAGAATATTACCCAAATACTTCTTGAATACTGAGAGGCACGGGGCAGACATCAGCAACTCATTCTCCAGTTCCCTTTAGGAAACTGTAGAAAGCAATGAGGTTGTCTTTCAGCTTTCTTTTCTCTAGACTGAATAACCTTATTGTCTCCAGCATCTCCTCAAAACCCATATTAGAATAACACAAGAGGTAGAATATAAGGAATCTCAGTCTTTTGCTCTGCATTTAATCAAATACTTCATTTCTAAAAGCCCATTCTTCATAGCTAAATGTAAATAATGTAAGCATTCTGAGGCGGCTGAGGACTACTGGGTTTTATGTATATAGTTAAGTTAGATTTGCTTTTTTTCATTGCCAGTAAGGTTAAAGTAGGTCTTTTCATGGGATTCAAAGTCCCACTAACAAAGTGGTAGCTGATATTTTCTCTTCTACTACTAAGTAGTTAAATACAGAGGAAACCCTTCTTACTCAACTGTTTTAGCAGTATCCGCAGTAGTCATAATGGAGACATTTATTTATTTATGTAAGGGTTATTTGACAGGAATTTAAGAGTTCCACTTAATTACGTTTCATTAATGCAGCCAATAAACTGCCAGGGATCTCTTCAATTCAGAGTTGGCCTGCAAAGTGAAACATAAAAATTAACCTTAAAAGCCAGTGTTTTAGCCTGAATACTACTGATCATATCACCATTACAATTGCATTGGTTTCTTTAATGTATTGCACTTATAATGCTATTTGTAAAATTCTTAGTTGAAATTTATATTTCTGAGACTATATCTTCCCAACAAAAATTCTTCAGTGTTCAAGTTGAGTGTAGTCTGATTGAAATTCAGACTTATTCTTTGTGGCATGGTGAGAGGAATCAAGTCTTAACAGCTTGTTTCTAAAACAGATCTGTAAATTGAGCTAGTGAATAATCCACATGAAAAAGTGATAACTGATACCTCCTGGTATTATTTCAATTTTATATTTATTCTAGTGTAAAAACTATACAGTAGAAATGTTTCTGCCATAAGAGTAGGAAATAACTGACTTATTTACAGACATCATTAACAATATTCTGTGTAGTTTTCTTGCAACATCACTACTGGTTAAGACCACAATTACAAGGAGAAAATGTTAGTTCATAACATAGAATTTTGTATTCCTCGGGCTAGAAGTGAACTAGAAGTCCTTTTTACATTTTACCAGATTAAAGGATATATGTTATAATACCATATTGCAATATTGCATAATACACTTTGAAATTTAGATATGCTTTAGACATGAACTTACATTTTTGACTTTATGAATAGGAGAAAATATTTGCAGTTATTAATATATTTACCTGTATAATATTCCTATTTTAATTCTTTTACTATATTCTGCCTCTGAATATATATATATATTTTACTATATTCTGCTTCTGAGGTAGTACAGAAAGTAATTGCAAATAAATCTTGCAGCCTAGAGTAATACCTTTCGATGTTTCTGGACTGTTTATGATAGAAAGGAATTCTAGAGGTTCTCAAAATTTCTGAAGCTTAATTGAAAATGCCTAAGTTTATAAACATTATTCAGAATCCTTTTCTGTTTTCAGAATCAGAGCTCCTAAGAAGAGACATTTGCCTTTTTGCAGAAAAGGAAAAACCTATGATATTCCAATGACTGAATTAGGTTTAGTGCTAAATCAGGATTTAGTGTCCTGAACTGCAGTTACTTGCCAAGAAAACACTTCAGAAAAAAATTACCACAGTGGACTTTTCATGTCTTGCATACAAACTGTTCTCAAATAACTAGCTGGAATTAAACGTATATCTTTTTAAAAAGAAATTCATTAAATTATTTTATTCACTGAAAATTTCATATAGAAGTTAATTAAGTTATACTGAGAATTTTATATGTAAAATATGCATACATATGCATAATCCCGTGACAAAGTTCTGCAATACCTTTTAACTTCTGTGAAGTGTGGTAGGGGAAGTGTAAATCAAATTTTTCATGAACATTCTGATTTATTGGAGAACACGGATTCTAAGATATTAATACCTCAACACAAATACAGATGGGAAATAAGCAGGAGGAAATGGAAACCATAGTGCAGTTAGAAAACTATGACCTAACTTGAATCCCACAGTTTACAGGTACAAGGTTTTAAGAATAGATGAGCAGGGCAGCAGAGGTGGGGAGAGTTGACCTCTATTTAAAGAACTGGATAGATTGCAAAAAGCTGACTTCAAAAATCAGACATGACCAGACTTAGAGCTTGCAGAATAAAATTCAGGACCAGATCAGTAAATGACATCTGGTGATTAGAATCTACTACAGGTCCTCTGACCAAGGGGAGCCTGTTCATGAGGCCTTGTTTCAGCTACAAGTGTGTGATGGGAAAGCAAGGCAGTAAGCTGTGGTAAATACTGTGGTAAGTGGCTTCCTCAGACATAGAAAAAGCTGAGGTACTCAGTGAGTGCTTTGTGGGTGGTCTGGCTTCCCATGTCTGCCAGCACCATGAGACTCTAGGTAAGGGAAAGCATGATGAATGTCATCTACCTGGACTTCTGAAAAGCCTTCAACATGGTCCCTCACCACATCCTTCTCTCTAAACTGGAGAGGTATGCATTTGAAGGATGGACTGTTCGGTGGAATGGGAATTGGCTGGCTGGATGCAGCCAAAAGATTGTGATTAATGGTTCTGTGTCAGGGTGGAGGCTTGTTACAACCAACCCTCTGGGGTCGGTCTTGGGACCGGTCCTCTTCAACATCATCATCAGTGACATAGATGATGGCATCGAGTGCGCCCTCAGCAAGTTTGCAGAGACACCAAGCCGAGTGGTTCAGTCAGTACACTGGAAGGAAGGGAAGCCATCCAGAGGGACCTGGACAGGCTGGAAAAGTGGGCCCATGAAAACCTAACAAGGTTCAATAAGGCCAAGTGCAGGCTGCTGCACTTGCGTTGGGGCAATCCCACATATTTATACAAACTGGGGAAAGATCTCCTTGAGAGCAGCTCTGCAGAGAAGGACTTGGGGGTTCTGGTGGATGAGAAGCTGGACATGAGCCAACAGTGTGTGCTTGCAGCCCAGAAGGCAAACTGTGTCCTGGGCTGCATTAAAAAAGAGTGGCCAGCAGGGAGAGAGAGGTGATTGTCCCCCTCTACTGATATCTTGTGAGTCCCCATTTGGAGTACTGTGTCCAGGCCTGGGGCCCCCAGTACAGGAAGGACATGGAGCTCTTGAAACAGGTCCGCAGTAGGGCCACAAAGATGATCAGAGGGCTGGAGCACCTCTCCTATGAAGAAAGGTTGAGGGAACTGGGCTTATTTAGCATGGAGAAGAGAAAGCTCTGGGGAGACCTCATTGCGGTCCTCCAGTACTTGAAGGGAGTGTTTAAACGGGAGGGGGAATGCCTGTTTAAGAGGGTGGATAGTGATAGGGCAAGGGGGAATGATTTTAAGCTAAGACAGGGGAGGTTTAAGTTAGAGATTAGGAGAAAGTTTTCACACAGAGGGTGGTGGCACACTGGAACAGGTTGCCCAGGGAGGTCATGGATGCCCCATTGTCATGGTTTTGTAATTTTTGCTATTGGTATTCCACATCATAACATCATATGGAGCACAGAGAAGAACAACTAGTTGTGTCAACAAATAGTTGTGTCATGGAAGCAACACTCGCTCTCTCTCTCTCACTGCCTGGCAGCGGGTGTGGGTGTGCTTCCAAGCCGTGCACCTTCAATTTCAAAGTAGGCTTCTCAGTCTTCGGAAACCTCTCTCTCTCTCTCTTATTTTACTTGATTTATTAACTTCAATTTCAATTAGATTGTATTATATTGTGTTATCTTGCATTCCAATATCATAGTTAGTAAAAGAAGTTTTCCTCCTTAGATCGTTGCCGCTGCTCTGTTTGTTCCCTTGAATCCAGCTCCCATTTCCCTACCCCTTTTCCACTTTTTTCCCTTCCCATTTTTGGGGGCCGGGGGGCCCAAGGGGCCTACTGCCCCCCTGTCACGGACACAGATTGATCTAGATAACTCCGTGACACTCCATCCCTGGAGGGCATTCAAGGCCAGGCTGGATGTGGCTCTGGGCAGCCTGGTCTAGTGGTTGGCAGCCCTGCATATGGTGGGGGGGGTTGAAACTAGTTGATCTTTGAGGTCCTTTTCAACACAGGCCATTCCATGATTCTGTGATTCTATGATTCTAAGTATCCAGCAGCCTTTTCTATACTACAAAAAATGAGCTCCTTCCTAAGTAACCATACCTTCTGTCACTCACCTCTGCTCCATTTTAACTTAAAAACTAAATCTTAAAAACTAGTACAGAAAAATCTTTATATGATGATTTTTGAGTGCATAATGGCTTTCAATAGGTATTCTCAGCTTCTTCCTACCACATTAGGAACACTTGCTCAAGTACACTGTCAGAAAGCCATTTGCTGCTTTGGGAAGATGATGAATTCAGACTGTGATCCACTACACTCCAACCGTGTTTGTTATATTTAATAGCTGATCTCTCATTTGCATTTATTTCTCCTTGGTAAATGTAGAACTTTTTTGTTCTTATCTTAGTTTACCATCCTGGTGAATTTAAATGCTTTACAGAGTATATTAAGGTCATGCTGAATTCAGATCCTATCCGTAGTGACTTATACATACCTATACGTCGTCTCTAAGCTCAGTGCCTTCTGCATTTTTTAATAAAAATTACTTTGATAAAAGTGAAGAGAACCTAGAATGTTGCATTTTTGCTAGTTTTTCACTTTTCTTCATTGAGATTCCATCTATCTGATTGTAAATAATTGCTACATGGAACAATTTTTAGAGATTTCTAGAGATTTCCTGAAGCTGATCTAGCTGTATCACTTAAGCATAGACTTACTTATGTATTTATTTTTGGTTTTGCAATAGGCCAGATAACCTATAAAGAAGAAGATAAGTCTGATGGTATTTATCCTTGTATATTGCATTATTATTCTTGAAATGTTAAAAATAATTCTGCTTTTTAACAATTGCATTTATCATCCTTCTGACTATTGGATCATCCTTTTAGGTGCAAAATTCTTAGCTGCTCTTAGATAGATTTGTCCTTCAGTTCTCTTTGGACTGACTGATGTTTTGTACTTGGTCACAAGCAAGAGTTCCTTTTACATCACAGATTGTACCCTGTGGAGAAGCGGGAGAGGCTAATTAGTCAAGCAGTATGTTTGACAAAGGAGAGGAATATTTATGTAGACTTTGTGTTCTTCCATTTCTTCCTACAAATTCTGGAACGTGTATAAATTCCTACTGTTCTCAGAGGAGTAGAGCTTAGCTCAGTACGGGCTCCTTAAAAATGTATGTGAGTTGAGATGCCACTAAACAGCTTCAGAATGACACTGCAGCTGTAGCTAATTTCTCTGATATTAAGATTTTTATTTGATAGATGGTACCAGAGTATCACCAAAATACATGGTAGACTTTGTGAGGCGGTCACAGGAAAATATGTCTGTGGTACTTCACCTTAATTATTGCACTGTGTTTCTCTGAGCCTCTGATGCTGAATTTTCAACATGTTGACATTTACACCTGAGGGAAAGCACATCAAGGGAGCAGGGGTACCAGAAAAATTTGTGAAGAATTAGCAGATTTTCAGCCAGAGTGGGAATTCAATATAACCTTCATACTGAGGAAGGACAAGATCATTCCGTATGATTAAAAAAAAAACAACACAATATTTCTCACATTTTATGTACATGAAATACAGTGAATGAAATGAAGTTTCAAATTTCTGTGGAAAACAAAGCCAGATTTATTTTTGTTCAATCTGTTTTATGAATAATCTGTGTTCCCTGTGCCACGCAAGACATAAAATCTTTTAAAATTTCAAAAGCATAAGATTAAAAGAACGATGAAATCTGCAGAGTGGAAAATTTAGATTATTTTATAGCTTACTGGACGTCCTTGAGAGTGTGAACTTGAAGTCTGTGGGCTTTATAGAAGTATTTTTGTTTAATTTGTTTTCGCTGTTTTGTTTTCAAAGGTGATTTTATCAGTGGCTGATGAACAGTCAAACATTGTTTGTACATTTATTTGCGTGACATTCCTATTTAAAATACTATCTTAATGGTGGCAAGTTGTCAGTGAAGTAATTATTCTAGCATGCTAATGAGTTTTGATAAAGATAGTGTCTTTATACTTAACCAGCTGGGCAGCTTACATGAAACAGATGTTAAGCACTCCACAATACTCAATGTAATGTTTCTCTGAGGCATAAAAATACTTGTTTTTGTATAGTAGATACATTACATCATAACATTAAGCTTGCTTTAGGGATAAGATAACTCAGTAAAGTGAGCTTTGTTGTTAATTATCCCCCTTGGCTATTTCATCCTTTATGATGAAGAAAATAACTAATTTAATTAGGAATCTTAATGCTGATGAAAGGTCTCTAAGTTTCTGTAGCAGAATTTGCCATCTTGCCATATTATTAGTATTTCAAAGATGGTCTAAAATACATCTAGTCTAGGTTTGCAGTGTTCTTAATAAATTTGTTTATAAAGGTTAGACGTATGCAAAATAATCATGGCTTTTTAAATCTTCTAGCAGGGATGCAATCATACCTAGTGATCACAAAAATCATACTCAGGAAGACAGGGTTTAACGAGTAATCAATTAGAGTACTATCTTATCATTAATAAATATATGCCTGGGTTTGCAAGTGAAAAACATTGGTGCCCAAATTATCTTCTAATTAATTTTGCCAGTTGGAGGAAAGGGGGAAGCCAGAAATAGATGTAGAATGCATATGTGGCTATATGGCCGTGCCTGCATGAGGGTTTTGGCTTTTATGACATTAAAACTTTCTATTAAGATTATAACATATTAGGGGCAAATGGGATCCACCTGTCTAGAGTAGGCAGGGCAGTCTTTGATGTCAGACTGGCTAACTTACTGAGATAGGCTTTAAACTGAAAAACATGAGGGTTGGGTTTCAAAATGATGATGCTCACACCACTGTAACTGACATGGCAATAAGCCAAGGCAACATAGAACAGTAACAAATACTTTTTTCCCTGCATCCCGTGAGATGAGCCATAAGACCAGCCACCTCATGTGTGTTTATAGCTATGGGGAATCCTATCACCCAAGGGATGCCTGCACAGTCTGCTCCATTATCTTCTCAAAAGTGCCTTTACACATATGCATGCATGACCGGGCATGAAAAGAAAGAACTGATCAAGATGAGGAAGTTGGTGAGCACTTTCCTTGGAGTTCCTTGGGCACTTTCTCATGGAACATACTGCAAGGGATTTTGCAGGGAGGTTTGGACTCATTGATTCTGAGGGGGAGATCTCCAAGGGGAGATTTTCTAGGGATGATGACTGTAGGGATCTTCCAAGCTTTATGATTCTGTGATTCTGTAATTGTTAATTTAATAGCACATTATTTTTCTTATTTTGCTTTTTTTTTTCTAACAGTAAGAGAAAAGGGGCCACAGTTAATGTTTTGATTAGAAGAGAATATAAACGGTAGATATCAGAAGAAATTTTTCAAAAATATCTAACTTTTAGAGTGTATTTTTTCCTTCATACCAATTTTTGACTGTGAAATGAATTTATGTTCTCACTCTGTTGTACAGGACAGTTTTGTCTAACTTGCCTGCACAGGACAACTGAACAAACAGTAATTCAAACATAATAGGGATTTTTCATCTTCAAAATAGAAATTATTTACAAAGAACTTTATGTTTTATATAGTGATTTTTCTTATCGTTGCATCGGATATCTGGATTTTGCTGCTGAAAGAAACATGGTAATTAGATATGATTTGATAAGTAACAGATTACTAGTATTGCTGATTTCCAGTTACTAAGGAAAAATATTATCTTGTGTTGTTAATATTTAAATGTGAAAAAAAAAAAAAAAAAAACAAAAAACAGTCACTAAAAAATTAATGTGGACCAATGGGGAACTGGTATCATCCAGATTTGACTCTCAAACAGACATAACAAGCCACAACTTCAAACTAATGGAGCAATCACTTAAATGGGTCAAGTTTCCATTTGCATGGTTTGAGGTAGACTCTCCATGATTAAACAGTGTTAAAGTAAATCTTTGGAAGTTTTACGCCAGTGTGAAAAGGAAGAAGTGTGAAAGCAGGAAGAAGAATGAAAGTAAAATCATTAAATCTTTATTTGCATTTCCAAAGCAAGATTAAAACAAACTTTAGATCACATTTCCATTATACATTTCAGTCAGCTGTTTAATTCAGCTTTAGTTTCAATCTGTGCTTAGACTTATCTTTATTAATCATTAATTAGTTACAGTGCAGCATTCAGTTACTGCTTCTTAAACAAACAAACAAACAAGAAAACAAGAAAATATCTCATCTTCTCTGAACTGAAGAAATTAGTCTTTCTGGCAAATTAAGGAAATTAATGAAAAAGGCTGTATTTCATGGAAAAGCAAACACAGTACAATGAATGAAACAGATTAAAGATAAAGCACAGTCAGAATTTTTTTCTCTTCAAATAAAGCAAGCATCTGTCCTGATATTAAAATAATAATAATGATAAATAATAATTATATATATATATATATATATATTTTAAGATAAAATTAAGTTAAATGTCCAACAGTTTAATCGTACTTTTTTTTTTTTTTTTTTTTTTTTTTTTTCTGTGCCTGGATACATCCTGAATAAATTATTGAGATTTATCTGACAGTACTATATTAGCACTACCCCTTTTCTGTGTATTCAAGGCTGAACTAATAATTTGCAAAATATTCTTATATACTTGATCAAATTATTGGTTTTCTCTATAGCAAGCAATGGATCAAGGAGTGGATTATAAATGTGACTATACAACTGCAGAAGCTGCAGTCTCAAATGACACCTAGAAAAAATAAATAGAATAAGCAGCTGAAAATTGAATTTCCTCTTCACCTCTATGTGTGTGTGTGTGTGTGTGTGTGTGTGTCTGGAGCCAGGGGTTGGATTTAGTAATCCTTGTGGACCCCTTCCAACTAGGTTGGAACTTCCAACATGTTCTATGATTTTATGATGTTAACAGTCTATAATTCTGCTCATGTCATTGATAGGCTGAAATCTTCACCTTTTGAAAATATGCTCTGTTACTCCAAGTATTTTCAAACATATTTAAAAATTTATCATTTTTAGCCAAAACTCATGCAATTTCTGAGTGTATATTTTATTATTTAAGCAGCACCTAGTCTCCCACTTAGCCCTGAGATTTAGTAATGATATTTCTGAGCAGATAAATCAGGTGAAATAAATGGAAAGCATGTTTTCAGAGAAAACTAAGGAGTGAATTCTGAGAAAGGAAGTGAAATCCTTCTTACATTTTAAAGCTAAAGAGAAATTTTCCAGAAAGAAATCAAGACTTTCATTTTGATGCCATTCAGTGAAATTCTTTCAACATGTTACACTTACATTACACTTGTGACTTAGTAAAATTTGAAGAGTTATGTCAGATGAATTAGACTCAGATATACTACAGTCTGGAGAATGATAACAGTATTGGAATTACAAGCTGTATAAGTGTACCGAATACACTAATCTTTGAGGTAATCACGGTGTCTCTCTTGTGTACTCTGAAATTACTTAACAGCACCATTTATGCAAAATGATTTATACAATTAATTTATGTTTAAAATGTCTAATTACTCCACTTAAACTGACATCAGAATAATATACTTAATTATTTTACATTATATTATAAATGAGAGATTTTGGAGATTTCTTTGATATCAGTTAGGATGAAATACAATGTGGTCATTTCTATTTTTTTGACATGAAGATTTTAAATAATTATTAAAAAAAAAAAAAAAAAAAAAAAAAAGTTCAGTGCCAAGATTTCCCAAGGTTATGAAAAATAAAAATTAATAGCTGTTTTGCATGACTGTGTAATTTTTTTTGCTAAAATGTTTATATAGTTGAATAAGTTTTGTGTACTTGTGTAAATTTAAGGTGTTATAAGGATGAGTTCATAATGGAGGCTTCAGGTCTTTGAAGCGTTCAGGTACATGCCTCGGTATTTTTGGTAAATATTAATCTACTCTTTCAAATTTGAACTTTAAAATCTATTAAAATTCAGATATACTGACATGAAAATCAGGTTGTAGTAGTTAACTGAACAGGCTGAACAGCTGGGCTAAGGCCAATGGGATAAATAAAGTTCAACAAGACCAAGTGCCTGGTCCTACAATTTGGCTACGCCAGACAACAATACAGGCTTGGGGGAAAGTGGTTGGAACACTGTGTAGAGGAAATGGACCTGGGGATACTGCTTGATGCTCAGCTGCACATGAGCTAGGAGTGTACCTGGGTGTCCAAAAAGGCCAATGGCATCCTGCTTTGTATCAGAAATAGTGTTGCCAGCAGGGGCAAGGGAGTTGTCATCCTTCTGTAGTCAGTCCTGGTGAGGACGCAGCTAGAGTACTGTGTTCAGTTTTGGGCCCCTCACTAGAAGAATGGCACTGAGGCCCTGGAGCATGTCCAGAGAAGGGCCATGAAGCTGATGAGGGGTCTGGAGCACAAACCTTATGAGGGGCAGATAAGGGAGCTAAGATTACTTTGTCTGGAGGAGGCTCAAGGGAGATGTTATTGCTCTCTATAGCTACCTGAAGGGAGGTTCTAGAGAGCTGGGGGTAGGCCTCTTCTCCTATGTAACTATCAATAGCTGGTAATAGGTGGATGGTTGGATTGGATTATCTTAAAAATCTTTTCCAACCTTGGTGATTCTGTAATATTCTATGATGTTTTCTCTGCAGTTAGCTTCTCTCTCTTTTATTGGTTAGTTAATAGTATCAGATAATTATATATATAATGTGTAAGTATTATATGAATAAGTATACACTTTTTTTTTTTTTTTTTTAATCTTAAAACTGTGGTTAAATTAGAATTTTATACTGTCGGTGCTGTGGGAATTTATGACAAAATATTGGAACCAATCAATAAATATTCAAATCCTGATAGTCTAATGCTGCGCACATCATTATTTAGTCTGAACTGAATACTTGGCAATATATCAAGACAGGAGAGATGAATTTAATGGCAACAAACAGTGGAGTGTAGTTTTGTAAATCATCAGAAGGAGAAAAATTCTGAAAAACAAATATTTTCTATTTTTACTATTTAGATCCACACTGACATGTGACCACTTTAAAACAGACTGAATTCTCTCAAGCAAGCGATCAAAGCTTTTCTGAGATTTAGTCCCATGAATGAGCTGTGTTTTTGTTGTTGCTGCTCTATTTCTTTTGATATATTTGTGATTGTTTTATTTGTTTTTGTTGTTATTGTGAACTGTTTTTTTGTTTTGTTTTGGTTTGGTTTTGTTTCATTATGTCAGAGTCATATGCAAATGGAAGACATAATGTGAAAAATTCATTATGCATGTCTGTCAACTTCATTGTACCTATTTTATCCATTGATCTTAGAAAAGTGAAGTAGTCTGGAATTAATACGAAAGGACATAAAAATCACTTTATATAAATTTACTTCAGAATGAATTTAATAGAGTGGAAGCTCTTAGAGGTTTACAACGTATTATTAATGCTCAAATAGTCTTTATGGACTTATGTATAACGACTAATTCAAAATGTATAATTTGTGTACCTTTGAATTTCACATGTGGTGAGCTTCTTTGCCTGTTGGATTATACATAGGAAGATCAAACATTAAAACAACAACAACAACAACAACAACAAAACCAACCGAACAAACAAACAAAAAACCCAAAACACCAAAAAGTCCACAAACTTTAAATATTAAAAATCACATGAAATTTCCATGAATATTCATATTGTTTCGGTTAGTCATCCAAACCACATCATAATACATTCCCTGATTAAATTGTGCCAGGCATTCATATGCAAGTATAAAAATTGAAAATTCAGTGTCTATGAAATGTTCACATAAAAACTGTGAAATTATCAGTCAGAAATTATTTATAATGAAGGTTAATTGATCTTTAGCAGGCAAGTCAGCATAGACTTTGTCTTTATCTCTCTGGACGCAGCAAGAAACTTTTGTGTATTAGCAGAAGCAATTTAATACTTTGCAATGAAGTGTTATCCCTTTGGAATAAAAGTAAATGGTAAAAATCTACTTCAAAGATGCCAGCACAGAGCATATTAAAGACAGCATTTGTCCTTTAAAGTGATCAGAATGAAATGCATTGAGTTGATTGAAGAATCTGTGAAGACAAGTTTCTTTCTGTAACATCTGAAATCAAAACGTGCATATGGAATGTGCAAATGCATTAATAAAAAGGGATAAACCCCAGGTGTCCAAACTTTTCATTTCTTTCAGTTGTTGGTGTTAATGTGTATCTGCCACTGTCTTTTATTTTACCAAAAGGTGTATAGAATCTGAAAATGCAATCTAAATACCAAGTATTTCAGCTTTTTTTTTTTTTTTTTTTTTGGGGGGGGGGGTGTTAAAAACAACACAAAGCAAACAAGTTAAAGCAATAATAATTTCTCTGAGGTTGCTTTTTTTAATTATTATTTTTTATTTTTTTTTATGGGATCTTTAGTACCGCTTTCCTATATTTCATCTCTTCAAATAACTGAAATACTATAGCGATTCAAAGATTTGCTGATACAGATTAGAAAACACACTGATAAATTTCAACCTATAGATCTTTTTCCTATCTAGGTATCAAATGAAACACTTCAGAAGTTATAAATTGTCATGTTTAGCTCATCAGTGAGCTACCTGAGTTGACCTCTGCTGTGAAATGTTAGATGATATTTGTTTTTTTTTTTCTTTTTTTTTTTTTTTTGAGGGTTATTTGAATGATATATGTCTATATGAAATTTACTTAAACATGATCTTATCCACATTTTAATTGCAGGTTTTCTCTATGTATGTTTAGGTATAGTTATAATGTAGCAATGGAATTTCAATTTTAAGTGATTTCTCATTTAAATTTTCATTTATTATTTTGAGTACTAACCATTTATCAGAGATTATTCAAAAGATAATGTCTTCTCTACATACTATTTTTTTTTTTTTTTAATAATCTGTTCTGTTCTCCAGTTTATTCAATATTCTATCCTATTTTTTGCTGTTTATCTCTTTGATTTCTGTCACCTTATATTCTACTGAATCCTATCCTAAAATTTTGGAATTGCTCCTGACACTTTGTGGAATAGTTTAGGGCTTTTCTTCTACATACAGGAACAAGAATGTTCAAATAATGAGAATGCTACAGAAATCCAGTGAAGTGGACTGAGTACATGCTTAGCGGTGTAATCTCATGGACAACGGGCTGGCCATGACCCAGCAGTGTGTCCTTGTGTCCAAGAAAGCCAGTGTTTTCATGAAATGCATTAAAAGAGAGTGGCCAGCAGGATGAGAGAAGTTATTCTCCCCCTCTACTCTGCCCCAGTGAAACCACATTTGGAATCCCATGTCCAGTTCTGGTTCCCCTGTTCAGAAAAGACAGGGATCTCCCAAATGTCCAGCGGAGGGCTACAAAGATGATTAAGGTCGTGGAGCATCTCCTGTATGAGGAAAGGCTGAGTAACACTGATCTGCCTGGAGAACAGGGGACTGAGAAGGAAACTGATAAATGTTTATAAATATTTAAAGGGAAATGGGAAATAAATGGATGAGACCAGTCTCTTCTTGGTGGTGCTTAGCAACAGGACAAGGAACAATGTCCTAAAACTCGAACATAGAAAGTTCCACAGAGGCATGTGGAAGAACTTCTTTAAAGTAAGGGTGATGGAGCGTAGGAGTAGGTTGCCCAGAGAAGTTGCAGAATCTCCTTCTGTGGATATATTCAAGACCTGTCAGGATGCCTGCCTATGTGACATATTGCACAGAAACTGCTTTAGCAGGGGGATTGGATTTGGTGATACCTTTAGTTCCCTTTGAACCCCTACAATTCAGTGATTTTGTGTAATTCCCTTTAGCAGAATCTGTGATGGCACAAAGGAAAATGGTTTCAGACTAAAAAAGAATAGATTTAGATTGAATACATGAAAATATATATATATATATTACAATAAGGGTAGTAAAGCACTGGAACTGGTTGCCCCGAGGATTGCTGAATGCCCCATACTTGGAGACATTCAAGATCAGGCTGGATAGGGCTCTAAGTAAATTGATCAAAATGTAGGTGTCTCTATTGCAAGGGAGTAGAAGTAGATGACGAAGTAGATGTTCCTTCCAAGTCAAATGATTCTACAATTCTATAATAAGTAACTTTATAACACAAGAATATTTCCACCACATTATTTTTATGTTTGTATACATTAATATACTTTTTGTTCTATAATATGTATTATATTGTGTTTTGTTAAAATAATATATTTGGTCCACATTGCTATTATTTTAACAAAACACAATATTATATATATATGTATATATATATATATACACAACAGTGAAATATTTAGGAAATCAATATTTAAGGAAAAAAAAAAAATGCATGCACTATGTTCCTTTAAGTGAAATTAATTTTAGCAGTATTATTTGTCAGAAAACCACTCTGTAAATGCCTTAGATCAGTTCTGCTTTCATATTTGCAGTACGATGATCTCATTGCAATAATGAAATACAGTGAGACAGTTCGCACCACTGGAATGCTGGCATGGACAGCTATGTCTTTTTTAGGAAAGATACCCAACAAAGCTAAGTGGTAGAGCTGCCCTTTATGTGAGAAAATAACTAGAATGTATTAAGCTCCAGCAAGAGATGAACAGTGAACTAGTGGAAGGCTCGTGGGTAAGAATTAAGGGGCAGGTAATAAAGGGTGATATCATTGTGGGTGTTTATTACCAGCCACCTGTTCAGGATGAGGAAGTTGGTGAGGCCTTCTACACACAGCTGAGGTAGCCTCATGATTCCAGGCACTGGTTCTCATGGGAGATTTCATTCACCCTGATAAGAGTTTGATAAGCAGTGCTGCCAAGGAACATTCAGCCAGCCAAGGAGGTTCTTGCGCTGTTTTGAAGACAACTTTTTGATGCAGGGAGCAGAGGAGCTGACAAGAAGTGTGCTCCTGGACCTTGTTCTTACTAAAAAGGAATGTCTAGTTGGGGATGTGAAGGCTGGGGACAGCCTGGGATGCAGAGAACACAAGTTGTTAGAGCTTAGAATCTTGTGTGAAAGAAACAAAGCAAAAAGCAGAATTATAGCCCTTGTCTTCAGAATGGCCAACTTTGTTCTCTTTAAGAAACAACTTGTAAGTATCCCATGGGCTACAGCAGGCATGTGTAATGTGTGGCCTGCAGGATACATGCAGCCAGGGATGGCCAACAATGTAACCTGCCCCTTGCCTAACACTATAAAAGCAGCTTTTCACAATGGAGTGGCCCTGGGCACACACCCATTGCTCAGCAACAGCCAAACTGTCAGTGTGCTCTTATTGACTTTGTGTTAACTTAAACTAGGACACTAGCAGGGCAGTGCTGTACAGTGCTTTCTCAAGTGGTGGCAAATAATTATATGCATTAGTTTGAGAAGAGGTTTCGAGATCACACACACACACACACACAAAATCAGTTTATGTTTGCAACACTATTCCCAGTTAATATAAACACACAATCTGCAAACTTTCAAAGGGAATGTATTTCAAGTAGAATTTTAGAGTTTCAATTGGATATTCAGATTCATGTCTCCTTACTAAACTTTTGTAAGACCTCTCTTGGCAGAGAAAAATATGCTTTGCTTCACAATCACATCTGATCCATATCATCACTTTTTGGCAGTATGCACATTTGTGAACAGTTGTCAAGAATAAAATACAGGAAGAGTAGAATTTAATCAAAATCTCTGGTGAACACCTTGAGAACTCACTAAGGATTGCAGACACTTCCACTGAACAAGACTGATGTATTAGTTTCACAAAAACAAGGTCAAATATCCCACTAGTTTTATGTGTATAATAATTTCATCCATAAGAAAGAATAGGCATCAGCCTATTTGCAAAAAGTGAATTTTGGAAAACAAGATGTTCTTAATCCATGTGTTCAATTCTCTGGCATCGTTTGCAGTTCTAGAATACAAATATAAGCTAGATGTAAGTACAGTGTACCCATAGTCAGAAACTCATCTGTTCAGCAAAATTTTTGCTTAGATGAAACAATTCTTCACTGCTTACCTAAATTCACTTTATTTCACCATCTAAATTCTACCATCTACATACATTTTTCTACAGACTGTGTAAAGTTTAATTTAAAAATCATTTATGGAATCTATTCTCTCATGCATTTAACACTGTTGACTTCTTTGTACTTTATTAACACTGCTGGTAGCTGACTGACACCAAGGACTTTAATATTGTGCTGCCATTTCTCCAGTGGTAGATGTGATTCATTTGTTCTCTTCTGAGCTTCTGGCGATTTTCCTGCATGCCAACAAAGGTATTTGTTCACATACGTGCTGATGTCTGTAGACAAGATGAAGACATTATGTGAGTCTAATATATCCAGGAACATGATAGGGTGCCCTGTATCTCATGTGCTTGCATGATTTGTGTTTGTTTTTTGTTTGTTTGTTTTTCCAAATTAAGCTCAAGATGATGTTTAATTCTTGTTTTTAATTTGTGTTAGTTTTACCTCTTGTTGATTTTTTTCTTGGCATTTGAGCCACTTACAATTTTTGCCCATCAGAATTCTGTTTAAAATTTAAATAGATTTAGAAACTATGGCTTAGCTGAAATGGGAGAGGCATAGAATGCTATTAGAAATTACCTATCCTCATATTCTGACCTCTGTTTCATTAAATTTGACAACACAAGTTTTATTTTCAGAGTATTGTAAAGATTTTGCTGATGTTTTGGCTGCTTTTCGTTATTGTCTACTAATGTGGCCTCTTTCATATGTACTTTGTAAGGCTGTTTAATAGTGCAAATTGAAAGAAAAAATACTAGATCTGTCTTCCTCAATTAGAAGACCTATTTGCTTGGTATGAGAGGCAGGAGGTACTTCCATGTACGGATAAGGAATATCGAATGTTTTTGTTTAATAAAACTTACTTTCTTAACTCTATGATGCATGGAAGTCCTTGCTTAGAGAAGGTACTTATTTTAGAAGAAATTTCTTCCTCTCAATGTTTCCCAACTTTTTAAATGTAAATTCACTCCTTCATTTTTGGGGATCAACTTGAGGTCATATACTGCCACACAAGACAGCTGTTTTTATCAGTCAGCTGCCTAATCTACTGAATATATACATCTGTTCTGAGATTAGTAACAGGGTATGACTCCCACTTGCTATACCACTCCATTCACTCCATTCATACAGAATCATTAACACCTCTCATACAAATAACACATTGTGTGTTTTTAACTATTATTTGTTTATAAAATTTTGATTGAGAAAGCCTTTTCCCAAAAACATAATTCTTGAAAAATAAATGTGATGCCAACCAAATTTTTCAGTCACCTTTTCTTTTCCTTTCTTTTCTTTTCTTTTCTTTTCTTTTCTTTTCTTTTCTTTTCTTTTCTTTTCTTTTCTTTTCTTTTCTTTTCTTTTCTTTTCTTTTCTTTTCTTTTCTTTTCTTTTCTTTTCTTTTTCTTTTTCTTTTCTTTTCCTTTCTCTTCCTTTCTCTTCCTTTCTCTTCTTTTCTCTTCTCTTCTTTTCTCTTCTTTTTTTTTTTCTCTTCTTTTCTCTTATTTTTTTTTTTTCTCTTCTTTTCTCTTCTTTTTTTCTTTTTCTTTTTTCCTATTGGTTAATTGGTTTGTTTTACATTTCTAATGATTATGTTGTGATCTGTAAAATTACTGAAAACTGGCTAAGAGTATACTTTTTAAACTAGAGACATTTAATTCCTCATGTAAATAAACTGATTCCTTGTGACAGATAGTTGATGTTCAAAAGTAAGGATTAATTGTTCTACTTGCTTTGAGGAGTTCTAAAGTCTTTGATAGTGAAAATTTTTAATTAGTGTAGGTGCTTCTTTTCATGTCCTTCTTTAAAGAACAAGCTATGGATTAAGAATATAATTCCTTAAAAAGCATTAGCACTGCACTGTTTTATATTTGGGACATGTAACTTTTTGCAAGATAGTAAACTAACCAAATGTAAAAGTCCTTTATTTTTTTTTATATCAATTTTGGCTGACCTTTTTGTATAAACCTCGTGCGGAGAGGTAGTTGTATTTATACCGGAAAAAAACAAACAAACAACAACAAAAAAAACCAAAACATTAGGGTCTGTTGTTTGTGACTTTTTTGATTTCCACTTTTTGTAAGAATTTCTACTAAATCCATCACAAAAATGAGTAATACATGGTCAGTAGTTACAGTCATATATGATAACCTTCTACGGTACTGACTTTATCTCATACAGATTTTCAGAAAATAGTGTATAGACTGTTTTTATAGTGACCAGATAGGTAACTGACACAGCATTTACCTGTGCAACATTGTTATAAATGCAAATGTGTATTTAATGAAAGAATATAACACTATAAAATCATATAAGATATGTAGTAAAATGTAGCATAATAATAACATATACAATGCATTTTCATTTTCAGTGATGACTTTTCATACTGGTCTCCTTTCTGAACTAGTGAATTATGGAAAAACAAAATTGCTTGGACTGAAATGGACCTTAAAGATAATCTGGTCCCACCCCTCTACCACGAACAGGGTTGTCACTTGCTCAGTCAAACTGCTGAGAGTCCAATTCAATCTGACCTTAAATACCTAAGTATTGATGTCAATAAGATATTTTTGAAAATTCACATTTAAGCATTATTAAAATATAAGTCAAATACTGCAGTATTTTTACATTGGCGGCGGCTGAATATTTCAGTTTTACTCTTCGTTGAAAAATAAATTGTGTATGTCTTTATTTGTTGTAACTGTAGGTGATATCATGTTTCAACTTCCTGTGAAACATATTATATGTACATTCTAGCAGTTAAATTCAACATAATTCCTCACAGAAGGATGAAAACTTATGATACTCAGTGTGATATAAAAAGATATCTTTTTTTTTGTCTCTGTGTAACAGTGTTGTATTGTATGATATTGCACTGCTGAAATAGATGTTTTCCAGTACTGAAAATGAGAATTAAGAACTATATATGCTTTCTGTAAATTGCAAGATAGTCTTCAGAGTGAAGGTCATATAACGTTAATGTTAGCAAACTCAGCAATAGACTGTGTAGCCAGTTAGAATTTCCTGGATTTTTATTCTATGTTGGGTAAGATTTCACACTGAAAACAATATAAGCTTTCTTGAAACTAATTCTTTTTTTCTTCATTCAAAAACTGTATATATTTTTCTCTTGAGAAAAAATGTGAAGGAGTTTCGTAAAGACTCAGAGTAAAATAAATACTCTCATGTCATACTTAGCTCATGATAGAAATTATAAGGTATTTTAAATTACGTATTTTCAAACTATGTGAAGAACCTATTCTTGAATAATAAAACAGTCTCATTGACCTCTTTAGACAGTTTCATAGTGGGAGAATGTTGCCCTAACTTCCCTCCATGGGTGTGACTTTTTCATACAGAAATCTCTTTCTGTGAGTTACCTTCAAAAAGTTTTATTTTATTTTATTTTTCCTTATTCTCAAGAATAACTCTAGGTTCCATTTTATGTTTTCTTTATTTGTTTGTCTTTTATCCATTTGAATCTTCTTTCCAAGAAGGTATCAAGTAAGTTTTTTGGAAGTGAGACAGGACATTAAATATCTCCTTGGGACAGAAGATTTGTTCTTTATTAAGTAAGTGCAAAAGTAAATATTAATAAAACAGAGATGTGGAATACTACTTTTTTTTTTTTTTTTTTTTTTTTTTTTTTTTCCTAAAGGTTCAGGGTGACCATCAGTGAAGCAGACATTGTAACTAACTTTTTTTTTTTTTTTTATATATATATATATTATTTTTTTTCCCTACCATTTGTTCCTCTTCAATTTACTGAAGTCATAGCACTAGGTCAGAAATAATTTTGACTTCAAGCGATATATTTGACAAAAGCTCTATATAGAACTTCATTATTAAGTGGGTGTTTTGATATTAAGATCACAGAAACACAGAATCACAGAATCACCAAGGTTGGAAAAGACGACTACAAGATCATCCAGTCCAACCATCTACCAATCACCAATAGTTCTCACTAAACCATGTCCTTCAACACAACGTCCAAATGTTCCTTGAGCAACTCCAGGGTCGGTGACTCTACCACCTCCCTGGGCAGCCCATTCCTCTGCCTGACCACCCTTTCAGAGAAGTAATATTTCCTAATGTCCAGCCTAAATCTCCCCTAGCAAAGCTTGAAGCCATTCCTTCTAGTCCTATTGCCAGTTACACGAAAGAAGAGGCCTACCCCCAGCTCTCTAGAACCTCCCTTCAGGTAATTATAGAGATCAATAAGGTCTCCCCTGAGCCTCCTCTTCTCCAGACTGAACAATCCCAGTTCCCTCAGCTGCTCCTCATAAGGCCTGTGCTCCAGACCCCTCACCAGCTTGGTTGTCCTTCTTTGAACACGCTCCAGGGCCTCAATGCCTTTCTTGCAGTGTGGGGCCCAAAACTGGACGCAGTACTTGAGGTGTGGCCTCACCAGAGCTGAGTACAGGTGGACAATCACTTCCTTGTTCCTGCTGGCAACACTGTTTCTGATGCAAGCCAAGATGCCATTTGGCCTTCTTGGCCACCTGGGCACACTGCTGGCTCATGTTCAGCCAAGCATCAATCAATACTCCCAGGTCCATTTCCTCTACACAGTCTTCCAGACACTCTGCCCCAAGACTATAGTGTTACCTGGGGTCATTGTGGGCAAAGTGCAGGACCTGGAATTTCATCTTGCTGAACCTCATCCCATTGGCTTCAGCCCAGCTCTCCAGCCTGTCCAGATCCTGTAGGGCCTGTAGGGCCTTGCTACCCCCAGGCAGATCAACATTTCCAGCCAACTTGGTGGCACCTGCAGACTTAGTGAGGGTGCACTCAATGCCCTCATCCAGGTCATCAAAAAAGATACTGAAGAGGACAGACCCCAGCACCAGCCCCTAGGGAACACCACTCATGACCAGTCATCAGTTGGATTTAGCTCCATTCACCACCATTCTCTGGGCCTGGCCCTCCAGACAATTCCTTACTGTCAAGAGTGTACCTGTCCAAGCCACAGGCTGCCAGCTTTTGCAGGAGAATACTGTGGGAGACAGTGTCAAAGGCTTTGCTGAAGTCAAGGTAGACTACGTCAACAGCCTTTTTCTCATCCACCAGATGGGTCACTAGATCATAGAAGGAGATCAGGTTGGTCAAGCAGGACCTGCCCTTCGTGAACCCATGCCGGCTGGGCCTGATCCCCCCTTTTGTCTTGCACTTGCCATGTGATCTTCCTCAAGACAATCTGCTCCATAACATTCACTGGCACCGAGGTCAGGCAAACAGGCCTGTAGTTCCCCAGATCCTCCTTACAAAACTTCTTGTAGATGGGATACATAATGACAAATTCTGACAGGTTTTTTTAATGTCCTTTGAAAACTAAATCCTAGATTTCATATTTTCTTTGTCTGTATCTCTTCATATTCTGATTTAAAGTTATGTTATCATGCTTTCTTGAGCAAATAAATACACAGTTAACTAAATCATCTGAAAGTGAAAATTGTGCATTTTTAATGGGAAGATATAATAGTATTTTTAAGTAATTTCTTAAAATATGTTAAATTAAAAGCTGCCCAGAATGTTACAAGATTCATCTGTGTACTATATCATAGAATGATCTGGGTTGAAAAGGACCTCAAAGATCATCTACTTTCAACCCCCATGCTATGTGCAGAGTTACCAACCACTAGACCAGGCTGCCCAGGACCACATCCAGCCTGGCCTTGTATGCCTCCAGGGATGGGGCATCTACAACCTCCTTGGGCAACCTGTTCCATTGTGTCACCACCCTCTGTGTGAAAACCTTCCTCCTAATATCTAACCCAAACCTCCCCTGTCTCAGTATAAGACTATTCCCCCTTGTCCTGTCTCTATCCACCCTTGTAAACAGCTGTTCCCCAGCCTCATTATATGCTCCCTTCAAATACTGGAAGGCCACAAGGAGTTTGCCCTGGAGCCTTCTCTTCTCTAAGCTAAACAAGTCCAGTTCCCTCAAACTTTCCTCATCGGAGAGTTGCTCCAGCACTGTGATCGTCTTAGTGGCCCTACTGTCGACCCGCTCCAAGAGCTCCACGTCCTTCCTGTACTGGGGGCCCCAGACCTGTACACAGTGCTCCAGATGGGGCCCCACAAGAGCTGAGTAGAGGGGGCAATCACCTCCCTCTGCCTGCTGGCCACCCCTTTTTAATGCAGCCCAGGACACAGTTGGCCTTGAGGGCTACAAGCACGTACTGCTTGATCATGTCTAGCTCCTCGTTCACCAAGACCCCCAAGTCCTTCTTGAAGCCTCAGGGCTGCTCTCAAAGAGTTATTTTCCCCTAGTCCACATAAATACTTGGAATTGGCCTGGTCCAAGTGCAACACCTTGCATTTGGCCTTATTGAACCTCATTAATTTCACATGGGCCCATTTCGCCAGCCTGTCCAGGTCCCTCTGTATGGCTTCCCTTCCCTCCAATGTAAAAACTGTACCGCTCAGCTTGGTGTTGCTGCAAACTTGCTGAGGGCGCACTTGATTCCATAGTACATGTCATTGATAAAGATGTCGAAGAGCACCAGTCCCAAGACCGACCCCAGAGGGACACCGCTTGTGACCGGCCTCCACCCTGACACAGAACCATTAATCACAACCCTTTGGTTGTGTCCAGCCAGCCAATTCCTAATCCACCAAACAGTCCATCCTTCAAATCCATACCTCTCCAATATAGAGAGAAGGGTGTGATGAGGGACTATTTCACGGGCTTTTCAGAAGTCCAGGTAGATGCTTTAAATAATAATATTTATTATAATAATAATAAATAATAATTATATATTTATATAATGTTATATGCTATATATAAGAAAAAATAGAAATATTATATTTTCATGGTTTTATCTCTTATCTCTTTTTAATGGAAAACTTATTATTATTATTATTATTAATAGTTCTTTAACCAAAATATATACTTCCAGTCCTTTACTCAAGCATCTAGGAAAATATGAAACTGTTTGAGTGAGGTAAAGACTTTGCTAACAGAGCTGTATTTTGGATGATACTGAACCTGAAAGTAAACTTAACTGCAAATTTTTCAAGATTCCTAAAAGCAGTTGCTCTCAGGGCATTAAAAAACAGAGAGATACATAGCAGTTATTGTTGTACAATACACAGGGTACTCAATAAATGACAGGCATATTACAGACATTAATTAAGTGAACAGAGGTGAAATCCTGCCAGCTACTGAACATTTGGTACAGCCTAATAGTAGCAAATCCCTCTCACTCATTTTTAACAATAACAAAATTTCAAGATGTGTATTATCAGAAGCACCAATTAAGTGGTTGTGGTGTCTGTTTCTCTGCAGTTTTCAAGAACAATTGTATCATTAGAGCACTTAAAGTGCCGTGTCAGCAGGAAATAGAACAGTAGCTGCTAGGGAAAAAAATAAAAAAATAAATAAAAAATCACAAAGCATAGAGCCATTACGTGCTTTTTGTCTTGAGTGTGATGTACCTTGGGCAGCATTTTTCCTCTTATTTTTCCTCTTATTTGTTTATTTATTTATTTTACATGAGGGATAAATGAAAGATAATTTAAGTTAAAAGAAAAAAAAGAAAAAAAAGAAAAGAAAAAAGAAACCCCACAAGATTTATGACAGTGTCTGTGAGTTGACATGATTACCAGTGCTACTTTCTCACTTCTACCTAACTGTTTTCATTTAGTTTTTTAAGTAATAAAAATGAATCTCCTTAGATTATCTCTGGAAAACTTCTAGAAAGTATAAAATTACAAAATCAGACAAATATGGAGGAAAACAACTATTATTCTTTTCCATTTTTAGATGACTGGAGCACCGCAGGATTTGTCTGTGTTATTTGTCCTTTTTTATTTTTTTTTTAGACCTAGAATCTGGGTCCACATTTTGTATAGATTAAACTCTCTTGGACAAATTTTCTAAGTAAGTCATAGCAGCCTAATGCTTACATCACGTCCTTCCATCTTCCTATTTCAGATCAATTGATTTTTTTTTTCTATGTTGCTGAATAATAGTAAACATAGAAATAACCATTCCTCAATAGGACTCAAGTATAGTTAGAGAATGTCTTTCCCTGTTTCAAATTAAAGGTGCTTAGGTAAAATGATATAAAAAATGAGTCAGGTATAAAATGGCTCATTGATCCAGAAATGTGATGAAACACTTTCTTTGGCCTAACAAGTACACCTGTACAATTTCTTGGGTTGTTTTTGTTTTTGTTTGTTTATTTGGTTGGTGGGTTGGTTGGTTTGTTGGTTGGGTATTTTTTGACCCCTGTTAGATACAATTCTAATTGGAGAAGAGACGGAACTTTTTACTAGTGTCATAAGGGATGATATATATATCCATTCTAGCTAAAAAGCTGAGCCAGTATTATGTCGAGAAACTGATGTAAGACACTGAGATGGGTCAAGTGAAATATATCTTCATAAACATTCTGAGGATGGATTTTTTTGCAACTGAACATATCTAACTGTGTACAAAGCAGCATCTAGAAAAGGAAATTTTGTCTGTAACGCAACAAAGAGCCTGCTACCTCTGCACTTTTAAATTTAATTAATCTCTCATGGATTCTGAATTAAATTACAATGAATTAGATCCACTGAGTCTATCACAAGAACAGTCTTTTCTATTAAAATGTTCTGTTTAGATTTCTGAGAATTTTGTGTTGAATATTTCAGAAGACTGAAATGTTTTTGAGGGACAAAATACAATTTTAACCCTTGAGTTCAGGGAAAAAAAAAAAAAAAAAAAATCCTGTTAAAATCTGAGTGAGGTAGTGGAATGATGTGCAATTGATTTTATGTGTAGGAAAGTTTACAGAGGTAAGGTGAGTTGAAGTTAGGAGTTAAATATTAAAACTGTGCCTGTCTTGTATTATCATTTCTCCATTAATGGTTTATATGTTAATTATATGTTAGTTTGTGGGGTTTTTTTTCAGGGTAGAAATTTATAACATTATCCTCCAACTTAAAGTTAGAATAAAAATAATTTCAGAAATGTAAGCCGCTAACTAATGAAATGCTTTATTTGTATAATAATCTAGCTTCACAAGTCACATGCTTTAATGACTATCTAGAGTAGAACAAGAAAATAATAATAATTAAAAAAAATTGAACAAGGATAAGAGACTCATTAAGATATGCTGATTCCAGAGCACTACTTGATGAGAGCAAGGAAACTTTAGCAATTAAGTTAGACTGATAGCATCTTAATTGTACCATAATTTGTTGCAACAGAGAAAGACGTTGATTCCTGTAGCAATTTTGATAATATTTATGGAGATGAAAATTTTTCTTTATCAGCATGCATGTTAATCATTACTTTGTTTACAGGGAAAAGAAGAATACTTTCATCAGAAATTTGAGATGTAATTGGAATTTGGAATTATAAATTATATAAGAATCAAATTCTGGACAAGGTGTTTTTTGTTTTGTTTTGTTTTTTTTTTATTGTTGTTTTTGTTTGTTTTCCTACTTTCACCCCTCTTGGATCAGTATCAAAGCTTTTCACATTAAGTTCACTTCCTTACAAGCAAATGACTGGTCGCCCTGTGCATTGGGTTGAGTTCTCTCTACAGGACAAATTATCTCGTGAGGCAGGTTCTCTTCAGAGTTAAAATGTTGGGAAAGCTTCTAATTTTGTCTAGACTGAGTTATCATTGGAATTTTAATTTTTTAAAGAGAATTCTATTCAGTGATGTCCATCATTGGCAGCTTTTCATGAACATGAATTGTGTTTATGTCCGACATAAGAAGCTTTGAAGGTTTTATGTTTCTTTGTTTCCAAAGGCCAATAGTTCTGCTGTGTCTGTAAGATTCACAGATTCTGACACTAATTTTAAAAGTACCATCAAATAGATTCACATTTAATTTGGTATCCAGGAAATAAAATTTCAGCATATGGTTCAATGCTGTAATAATTCTTGTTCTTCAGTGATGTTTGAAACACAGTAGATCAAGTGTGATTAAAATAGTAAATAATTTTGTAACTCCACAAAAATATAGATTTAGAATTTAAATTTCTAATATATAGCTCATGTCCGCAAGTTACAGGGCTACTCATGCTGAATAATTCCAGGACTTTGTAAGCCGCATTGTGCAAAATGTCGAAATAGTGTCTGAAGGCATTGCATCTTTAGCAGTGATGCATTTCTAAGCGGAATTAGAGCTGACTCCTGTTTAGTTTTGCTTGTGTGTTTCAGAATCAGAGCTTATTTTGCTCTCATGTAAAACATTGTCTCTCATGCTACTCATAAGAAGATATTCCACTTAGTGGAGGGGATGGAAAACGTTACAAATATATCCAGTTTTTTCAAAAATTGTCATAATATCTCACAGGCTTACATAATCATAAGGGCTGGAATGGACCTGTGGAGAACATTTAGTCCAACTCCCAGCTAAAGCAGATTCCTTAGTATAGTTGCCCTTCTCTAAAAGAGCAAAACTCTGAGGTGTGTCAGAAACAAGTATGGCTGGACACAATTGTTTTCTGAAAAAAATAACAAATACGTAATTAGTGGATAGACAATGTTAGTATTATTTATAATAGCAGAATTCTCTGAGGGATAGCTAGGAGATATTTATCACCCCCCATCCACTCTGCCCCCAAACTCCTATAAATACTCAGAGTATGCTTGTCAATCTATTCAATCTGAATATCTACGCAATTGAGTTTCAAGCCTGCTTGTGTTTCCACAAAGATCTGTCAGCCTTTGTGTGGTAGTCAGCAAGGCTTAATATTTAAGGAGTAGAAATTGAATTATATTTTTTTAACTTAATGCCTGCTCTCCAAATAATTATGTTTCATTTCCAATGTCCAGTTTTGTATATTATGTTTGAACTGAAAAGGCTATAATTAGCAGGGCAGTTTGGAAAATCACCATTTCTCTACAGCATTCCTCTATGAATTCTGTTCTCAGGTTTACCTGCTTTAGTCTGAAGAATATGTATCCTCATCTAGTCTTTCAAAAAAAAACCCAACAAAACAACAACAACAACAACAACAACAACAAACTGATTTTTATGCTTGATTTCAGTCCTAAGAAATTGCTTTTATCGGTGTGTTACAAGTGGACAGTCACGTGGTGCTAGTGCTAGTCACTGTCTTCAAGCCTGGCCAAAGCCAAAATATATTCAAAGCACTTGTAACATGGTTTATTTTAAAGAAGATACTGTTTTAAAGATGGAATTTTATGTAGT
This sequence comes from Alectoris magna, assembly GCA_030625065.1. NCBI lineage: Eukaryota > Metazoa > Chordata > Aves > Galliformes > Phasianidae > Alectoris > Alectoris magna. Next base: position 46,965,363 of record CM060564.1, read on the forward strand.
ATACTAATTTTATGAGCAGGCTTCACTCAACATTGCATTACTTTCTCTTCTACTTTTTAAATTGAAGCTTTGTCTAAGCGTATATTATCTGTGGGAATTTTACAGCTTTTTAGGAACAGGTTTGGGCTTTAGAATTTTACCTCAGAATCAGCAAGATCAGTTTTTATTTCTAGCTATTGTCTTTGAAGCCTTAAGATTCATTGTACTGTTGTTTTGAAGGGCTTTTAAAGCAATAGATGAAGAAAACAAAACAGATGGAAAATAAACTTAATTCAAACATGAATTTTTTAGGTACTTGTAGTATTCATAGCCTTACTTTGCCTTCATATGCAGCTTTGCTGGAAGTTTCTGACTATCCTGTGGAAATTAGCTGCATTCCAGCTCAAGCATGGCTTATTTACTCCAGATTTTTGAAATACTGTATTTCTGTCTTTTCCCCCAAAACTGCACATAGTATGAATAATTATTAATGTTTCTCCAGGTTCTGTTAGTACAGAACACATAGCTCGAATTTTGGAACTTAAATCTTTAAGTAAAGAAGGCATATTTCAGAGGAGGAAACAACTTGAATGCTGCTTAATAAATTAGAAATGTTAAGATGAGCACATAAGATAGGACTTTTTTGAGTCCCCCAATCTGGTTGGAGTGGCCTTTTATAGCAGTAGGTGCTGGTATATTAAGCAACAGTAAGTGTGATCTATTTATCAGTCTTAAAAATACTTCTATTCATATGATCCCCTATGCTACTGCAAAAATAAAATAGCTATTGCATATATAGTCTTGGAATCCTGGAGTCATTCTGCAAAATATGTGCAATAGGTTGAGGATTAATATTTCTTCCTTTTAAGTACTCTTCAAGGAGGAAAAGAAGCGAAGACGGTTTCCTCAGAAAATAACTAGATTTTAACAAAAATTTTCTCTCTCTCTCTTTTTTTTTTAATGAAAGTCTTGTTTATCTCCAATGAGATGTATTCAGAAATTATCCATATACTAGAAATGCAGCAGAATGGAATTGAACCAATCAGAATCATTTGTGATTGTGATTGTGTTTTTTTTTGTTTGTTTGTTTTTGTTTTTGTTTTTTTTTTAATTTACCTGATGCTGCAGTCTGTGCCAGAAACTGGTTCAGAGAATATAAGTGGCACTTGATTAATATACCAGAAAAGCTGTTATTAAACAGGCAAAGCACTGGAGCCAAAAACCTAATGCTGGAGAAAACACAATGGAATAAATATTTTCAAATGTATTTTCACTCCATAATGAAATACGTTTGTATACTTTTATGTTTTTCATATTATCACAGGTTAGTTTCACACACTAAATCAGCGTACATCATAACAAAATGAGGAACAATTTGAAATACAATTGATAAGAATGCTGTATGATTATAATAGACTATTTTCTGTGGTGATAGTTAGAAAAAACAGTGAAATGGTTGGAAGATATCTTGCAACACCTGCACTGTAAAAGCTCTAAGGGGAGCAGAGAGGTGATGGAGCCAGAAAAGGAAAAGTAATTACTCCTCAATTATAGTTATAATTAAACATTCATTAAAAGACAGTAGACATATTTAGAGTGTTAAATTGATTTCAACTTTGACTACAAAATTATTTGCCAAATTTAAAAACCTGGAACTCAAAAGGGGCTGAACTAAAGGAAACTGTACAGAAAACTGAAATTTTCTGGAGGGTCTTAGGAACTGGCACTGACAGCCCCTACTCGCAGCTGTGAAGCAAGCAAACTGGGATCTCAAATTTTCTCTATTTTGTAGGAAATACTCAGATTAAAGTAACCCTATAGTCTCTGAAGCTGCAGCATGATTGCAGTGTTTCTGAAAACGAAGCAACTACATGAGATAATGCCAGTGTTCAAGACCTTAAATTTTCAAAATCGTAATTTCTTCTGCTTAGAACTTTGTGCAATTTTCATTTATTTATCTATTTATTTTTCATTTATGGTACAGAGGTTGTTTACCAACATCCAGAAGGAAAATGTCAATTAAAATACTCAAATATGTGAAATGTTGGTTTCCATTACTTGGAAAGGAAACTTTGAATATTTTCCACCATTTTCATGAAAATGTGCTTAAGAAGGGTAGGTTATTAATAAATTTTAGACAAAAACTACAATACAGAGATTAGCTTAACCACACAACAGAGAACTTAAAAAATTAATGATTAAATAATTTCTAAATTGTCAGTGAAACAACGAAAGAGCTTGAAATAAAAGTTTAGAATAAAATGGTGCAGAAATGTACATTACTGAGAAAAATAGATTTTGTCAGAAAGATATAGTTAAATTTTACCATGAAAGATGCCAGAGAGAAGTTGTATAATATTTTCCTTTTATCCTGTTATCCTGTTAAGTCCTTGCTAGCAAGCTACTTAATTACTCTTCTTGTTACCAGTTATTATTTTGCTGTGGGTGGTGTCTTTTTTAATAAATAAATAAATAAATAAATAACTGTTGTTGTTTATATGGTTGCTTATTTTTTGAGGTGAAATATGAATATGAAATTTGAAGATGCAAATTTTTAATCAAATTTTTGTTTTGGGGTCATCTTCTGTTTCCAAGTCGGGCAGAAATGCAATGGTGTCATGCACGACCTTTTTAATGTGCCATGCAAAATAGTTGGGAAATTGATGAGTAGACCTTCTAAAAACGTATGTAAGTGCCCCTTTGTCCAGAGAAGCAATCACTTGCAACTTAAAAATTCATAGAAAATATTTTCTGCCACAAGATCAGTTATTCTATATGATTGTAAGTATAGGTGACTGTATCTATTACACCTAAACTCTATTCAAAAATTGGGAAAGAATACAAAATTAAGGAAACCATCTAAAAGCTTTGACAAAATTCTATTGAATACTTGATTTTATTTTCATAACTGCATTTTATGACTTTTAAACTTAAGACGATTTTGTTCTGACAGTTTTGTTGAATCATAAGCAGTAGTTTACTAGTAGATGAATTGGACCAGTTTTCGAATTTGTCTGTCTGAAGTAAGCATACAAAAGGACTCTTAAGTGTGAAGTTGGTAATGGATTTCCCATTATAACAAGACTTTGTATTGCTGTGCTATGTTCTGTTAACAAATATCACCATACTTTGCAGCTACTAATGACTTAAGTCCCCCAGTGCCCCAGTGAGGAAAAGTTGCTATTCCTGTTTCACAAATGCTGTTATAACACATAAAAGAGATAGAAGGTCTGACAGAAGTTACTATCCATCTAATGACATTGTAAGAGTTGGAAAGGTGAATCAAATAGGAAGGCGTGTGATTCACCTTTGTTGGTAACACTTTTATTGATGCTGGTAGGTAGCAGCTTGCATATTTCCAGACAGGTGGAAAAGGTAGGGAAATGCCAATTCATTGTTGTTTCTTCTTCAAAACAAACTATCTCTTCAGAAAGGCTGTCTCTTTATAATTGTGCAAATTCAAGTCCATTGTACAAAATTATCTCATACAACATTTTCTTTTCTTACTCTACTGGCAGTTTTGCCAAATTCTGTAATCCGTTCAAGGGCTGACTTGGAACTCTGGTACAGTTTCCCATCTGTGTTTATACTCAGGAGTATGCTGTGTACCATCAATGAAAGTTGAAGTTCAATGTTACCTCTTCTCTGACTTCCAAAACTAATATATTTTAAATTGGCCTTTCACCTAACTGATAAAATATATATGTATGTATTTAAAGTATATAAAAGTATAGCCCTTCTTATAGACCAGAATGTAAATCTCTTTCATAGCTTGATGTGAAAAACAAATCCATTTTTCACTCCCCTAAAAAATGAGTAAAATTAAATGGAATCCCATAGAAAAACATGTTTAGACTTGAGCTTTTAGAGAGCTGAGTGCACCTTCATCTAGAGTTCACAAATAAGAAATTCAAAGAGATATTAAAAGAAAGAATCGATTGGGCATTCCAAACAGTGTAAAGGGAAAAACACAGGGAATTTATTAATTCAAAACACAAAATTGTTTTTGCTAAAAAAAAAAAAATGTGTTCACAGGATGATTTATTCAGTCTGTATCCTTAAGATGATTTTTGCATACTGAAGAAATTTGATTCGCTTCAGTGAAGTATTAATTCAGTAATTAATCAGTAAATTATTAGATGGGGTAAAAGACAAGTTTATCTATTAAAATGATGAAAGCATATAAATTGTTGGATTAAATTGACATTCAATATGCTACTTCAGTTAAAATATACATATTTACCAGTGTTGTGGATTGTAAGTGTATTAAAGATTATCAAATCTGAAATATGAATTCAGCCATTATCATTAAACAAAATTATCATACCTTTAGTAGTTCTATGGAATGCTACAGCCGATTAGCAGAATACAATTTACTCGCTTGTTTGAGGTACTTATCATTTGTCCTTACATTTGTGTTACGGAAACATTTTATTTCTATACATTTATTGTTGTGTTATACAAAAAGTCAGATACACATGCAGCTATATAAAACTATCACAAAATGTTTATCTAACATAAATACTAAATGCTCTGTTATGTCCAAGGGTATCTATGACATGCTCAAAAGGAATGGAGATAAAAATGAAATTTGTAAATGTTGTGACAGTCTGACTGTAAATCAGACAGTAACTTTCACAGTGAGTATGAGTAAATTTTCAGGAGGCAGAATTATTGGTGCCAGGAAACATTATTCATTCTTTGCCATGGTCAACTCTACCTTGCAGTATATCCAAGGCCGTTATTATTATTCAAGTACCTTCTTCAGTGATATTCAAAATTTGCTTAAGGACAGTCTCTAGATTACTTCTGCAGTGTTGAATGAATATCTTGTACTGAATGTTAACTATTTCAGTTCTGTATATCTGTACAGCAAATAATGAAATTCTGTGAGTTTAACTATATCCTCTAATTGTCTTGTACAAATGAGTAGTTTATACAGTAAAACAAACAAACAAACCATCAAAAATGCATCAAAAATATGATACATCCATCACAGAGCAATGGACATTGGAAACAAAAATAAGAAATTCTATTCAAATAGGTTTAGTGAAGTTATTTACAAAGACTCTCTTAGTAGCTCTGATGCTGTGTCACCATTTAAGCTTCAGTGTTAGGAGGTGTTGCTAATAAGATACACAGAAATTCCACAGAATAGCTAAAAATGTTTCTTCACCCTCAAAAGAGAAAAAAGGCTTGTCTCAGGCTTAGAAGTATCAAAGCAGCTTATTTATTTGCATATTACTGTTTCTTTTTCACTCTTCTTGATTTTTCTCTTTTGCTCTCTTTTTTACCGAACTCCATTTTCTGTCGACCAGACATCATGGAAAGGAGACTATTCTTCATATTACTTACAAGAGGGAGAATTAGTTATATAGCAAAGTTTTCCATTTGGATCCATCTTTCTATGGAACAGAAATAGGTAACAAGCAAACACTGTACTTAACACAGGGATATGACTACAGGACAGAGTGAAATTCCATAATGCCATTCTGGACTCCGCACTGGTGGACTGTGCAGTCACCCACAAAAATATATGTTGTAAAGAAATGACATAGCAAGAAAAGTAATTGCTTTGCAGGTTTATTTGCTCTTTCTGCAATTTTTCCATTTAGTTTTTCTCTATTTGTGAGTTCTCATTTTGTCTGCTTAAATGTGATCCATCTCACTTTCACGGGAGACTTCCAAAACTGCCATATAACATTCTATGTATGCATATATCTACTCATTTACTTGTTTAATTTGTGCAACAAATTTTAGTTTCAATTTTTTCTTTATTCATGAGTAGTGACCATTCCTAGCATATTCCTAACTCCTGATGATTTTCTAGTGAACAATAGTACAGGTTTAGAGACCCACCCACCTTTGAGATATTTCAAATTATCATTCAATTGAAATTTATTTTAAAACATATAAGCGTGGGTTTTTTTGTTGTTTTTTTTTGTTTGTTTTCCCACAATTCCTTTACATCAATTGAACAAATTTTCAACTAGCACTGTCTGTTGTTGTCATTAAGCTCTCTGAAATGTGTATGGCAAATATATTTCTGTATCAACCATCGACTCCTCTGAGCTTCCAAATGTTTAATTGTACATTTCATGATGCAAAATCCGATTTAAATTTTACTGTGCACTTTCTCATATTAGAATATTGCTCTAGATGAAAAAATAAATTTATAAATTCATTTAAATATGAATAATAATTAATAAACTCATTTAAAATGGAAAAGGAAAAAACAAGCAAACAGACAAACAAAAAACAAGTCTTGAAATTATAGTGGGCTATTAGGTTTGGGAAATCATGCTTGACCAAACTGGTAGCCTTCCATGGTGTCATCAGAGTCTAGGTAGATGTGGGAAGAACCGTGAGCATTGTGGCTTTTGACACTCCCCTGTAACATCCTTCTAATGAAGCTGAATAAGTTTGGGATAGATGAGCAGATGGTGAGATGGATTGAGAATTGGCTGACTGGTAGAGCTCAGAGGGTACAGCCTAGCTGGAGGCTTGCAGCTAGCAGTGTTTCCCAGCGACTGGTGGTAGCTCCTGTCTTGTTCAGCATTTCCATCAATGACCTGGTGAAAGGATCGACTCCACTCTCGTTAGGTTTGCTGATTATACAAAGCTGGGAGGAATCACTGAGACACCAGAAGGCTCTGCTGCCAATCAGCAAGGTCTGGACAGACTGGTGAGTTGAGAGGAACCTGATGACGTTAAACCAATGCAAGTGCAGAGTACTGAACATGGGGAGGAATAGCTGTTTGAATCAGTATTCATCAGGGGATGAGCTGCTGGAAGGGAGCTCTGCAGAGAACTTACCAGTCCTGTCAGACAACAGATTGAGGCAGTAGTGAGACCTTACTGCCAAGAAGGCCAGTGGTGTGTTAAGGTACATTAAAGAGAGTGTGCCAAGCAAAAAGAGAGATGTGATCCTCCCATTCTACTCCGTTCTGGTGAGGCCGCAACCGGAATACTGGGTTCAGTTCTGGGCTCCCCAGTGTGAGAATGACAGGAAACTACTAGAGAGAGTCCAGCAGTGATGATTAGATGATTAGGGTACTGCTTGGAGCATCTTCCTTATGAGGAAAGGCTGAGAGACCTGGGACTGTTTAGCTTGGAGAAGAGAAAACTGAGAGTGCATCTCATCACTACTTATAAATATCTGAAGTGCAGGTGTCAAGTGGGTGAGTCCAGGCTCTTTTCAGTTGTTTGCAAAGACAGGACAAGGGACAATGAGCAGAAACTGGAACATAGGAAGTTCTGTACAAATGCTAGGAATAACTTCTTTACTGCGAGGATGGCAGAGCACTGGAACAGGCTATCTGAAGATACTGCAGAGATTCCTTATCTGAACATATTAAGGCCTGCCTGGATGCTCTCCTGTGAAACCTGCTGTAGGAAATCTCCTTTAACTGGGGGGTTGGACTTGACATTCTTGTATTTTCCATCAGGGATCAGAGTCTGTTTATCGGATTGCAGTTGAAAAAGGAAGAGACTACTACTTTAAAAACACAGTAATTATACCATTCTGAAGCTTACCACTTGGTATAATAAAACTAGCTATTCTTAACGAAGAAAAATGTAATCATAAGGAAGTTATTTTCTTAAATCACAAAATATTGGATGTTTGACTACAAGTATGCAAGTTGTTTTGCATATATTCTTTTGCATGAAAAAGAAAAAAAACCCTCTTGTATGTAAGGTACTATTAATTTATATTCACTATGATTTTGAGGAAAGGGAAGGTTTATTTATTTATTTATTTATTTATTTATACTTTTAAATCAGTCTTTTATCAGCAGTTTGCTGCAGATGGGATATTAATCTACTAATTCTCTTGTCAGTTCTCCCTTGTGATTTACAAGTGGCTTTGCACATACACACAGCCAAAAATCTTTGGTATTTTTCTTTTTGCTATCAATTTCTTATTCTCTGTTCCTCTTAATTTATAACAAGAAAAGACTTCTGCTTATTTTTATTTTTTATTTTAATTTTAGTTTTTTTCCTGCTATTTGCTTGCTATAAAAAAATAATAATAATAAAAAATAAATGTCACCAACTTTGATAATATTTTTCTATTACATTATGGTTTTGAATATTAGAAGTAGCAGTACAGAAAATGCTAGAAGTCTTTATGGAAATAGATGTTCTGAATTCCTAGTGTCTCTCTCACAAACATTTGTAGTTATTTGTTTTTCAGATTTTGATAATCACAGGTTTAGATTTGTTTTTGTTTTTCCAAGTATGAATGCAGGCTGGACAATGAGTGGATTGAGAGTAGCCCTGCAGAGAAAGACTTGAGATGTTGATGGCTAAAAAACTGAACATGAGCTGGTAATGTGTGTTTGCAGCTCAGAATACCAACTGTATCCTGTAATGCTGCATCCAAAAAAATGTTGCCAGTAGGATGAAGGAGGTGAATCTCTCACTTTACTTCACTCTTGTCAGATCCAACCTGAAGTATTCAGCTCTGGAGTCTTCGATATAATAGACACTGACCTGCTAAAGCAGTGAAGGACAACAAAGATGGTGAGAGGGCTACAGTGATTGTTTAGCTTAGAGAAGGTTCTAGGGAGACCCTAGAAGTCTCCTTCCAGTACTTGAAGGAGGCCTAAAGGACATGTGAGAAGACACTGTTTATCATGTAGTGTAGTGTCAAAGATTTTTAATCTAAAACAGGGTAAATAAGATAGCAAGAAGAAGCTATTCAATGTGGGGGTGATGATGTACTGTAACAGGTTGTCCGGAGGAGTGGGAGGATGCTCCCTTCCTGGAATTTTTCAAGACCTCACTTCATGGGGCTTTGAGCAACGTGGTCTAGTGGAAGGTACCTCTGAATGGTGAATTAGGTCCCTCCCAACTCAAACATTCTTATGATTATATTTTACTCAGTCTCAAAAAGCTATACATTTATGTCTAAAGATTTAATGTTTTTATTTTGTACTGTTTATTTGTTTTATCTTTGTATCATTTGAAATTGTTAAAAAATGTTGTATCAAATAATAGTGAAATAAAAAGAATTGCAAAAATAATGAAAAAAGACTGAGGAAAAGCACCTGTGTATTTACGGATGAGGGTTTTGTTGTGTTTTTTTTTGTTGTTGTTGTTTCTTTGTTTTTTGTTTTGTTTTGTTTGTTTTATTTTTTCATGTGTTGATCTGATGACTAGCAAAATACATTCCTGAGTACCTCAGAAGCTAGAAAATCGAATGTTGTCTTAGGCAGGCCCAAGTGTAGATTAATATGTAGATGTCTTAAGACAGGTTGCTAAACTTCTACATTAATGTTGTCAGGCTAAGTAGGAAAGAATATATAAAGAAGAGGAAATCTGTGCTAAAAATGGTGTAAAGAGCTCTTTCTCAAGATGTGAGTGTCCTGCAGAAAGAGTAGGCCCTACAGGATTGTCTTCCTTTCTTTCTTTCTTTTTTTTTTTTTTTTTTTTTTTTTGTTTTGTTTTGTTTTGTTTTGTGTGGTTGTTTTTGTGTGTGTGTGTTTTTTTAATCTGAAGTAATACTGAATGATGTCAAAACACAGTTAACATAATGGAAGACGTGGGGGAAAAGGGAAAATAAATCTTCAGATAATACTGAAATTTTGCATAATCTACCTAGAAGGCTTTTCTGTGAAGCATGTTATTTTTCAATCTCTTCATGTTGGGCAGATGAAAGAGTTTAGAGAGTAGTGAGGGCACCTTTACAATTAGTTTTTATTTTATGTATTTTTACAAGTAATATAATTGAGTACCACAAATAAAATATTTAAGCTATTTTTTTTCCAGTATTTTTATGTTGGAAAAATCTATTAGATTAGATGTAGGTGAGTTTCCCAATTGAGGATATGGGAATTCTATAATCTTATTCATTAGATGCTAGACTTGGCAAAATGCTTGGAAATGAAATGTCAACATAATATTGTTAGAAAAAAAAAAATGGGGATAAAAGAATCTAATCTATAATAAGAATCTAGTCTTCTGAAATTTATTCTGGGACACACCACAGAATGATCACCTTATGAAAATCCGGGACAAGATATTCAAGCACCATGTAAAACTTCATTAATCATTTTATATGGAAAAAAAAAAAAAAAAAGTTTTTTGATCTGATTTTTTTATTTTTTATTTTTTATTTTTTTAATTGTCACTATGATTTTCATCTATTGCTGAATGTGATTTTAAGATTTAAGGTAGTTTGGTTTTCCTGTGACAGCTGCAGTCATTTTAATACCCAATGTCATGAAAGGACAGCACAATGAAAATATAAAAAGCCAAGCTTGCTGCATATGTATGGCTTGTGAGTAGCTGAAACTAAATTTTGTCAATTTGTGAAGTCTAAAATACAGCTGAGATTACATCAGATTTACCCTTCAGCTATTGTAAGGAAAGAGAAATAAATGTTAAATAAAACACTCTTCAAGAGACTTCATCTTTCTACTCCCCCTTTAAAGCTATTTTTTTAGTGTCCTACTTTTTGTGTAGTTTACAGTAACTGAGCCGTGGTACTCATTCCTATGAAATATGACAAATGGTATCATTCATTAACTTCCTCTGACAAAAATAGAATTTTTGTATTAATTTGAAAACAATAGATTTAGTTGTGTTGACTGGCTTTTATTAAATACTTAGAAAACTAAGGGTTTTTTGTTTGTTTGTTTTGATTTGATTCTTTTGTTTGTTTGTTTCCTTGTTTTTTTTTTAACTGAGAATTTTCACCTAGGTGTAGCTGAGCATAAAAATTTGTACAAAGAAAAAAAGTCCTTCCCACATTATAAAAGTTCAGCAAATAAAAGTAAATCTCTACTCGCTTCTGTGTTTTCAAATTTGAATTTGGCTATAGCTAACCAGTATCATTTAGGATACAACTGCATTTTTCTTATTTACTCAAACTCTTTGTTATTGCATACGTGAAATTATTATTTGAGCTTTAAATGAAACTATTTACATTGTCTTTAAATGTGAAAAGTGCTACAATTTTTTTAATTGTTATAGTTTCCTATTCATAAAGAACATAAAAAAAATTTACTAATTAACTAATTAAGCCAAATTCCTCTATTTGCTGTTTGTGCCAATTCAGTTAGGAGACAATGTGAAATAATAATAATAATAATAATAATAATAATAATAATAATAATAAGGGAAAGACAGTCACTAGACAAAAATAGCATGTGGAAATTGCAATACTGTGAATACCTCTCTGCTAAATATCAGCGCCTAGAACTTACAACCCACCATAAGATTTGGACATATGTGGGTGTTATATATATAGCAATCTAGTCCAAAGTTTTCGTATTGATTTTCGAAGAGAGGCAGCAATTTCTGTTATGAAATCAGCATTCATTTACAACAAGCTTTTGAGTTTGCTCCAGAGACAGTTAAAAAGGCTTTCAATTTACAACCACAGTTTTTACCTTAGTGCTATATTTCTTTTCCTCTTCAAATTGGTGAGGGAAACAATAAAGATCAGAAAGGCTGTCTTTGCAGACTGTTGGCTTTCCCTTTCTACGTAAGCCGTGGGTTCAGTAGAGTCCATATCACTGTGACAGTGTCATTTGTAATCTCATAAGGCATTGCTAAATTTTAACTTCCTAGAAATAACTTTGCTTTGTTGAAGCTACAGTGAAAATGACACATCCATAAAATTTGTTTAATCCAAAAAATAAACTTTCCCATACCTAGTAAGTACTGGATGCCTTAATTAAAAAAGAAAGTAGGGAAACCTTGAGAACTGAAAATGAAACATCACAAACACAAATATATGCAAGGTGGGGGCATGAGTGCCAGAACTAATTAACAATCTAGAAGAAAAAAAAAAAAAAAAGACAGATGTATCTCTACTTTTGCAATTACACTTCTACACACTTTTAAAGCTCCTCCCTGCCAACATTATTCTTGCCTTCTAGAAAGGGGGACTCTGATGTTAGTTTCCATCTACTCTGAGTTTTGTAGCATTGGAAGAGACATGTTTGCAATAAATACTTGGTTCAATATTTTAGGACATACCCTGGCGTAATATAAATCCAATTCAGTCCACTACTGTATCTGACCAAGCTCTGCTTATGACCAAGCACTGTTTCTGACCTTGGCAAAAGGAGATGTTCCTCAGACAAAGTCTGATCTATGATTGCAGACCACACGAATTTTACTGTCTCAGTAACCACAGGATTTGATTAGAGCTGTTAGAGAGACAATTCTGTCCATTCTATCTACTATGCATTTGCAAATTTTTTTGTTCATAAATTTCTCTCCTGTCTTTTTTGACCTACTGATCCTGTCTGCCTACTTCTTATGGCAGCATATTATAGAAGCTCACTGGCTGCAATGGCAGGGCTGCTGTACAGTGTAAAGGGATTTAGCAATTATGAGTTTATCCATTGATATTCCAGGTGAATCTTAGTAGTAGAAGTCTGAATAAGAAATATTTTCTGATTTTGTGGTTATCTTGCTCTCTGCACCACCACAGCATGGTAGTCAAAGTAGTTTACATCTTTTAAATTTCAAATCATTCTGCAACTATCAGTATTTCCTGAAAAACTGCTTTTGATGTGTTCAATCCTTTAAAAGCTGTAATCTGATCTGCAGAAGTAATCTCTGTATGCCAAGCTAAAATTGTCTTGTCTGACTCAGTATGGGAAAATCCATCTTGCTTGTTTATAAGAAATAGCATGAGACCAAAATATAATCTAAGTATTTTTTTCAAAACAACAACTTGAATGTCAAGGCACAAAGCTTAATTAGCTTTGGAATTTTGGAAATTTGATGGAATTTTGTCTTAAGAAGTTAATATTTCATTTTCTTAAGGAACAGGGAAATTAACAAGATTGACAGTAGCACAGGTAAACCTTTGATCATGGAATTGGTTTTTAATTACTAGAGTCTTATTTGTTGGCTTGCAATGTTTTGGCATGTTGTACTATTTTAGGATGATTTTTAATTTTTTTAAAAAGAATTTACTCTGTGAATCTGGATAAAGTAATCTAAATGATGAGCTATATATTCTTACAAAGTAATAACTAATGTCATGTTGATTTAAGCACTTTTTACAGTACAAACCACTTTTTTAGTGAAATGTAAAAGCCTTTCTTTTAATCTCAAAAGGATAAGATTAAACCTAGTTCATCGTACTTTTAGTGTTTTTACTGCTTGAATAAACTGTGAAACTGCACATAGCTGAAGCCATATGAACTTTGCTGTGGGATGTCTTCTTCCAAGAATGTATCAGTCTCACATCAGGTTTTAAAATTGCACTTTTTTTTTCTTTTTTTAATGCAGATTTTAGCTATACATTTTGTGAAATATTTACAGTTTCAGCCTTCCATCAGTCAAATCAATGACTCAACACTGACAAGTTACAAAACAACCTATATATATCATGTGAATATTTCAGGGAATCACAGAATCACAGGTGTTGGAAGGTACCTTAGGAGATCATCGACGTCAATCCCCCTTCTAGGGAAGGTTTCCTGCAATAGGTTGCAAAGGTAAGCATCCAGAGCGATCTTGAATATTTCATAGAAGGAGACCCCACAGAGTCTCTGGGCAACCTCTTCCTGTGCTCCATCACCCTTACCTTAAGGAATTTCTTCCACATGTTCGTGTGGAACTTCCTACGTCCAAGTTTTAGGTCATTAGTCCTTGTCTTATTACTACACACCATCAAGAAGAGCCTAGCCTCATCCATTTGCCTCCTGCCTCCCCTCAGATGTTTATAGACATTAATCAGATCCCCCCTCAATTTTCTTTTCCCCAGGCTGAACAGACTAAAGTTATTCTGCCTTTCCTCATGGGAGATGCTCCAAGCCCTTTATCATCTTTGTGGCCCTCTGCTGGACATCTTTTAGGAGATCCCTGTATTTTTTGAACTGGGGAGCCCAGAACTGGACATAGTATTTTAAATGTGGCCTCACTGGAGCACAGCAGATGGAGGGATCACCTCTCTCAACCTGCTGGTCATGCTCTTTTTAGTGCACTCCAGGACACCATTGACCTTCTTGGCCACAAGAGTGCACTGCTGTATTGCCATGCATTTCCATGTATTCTAATTTAAAAACAAAACAAAACAAACAAACAAACAACAACAACAACAACAAAAAAACACACCACAACAATCTGTAGAACTTTATTTCTGAAAATGAACAACTTTAGGAGGAAGCTTTGGCATAAGGTATCTATGTACCTTTTAAGAATTTTAGGTCTAGAGTTCTTTTGCAGGACCATCATTAAAATAAAATTAAAATTGTATTCTCTATTGATCTGTGTTTCTGAGATCAGTTATGACTGATATTGCTTCTACGGACAATGTAAACTCCAGAAAAATCTTACTAACCATTAATCATGAACAGTTATTGCAGGTTTAGTGAAACAGTTTTTTTCCTCTTCATTTTTTTATTTTGTTTCTGATTACATTAAATCATCAAATTTTCACCATACTTAATGACTTATGCTTCCTCCTGCCTCTCTCCACCAAAACAGTGGGGGAAAACAAAAACAAACAAACACACACACACAAAACACACCAAACTCAACCCAATACTCATTTCCACAGAACAGAAATATAAATCGGATTCATGAATATCCTTCAAAATGTAATTTGCTGTTTAAACAGCATAGGGAAGTACAATCTCATAGAGATGAGTATGCAGTGACAAGAGAATTTATGTTTGGGGTACAATTGTTAGCCATTATTGCTATCCAGTTGTCAAATGAAAAACTGCTTCCTATTTTCTGAAGATGTAGTATATTTAGGTAACAAGTGATGAGAACGATTCTATTTTCTCCTGTTCTTGCAAACATACTTGCTAAATAATACCTGTGAGTTGAAACATTCTCTGTTGTTGGTTTTAGTGTGCCAAGAGATGAGAAAACTGTCATCAGCAATTAATTCCTGCAAATGTCACAGGAATAAAATATATAAACTTGAAAAAAAAAAAAAATCACAGTTTTTTTTGCTGTTTGGCTGAAACTGGAATGGTGTGAAGGAGAAGCTGAAAGGGTAAAAAGCAGATTCCCAAAGAAAACTGTCTATAAATAGAGTTTGGCCTAATTCTTACTTATTCTATAGTTGGTTGGTACTGCTGCATAAAAACCACTAAAAGATTTGCTTCCTATGTTTTACATTAGTAAAATTCTGCTAAAACTTTAGGAGGGTGATCCTGTTTGAATGCACAAAATCCAACTTGTTCTACTAAACTTTAGTATTTTCTTAAAAAGAAACCCATACAAAACAAATCAACAAAGGATAACAAATTAAAACCCTGTTTTGATTTGCTTGAATGTGTATTTATAGAAAAAGAGTTATTTTGTCTTTGGTTGAAAATAAATTAATAGAAGCCTGTTAATTTTAAGTATTTTTACCAATTAATTTAAAATAAAGTAAAAGACTGTGTCTCATCTACAGGAATTTCCCTATTTAATTTTTGTATATTACGTCGGGGGGGGGGCGGGGAAAGCTGTCCCAGCTATGCTGTACTGTCTTTTATGCTTACTGACAGAATAATAATAAACTAAGTACATGTACCTAGATTCATAGCATTCTCCTTAAAATTCTATTTTAAAATACAACCTCAGGTATTGTATTTGCCTCAATTGCAAACTTTAACTCAGCTATATACATTCAGACCTGAATGTACATCACACTGTTCCCATTCTGTCTTTAATGGAAATGTGGAACAGTACAATCTATTTCAATTTTTAAGATACGTTATCTTAAATAATTAGTTTTGTTTTAGACAAATGCATTCATACTTCCAAGAACAGTAGAACCAGTACCTTAAAGAAGGAAACAGACTCATTTATTCAAGTAATTAAATGTAACCCATCAAACATAGTAATATTTGTAAGGTGCAAAATATAAATCTATCTTTATATTACTTACATCAAGTAGTGTCAGTGATTATAGAAGGAAAAGATTTGTGAGTGTTCTTTATTTCAACAATGAACTAGCTTAGTTCATTATTCTTTATAATGCCAGGCCTTCTCTGTAAGGTGTGAAATTGTCCGTGTTCAAGGGGCAGTTTTCTCATGTGTTCAGCCCTTTAATTAGCATATAAGTACTTTTTAAGAAGTGTTATTTCTGTGTATGATCTTATAGAATGAGACATATTTCATTTGGCAGAGCTATTTATTATTCTTAAAAAGTTTCTCATAATTATTTGCAGCTGTTTTACTCTCTCATTCAATTTTCTGAAGAAGAAAAACAACTCTTCAGTTCTGGTTACTTCTTCCCAAGTTGCTTCCTGCAGATCCCTTCTGCCTTGTATGATCTCAGAAATGTGATAAGATGCTTCAGTTGTGTCACATGTTGTCAGAATGATTACTAGGAAATATTGCAACTTAGTTCTGAAGTGGAGGGAGCTACAGGTATGTGCTGATTGGGAAACAGCTGGTAAATCAGGTTTCATTAATTCCTGTATTCAGACAAATAATGCAAGCCTAGACATTCATTAAATAAATACATGTATCTTTTTTGCTCTTTATCTGAATTGATTATTTAAAGTTTTCTAGAAAAAAAAAAATCAGTACCTTAAATTATCTAATGAAAGGGAATGGCGTGAACAGCATGCTGTGGCATATCTGTTTTACAATCATGCATGCAAGCAATCTAGCAGTTTGAGCAATAATCTGAGAATAAATCCCTAATTTTTGATTCAGATAGAGAATTTCTAGTAAATCCTTACATGTATTTGCACCTTTGACTACCTTTTTTCTTTTGCGAATGACCCTGTGCTTTTAACTGTAATGTGGAATATAAAATTAACAGCCGGATAAATATATAATTAATTGTAAACAATATGTATTAGATTATTTATCTTGAAGAGAGAAAAGTTGTTTATCTGACACAACGGAAACTGGGTTAGCGTTTTATTCATGTTTTGTTTTATTTTTTTCACTTATCAATACATCTAGTTTAGGTTAATCTGTTGCCTTCTCTGAATATGTTTTAATATCAATTTTTCTGTTTGCTTATTGAGGCTGAGATTCTTCGTATACGAGTGTTACAAGGATTTAAGGCTACTATTTACAGTAGTATTTTTATTATTTTCAAATGCTTAAAATATCACATTAGCTGTTGTATTTTGCTCTTCACTTTATGAAATAACCATTTGATACTGCTACCTGTTTTACAGCAGATGAAAAGTGAGAACGTTTACTTGTGCACATAGGCTTTTACAACCTGATGTGAGCACATATATATGGGTGATAGAATTTTCAACATTCCTTTCTCACTGAGATGCTTGTAATTGCATTGACATAATATTGAGTGCTGACAGAAAATGTTCCTTGTCTGGTCAGTATGTGTATGTTTGAACACTGAAACCATGTCTGGATATCTGAGTGGTATTAACATGCAGGAAATATTTCTAATGCTAAGGTACATATTTGGGGCAAAATATTAGCAGAAATAAATTGTTCTGTTAGCTCATTTGGAACTGAAAATCTCTTTAACGCTTTTTATTACACAAGTTGCATTTGCAACCTTGTCATCTGGTTTCACTGCAACCAAGTGAGAAGTAGCACAACTGAGCTAATTCATTTGGATAACAGTGCATATTTTTGCTCCTGAAAATGATGCAGAACAGCCTAGTCCTAAAAGAACTAGAGTAAAGGCTAGGGCACTTAGTACGATTCAGATCTCTGAGCTTTCTTCCCTATTATTCTGCTGGGGAAAAAAAAAAAAAAAAAAAAAAAAAAAGAGTCAGATATTTCACAGCAGAAATCTTGAAATGCAAGTAGATAACTGGGACATACAGGAGGAAAACACTTTGGAACTGTTCTCCTACATCAGGTAAGTGCATGCATGAATTTGAGATCTGTAGAAAGGGGGACGATATTACTATGCAAGTGGTAACACAAACAACTATAAGATTTCAGCTATCATAAGAAGTCAAAAAAATGTTTTGTTCTGCTTTATGGTGCTTTTTCTTTTAACTGTTCTTGTGCTGTCACAGGTGTCCCACTTTGTTAAAGCATGTTTTTCTATCCTATAAAATGAGGGCATGCACTGTCTTTAGGTATCCTAGAGAGCAACATTTAACTAATTATGGCTAATCAATAGCAAAGCCATAAAATATTCACTTCAGGCAGTCATGCAATAATGACTGTGATTATATGTATGCTTTATATCTTCAAGAGTTCACTTTTGTCCTTGTTCTAAAGACAAATGTGTATGTGATAATGGAAGAGCCACTCAAATCATTTCCCTGGGAATCAGTAGTAGTGTCTGTTTTCTGCTCCTACAGCAAGAGGAACCAGAGAGGTTTAAGGATATACGCCAAGACATTTGTTTGTTTCTTTTATTTTATTGTTTTATTTTCCATTATGGAGGAAATGTAAGATTCAACTATAGAATTTTTGCTTACTTCTCTCCAACATTGTATTGCTAAGGAGTCAGTTAAAATTTCTTTCTGTTACTTTCAGCAAGAGAATACTCGGATTCAAATTTTTTGTTATTTTTCCCTTAATTTCTGCAGAAATATTTTGAAGTATGCTATTCCTACTAGGCTTATGTTATTAAATGCATATGTCTTAGAAGTCAAAGTCAGAGAATTATGGATTAGATATTTCGTATGTCCATTTTCTTCTGTAGATGATGGAACAAAAGATTTTTCACTAAAACTGGGTGGTATAGCACTTGAGGGACAGTGCTATGATATAAACATTCATATTTTATTTAGTTTATGTAGTTTTAGCATTTTGTGAGGCTTGCCTGTCTTTTTTTCTACTTAGGCTCTAGAATTACTGCTGATACAAACTGGAAGAACAACCTATTACTCTTGCACTTAACAGATGGCTTGCAAATGTCTTAGACATATAAAAAGTGATTATCCTTAAGGAATCTTTCTGTGAGAATTATTTGAACATATTTTATCACTCTACCACCTTTTACCACTTATGTTGAACTTAAGAATTATATTAAAAAGTTTCTCAAGAGCATATTTCTCATACTAACATCTTCTAAAATTATGGATACTGTATAATTTTTTTTACCATGAATGACTTGCTTTTTGTATCATGAGAGTTACAGTTAGAAAAGCTGCAATGTGAGAAGATACAAAGAAATAAATAGTCTGGTTTTACTTAATGTCAAAATTTTATTTTTAGTTCCTTGATAATATGCAGAAGGTTTAAGAGGAATAAAACTCCAGATAATTTTTCAATGCACTGTGAATTTTCTTTCATAGTCAGAACCGTTTTTTTATCTCTTACAAGTATAATTTTTATGTCTCTAGAATTTAATTAATTATCTCATTAATAATTATTAATGTCATTATCTCATTTAAGTCTTTTCTACTTCTTTATGGCACATAATCTAGATTTTATTATTACTATTACTATCGTCATCTTCATCATCATCATTTAAATTATGGCATATTTTATCTACCATTTATGTTTCCCTGAGCTAATTTGAAAGGTTGTGTGATATTTCCTGCTACTTACAGCTTTGTGAAATTTAAACTATCTGGGAAATTTAAACTATCCCTGACAAATCTCTTTTTTTTTAAAAAAAAAGTTCACAATCAAGTGTCAGTCACATGCTGTTATTAGCATAGAAAAAAAAAAATTCCAGAAGTGATTTTAAATTGGTTTACTATATTCTTTTGGAAAACAAACAAACGTACAAAAATATATTTATATAAAACTGTATTGCTATTTAGCAACTATTGTTTTCAAGTAAAAAACTAATTCCCTCCCCTGTCCACTCCCTGTACTTATAATGCTGCATGTGGATTACAGCATCCAGGCCTCAGATCCCCAGTGCAGGAAGGGTGAGAAGCTGTTGTGGTTCAGAGGAGAATCACAAACATGGTCAGAGGGTCAGAGGGCTGGAGCACCTCTCCTTTTAAGAAAAGTTGAGGGAGCTGGGCATCTTCAGCTTGGAGAGGATTACCCAGAGAAGTTGTAGATGTCCCATCACTGGAGGTATTCAAAGCCAGGTTGGATGGGGTGCTCAGTCAGTGAAGGCTACATGATTATGTCCTTTGAACTGTTGAGCTTCACCCAAATGCCAGCCGTTTATGATGTGTAAAAAACATAACTCTTATTTTTGTGCAAAGTATCGGATCATCTTCACCCCCACATCAACACACAGATCTATTTTAAGCTTCATATTTCATGTTTGGCTAACAAAACCCTGTAGTAAAGCAACATTAGACATTCGTGTACAAATGAAGGAAAAACATTTATTCAGAAATACAGGCCAGGGTACTCTGTAGAAGACAAAGTCTCAACATGTCTGTGGAACCTATAGTTATTGAAGAAAATATTCTTGCAAACTTAAGTGTGAGCCATATTTGCAATGTAATAAACTGAAAGCAACAGTGGTGTTTGAATAGCACACACTCTAAGTATCAGTAATTTAATAAACATAAATATATATTTATAATATATATATATTTAAACAGAATTTATATTTAATCTGTTTTTTAACAAATTGTTCAAGAGAACAGAATTAATAGCGGAATAGTTATATATATATATTTTTTTTTTTTTTTATTTGGAGTATTGCTAACTCTTTGGAAATAGCATTTGAAGGAAAAATGAAAAGGTTATTGTTCTATGGTATAATGTCTGATGAATTAGCAATCATATTACTCAGCATTTGGAGCTGTAGTGTTATAATGACTGGTACATAATACAGTTGTTACTTAGATGAATTAAAGTACAGAAGAAGAAGATTCAACCTTTCAAAAGTGGAATCTCTTTAAGCCATTTTGTATGTTTTACTGTATCATGATTTACTCCTTCGGTGCCTATATTACGTACTACATACTAAACTGTAAGATGTGGGCAAATTGCCTTTATACAGTCAGGGAAAATGGAAACAAACAAACAAACAAACAAACAAACCCACCAGTAAAACTATTACCTTGATGCTTTTACATTGCTGACTACAAGAGCAATTCCTTTTCTAGGCAGTGCATCTGCAACAAGGGTTGGCAGTCTTATTCTTATAATTTTGCAGGTGATATAAGCATTTGTGATGTAATTCTCTCTATAGTGATATTACATTATTACATTTTCTGTAAGGTAATTATCACAAATCATCACAAGTTATTATATAAGTTGTTACTATAACAAGTTATCCCCTATATATATTACAGTATATAATAATCAAAAGGAAATCATTGCTAGAATAAAACAAAATAGTGTTTGTATCACTGGTTATGTGTTACAGCTATGAAATTTCGTCACAGCTATGAAATTTCGTCACTGTTCCCCTTGTTTTTTAATGGTTTGGATGCCTCATAAATGCGTTTTGTTTTTCATATCTTATCCAAATGACAGTTATATAACTGTCTGGTGAAGTACCTTGCTTGAGCTTAGCACGAACAAGAGACAAAAGCAACAACAACAACAAATAATAATAAAAATAAAATAAAATAAAATAAATAATATTCTCATATATTTCTAACTCCGTTCAAGCAAATATGTATACATATTTTTGTTTTCCTCAAATTAATGTTAAGGTATCTTGAAAACTGGGTTGCCAATGAGAAGGATAAATCGTAAGACTGGATATGCCAAAAAACAAACTTCACAGAAAAAACTTTTCCTTTTATTCGGTTGCAACTCAGACCCTCAAAATAATGTAGTCTCATGACATTCAAATATCGATTGTTATTATTTATTTAAAAAACAAACAATCAAACAAACAAAACTACTGGACTCAGATCATGAATTTTCTCATCCTGACTATAATCTTCAATTTCCAAGTGCCATTAACATATCTTCTAGGTTTCCTAATGTAGTCTTCAGCACTTTCTCTGTAAGAACATATGCATTTCAATATGTTCTTAAATACATTCACTTATGTTAACACTTTCTATAAACACTAGTTGATTTAAGCATTACATATCTGTGCTATATTTATTTAGGAGAACTTACAGTTGTCATATTTATCCAATTTTAACATTATTCAGCACATAGAAAAGTAGAAAATGGAGATGCAATATAATCACATTGTCACTCTGCATTAATCCTTTGCAGAATTGTATTTCCTGGGAATTTTATTCCAGAGCTGAGATGATAGTTTCAAAAATGCTCTGTATTTAGATGGGAAAACAGTCTGTAAAATATATAAACAAATCAATCATCTATATCTAAAATTGAAATGCTTTGAATAAAATCCTTATATATATCAAAGAGTGAATGATAATTAATGAAATAAATCTTTATGAAGATGTAAGCCATATTTCTTCCACACTATTAGGTGCATTCCTCTGATGTTACCTTAAATATATATATATATTATTATTTTTTCCAAGACCTATATTAGCTGGCATTGCTATGTATACTCATTAAGAGTATTTGGAAATAAGCTAAATGTTTTACAATTTTTGATCATTTTCTGCGCGAAAAACACGATTTGTCCTACAAAACATTTTCCTACAGAGGGAAGCTAAGCTCAAGCAACACAAAATGTTTATACATGTTGGGTTTGGGGTGTTTTTTGTTTTCTGTTTTTTGTTTATTTTCCTATTCTATGAAATCATCACTGCCTTTTGAAGACTTAAGCATTTTTATAGGCCAAAGTTTGTTTGTTTGTTTGTTTTTTGTCAAATAAAATCTTTATACAATAGACCAAACGTTTTCAAATCTTCCAGGAGTTTAGATCTATCTCTATGTTTCACTTGGAATACACTGTCTTTATATAGCCATTCTTTTCTTTCTCCTACCATAATGTGTTGCCAAGAGTACCACTTTATTTTGATCTGCACTAGGATTTTATGATAGTCAAACCATTTGTCTGAAAGTCTGAACATGTGGAATATACTGAAAATGTTATTTGATTATGTTATTCTAGCAATTCTTTAAATAAATAATTAAAATAAGTAGACAAAAGGGTAAAAATATTTGTCTCTGAAAAACTGGCTTAAAGACAAATTGTCATTCATTACATGCTTGTTACATATTTCAGATAAGCTTTGATACTGATATATTTTTTCACTCTATTAGATGCTTTTTTTTCAAACTTCTAGTATAATATATGCGCTATCTAAATGTGCTGCAGTATAAAGATTTCTCAGATATTCAAAAAGTCCAGAAAGAATTTACATATAAAAGGGAATACATTTTGTATGCACAGACTGTGTAACTTTCTCATCTAATCCTTTTAAGGTAGATTTTGGATTTTGTTTTGGGCTTGCGAACTTACTGTGGAATGCCAGGGCAAAAGTTCTGTTTTATCCTGCAAGTTTCCTATATCTATATACATTTATCTTTTGTAGAACAGTGGAAGACTTTCAGGTTTGCAGTTGTAATTTTATTTTATTTTATTTTATTTTAAAATGTATATATGATGACTGTTAAATTAAAGATCTATGAATATGCTATTTTAAAGTGCTAGATTAATATTAAAAATATTTCCTTAAATATCAGTTATTTTCATAGAACACTAGTAAGCTAAATATTTTCTCAAATATCTTTCTTACCTTGAAAATAACCTCTCTCTGTCAAGTATTTCCCAGTACACACAAATGAAGAAAATTTCTTTGCTTTCAGATGTCAATTGTATGTGAAAACAGCTCAAGAATTAAGTAATAAGGATTTAGGATTGTTTAAGATGAAACAGTAAATTTTTTTAAAGATCCATCTTCATCTCAGATAAACGATTCCTCTACATCAGTTATTCTGAAGAATTGTTGTTTGTAACTTTTGTGGAATTACTAGTTTTACTCAGTGCAAGACAGGGAATGAAACTTGTAATATCTTGCTTCTATCAGTAATTTACCTATGTCCCTTTTAATGTAGATTGACTTCCAAGTTTTACTCATCTGTTGAATACTCTTTTGATACATTGTGTTGCACACGTTTGATGGTGCTTTGCAAATAAATAAACAAATAAATAAATAAATAAAAATAGACTTAAAGATACAAACTCTTATTAGAAAATTATATTGCAATTTAACTGTCGTGAAAAACAGTCAGGGCGACAAGACTATTATAATAAAACATGAAGAAAGAAAACATTTAAAATTCATATTATAGCTTTGCTTGTTCATTTTTTGGTTGTACTGGAATAGAACAATGCATAACCTTTAGGCTTTTTAAGACAAGCATAACTGAAGAATGACAGTTAATACCAATGAACCAATAAACCTGCATAGGGTAAAAAGATTTAAAAATAAAAATAAAAAAATCACCTCTATGTAAGAGCATCTTTGCAAGCTGTTTGATGACAAAGTAACATAGCTTGTTTTGTGTCACCAGTCTGGGCCTGTGACAGCAGCATTCTTCCAAAAATAAGGAAATCAGAAGGAAAAAAAGTTATCAATCAAAGTTTATTTGTTTCACATTATTTTAGTAATATAAATGAGATCCTTAGTTTTCCCAATTTAGCATTCCTTGGTCATTTTTTAGCAAACATCTCACCATATTTTAAATTACAATACATACTTCCAATTAATATATGTTTTAAATATCCGTATTTTCAGTTAGTGTTAATTCTCTTTAGTATCCATACAGTTTAATCTAGTTTGAATTTAACAGTAAAATAAAATTTCCATATTCTGTTGTGTCATTATTGGAACTATGCATTCATAAGAGAGAAATGTCTGTATATTCATTGATATAATATCATGATTTAGCAAAGCTCTATTGTAAATAAGACTGACTTAACCAAGTTTGGGATGACAACATACACTTGATTATTTGCTGCGCAGAGGATAGGGTCAAGCACAGACAACAAGGCGATGTTCCAGTTGAGTCATCAGTGGATCCTCTTACTATCTAGGCTGCATGAACCACATAGGTAAGGAGCCTAGGTGCAATTGAATCCATTCCTAGTCCCAGATTTGGTCAGTGGTTTATATCTGAGGGATTATAAATGCACAATCAGTCTAAGACATAATGTTAGCAAAGCTTACAAATCTTAGCAAGCTATAATTCTCTTACAGAGTATCAGCAAGAAGCCTCTTCTCATCAAGGCATAAAAAAACAAAAAACAAACAAAAAAACCCCACAACACTGTAGCAGATGTAAATAATCTCTGCAACAGGCATAACCTTGAAGGCCATCTTTACTCAAGGGGAGATCCTGCCATATGGCCCACTGTTGTACAGAACAGCTGAAAAGTCTTATTATCTATTTACTATGTATGGGATAAGATAACTGACTCATACTGGGTACTAAGCATGGTTTTAAGCTGGCTGTTAGTTTCTCCAGAATCTAGCTTAATACAAATAAGGTTCAGCTTTCTGATTAGTGTTGGCTCAGCTAGCCTGGGCTGGAAAGGAAATAGGTTGCCCTTAAGTCAAGAATGGCTGATGGTGAAATGGTTAGGCTGCACAGAGTAGGGCAAGGAAGGAGCATGCTGTCACACACTGCTTTGTTTTCAACCAACACATTAGGATTTTTCTGTTAAAATATGAAGCTTGCTTTATTAAAATACTTTGTATCTGGTTCATTTGGTTTTGACTTCCATATTACCTATTATTGTTATATATCACTGTTAGTAAATATATGGCAATTTTATAAAAACGTAGATTGAATCTCCAGCTGTTTTCATTTAACTTTGGATGACAAAGGCTATTATAGGCCTCTCCAGAGTGTGCTTGTTGCCTTTCTGGTGATACATGAAGTAATATGTTTTACCACAAGTGGTCTTTTAATTACTCTGGTATGCCCACAGGTACAACATTTAATATAGATTTTTGAATACTTTACAAACCTTGATCCATTTGATGTATATCTGTGCATACAATACATCAGTGTAGAATTAAGACTTAGTGAATACTACAAAACCACAGGTGTTTTCATGACTGTTCAACAAGACATACTCCATAAAACAGGTAAAAATGATGAATTACATGTTTGATATCATACACTGACTTTGAGTTCAAGATGAGGTCTCTTGGGAGACCTCATTGCAGCCTTCTGTTACTTGAGAGGACCTTACAAACAGGAGGAATGCCAACTTTTTACACAGTTTGGTAGTGATGGAACAAGGGGCTTTGAGTTAAAGAAGGGGAGGTTTACACTAGATGTTAGGCAGAAACTCTTTATTGAAAGAGTGGGGGAGGCACTGGAGCATGTTGCCCAGAGAAGCTGTGGATGCCCAGTCCCCAGAGGCATTCAAGGTCAGGTTGGTTGAGGCCCTGGACAGCTTGATCCAGCTTGATGGGTGGGAAAACCCTGCTCATGGTGGGCAGATGGAACTAGATTTTTAAATTCCTGTGAAACCCAAGTTGTTCTATCATTCAATGATTCTACGGCTCTGTGCAAGAGCATTGTGTTAAACTAACAGATGGAATAATGACAAAAAGAAACTACACTCAGTACAGAGCCCAGATGTAGAATGCATGACAGCTTGCAGTGGTTACAGAAATTTTACATATCTTTTCAAAGAAAACTGCAATATTTTAGAAGATGAAAGATGAACAAATAGATACATAAAATGAGCTGAAAACATAAAGTGAGCTGAAA
This sequence comes from Alectoris magna, assembly GCA_030625065.1. Classification (NCBI taxonomy): domain Eukaryota; kingdom Metazoa; phylum Chordata; class Aves; order Galliformes; family Phasianidae; genus Alectoris; species Alectoris magna. The sequence goes on from CM060564.1 coordinate 46,991,754, forward strand.
ACTGGTCAAGCTTGAGAGAATATTCAAGAGAAGCATAATATCAGATTGTTGTGTTCTTGTCATCAAATATCATATGTATGGATTATTTAAATAAGGCATTGTTCATCAACAAGAGTTTTGTTTGTTTTTAAAGGGGAGGTTTGATGGGGTTTTGTTTGTTTCTTTGTTTTCTATTTTGTTTGATTGTTTAAAAGGAAAAAAACAAAAACCAAGAAAGAGTAGAAAAACTGCAACTATGAGCTGTTCTCACCGTGTACTTCATGGAATCATAGAATGGCCTAGCTTGAAAACAACCTCAAAGATCATCTAGATTCAAACCCCTGCTGTGGGCAGGGTTGCCAGCCACTAGACCAGGCTGCCCAGAGCTACATCAAGCCTTGTCTTGAATGGCTCCAGGAATGGGCATCCACAACCTCTCTGGGCAAACTGTTCCAGTGCATTACCACCCTTTGAGTGAAAAATTCCTCCTAATATTGAAACTAAACCTCCCTGGTCTTATTTTAAAACCATTCCCCTTTGTCCTATTGCTGTCAACCCATGTAAACAGTCCTCCTTTTGCCCCCTCCTTTTCTTTTATTATTTTTGTTTATTTATTTATTTATTTATTACACTCCATTCAAGTACTGGAAGTCCACAATGAGGTCTCCCCAAAACCTTCTCCATGCTAAAGAAGCCCAGTTCTCTCAATCTTTTTGCATACACAAGGCTGAGACAATCTGAATCTCCATGCACAATCTCTGAACAGTGAGAAGACATTTAGGAAAGCATTTATGAAAAACACTCATGAAACATGTAAGAAGTGGGATAAGTACCTGAACAGAGATTGTTCATAAAGAATTTTGGCCAACAGTGTCCGAAAAGGTATTCCCTTCTTCATGCAAAGTTGAATGAAAGAGTGTCTCAACAAGCAGATCCTTTTGGATAATAATTCTCGTCCAAAATATTTTTCTTCATTATAAGCTAGGAAGAGTTTTTCAAGTATCTCTTATAAGAATCTGAGTTACCTTGTATTCAGTGGAGAGAAGGAGATGCAAAACATGTAAGCTGGGCTTACTTAGCTACCACAGGAATAAAAGGAAGACAATGCTTCTCATTCTGAAAGATGTATCTACATAAGATTGTATGCTACTCATGTTTTCTCCTGGATGCTGAGGTACAAATTGTGTGAAAACTAAGAAAGGCGATTCCCTTGTGCTCTGACCTCATTACTTTCTTACATTACTTACATTACTCACATTACCATTACATTACTTACATTACCGTTCTGTAAATTCTTACCTGTCTTCCAGTATATACAAAGTTGGCAGTAGGCATGTTTTATTTGGAATAGAGTATAGCAGAATAGAAATAAATAATATAGATGAATGCAATGAGATCTTCTCAAATGATTTTACAATGCTCCACCTACTGAATCTTCTATAGTAATTTCCTTTGTCATGTAAGGATTTGTCATGTAAAAATGTTATTTGCATTTATGATTAAAACGTACCTTTATAGTAACCTACATAACAAAATAAAAATAGAGGAGAATATTGTACAGAAAATAGTAAAACATTTTTCAACATATCGTGTTTTATCTAACTTTAAATTTTAATTTCTCATAGTGATTCAACTGTGTAGTTAAACAGGACAGATCACTTACTTAAAAAGATAAATGGATATTGGAATTCATAAAAAAATAAACTAAAATTAGCTCTAATTGGACCATCAAATTCATATAACTTGTTTTATCCCCAAACTTTACCAAAATACATTTATTTTTTCTATCCTTGTCCTTGGCCCATCAATGCAAAAGTTGTTACCAATGAGGGCAGCTGAAGACACTTTGAGATGCTTATAATATCTGTTTGGGGAGGTCTTTAAGTGTTTACATAGTTCTCTTTTCATCTGGTTAGTATTTTGTGGGACAGAAGGAAGTTTGTTTGAGCTTATAGACATTTATTTGTGAAACAATGTACAGCTACTTCTTCACCCAGAAAGCCTCTGTTTCAACAGGATCACAAAGAGTAATACAGTTCGATTCTGTGGAGGAACCAGATGCTTTAAGAGTTTCCATCAGTGCAAAGCAATTTGTCTTGCTCTGTATCAGATGGATCAATCAAACCCTATGTTTTGATCATATTTTATTGTCAATCCATTTGCAGATTTTGCTTATTAGAGTACTATAGGAAATAAATAACAGTGAAAGCATAATGACATTTGAAGACAGAAATTGAAGGTGTACCAAGACAAAAATCAGCTACATGATCATACTTATTGTTGTTAAGAAAAGAGAAATGAAATTATTAATTTTCCCCACTGATGTACATGTCTATCTATTCTGGGGAAAGAAATATGTGAAACAAATAACTGAGGATATAGGTAGCTGGACTACCCTGGCTCAGCTACTAAAACTTAACTGTGAAACACAGAGGAAGGGGAAGGACATAATTATACAGAAACAATGCATAAAACTAAAGCCAACGGGCACTAAAGAGACTTCTAGAGTCTTTTTATTCACCTACATTAACAGGATAAGGAAAAGGAGGGATTAAATTAGAAATAATAATAACAATAAAGCAACAGCAATAACAAAATTCACACCTAAAGAAATTATCTTTAGCTAAGGTTCTAATGTTCACAATTGTGAACACTGCTTCACGTAAGGAAACATTAGACTACTCATGCTTGTCAGTAATGGCACTCAGACAGTCACTTGAAAAAATGAGTGAAAACATTTTATAGAGTGTGTTCTGTCTACTATGAATACTGCTGCTGTTATGAGTCCACACCCAGTCCGCCAAATCAATTTAAAGCAGCTGGTCTATAATTTCTAATTTGTAATGGGCTCCTAATGTTATTAGAAGGGATTTTCTTCCCCTCCCTCTCCTCATGTCTAAACATTTTGTTATCTGCAGCATGGGGTCTCCTCTCATGTGCAGCTTTAATTAATGTTAATAGCAATTCCCAGAGTGTAGTAGAAGAAAACAGACCACAGTTTAATTTCTGCAATCTCAGATCCATCTACTAAATTGATCCATCTACTAGCAATTCCTACAGTATTTAAGATTCATAAATTTCAAATACTGGAATATGTTGAGGACATTTATTTGAGGGTTATTTTTTTCAGTGCAGGTACTGTCATTTACAGTCAGATGACAGTGTTTTTTTTATTATTACTATCAGTAATCTTTTCAGTACCTTTAAGCTTCTTAAAATCTTTTCTCAAACTTATTTTGCAATCTAGATGACAGTAAATTATCATCATGCCCTATCTTTGTTTTAGTTTGGTTTGGTTTGGGTTTTTTGCTATGAGCTGGGAAGACCAAACTCATGAGCTGGAAGGCAGGGGACAATGAAATATTAAGATGTAACAGCTTCACGCATAATAGGAATTTTTCTTTTCTTGTGGCCTTGGATAGAAGAAATTAAGAGACAAACATTTTTGAATATAGAAACAGGTTTATATTTCATAGAAAATAAATTATGATTGAAAACCAGTTTATTTAATAGTCTAGAAATTATGTATCTAACAAGATGAAAATATGAAACATTTTCCTTAAGTTCTTAAACATGTTTCTCTTTAATTCCTATCCCAGAGAGCAAAAAATCTAGTAAACTTTACAAGCACCTATCACAAATTTTGCTTATCTTTCTAATAAAATCAGTACTGAGCAAGCAAATAAACAAAACTGATGCAGATCCTCAGTCTAGTGCATTACAGATAATAATATATACATTTTTTTAATATCAAAATATTGGAAGAAAGAGTGGAAAAGATTAATTGGGAACTGTTTAATCAGTTGTTATGTTTCTAGTCCAATCACCTCAAAAATTAGTTGTCTATACGAGTCCTTTCAATGCTGGTGAACAGCAAGATAAAAAAATATAAACTGAGAATTTTAAACTAATTATACACTAATGAAGTTTTTCATGTCTATATGTTCTCCTGAGTGAATAACAGAGACTCCAGGAGGAAGAAAACTGCAGCCAATTCGTAGAAACAGTTCTAGTCAAAACATAAAATAGTTTATTCTTGCTTGCATTTCTCTAGTACCTGTCTGATCAGGTTTATTAAAGGGTAAAAGAATGGTTAATTGGCAGGATTAGTTAGCTAATTACTCAGGAGAATTAAAGGCACCTGTATGTTTTTCAGGTTTTGATTCCTTCCTTCATGTTTGTTTAAATTTTTCCTTCTCCAAAAAAAAAGACCTACATATTTGGCTACTATAATAAATAATTTACCTAGAATTTTCAAACTTCTTTCTAATTTTGACAAACATCAGCAATGGTTGCAAATTTTCATTAAAAAGTTAAATCTTTCATCAATGTTTTCAGAAAAAAAGTACAACCAGCGGGAGGCTGAGTATTTGAGCTTCAACCTAATTGTGTTTTTACTTACAAGTAATGGTATTTGAACATTCAAAAATATGAAACTGAAGCATTCAGATGCAGTTAGTGGAGTGAGCTAAATTGGATAAAATGATTTTGTGCGCAAAATCCTGCTCTCTGTTGACTAAAAATGAGCACTGTATTTAACATATATCTCTCTGGGATACTTCAAGACTTTTAATTGAACAATGTTATTTAAACAAAGAAACAAAAAGAAACAAAAAAGAAAAAAAAAAAAGAAAAAAAAAGCAACAAAAGGCACACAACTTTCTCCACTCCTAAAACAAAGAAAGAAAGAAAAAAAAAACCAGTATATTAGTTTTACAGCCTATTCATAACAATAAATAAATAAATAGATAAATAAATAAATAAATAAAGCAAGCAAGCAAGCTCTTATTCTTTATCTGAATACTAAAATGTTTAAAATCATCCAATTGTAAGCCCATTTTTCTTCATTACTATGCTTGTTTATGATATTTCCTATGCTGGTCTCTAAATAACTTAATCAAACAGTAATGAACCACTTCTGACTGAAAGATAACAATTGGAATGTTGATACAATACTCACCATTTTTTGCACTGAAGTAGAAATTCTTAATTTAAATTATTTTATCAATATGGATTTTTTTTTCCTGTACACCTAGACAAACAAATAAACATAAATTCTACATTTTTTGTTTTTTTGTGGCTACATTCAGCTGTATTTACATACAGAAAAGATATGTAAATATAAGGTAAAAATCAACAAGCCAGAACAACCAAATTCAAAGGCAAAACAAAGCAAAACAAACAAAAATTATCATTTATAATATTGTAAATAAATACAGAGGCTTTTGTATAATGAGACTTTAAAACTGTAAAGGAATTATTTGATCACATAAACTGTTTTAGAAACAAAGGCTGATAAAATGTAGTTCAATTCTACTGTTGTAATTGCTGAAAAATAAACAATCAGTGTTAATTCCTTTCTCCTCTAAATCTGATCTTGATTTAAACACTAAACTTAATTTGATTGTCTGTTTACCTAGACAGCAGTTAAACAAACATTAGAACATTTATGTTGGTATGCATATCAACTGTTGTTCAGAACTGCATTAGGTGTTTCTCTTCCAAAACATATTCTCAGCTACAGTGCCTAGGAAACACTAAATTTGTCCCCACTTGGCAAAAAATCTTTATTTAATGAATCAATTCTTCTGTTGATGATACCTGATGTATTGTTTTCGTACCTTTTGATGATGATACTATGATACCCAATGCTACATTTTTAATGTTAACACCGAGGGAAAACCTTTCACAGAGCATTGCACTAGATTTTACTTTTAAACAGTTTGTGGGCTAGATACACAAAGATTCTACTTCATGGGTTTTCAGAATAACCAAGATTCCTTGAAAAGCCAGGCTAAAATTTAGACTCTCATACTCCCTTGCCCTTCCATTTCCTCTCTCCTACTTCTTCCTATTTCCTTTTCTCCTCTCTTCCCTTCCCTTCTTCTTTTGCTTTAATCTTGTGCAAGTGGAACAGTTTTCTGCTTTGTCACCTCATAATAATATTGAATTTTTTGCTTACTGAAACAGCAGAAGTCTGATGTGACAGACTTTCATAACAAATAGTTTAATTCCTTCCTAGTTGCAGGTCTTAAATGTAGAATTTTTTGTTTGCTTGTTTGTTTGTCTGTTTCTGTGGATGGAACAATGCTTAGAATATTGTGGGTCCTAAACTAAATATGAAAGGCAAAAAGTATAATTTGTGTTGGTCTAAAGTACTTACACAGTAGTCCTGAGATTCTTGCTACTCTTGTCAATTGAAAGAAAGTAAAATGGTATATCAGAGAAAAAGATGTTTATTTTATATACAGCCTTTCTTGTTAAAGTGGGCTGCTTTGATAGGCCTTTTTTTTATTTGATCTATCTTATGAGTTTTTAGGTTCTACAGTTTAGAGTGACTGAGAGGACCAAGGTCTATTTTCACACTGAAATATATTATTTGTCTGCTTGGTACTAGACACTCAAGGAGCTTAAATTTAGGAATGTTTATCAAGGTTCACATGGCATAAATAACATGTTAATAATGAATCAATCTATCTTAACTATTTCCATAAGAGAATTGCTGAAATTGGAAGAGATGTCTGGAGGTCATCTGTGTCAAGCAGGGACACCTCAAAGTCTCTGAGCAATGTATGGCAGTGTTCAGTCTGCTAAAGAGTAAGAAAATCTTTCCTGATGTTCATATTGCACCTCTTGTGTTTCCATTTGTGCCCACTGCCTCTTTTCCTGTCACAGAACACCACTGAAAAGAGCATAGCTCTGTCTTCTCTGAATCCTCCTTTCAGTTATTTGTCTATATTAATTAGGATGCCCATCCTCCACCTCCCACTTCAGGATTTCTCCAGGCTCTGTTGCTTCTCACTGTGTTGAGAAAGGCCACCTGTTTCAGTTTGCTGTTGTTCTTTGTTTCAGTTTTTGTTATTGTTGGTGGTGTTTGTTTTCTTTCTTGCCTCTAAGGTATATGTCTACCTCATGTTCAGTTTGGTACCCACTAGGTCCTTTTTGTCAATGCTGTTTAACAGATGGTAAACTCACAGTGTAAGCCCTATATTCTTGAAGTTATTCCACACAGCTATGGGACTTTGCCCTTTTCTTTCTTTTTTTTTTTTTTTTTTTTAAACTTCATGATGTTCCCATCAGACGATTTCTCCAGCCTGTCATATTCCTTCTTGACGCTTGCTCAAAATTCTGGAAAGCAGCAGACCACCTTAGCTTTCTACCATCAGCATACTTGTTAAGGGTACACTCTGTCCTATCAAAAAATTAATTAATAAATATGCCAAACAGGATTTGACCCCATAACGATCACTGTATTGCAATGCTAGTTACTGATCTAGACTTTGTGCCACTGATCACCACCCTCTAATCTTATCTGCCCAGCCAATTTTCAGTCCATTTTACTGTCTGCTCACCCAGTCTTTACTGCAACATCTTCTCTATGAGGATGTTATGGGAGACCATCAAAAGCCTTACTAAAGTCGCCAGGGATGATAACCACTGCTCTACCCTCATCTACCAAACCCATTAATTCATCACTGAAATTTAGCATGTTTGTTCAAACATTTCCCTTGTTAAATCCATGATGGCTACTCCTATCAGCTTTTCATCCTTAATGGGTCTGGAAATGGTTTCCAAGATTCGATGTTCCACCATTTCTTAGAGATGAGGCCTGACTGTCAACAAAATTCAGTATGTGCTCCTTCATTTTGAAGATACGACTGGCAATTGTTTATTTTTTTACAGTCCTTAGGCACCTGATCATTCAGAGTTTAGAGTGGTCTCACAGTTATGAGTCACCTCACAGATGCAACCCATCTAGGCCTATGGAATTAACAAATGCACAGTTTATTCAAGAATTCTGTAACTTTACCATTTTTCTGCCAAGGGTAAACCTTTTTTTTTTTTTTTTTTGCTCCAGAACTTCACCTGGTGTACAATGTCTGCTAAATACTGAGACAGAGATTCAGTACCTCTGCCTTTCCCATGTCCTGTGTCAGCAGCAAGACTACATTTCTCTAGTCTTCCTATGCAACAGATATTAAAATAACATTATTTTCCTTTATATCCCTTTCAATCAATTCCAGCTGTGCTTTGGATTTTCTAACTGTGTCTACATATTCCCAGACATTGCCACTATATTCCTCCCAGGTCATCTGTCCCAGTTTTCGCCATCTCTGTACTCCCTTTTTATATTTGAATTTTGCCATCCATATGGGCTCCCTGGCATTTTTCCCGACTTCTAGTTCTTGGAATTAAATCCTCCTGATTTTGCAAGAAATGATCCCTGAATATCAGCTAGCTTTCCTGAACTCATCTTCCATCAAAGCCCTTATCCAACAGAACTCCCCGAGCGAAGGCAAAACTACTACCTTGAAGAAAAAATACATAAAAATTGATTTGATGGATGGACCACTTCCTGAATAAGAAATTGGCTGGATGGTCACACTCAGAGTGTTGTGGTCAATGGCTCGATGTCTAAATGGAAACCGGTGATGAGTGGTATTCCTCAGGGATCAATGTTGGGACCAGTGTTATTTAACGTCTTTGTAGGTGGCATGGACAGTGGGGATTGAGTACACCCTCAGGAAGTTTGCATATGACACCAAGCTGAGTGGAGCAACTGACATGCTAGAGGGAAGGTATGCCATACAGAGAAGCCTGAAGAGGCTTAAGAGGTGGGACCATGTCAAACTTATTAAGTTCTGCAAGGCCAAGTGCAAGGTCCTGTACCTGGGTCAGGGCAATCCCAAACACAGATACAGGTTGGACAGACAATGGCTTGAGAGCAGCCCTGAGGAGAATGGTATGGGGGTGTCAGCTGACGAAGGACTCAACATGAGCCAGCAGTAAGCACTTGAAGCCCAGAAGGTCAACCATATCCTGGCTTGCTGCAAGAGAAGTGTGACCAGCATGTCAAGGGAGGTGATTCTGCCCATTTACCTTTCTCTTGTGAGACCTCATGTGGAGTACTGCATCCAGTTCTGGAGCCCTCAACAAAAGAAGGCCACTGAGCTGTTGGAGCAGGTCCAGAGGAGGGCCATGAAGATGATCAGGGGGCTGGAGCACCTCCTCTTTGGGGTCATTCTGAGAGAGTTGGGGCTTTTCAGCCTGGAGGAGGCTCCAAGGAGACTTTACAGCAGCCTTTCAGTATTTTAAGGGACCTACAGAAAAGCTGGGGACAGATTTTTTATAAGGGTGGGTAGTGACAAGACAAGAGGAAATGGTTTTGAATTGGAAGAGGGTAGATTTAAACTAGAAATTAGAAAGTTCTTCACTGTGAGGGTGGTGAGACGTTGAAACAGGTTGCCCAGCAAGGCTGTGAATGTCACCTCCCTGGAAACATTCAAGGCCAAGCTGGATGGGGTTTTAAGCAATCTGGTATACTGGGAGACTTCCCTGCATATAGCAGAGGGATTCGAACTAGATGATCTTAATGGTCCCTTCCTACCCAAACCATTCTATGATTCATGAAGTCCAGGGATGTTATCTTGTTTTGATAGTAAGTGCCTTAGAAAAGTTCGTTGGCATTGCATTATCTGGAAATACACTGCACCCAACTAATCTAACAGAGACCAAAGAGACAAAGTGTCAAGAAACGTTTGGATGTTGCATTGAGGGATATGGTTTAGGGGGTGCTATTTGTAATATGTGGATGGTTGGACTAGATGATCTTGTAGGTCTTTTCCAACCTTGGTGATTCTGTGATTCTATGATTCTGTAAGACCAAACCCATTTATAAACCCATTTATATAATTCTAGAGACAGTTTCCTGAAGCTGTTTTAGCAGTGGATATGGAATAGTGAACTGGAAGACTTCTTTTGGCAAAGGTCACTTCTTAGCAATTCATTATGGCTGAAATTAGTGGTCGTTTCAAAAAACTTGCTTTTGGTTATCTTTTGCTGTACTACTGTACCATTTCTCACAGAAGGCTCATGTGAAAAAAATGTAGATTCTCTCTAAAGATAAAAGAAAAAATGTTTGCAAATTCTGAGAAAGTAATCTGTCTTTATAATGTTCCTTCTGAAGTTATTTTTCTCCTCTGGTTTAATGAATGTCCTGATTTAAATGAAATTTCAACACTATTTCAAAGTCTGTATAAAATCTGGATAACATAAAACTATAGACAGTGCTTTGGTTAAAAAAAAAAAAAAGAAAGAAAGAAAGAAAAAAAAAGAAAAAAAGTTTTATTCTGTTTTTTATTTTAGCTCAAATCAGTATGAAGTTGTGGTGTATTTTTGTTGATTTTTGTTGTTGTTGTTGTTGTTTGGGTTTTTTTGTCCCCCCCCCCCCCCCCCCCCAGAAATACATGTTTTCTTTCTATTTCAGTGACATACATCAGGTTTCAGAGAGCATCACATTATCCTTGTTACCATAAAGTCAGAAAGAAAAGTGGGTAATATAAGCAGAAGATTTGTAACAATTCTGTCACCCTCATCAATGAAGGTTTTTGTTGTTTTTTTTTCCCCTCTTTTTTCTGACGCTAATGCTGCCTTTGAGAAAACCAGTCAGCCTCTTGTCTTTCGTGTGCTCGGTAAGGACTTAGAGAATGATTTGATCCATCTTATTCCAGGAACTCAAGTAAGACAGACATGATATAGTTTCTTGAATGTCTTCCTCCTTGTCCATTTTTGGAGTGAAGTTTCTCTTTTCACAGTAATCAGTAATCTGCCTGATTACCATGAGATTTCAAACAAGATACAGTGTAATGAATTTCCCTCAGCACGTTTTAATGCACCCTGTACACTCTCTGTACCATTCTCAGTCCTCCCCTTCAGGTACTGCTTCACAACACCATCACCTGCTTAGTGGCTCAGGGAGCTGGCAGAACTGAGGACTGTAAACTTTCCTAACAAAGACTGAAACAAAAAATACTTCTGACACTAAATTGCTTTCCCCACGGAGCAGTATATCAGAGATTCCCTTAGACTTCTTTTCACCACAGATATAATGTAAGAAACCCTTCTTTGTTTCCCTTCACTTTCTGTGCTTCTTTTGGCTACTGAGCTTTGGCACTCATAGCTTTTCTCTATGCTTTTGACACACTGGGTTTTGTTTGTTTGTTTGGTTGGTTGGTTGGTTGGTCGGTTGTTTTTTTTCCTTTTCCTTTCTCTTTCTGCACTTTGTGAAGGACCATTCTTACAATCTAAGGAGCACAAGAAGGTGAACCATCTCTTCCTACCATCTTTGGCAGTCTCCTGATGAAATCATGGCCAGAACAAAATATTCTCTTCAGGAATACAAGGGATGTAATCTTACTTTCTCACTCCTCTCAGAATTCAGCATTCTGTGTTGTGATGGTTACTGTAGTCCAGGCTCACACCAACCTTTTCATCTTCCATTCATTCTTTCTTGCCAGCGAAGACCAGATGCAACTGGCACCTCCTTGTCAATTTGTGGTTTGTGTCAATCAGTAAATCATTTTCAGAATGTCCCAGAAATCTCCTAGACTGCCCTTACAACTGACATCAACATTTATATGTCTATTTTCTTACATATAACAGAATCAACCTTTGTCCAGTAGATCAAGCCTGTAAATATTTTTTCAAAAGAATTCTCTTATACAATCCCATTTTCTTTCACAGTACGTAAGAATGCCTTAACTCAGAAGCTGAGTAGACAGGATTTTTCTGTCTCAGAGTAAAAAAACAAACAAAACAAAACAAACAAACAAAAAAACAGAATAATTGCTACTGCATTTAGCACTGCAAAGTTCAAGGTTCAGGGATTTCTAATCTGACATTTTGCTTAGATCACTTATCTGTTTCATCATAAAAATAAAGCTGAGATAAGATAAATATCATCTCTAACAATGTTTAAAATAACAATAATACAAATTAAAGTTATATTGCTTTGGGTTGAGAATTTTTAAACTGTAAAGAACATTTATTAGGAAAAAAAAGTTTTCTGCTAACCATATTTAGAATTTATTTATTTATTTATTTTGCTCAATTTCAGAGTTTCAGGTTGTTTTTTTTTATTAAATCAGGAACTAGTAATTCATAGACTTCATTAAGCAAAATATAATTTAAGTTAAATAAGAAATTTAGCAGAGTTTAATTGAAGAATAAAAAGTACATGAAGATTGGTATATCAAATCACAGTGAAACAACTTTTTTGTTAACCTATACTATTTTAAGAAAAAAATGATGGACTTCAATACAAAACCTTGTTTTCTTAATGAAAATCTTCATCATTTCTTTTCCCATTAGAATTCATTAGTTAATCATCACAATGCATAAAACTTTTAAAAGTGCTATTACAATGGCAGACTAATAGTTCATTTTCCAAAAGAATAATTGATAGGTTGTTTTTTTTTTTTTTTCTGATTCTATATGTGAAGTAACTATACAAAGCAACTTCTCATTCAGTTAGCAGTAGGGAATAAGCAACACAGCATTCTGAAACATATCTGCCCTTCTAGATGTTTCTGAAAATATATCATTTTGTGCCTGTGTGCTGTATTGAAAATTGTCTTAAGTTTCTTAAGCACTTAAGACTTTGAAAAATCAATTCAGTTTCTGGTTCATAATTTATTAATGCAAGCTATTGGATCTTGTCTTCTGAGAATCTCAAAATTAGTGTTCTAGGCATGCAATAGTTTTTTAAGCATTTATGCTTAAATACAAGTGGAATTGTACTGAACTTAATACTCTAGTTAAAGAATTCTTAAAGTCTTCTTCTCTCAAAGTGCCTGCTTGTATAAGATAGAGTATAAGTGAAATAAACAATGCTATATTTAAATCATTTATATAGCTGAACTTTATATACTTCACTTGAAGTCACTGTAAGAATCTGTGAAATGCCAAAGACCCAAGCAAATAGTAAAGATCTGGAAAGATCCATGTTGAGCCAAATTAATGCAAAAGCTGATGATAACCAGTCTCATGTTCAGTAAAAACTAAATCTTAGGAACAAATCAATAGGGCATTTTCTCCTCATAAAACTGAATTATGGACTCATCAGTTTTATCTAAAAGAAATATACATACATATGTTTCAAGATAGAATCATAGAATCATAGAATCACTCAGTTTGGAAAAACCTTAGAGATCATCAAATCCAACCGCAACCTACTCATACTACCCTAACAGCCCAATGCTAAATCATGCCCCTCAGCACCACATCCAAACGGTTTTTAAACACATCCAGGGATGGTGACTCAACCACCTCCCTGGGGAGCCTACTCCAGTGCTTAACAACCTTTTCTGTAAAGAAGTTTGTCCTGATATCCAACCTAAACCTCCCCTGGTGCAACTTGAGGCCATTTCCCCTCATCCTGTCACCTGTCACCAGTGAGAAGAGAGCAACCCCGCTCTCCCTGTAAGCACCTTTCAGGTGTTGAAAGAGAGCAATAAGGTCTCCCCTCAACCTCCTTTTTTCCCAGACCAAACAGCCCCAGTTCCTTCAGTCTCTCCTCACAGGGCACGTTCTCCAAGCCCTTCACAAACCTTGTTGTCTTTCATCGGACTTGCTCTAGCACCTCAATGTCCCTTCTGTACTAAGGTGCCCAAAACTAAATGCAGTACTCGAGGTGAGGCCTCACCAATGCAGAGTACAAGGGCTGGAATACTTCTGTAGTCCTGCTCACCACACCATTCCTGATACAAGCCAGGATGCCATTGGCCTTCTTGGCCAGCTGGGCACACGGCCAGCTCATATACATATATATATGTATATATATTTAATTTCTGAGGATTGATATCTTCAAATATTCACTTATTTATTTACTTAGTGCCTCAATAATTTTCTACTTGCAATTCCAGACTAAAGGCATGATACACTGGAATGCAACAGCTACCACTAAATATAGCAGCTGATAAAATGAAGTGCTGGTTAATAAATTAACTCCCAAATTATGAAAAGGGTGTAAATAACATGGGCTGTTGTTCAGTTATTTGAAGAGTACAGCCTTCTTCTGGATCTCAGTCCGGAAGGTCTGGCAACAAATGGCTAATAAAGCAGCTGCTCAAAAAAGACATACTGCTAAAATGAACATAGTCAGCAGGTAAGTCTTACAGGCTTTTAGATGCTGAGTACTCCATATTGGTGCAATATTGAATGGACCCTGGATGGATTTTTCCATGGTGTTCAACACAGATTACAACCATGGAGACAAATCCATTTGAGTCTGTCTTATGCTATACTAGCATTTGTTTCCCAGCAACTGAAGGCAAGTAAAACTTAAGTACCCTCTATATTTCTCTTATTATTCTGTCTTGCTGCTGCTGTCTTATTAAAGTAGAAGACAACATGTATGGCAGGGCTACTACTTTTTGTGTTTTATGTAATTGTCCCATGTAAAGGAATTCCAAAGAATAATCATCTTCATTCAGACACATTCTTTTTCTGTTACTTTCAGAATGGAATTCAAATATATATCCCTAGACTTTTTTTCAGTCTCTGTACCATTAATAGAGAGGCTTTTTGTTTTGTTTTGTTTTGTTTTCCCCAATTTTGAAAGAATAAAGCTGTATTTACGCATTTCCATAATTGCCTTTCTGCACATTCCAAAGCAAGTGTTGTCCACAATATGCTAGTAGAAGGTCAAAAAGCAAGATGGGAACATAAATTTTATTTTAATTGGTGTCTCAAGCCAGGACTTGAATGAACAGAAATCCTCAAGGCTAAAACAGAAATAAGCCTTACTTACTGTCCAACAAACCTTTTCAAGTTGAATACTGAGTACAAAAACTGTTTTGTTTTGTGTATTTGATTAAATGATACTAAAGCATCTGTTTAAATTACAGACAGTAAGAGATTAAAAAATGGGTTTTGATATGCCATTCTTAGCTAGCACCAAAGTTTCTGATGGTATGTATTTTGTATCCTCAGAGCTTATATGGGGAGAGAGATTGTATACTTGTGTATGAGTCAAAAAGAGGAAGCACCATAACAATCTCTGTTTTGTTTAACAATTTATGATATGTATGCAATTTTCCTATTTCTTCTGGAATACTTCTATCACAACAGTCACAGTTAGGCAAGGATTAGAGTTAAATAAAGAAAAAGAAAACTGAGTGACAGCTTGAAAGCGTATACTGGAATGTGTGGATCCTGAATTAGATTTTACAAGTGAGAATTCCAAGACCCAATTTATTGTAGTGCAGAAATTAATTTAATTTATCCCATATTTTGTAAAAAAATGTATTTTCAAAGCCATTTAGTCCACCGAGTCCACCACTTCAATTAAAATTAATTTTTATCACATGTATATCTGACCTACCGATAGGTGTTATATGTATGAAGGAAGTTCTGTGTTGCTAGAGAGAATATTTGATCAGGTTCTTCTTAAAAATAGATGTTTTAAATATTCATTGCTGAAAGTTAAAACTCAGCTGATTTTTTTTCTTATTTTAATTAAACAAAAGCTGTTAGATACACCATAGCATAACTGCTTGCCACATACAGTTTTTTAAATAAGGCCTATTATTTAAGTTATAATGAGTAGAAACAAGCATTTGAAAGTAGCATACCTTCAATATTAGGCCACTAGCTTTTCTTCCCACAATGATTAAGCACCATGTCATGTTTCTATCTATAATAAAGTACATTCACTTTATAAAATAAAGATTTATATATAAATCTTTAATTGCCATAATATGCTACAAAACATATTGCAAGTTATTTTGTTGTCATTAGCAAACAAGATGAAGGAATGCAATAAGTAATGACTTTCAAGTGCTTGTGCAGAGAGTTACCAATACTCAGATTCTTGGTGATAATTTTCCTTAAATGTGACAGCTGTAGAATCACAAAATCATCTAGATTAGAAAATGGAATTCAAGATTCGGAAGTCAAACCATCAACCTCACCTTCTGAGTCCTACCACTAAGCCATTTTCCACAGTGCCATGAAGTCCACAAATCTCTTGAATGCCTGCAGGGTGGGACTTTACCACTTCCCTGGGTAACCTTTCATACTCGACCACTCTCTCCATAGAGAAAATATTGTTAATATTCAATCTAAACCTCTGTGAGGTTTGAGACTGTTTCCTCATGGAGTCACAGAGTCGAGTTTTATGTGCACAAGATTAATCTTTTTAGACTCCTGCAGTATACAGGGCTGCAGAGCATATCTGCAGGTCATTGCAGTGCACTCTGTGTGTTTCTTCTGGTGTCAACCTCCAGAAAAGCTGCCTGGGACAGCTTTACAGATAGTATCTGTACAAACAGATGACACGGAGCTGTGAGTAAGTGTTGATCAACCTGGGGGTTGGAAGGTCCATCAGAGGTATCTGCACAGGCTGGATCACTGGGCTGAGGCCAATGGGATAAAGCTCAACAAGATCAGGTGCTGGGTCGCTTTACATGACCCTATTTGGCCACAGAGATTTGTGTGCTTCTAAGTGGCTCTTGTGTTATGAGGACTTCATTCTCTCTCCAGCCCTATCTACCATTCCAGGCAGCTGTCTACTCAAGAACAACTGGTCTTACTACTATGACTGAGGCAAGAAAAGCATTAAGTACTTCAACCTGATCTTTTTTTTGTCACTTCTTCTTCCCCAACATTCAGTAGAGGATGGAGATTCTCCTTAGTCCTCCTTCTACTACTGATGTATTCGAAGTAGCATTTTTAATTGTCTTTAATGGCCATAGCCAGATTAAGCTTTAGCTAGTTTTTAGCTCTTCAAGTTATCTCTGCAAAGCCTCATTACATCTTTTTAGTCCTCCTGAGTGGCCTGCCTGTATGTCCAAAGATCATGAGCTCATTTTCTTCCTGAGTTCTAGCCAAAACTCTTTGTTCAGACAGTCTGGTCTTCTTCCTCACCAACTTGTCTTTCAGCACATGGGGAGTGCCCACTACTACACCTCAAGATTTCCTTTTTGAAGAGTGTCCAGCCTTTCTGGACTACTTTACCCTTCAGGACTTCCTTTCAAGGGACTCTTTAACCAGTCTCCTATCCAGGCCTACCTCTTCCCTCTTCTGGAATTTTAAGGTAGTAGTTCTGCTCAGCCCTCTCCATCATTTTCCAAGAATTGAAAATGCTTTAAATTCATGATTACTATGCCCAAGAGAGCCTCCAGTTTTAACATAATTCACAAGCAAAAGGTCAGGTGGGCTTCTTCTCTGGATAACATACTCATCAGCTCTGTCAGGAATTCATTTTTCCCACACTCCAGAAAGCTTCTGGCCTGTTTTCTCTGTTGTATTGCTTTTTTTTTTTTTTTTTTTTTTTTTTTTTTGTTTGTTTGTTTGTTTGTTTGTTTGGTTTGGTTTGGTTTGGTTTGTTTGTTTTTTTTTTTTTCCAGCAGACATCTGTTAAGCTGAAGGCACCCAAGAGAACAAGGGCTAGAAACTGTGAGACACCTGCTTATAGAATATTTCTATCTCTGTCTCTTCACCGTGGATGGACAATTTACAAGAGACTCCCACTATGTCATCTCTTGGTGGCCTTCCACTTGATTCTTACCCGTAAGCACTCAACCCTATCTCCATCCTCAAGCTCAAGACAGTAAAAACACTCCTTAAATTACATGGCTACTCCACTGACTCTACTTCCTAACCTGTCCCTTCTGAAGAGTTTATTGTCATCCATTGCAGCACTCTAGTCATGCAAGCCATTTAACCATGTTTCTGTGATGGTAGCCATATCATATTTTCCTGCTATTCAATGGCTTCCAGCTCCTTCTGTTGTCCACATTGTGTGCATTGGTGCATTTCTGTTAGTGATCATGTCACATTTTTGGGGGTAGAATCCCTAATTCCTACACGACTATTCAGTGGTACTTTTGTGATTTTTCAACCATCAATATCTCTTGTGTTTTGAATCTTATTCAATTGCTTTTTTTGAATCCCGAAACAAAGAGTTCCATAATAACAGAAAAACACTTCAGGGTGATAAGTTAATTGAACAATACTTTCTCAGTGCCATCTAGTGTACACAAAAACAAAAATGAGGTATTATAATTTATTTTATCCTGCCTTTTTACTATATGTACAAGTTCTTTCAAGAAGTAATGCTTGAAGTGTTTATCTTTGATATAAATGTATCCTCAACAAATATTTAATATTTCTTTTGCACTTCATATATATGTGAAGATATATATATATATATAAATCAAAAAGCTTCAAAAAGTTATTAGAAAAGGGTTTGGGAGGCTCAGATTTCATCTGAAATTTCTGTAATAATTTTGTTACATTCCTAAGAGGACAATGGAGACAAATCTACTGGTATACCTTAATAATTTGAGTTACCCAATCATTCACATTTTGTAAGGAAGACAAAGAATACTACCAAAATGTTGGACCGCTGATCTAATGGATAAAGTTCCACAAAAATGTCTGACATACAAAAAAGGCTGTATATTTCATCTAATAAGAATACAACTTTAGAATACTTAACTGAGAGAGATATCATCATACATTTTCATGTTAAAGTGGCTTTACTGATAAATACTTATTTTCTAACAATTAAGCTCCTCTTTACCTCTTTGGAGAAAAATGAGTGGCCATTTTTTTTTTGTTTTGTTTTTGTTTTGTTTTGTTTTGTTTTGTTTTTTGAATGCCAGTCTTCCAATATTAGTGAAAAAAAAAATCCTGAAATAGATCTTGTTTATCAAGATCAGAAGGAGCAAAGTAATTAATTTCATAATTCTTGTACTTCACATTGTTATCTTGGCCACTGATATTATGACTCCTGAAGGAGCATTGCTGCAAAGCTACTCAGAGCTGCTGTTCTTTTTTCAGTCTTTACTGAGAGAAAAAAAAACAAGGAAGAGAAGACTGAGGTTGTGAGCAAATGTTTAGAGAAATATTAATCCCTTAGTCCTCAAATTTTCAACATTTCTGTTAAAAAATAGCAAAACTAAAGTGGGCACTGGTAGGAAAAAAAAATAGAAAAAGCGTATGATACATTAGCAGAATCCCAGAGCTCTGCAATAAAAAATAAAAATAATTAAAAAAAAATAACTTTCAAAAAATCAGTATGAATTAAGACATACAAAGAATATTACTGTTTTCCTTATTACTGAGCCTAAGTCTGAAAGTATATAATATTGGATGAACTAGAAAAATACATTTATTGACTTACCTCTGCTTACAACTGAATTGTAAGTAAAATTGTATGCATACATGTGCTTGTATACATGCAGGTATGTGAGATGTCCTTGTAATGAAGCTTAGTGTGGAATAGATGAGAGGACAGTGAGGTGGATTGAGAACTGGCTGACTGGCAAATATCAAAGTGTCATTATCAGAAGCATAGAGTCTAGTCGGCCACCATTAACTAGTGGTGTTCCCCAGAGTTGATACTGGGTCCTATCTTGTTATACATCTTTGCCCGTGACCTGCATGGAGAAATAGAGTTCACCCTCAGTAACTTAGCTGATGGTATGAAGATGAGAGGAGCTGACAAACCAGAAGGCTGTGCTGCCATTTAACAAGACCTGGACAGGTTGGAAAGCTGGGCAGAGAAGAACCTGATGAGGTTCAACAAGAGCAAGTGTAGGGTTCACTGGCAACAGTACAGGTTAGGAGATGACCTGCTGGAGAGGAGCTCTGCAGAGAAGGATGTAGAAGTGTTCTCTTGTGGCCAAGACCAATGGTATTCTGGGGTGCATTAAGAAGAGCATGGCCAACAGGATGAGGGAGGTCATCCTCTCTTCTGCTCTGCTCTAATGAGGCCATATCCAGAGTATTGTGTTCATTTCTGTGCTCCCTCAAAAAAGGCAGGTATCTCCTAGAGAGGGTCCAGAGGAGGGTGACAAAGATGATGGATGCCTGGAGCATCTCTACTATGAGAAAAGGCTGAAAGACCTGGAACTCTTCAGTCTGGAGAAGAGGGTTTGAGAGGGGATCTCATCTCTGGTTATACATATGAAGGACTGAGAGATGTGAAAGAGGGGTTCTGCAGATGCATAGGCAGGAGGAGACAGGCCAAGGAGAGGGATCCCCATCTGATGAAAGATAATGGGGAGATGGCTTCCTCAGACATAAAAAAAAGCTGAAGTACTCAGTGAGTGCTTTGCCTCAGTCTTTATGGGTGGTCAGGCTTCCCACGTCTGCCAGGACCATGAGTGTCTAGGTGAGGGTGTGGGGAGTGGTTTCTGTCCCACTGTAACAATGGAACAAGTCCGAGTCCTCCTTATGAAACTGAATGTGTCTAATGCCGGGGGCCGGATGATATCCATCCTAGGCTTCTGAAAGAGGTGGCTGATGTGGTTGCCGAGTGGCTCTCCATCATATTTGAAAATCATGGCTGTCTGGTGAAATCCCTGGTGATAGGAAAAAGGAAAACATTGCCCCTGTTTTTAAGAAAGGGAGAAAGGAAGACCCAGGAAACTACAGGCCGGTGACCCTCACCTCTTTGCCTGGGAAGATTGTGGAGCAGATCATCCTAGAAGCTATGTTAAGGCACATATGAGATAAAGAGGTGATCCGAGACAGCCAGCATGGCTTCACCAAGGGCAGATCTTGCCTGACCAATCTGGGGTCCTCCTATGATGGAGTGACAGCTTCAGTGGATGGGAGGAGGATGATGGATGCCATTACCTGGACTTCTGAAAAGCCTTTGACATGGTCCCTCACCACATCCTTCTCTCAATATTGGAGAGGTATGGATTTGAAGGATGGACTGTTTGGTGGATTAGGAATTGGTTGGCTGGATGCAGCCAAAGGGCTGTGATTGATGGTTCTGTGTCAGGGTGGAGGTCGGTTACAAGTGTTGTCTCTCAGGGGTCAGTCTTGTAACTGGTGCTCTTCAGCATCTTCATCAGTGACATAGATGATGACATCGAGTGAAACTGAGAGGTGCAGTTGGTACACTGGAAGAAAGGGGAGCCATCCAGAGGGAGCTGGGAGTGTCTCTGAGCAGACTGGTCTAGAGGTTGGTGAATCTGCATAAATCAGGGGGGCTGAAACTAGATGATCATTATGGTCCTTATAAATCCAGGCGATTCTATGATTCTGACCTGGACAGGCTGGAGAAGTGGGCCCATGTGAAGATAATGAGTCTCAGAAAGGGCAAGTACAGGGTGCTGCACTTGGGTCAGGGCAATCCCAGGTATTTATACAAACTGGGGGAAGATGTCCATGAGAGTAGCCTTGTGGAGAAGGACGTGGG
Source organism: Alectoris magna (assembly GCA_030625065.1). NCBI lineage: Eukaryota > Metazoa > Chordata > Aves > Galliformes > Phasianidae > Alectoris > Alectoris magna. The sequence continues at coordinate 47,012,734 of CM060564.1, forward strand.
TGTCATGGTGGACGAGAAGATGGACGTGAGCCAACAGTGTGTGCTTGCAGCCCGGAAAGCCAACTGTGTTCTGGGCTGCATTAGAAGAGAAGTGGCCAGCAGGGAGTGGGAGGTGATTGATTGTTCCTCTCTACTCATCTCTTGTGAAGCCCCATCTGGAGTACTGCATCCAGGCCTGGGGCCCCCAGTACAGGAAGGACGTGGAGCTCTTAGAGCAGGTCCAGAGGAGGGCCTCTAAGATGATCAGAGTGCTGGAGCACCTCTCCTATGGGGAAAATTTGAGGGAACTGGGGTTGTTTAGCATGGAGAAGAGAAGGCTCCAGGGAGACCTCATTGCGGCCTTCCTTTACTTGAAGGGAGCATATAAACAGGAGGGGCAACAGCTGTTTACAAGGATGGACAGTGACAGGACAAAGGGGAATGGCCTTATACTGAGACAGGGGAGGTTTAGGTTAGATATTAGGAGGAAGTTTTTCACACAGAGGTTGGTGACACACTGGAACAGGTTGCCCAAGGAGGTTGTGGATGCCCCATCCCTGGAGGCATACAAGGCCAGGCTGGTCTAGTGGCTGGCAACCCTGCACATAGCAGGGGGTTTGAAACTGGATGATCTTTGTGGTCCTTTTCAAACCAGGCCATTCTATGATTCTATAATTCTATGATTCCATGATTCAATATCTAAAGGTCTTTCAGGGTTCTTAGCCATGAAAAGTAATTGAGTGGAGATCTGAGAGACATTCATAAAAAAAGGAAACAGGAAAATACTTATTTTCTTTTCCCCCTATCATTCATATATCTTCATGAGTATCTTATTCTACTAGCCCTTTGCTAAGGAAAATTATTTATTTATTTAAAGATTTAAAAAATATTTTAAAAATAATTTAATTTTAATTTAATTTAATAGTTATTATTATTTATTATTATATATTTATTATCATTATTAATATTTAATTAAATAATTTTAATTTAATTAAATATTGAAATTATTTACTTCAGGTGGTTTGTACCAGCAAATAAGGAGAACATCCTACTGGATACTCTGAGAGGCTATACTCTTAAACTTGCACCTTGATATTTTTGTCTGTTTAAATAATGTAACATGGAGCTTGCTGAACTGTAAACATTAAAAATTCTCCATTTCAAAATATGTCGAAGTTTAGTGACAATGAGATGAAAAAAATCAGATGCCACTTCAGTGTGACATCAACTTAAAATTTTCAACTGTGGTATCTCTTCATAAATCTATTAAAGACATATATATGCTAACTGTATATATATTTTCTTTCATGATTTTCTATGGTTCAGTAATGTTTAGTTATGTATAGTAATTTTTTTACCTGAATCTAGGTTTCTTACATAGAACACTGGCGCTTATCAAGAAACAAGCTAGAAAGGAGACTACCTCTACACTGCTTACCAAATCAACTCTTACTTTTAATGAAACTTTTGCTTTGAAATTCATAAGTACAGTTTTAGAGAATTAGAAAAGCGTGATTTAAGATCTGTTAATTGACCATTTACTGAGAAAGAAAATGTTAGCCACTTCAACTTAATATGCTTATGCTTAATATGTTTTAAAGAATAAATAATAATTACTTACAAAAAGTTTTGTACGTTTAGGAATCTCTACTAATCAAAATGATTATTTAATTAGAATTTTTACTTTCTTTAGAGTGTGGTAGTTATGCAAAACTGAACGAAAAATTGAATTTATGCTCATTTAGTTAAGCATCCAAACCCAGTAAAATTATACAAAGTAAGTTCAATTAGCCTCTAAAATTTCAGGAAAAAAAAAGAAAAAAAATAGGTAACAACTGAACTAAGTAGTAAATTAGGTAATTCTACATATGCCTTCATATGATATTGTAAATGTACATATATTATTTTTTTTTCTTGCTCGATACGGTATTATGTGTTACTGCTAATGACAGAAAACATTTTTAACATTAATTCTATGAAGTTTTGTTCTGCTGTGCAATTTTAACTGCAATTAATGGAAATATTTACATACAATCAACCTTATTATGAAGAATATTTAATATATGAAATGTTCTGTAAAGAAAAGTATCAATGAATCCTATAGAGCATATCATCATTACTAAAGTAATCAGATGATTACAGGATTTGTAATTAAAAATGTTTTCTATGCATTTGTTTCTGACAATACTTACTGTTTTGTTTTTCTTTTTGTAATGGTCATAAGTATTGTTCTACTTTTTTATTTCTCTAATAAATATGGTGGGTAGAATGACGAGACTAGGCTTGCCAAAATATCTTTCATCTGCTATTCCACAAAATCCTGAATTACAACAGTGCCTGTAACTGCTCACTTTACAGCTACGCTCAGTGTTAGAGAATTACCTTTACATTTCCTTTTTCTTTATTGACTCTATTTGACTGTTACTACCCTCTTCATTCCCTTAAATTATAGTACGTTTAACCAAAGATGATGAAGATTATTTCTGTTTTGATAATTTTGATTTTCACCTTTTCCAAACGTTAAAATGCGGAATTTTACTGTGGCCATTTTGCACAAATAGGCAGGACATGTGTCCTTCAAAGTTAAAACAGTGTTGTCTATCATGCTGGCATATTGTGTGCAATGTAGATTCTTAAATTTCTTAGTTCTTCAGTCTCCAAAAAATAAGGACTGATATAAGGTACCAGGAATATATAGAAAAAATATTTATTTTTTCTTTCTTCCTCACTCACCTGGAGGTATGGTTGTGATGTAAGTGATCAAAAATTTTGAAGTTTTAGCAGTGATGAATTTTTATTTCTCACTATCATTTTATTTTGATATCTTTTCTGACACTCAGAATGTTTTCTCAGTAATATGAAAATGGACTGGTGGGGTAAAAAAAGCTGTCTACAGTCTTCACAGCTGGTGCAATGTGCCATTGTGCCTTGTCATCGCCTGCCTACACTTAATTAATAAGCATCTGTTTCATCCTTGTATTTACACAAGATACAAAATAGAGTGGCTAAGTTTGATTTTTCCCATCTGTGACATGATGCTTCCTCCTTCACTTCAAAAATTACTGGTGTGGATATGAAAAATTTGCAAACATGTTGAAGTCTAGAGCTCTCTTTGTTGAAGAAATGAAAGGACTGGTTTAATTGCTTGAATATGTAGATAGAACTGCCTGGTTAAAGGATGGCTCTACTGTTACGAAAATATTTTATGATATTCTACTAGATCAAATACATATGTGTGTGTGTGTGTGTGTGTGTGCATTTGTTACGTGGAAAATTATACTGACGTAATTCCTAACATTTTAAAACTATTTTTTTTTTCTCTTGAAGCAAGTAACATAATGCATACATACCTGGAATTTTTATTTTTGAGAAACAGAATAGACATATTTAAGCTAACATCTAGTAAATACTGAAGCTCTATGTATGTAATTTTGATTTTTGATTTTTTTTGTTGTTGTTTCATTTTATTGTTTGTTATTTGTTTGTTTGGTCTTGAAGCCATAAAATCAGATCAAGATTCAAGTTCTGATATTGCTTTGTTTTCTATTTATTTCTGAGATTTATGATTTTATGGTTTTATTGAATTATATTTGAAGCAGCAATGGATAGAATCCTCATTTTTAAAATGCCACTGAATTCTTCTATTTCCTGGTTTTTCTTGCTTCGTAAATGACTTCTATAGTATTACCACTCTATTTATAGTTTGCTCTTCTTGCACTATTGCTATAGTTATATTTCAGCAATTGTCACTGATTCATTAAGTATCAAATGCTTCTTTGACCATATAATAGGGGAATCTGAGAATAAGCATCTGCATGATGTGCATTATAAGATAAGTAGTTGGGGAATGTTGAGTAGGAAAGGCAAAAGCTCATTCTTACCTTATTTTAAAAATAATGTAAGTTTTATGTGTTTTAATTTCTTTTTTGATAAAACACTATATACATGTTAAAGAACTTCTGTCAGGTAAATAAGTTTTTGAAGATCAGATGATTCCTAGGATGTACAGTGGAATGAAACAAACTTTCATTATATGTTTTCTGCATAAATATTTTCCGAGTCTATTACTAGCTTTTAAATAGCCATTGTATTCTAGCAAGAAAAACGGGGGGGATGGGAGGGGGGGGGGAGAAAAAGAAAAAGAAAAAAAGGAAAAGCAAAAGCAAAAGGAAAAGGAAAAGAGAGAAAGGGGAAAGGAAAGGGAAAAGGAAAGGGAGAGGGACAGGGAAGGGAAAGGGAAAGGGAAAAAGAAGAAAACAGAGGGGAAATTTTGATATATATCTATATGTATATATAAAGTAATCTAGCACTTCTTCAACAACCCCATTCTACATTAGCAAGGACTGAACTATTCAATTACTTTAGTTGTTCTTGCTACACCTGTAAAGGTACATGTTGGAAAAGGAAAATAATACATTAATTTTACAATAATTAATTGCAAGTACACTTTTTGTTCTGACTGATGTGAAAAGACAGAAAAGATTTTGTATGGATATTAGCAGTTCCCAAAAGTCAGTTCCATAAATAGAGAGAAGAAAATTAATATCTTAATTTGTATCCCTTCCAATATGGGATGCATTTTCTAAGCATGAGTTAGAATGTATCCAGCAAACTTCAGCAACCAGGCTGCACTTTAAAAATGCTACAGCCAGACCTATCCATAGGACCGTGCACTTCTGGAACAGCACAAAACACAGGGAATTATAAATGATCCTCAGTGGGACAACTTTAAATACCGAAGTGTATAATATGAATATAACATCTATTTCAATGTATTTTCAAGAAAATTCTCTGATTTATGTTATTCTGATCAAATATAAACTGACTGGTATCAACTCAATAGTAATAATCTAAAACTGAAATTCAAAATACAAGGGGTGTGTGTGTGGGGGGGGGGGGGGGGGGAAGGAGTGGTGTTGGAGAGGAATAAAAAAAAGAGGAACAAAAAGGACACCTTATTCATTTATTTTTGTTTTCATCAAGGGCTACTATTGAGATGAAATACTTGTTGCTAAGAAAGGGAAAGAATGCGTGAATTACAAACAAGATAAGAGGCCCTGAAATCAAAGAACTGCAAATCAAACAGCTGCCAAGTAGTAAGCATGTTCCCCTGCGAGCTTGAATTACGATGAAGTTTGTTTCCTATTATCTTTCGTTACATAAAGTTGTATGTCGTATTTGGGAAGAAAGGCGAGATTTTACAATCATATTTTTCAGAAATGCTGGAAATTATTTTATGCTGAACAAAATTTCCTTAGATATGAAGAGAATAAAAGTCCCCTTTTAGTGCCTTTACAGACCAGTGAAACACTCCAGGGTGAGTTAAATATATACAGTAAGAAAAATGCTAACGTTCTTGGATAATGTTTTAGTCAAATTAATAACTTCATGTTTAAAGAGTTGCATTAGCAGACATCTGTTTCTTTAAATGGAGCAATATTACGATGTCCACATATATAAATAAAATAGAAAATCAACTTGACCACAAATGATATTTTATATTGCTATGTGAGCATTTGGCATGGATTTTTATTTTATTTTTAATATGGAAGCTAAGATGAATATTTAAGAAGTAAATTATACTCAGGTTTTAACATCATATTGGTTTATGCCTAAGTTGTGGTGTTTTTTTTTTCCCCCCAGCATTTTTGCAGAATAGTTTGTGGTACATAGGATCATATCACTTCTTTCACTTAAAAGAACATCCGCTTATTGAGATTTCAGCCAATTCACTAAAGAGATACCAAAATATTTTGGTCAAATCTACATGGACAACTGAGTTAAAAATTATGGACATATATGAATGTTCTGTCTGATTTTACAGATCACAATGATCTATAAATTTTAATGTAACTTAACTCATTGAATTCATAGAATCATAGAATGGCATGGATTGAAAAGGACCTCAAAGATCATCTAGTTTCGACCCTGCTGTTGAGCTACATCCAGCCTGGCCCTGAATGCCTCCAGGGACAGGGCATCCACAACCTCCTTGGGCAACCTGTTTCAGTGTGTCACCAACCTCTGTGTGAAAAACTTCCTCCTAATATCTAACCTAAACCTCCCCTATCTCTGTATAAGACCATTCCCCCTTGATGAGTAGAGGGGGACAATCACCTCCCACTCCCTGCTGGCCACTTCTCTTCTAATGCAGCCCAGAACACAGTTGGCTTTCTGAGCTGCAAGCGCACACTCGACTCACGTCCATCTTCTCATCCACCATGACACCCAAGTCCTTCTCCACAAGGCTACTCTCAAGGGTTCTTCTTCTATGTTTGCATAAATACCTGGGATTGCCCTGACCCAAGTGCAGCACCCTGTACTTGCCTTTTCTGAACCTCATTATCTTCACATGGGCACACTTCTCCAGCCTGTCCAGGTTCCTCTGGGTGGCTTCCCTGGTCTCCAATGTATCGACTGCACCTCTCATCTTGGCATTGCCAGCAAACGTGCTGAGGGTGCACTCGATGCCATTTTCTGTGTCATTGATAAAGATGTTGAAGAACACCGGTCCCAAGACTGACCCCTGAGGGACACCATTTGTGACTGGCCTCCACCTGGACACAGAACCATCAATCACAGCCCTTTGGCTGCATCCAGCCAACCAATTCCTAATCCATTCCTCTCCAATATAGAGAGAAGGATGTGGTGAGGGACCATGTCAAAGGCTTTTCAGAAGTTCAGGTAGATGACATCTATCGTCCTTCCCCCATCCAATGAAGCCGTCACTCCATCATAGAAGGCCACCAGAGTAGTCAGGCAAGATCTGCCCTTGGTGAAGCCATGCTGGCTGTCTCGAATCACGTCTTCATCTCATATGTTCCTTAACATAGCTTCTAGGATGATCTGCTCCATGATCTTCCCAGGCAAAGAGGTGAGGATCACCGGCCTGTAGTTTCCTGGGTCTTCCTTTCTCCCTTTCTTAAAAACAGGGGCGATGTTTCCCTTTTTCCTATCACCAGGGATTTCACCAGACAGCCATGATTTTTCAAATATGATGGAGAGCTGCTTGGCAACCACATCAGCCATCTCTCTCAGAACCCTAGGATGGATATCACAAAACACTCAGTTTCATGAGGAAGTCTCGGACTTGTTCCACAGTTACAACTCAATTATACTTTATCAATCACATTTTCATTATTGCTTGTTTGTTTTCGTTCTTCTGCCTCTGTTTTCCAATCCCACTTCATATAAATATCCTAGAAAGTACAAGGACATTCCATATTATATTACATTCTGCTACTGACTACAAAGAAAGCTTCAAGTTTTAGAATTGTTTTCTTTTTCCCACATTCATATCCCCTGTAGTTAGAAAGATGACCAACTAATCAGATTAACCAGATTTATATTTTATTACAGCATTCTTCTAGCATGAACAATAAAGCATTCTCTAGGTACAGTAGACTTTTCCTAATCTTTAAATGTGTTCAGTGGTTATTTGTTTTAAAATTTATTTTCTATAGAGATGATAGATACGAAATGTAAAAAACATATAAATATATAGAATAAATTGATTTGTATTACCTTTTTACTGTGTTTCTGCAGAAGATTACAACATCAGTAGTCTTGTTTTAAATCCAGATATTAAGGATTGCTAAAGTCTGGTAATGGTTCATTGAGAAACAGAGAAATAAATATGGAGTATACAGTCTATATCAGTTAACTCGTGATCCCATTACCTAGATGAGATTATGATATTCTTCAAGACATAAAAGTAATAGAAATATGAAAACTCTTTTAAATGTCTTTGCTGAAAGTATAATTCAGAAATATTATTCTATCTGAAAGAAAAATACTGCATGGTGTCTCATTTCTCAGTGTCCATACTGCACTTTAAGTCTTTTTCACAACTATTATTTTTAAATGATTTGTAAAAATACATATACTGAGCAACTTAAACTAACCTTCCTTAACTATTTGTAAGTGACTTTAAAATGATCAGTAATGGACTAGTATTCATTTTGTCTTTCTTTAAGAAAGTTAAGGAATTTTTATGTCAGAGTCCCATCCAGCCGGAAAGTTATTTTTTGATTTTCTTTGTAAGATACAAGAGTTACCTCTTATGAGTGATCATCATTTAACAGCTTGCTATGAAGAAACTGAATGTAGCTGGCTGAACTAGAGCAGAGCAAAATTGTGACTAGCTGAAGATAACTGTATAAATAAAAATACATGAGTATATATAAATGTATGTACTTCAGATCTAATATCATCACAGAATTACGGAATCATGGAATCATAAAATGATAGAATGATTTGGGAAGCAAGGGATCTTCAAGATCATCTAGTTCCAAACCCATGTTATAGGCAGGGACATCTCCCACTAGACCAGGTTGCTCAAAGGCCCTTCCAGCCTGGCCTTGAATGTTTCCAGGGAAGAAACATTCACAGCTTCGCTGGACAACCTGTTTCAGTGTCTAATCATCCTCACAGTAAAGAATGTCTTTCTCTTACCTAGTCTAATTCTCCCCTCTTCCAGTTTAAAACCACTTCCCCTTGTCCTGTCGCTACCTGCCTTTATGTAAAGTCCCTCCTCAGCTTTCCTGAAGGCCCCCTTCAGGTACTGGAAGGCTCTATAAAGTCTTCTCAGAGCCTTCTCTTCTCCTGGCTGAAAAGAGCCAACTTTCTCTCCCTGTCCCTCTGATCATCTTCATGGCCTTCCTCTGGACCTGCTCCAACAACTCCATATAATGACCACAGATGTGTAATGTACTGTTATTCTTGATATTGACTCAACCTTGATTATTAGTTTCAGAGATTCAGCAGATTCACAAACCTAGACCTTCTTTGAAATTACAAATTAATAGTTTTATCTGTGAGGTTGTTGTTGTTTGTTTGGTTTGTTTGTTTGTTTGTTTGTTTTTCATTTATTTGGTAAAGAACTCTATGATCAGGCCAGTGGTTCACTCTGGTATGAAGAATCTTTGTAATTCTCATGTAGCCTCGTGTATAAAGAGAGCAATTTTTCAGTGTGTTTACTAGGTCTTTCATGAGTTGTTCAAAGAAAACTCTTATGTTACTCATCAAAACAGTTGATAGATGGTGTTTCCATCCGTAAGTTATCACTGAAGACAAGAATTTGAGAAGCTTACTATGAAGCAACTTACATTTTTCGGAAGAGTCACTGTTTTCTGTCAATATTAGTACATTGTCGGAGGGAAATGTTTGGTAGCTATCCTTTTGCACTAATCACTAGGTTGTGTTAATAGCTGTCATTACTGTAGTTTTCTGTGTGTGTTACTGTAGGATTTCTGTATGTGTGTCTCCAAGATGGTCTTTTCTAGTTCGCATTTCTAATTTGCTAGGCGAATTATACCTAAAGATATCTAAACACATGCAGAAAAGAAGAAAAAATATAACTACTAAGTTCCATTCTTTAGATCTAAGGAATAAAATAGTGATTATTTCTCTACAAACCTGTAAAAGAAAAATACTGTGAGCTGTGAAAACTGACAACTCAGTGAGGGGGTAAGGCTGCTCCAGCATTCCCAAAACCAGGTATTCTCAAGACTGATCACATAGGCAGTAAACAAACAGGAACTCCACAGACTGCACATACATATGATAAGACATAGGCAGTCTCACAGTTCAGCACGGAGAAAACCACAGATAACCCTTCACTAAGGGCAGGTCCTGCCTGACCACTTTTAGTCACCTTTTTTGGTGGCATAACTGTGCCAGTGGCCAAGGGAAGTTCTACTAATATCATCTATCTGGACTTCGGTAAGGCCTTTAAAACGGTACCCCAGAACATCCTTCTCTCCAAATTGGAAAGATTTGGATTTGATGAGTGGCCTGTTTAATGGACAAGGAACTCATTGTGAGATTGTACTCAGAGAGTGATGCTCAGTGGTTCCATGTCCACATTAAGATTGATGACAAGCGGTGTCCCTCAGGAGTCAGTACTGGAACTGACAGTGTGATCGAGTGCTACCCTCAGGTAGTCTGTGGTTGACACCAAACTGTGTGGTGAGGCTAACATACCCAAAGGACTGGATGCCATTCAAAGAGACCTAAACAGGCGTAAGCAGTGGGTCCAGGAGAACCTCATTACACTCAACAAAACCAAGTGAATGATCTTGCACTTGAGCTGTGGCAACCACCACTTTCAGTACAAGCTGAGGGATGAAAGGATTGAGCACAGTCCTGCTGAAAAGGACTTGAGGGTATTGGTGAGTGGGTGGTAAGCTGGACATGAGCTAGCCATGTGCCCTCACAGACCAGAAAGCCAACTGCATCCTGGACTGCATCAAAAGAAGAGTGATCAGCAGGCTGAGAGAGATGATCCTGCCCCTCTAGTCTGTACTGATGAGACCTCACCTAAAGTTCTGTGTCCGGATGTGGAGTCCTCAGTACAGGAGAGATGTGGACCTGTTAGAGTGCATACAGAGAAAGGGCAGAAAAATTATCCAAGAGGTTGGTCACTTCCCCTACAAGGGCAGCCTTAGAGAGCTGGGGCTGTTCAGCCTGGAGAAGAGAAGACTCTGAGAAGTCTTCATAGGGTTCCTTCAGTATCTGAAGGGGAGTTACAAAAATAGAAGGGAACAGACTCTTTAGTATGGTCTGTTGTGATAAGAGAAAGGGAAAGTTTCAAACTAAAAGAGGGAAGAATTAGATTGGTTATAAGGAACAAGTTTTTTACAATAACAGAGATCAGGCACTGGAACAATTTGCCAGAGATATGGCAGATGCCCTGTCCTTGGAAATACTGGAAATCAGGCTGGACCAGTCTCTGAGCAAGCTGATCTGATTGTAGATGTCCCTTTTGATTGCAGGGAGGTTGGACAAGATGAACTTAAGTGTCCATTCCAATTCAAAGAGTTTGTATGGTAATATGATTGTGTGATAATGTACACATTCGTTACCTACAGGAGAAAAAAAATGTGTTCAGTCATGTAGATTGTTTATAGAAAATACAGTGTATGTAAAATATTCTTACCTAGTTTTCAACTACAGTCATATGAGAGTTGTATAAGCAAATTGATTACAAGGTATTTTCAATATTTCTGTAAATAAAACATGCTCAAGTTTCAGAGATACCTGAGAAGTTTCTTCCTCATTTTACACTGCAAACTTCTTTCTGAAAACCAAAATGAAGGAAAGCTTGCAATATTTCTGGATACTGACTAGTGAACTACTAAAGAATCATTTATAACACCCAATAACTGGCATTTAACTCAAATAGATAACTACTATAATTATAAAGAAAAAACATCAATTAAACACAGTATTGTTCTTCTATAAAACAAAGAAACCCATATCCTTTCAATAAAATTTGTATAAATATCATTAAAATAAAGACTGGTACATTCGTTGTGAAATTTATCAAGTAATCAGAAAAAGGGAATAGTGTTTCAACTGAGTTGAACTAAATCAATTATGGGATGTTGTATAACACATGAAATAATTTAAAGTTTGTGACAAATTTAGCCTGCCATGTGTAGTAGTTACTTTTTCCAAGTAATAATTATGTATAAGTGGTACAGAATGTTCCATTTCAATCTCACTTAAGAAGAAATTTTATGAAGATAAAACATCATTTTTGTTCCTTTCATTTAATAATCCTTGACACAAATACAATTAGACTGTCTCTATGAGTTATTTGTTGTTGTTGTTTGTTTGTTTGTTTTGTTTTTTATGAACACTTTTAAAAATGTTGCTATTTTCCTTGATAATCTGTAATATCTGTCCATGATCTGGAAGTTCATGTCATGTTCCTTAGAAATTATTTGGACATCTGACATTAGGTCCCTAAAGAAATGTATAAATTTCTAGTAAAATCTGATCAGAAGTCTGGAATTAACATAGAGGAGTTATTACTGTCAAACAGATAAATTACTTTCATATTCAAACTGAATCCTGCTGATTTACTTGATAGGATACCCCTTGCTAGCCTCTGTCTTTGGTATGGAGGAATCTGACTTTCAGTGTTACATACACAGAAATTTAGCTCCAAAGACCACAATAGAAGCCCAGATACAAAATTCAGAGCTCTTTCTCAGCTGAAATTGTGATGCACTAGTTTTTAAAAGCCACAAAATTATTTTGATCTATGGAGTCCCTTCTATTCCTAGAAGTCCTTCTATTCCTGTTTCGTGCTAATCATGAGCGTAGATGTTTCTGCAGAATACTACATCCACAACTGCACAGAGAATATGGACATTTATAATTTATGCAAAATCTCACCAAAACTGTCAGAGTATCTGGTCCCTCATCTGTTTTACTCCTTGCCTTCAGGGAGTGTAATCTGAGCCTGTTCTTGCGTAGAATTTATGTGAGTACAATGCTGTTAAAAAACCCAGTATCATGACTGATGTTTTAATCTGGAAAAAGTAGAATTAAATTGAGATTTAAAAAAAATATATGTATAAAAAATAAAAATAAAAAAAAATTAATGCCCCAGGGAATTGAAATCCACACTCCTTGTCCTACATTCTATCAGAAAAGTGTTCCAGTTGTGGTAGGTTGAAATAGTGGGATCAAGTACATCCCCACTGAGGTTGCAGGTGACGCTTAGTGGTGAAGTTGATAACTGATATGAAAGGAAGAGATTACATCCAAAGGGACCTGGACTGTCTTAGGAAGTGGGCTCACATGAACCTAGTGAGATTCAATGTGGCCAAGTGCCAGGTGCTGCATTTGGGTTCGTCAATCCTGGATATGCATACAAACTGGGAGGAGAACTTGAGAACAGCCCTGAGGAGAAGGAGTAGGGTGTCCTAATGGACAAAAAGCTGGCCATGAGCTAACAGTGTGTACTTGTACCCATAAGGCCCATTGTATCTTGGGCAGCATCAAAAGAGAGATGGGCAACTGCGTGAGGGAGGAGATTGTTCCCATCTACTGTGTCCTTGTAAGGCCTCACCTAGAGTATTGTATCCAGGTCTGAGGTCACTAGCACAAGAAAGTTGTGGAGCTGTTAGAGCAGATCTAGAGGAGGGATGGAGCACTCTAGAAAGGCTGAAGAAGCTGAATTTGTTCAGCTAGGGAAAGAGAAAGCTTCAGGGAGGTCTGATTGTGACCTTCCAGGGTAGCTTATGAACAGCGTGAGTCTGACTTTTTAGATGATCTGATAGCGCTTAGAAAGAGGATAAACTAAAAAAAAAGGCGGGTTATGGTCAGACATTAGGTGGACATTTTTGCTCAGGGGTTGGTGAGATGATGGAACATGTTGCCCAGAAAAATTGTGGATGCCCCTTCCCTGGAGGTGATCAGTGCTGGGTTGGATGTTTGAATGGGGTGCTGGGCAACCCGATCTAGTGAATGGCAACTCTGCCTATGTTTGGAACTAGATCGTCTTTAAGGCCTCTTCCAACCCAAGCAATTCTATGATTCTGTGATTATTGTATTATGATAGCTACTGAAATCCATGGAATCTTGTCTCAGCTGGTGCTCCAAAAAGTTTGCAAAAGCCTCATATAAAGACTTACCACTTATGATATAGCCTGAACAAGTCTATAGGGTGCCTGTCACTTTTGCAAGATCTGTCCAGTAGTACTGGAAATCTGTTGTGTGAGAAAAAAGCAGCTTCCTATGCATGTCATCTGAGTATGTACTCTGGAATATTATCCCTTTTGAAATGGAAAAATAAGCTTTTTTACTGTTACCTGTTATGGATCTGTATTTCTTATTTCCTTTCTTCTATGTTGTTTTCTTGCTTTTTGAAAAATGTTTCTATATGTGAGTTTTAGTTTACATCTCTAATGATTAAGTAGTAATCAGCTAACTGCATTCATTAAAGTCCTCTTAAAATCTCATCCCATATTAAACCTGCCACCTTTCTCAGAAAACAAATTTGTCTGATAAATCAGTCCTGTCTATCTTGTGGCAATGATTATTGTCTGTAAGAAAAATGAACTTATTTTAAAGAAATCACATTTTTGTTCTATAATTAATAATCTATCTGTGCAGTAGTTCCTGTTAATCCTTTTATGGCACTTGGTGATTTTGAGCTAAGATATAATTTATGGACTGAAAATCTATTTTTTTCTCAAGAAACAATATTAAAAAATAAATAAATCTGGTATGTATTAGCATTATCTTCATTTACTGGTGTAAGCTATTGACTGATAAATGTTCTACATAACTATGACTTTGATTTTCAAATACCATAAATTTTACCTCCTCTTAAATCAAATTACATTATAGTAAAGTGATCAGATATTTTCTGTGCTTTCTCAAATGTTCTTATATTTTATGAAAACATTATGAAGAATTAAAATAAAATAAAGTAATTTGAACTCAAGAGGAATCTAGATATACGCTGAAAACTTTATTGCAACATTCTTTCCTTTATAATTTTGTTTTTATTATGTTATATAACGTATTATATAATAACAGCTGATGATCACTTCTAGAATTTACTAGAATTTAGCTAGAATTGTCAAAATCTGAATAGAAAAAGTAAAAATTAAAAGAATAGTGTTTTGTAATTTTAATGAACAAAAATGTTCATTAAATGCTATAATTTTGCAGTGTACAGCAAAGCATAAAGAAATACAGAAACCAACCACATAGGTTTTTTCTGAAGTTCAGCAAAATAATAAGAAAACAAAATTTTGAGAAAAATTCTTCTTGAAAAGCTTTTTTCTTTCAAGAAATAACTAAATTTCTAAACTGCTGAGAGCTTTCAGATGACAGATTTCCTGCATAAGTTGCTTATATCTAATTTAGATATCTTCAGAAACAACATCTCTGTTTATTTTCATCAATCTCAACTTCTCTACTCATTTGTTAGTTTTTACAATGTATTTCATTATTTCTATTTTTTATTTTTTTCTTCTAATTTTTATTTTTTTTTCATATCCAAGAAGAAATCTCATTCTTTAGTGACCTATTTTCCTGAGTTGCTGTCACTCAAAGACAGTAGTAATGGCTTAACCCGAACTGAAAGTTAAAAGACCTCTGAATAGCATACAGACTGGAAACAGATACGTGACAGAACAATTACGGATAGGGAGGATATAGTTCTGCTGACCCAGTTTGCATCTCCTTAGTAACAGTGAATGATTATAATATCCTTTCAAATTTATCAAGTTACCAACTAAAAACTAGAGTAGATGTAACATAGCACATAGAATTTAGTAGTACCAGAGAGATTAGCCTTACACACTGATCCAGTAAAACTCTTTTTACTTTTGCTTAACTACATTTCATTGGATAGTTCTGATTTAACTCTTAACTCTGATGTTAAGAGGAACAAGTTGTGGCTCATTGCTATTGTTTTTCATGAGAGAAAATATCTACACTTTATTTTGACGATGTATTGCAATAAAGCAAGCTCTATGTATTTATATCTTGAATTCTTTTGAGTATGTTACTCCTGATTACAAGACTGATATGTTGAAAATACTTGTTGCAAATAAACTTTTTTATCACATAAATATCTTTATTTATCTGGTAAAAATCAAAGATAACACTACAGAATACAATTTAAATTGAGTATTATTTGAAAATTATTATCAACATTTTTTCTGTGCTTATGGATACTAAAATATTTTTTGCAAACATACTAGTCAATATAAATGTATGTGTGAAAGTTTAAATATTGTATATATGAATATTAGTGCACACACACTTTTTTGTAGGTCTGGTAATATTTTGTTTTTATGGCCTTGGGAAATATCTTACAAAACTTCCCAGGTTTTAAAATTCTGGTTTAAAATTTCCATTTTCTTGTTGACAATAGTGCACTCTACTTAGTCTAAGAAATCACAGAAGATTACAATTACAATGTGGCCATTATAAATTTTATCTAATATTTAGGCTGCAATATTTTTTCTTGAGCAGAGTTTATGAGGTTGTTTTATCTGAAAAGGTGGAAAAAAGCATGATAAATAAATAAATAAATAAATAAATAGATAAAGTCAGAAATTATATTTATGTAGTATAAATATGTTAATATTTATATATTAACAAGTAATATAATGTAATATAAAAACCTCAATATACATATTAAGGTAGTGTATTTTTTTTTTCCATTTGGATCAGTAAGGAAATTTATTAAGTTCATGGTCATTCTATGCAATAAATCCATTCTCCCCAGTGTCTATCCCTTCTACTTAAACAAAACCAACCAACCAACCAGAACCTCAAAGAAGCTGCACAAATATTTAGCCAATTCAGCATCACTGGATGATTTTGTTTTGTGGGTTATTTTTTGTTTGTTGGTTTGTTTGTTTTCCCTCAAAATTAATATTTTTAAGTCATCACTGTAAAGAAAATAACTTTTTACTTGTTGCTAGCAGACAGTAAAATTTCAGTGCAGACACACCTAGCCTTATTTCTATGCAATTATAGATTCTCTATATAAACAGAACTTTCCTGATTATGTTAATTTTACAGTTAAGGGACAAAAAAATCCTATAAATGCTATGGTTTCCATTTGTTTTTTGTCCTTGACAGACTTTCTAATATATTATAGTAGTTGTATGAGTTGGAAGTGTGAATGGCCAAGAAACATGAACTTACAAGAGGCATCAAAGAAATAATTTGGTTGAAAAACACGTTACAAACTTAGATGCTTTTCTGTGCACGGGTGAGAAACCCAACAATCACCTACCACTTTCTTTTTTCCTCCAAAGTAATATCCAGCTTTTAAATTTCAAATGTTTGGACTCACTAATGGAACTTCTTTAAGTATTCTTCTGAAGTTACATTCTGTTTTCTCTATCTCAGTAACATTAAATAAATACATAGTTTTTAATTGTGTTTTCATCAATCTGTTTCTGAAATACTCAAAACTAAAACTTGAAATTACAGATCTTTCAAGGGCCTTCAAGATCCTTCAATTTTTTTCACAGTTATTCCAGACTTGTAAAGATGAGGATATAGCTAGAGATATGCAAGAAGGTGAGACAAAAGTCTCAAGCACATATTTTCTAAACTAAGATTTTGAAAGTAAAATAATATATTCTTCATGCCTTTAATTTGAATGAATAATACCCCAGAAGTGTCCTCACTCACTTCATACTCATCTTGAGTAGAATAACAAAGCTTAAAAAAAAAAAAGTTTTTTCAGGAAAGACAAAGAAAATTGGATGTCTCAGAGTATGTCCCCCTAACTTCACATTAAATACACTAAATGCTGCTTTCCAATTATTTGGCTAAAACCTTGATAGTTTGTTCACTCTTATATTGTGAACTCTTACTGACATTTATAATGTTCTTTTAAATATCTGATAACATTGTTCTAAACTTCATTACACCCTTCTTAGCTTTGAACACTTAAAGGTTTTAACCTCTTTTAACTTCTGTTAGTTTGATGGAATTACTTACCTCACTAAGTTATACACAAATATGCTATCATTATAATTTGTTCTTATCCATAGATATACTCACGTATGCATATTATTTATATATGTATAATATATATATGTACTATATATATTTATAATGTATACACATGTATAATTTATATAAACATATACGCAACCACCTTTAAAGCATGTATATGCTGATATGTATAGGACATGTATACCTGTATATCTATACTTCTACTGACATTAAGATGACTTCATGTAAATATTCAGGTTTAAGCCTTAGCTGTACTCGCCTGGAAGAAAGAGCAATTGCAGCTACTATAGTTTTCCTCTGGCTGTGTTTTCTCCACATTCCCACTACTTGTTGTCTTTGGTAATAGCAACAACAATAATAAAAATATGTTTTAGTATGAAAAACTCACTGCACAGAAACTATGGCAGCAATAGGAACAGATAACTAGAGAAAAAGACAACATAGGTCATGACCACTTCTTTCAGTGGGATCTTGGTGTTTATACAAAGGATTTAAACAGACTGTGGAACTACAGCCCATAGGAAAAGAAAAACAAAACAAGCTTCTTACTATGCCATTAAACAATTATTTTTGTTCTTTATTTTCTTCAAAGAAAAATCACAGATCAATGTTATTTTTTATGAATAGGAGAAAATATCCAATATAACTGCAGATATCAAGAATTTTAATTTGCCAGCAGTAGCTGAAAAATAACAAGCACTTTGTAGTTTAGTTTTACGGGTAATTTTGTCAGGGTTTGTAGCTGACATAAAACAACATCATAAAGTTCAATTTAAAATAATGTGGTTTTTATGTTTTCTATTGCTGTGGAAGATATTTTCTCTTTTTCATTTGTACATTTATTTATATCTCACTTCTGAATGAAATTCCTTGAAGTGACTTATTTGAATATGATAATTCTGCTAAGCTTCATTTCTTTCTGGTATTGCTGAAATCATGAGGTAATTTATTCAGCTGTGATCAACTAAGAATGGAGATTTATACTAACTAGGTTAATTAATTAAGCCGGGTAGTGTATTTCTTTAAGTATCGGAACAAAATTAAACACTTTAGCCTTTCCCCTGTTGTTTCTGTCAGATTGTTCTTAATTGTAAGCAGTGCCTTGATTGGTTCAACACCTCACATCCTAGGAGGTAGCATTGAGTGATAGCTGCAATATTATCCTTAAAATATATCACAACATGAACAGTGTTCAGTGATAGTATTAACTAATCTTGTGTGATCAGTGTTATAAAATAACTTAGTCATTTCATTAAGCATATGATATGCCTATATCATATCAGTATCAGTATCAGATCAGCTGGCAGGCCATATTCTATTGTTTCTGCTATGAATGTAGATTGCTGTACCTGAAAGAAATTTACCCTTAGAAGTTTAAGTTTAAACATGATTATGTTATTGAAAGCAGATATTTTTATTCTTGGCATAAAAGTACCCAATGAAGTGACACTCAGCACCACTTACTATTATTTAGCTCTATCTCTTCCAGCATTAAGGTCTTACATACTTCTGCTTATACTTACAGAGAAGACAACTCTAAATAAAAATTCTTGTTTTCATCTGAAAAAAAAAAAAAAAAAATTAGAAAACTTAATAATAAAATACACTACATGTAAAAGGCAAACATGTTTGTTTATAGGTACGCCACATTACACTTTTGCTACCGAGACAATTGGATGTAAATGGAACAGTAAGTGATGGTAACGAAAAACAGACATCATGTAAACAGAACACTCCATATTGCACTACACTAAAGCTAACAATTTTTAAATTTTTGGAACCGTCAATTGATACCATATATTCTCTCTGGATGGGGTGGGAGGAAATGTGCCTGTTTGGATATAATAAATGTCTTAATACAATTTTCTTTAGCAACTCAAATTTTCTTGCTCTGAGTTATAGAGAATTGCGGTGTTTTTTAAATTTATTTATTGTTATTGTTTGGATTTTTTTTTTCTGCTTGTTCTTTGTTTTTGTTTGTTTTTAGTGCACATTTTACATCCATGATTAAAAAGTAAGGTACTTTCTTTAAAATATGTATTCCTTTAAAAGTCATAGTTGAAAGGTTTTTGAACTGGCAGTGCGTGCAGGGTACATCTGCATTTTACTTGATTCTTTTGCCAGAATCTGCAAATTCATTTCATATATGATAAAATAACAGAATCCTCTTGGTTCTTTCAAGGGTGTAACTCAGAGAAAGAGATTTTAGAGAGAAGGAATAAAGGGACACCTATCTATGTAGTTCAGTATATATAAAAAGAGAAACTGAATCTGCACCCACCTTCTACTGTAAGAGGAACATGCATACAGCAACAGTCAGAATAGCCTCACTGTACATACTTAGATCAGGCAGCTGGAGATCAGAAAAGTCCATATCGTTGCCTGCCTTTAAGGAATGTTCTTGCCTGTGCTAGCATATCTCTGTTGTCTAACAAAAATTTGTTAAATTTTATAGAAAATTATAGTAAATAATAGAAAAGTGTTGTGTTTTATTCTTCCACCTCATAAGTTTATATAAGAGATTCATAAACTGAAAAAATGATATGCTTTTGTGATTTAAAGAAACTCTTTTACAAAAAGATCCGTGTCAACTACTATGTAGGTCTCAATGAAGGTAATGCTGCTTTCCATCAAGACTACAACAGATACAAAGAGCTCAGGGTTTGATAGAGCAAGTTCTCAGCTACCATTCTTCAGCACAGTCACCACCATTTGCTATGCATCTTCACCAGCAATGAGCAAGAGACTGCATACCTTGTTCATAAAAAAACTGCGTAGCTGTTCAGAAGTGGCTTCTCTTTCATGTCACTATCACCATTGTTGAAACACACCACCTAACATAAGATTAAAAACGTAATCACCATAAATGTTCAGCAAGTGTCAATCAGTATTAATGGCTGAAGTTTTTTCTGCATGGAAGAATTCAGTGACATCCCTTTGCTCCATGCACACTTCCATGTAAGATTCCTTTTTGTCAGACTGCTGCCATTTATCGCATAGCAGCAAAATGTAATGGAATACTGATGGAAAGATTCAGCTTATTCTACCATAGATGGGGCATCATAGTAAAACAGGAGGCATTACTTTTGAAGCAGCCCTCATATTGGGAGAGTGAAAAGCAATGTTGTTACATTTAGCATTCTTCATGAATTCTCATCAGCAGAAGAAGTAAATGAACAGATAAGCAAAAGTAGGAGCAAGATACATTTACAATTTCACAGAATCACAGAATCACAGAATTATCAAGGTTGGAAAGACCTAGAAGATCATCCAGTCCAACCATTACCAATACTTCCCAGCTAAATCATACCCCTCAACACAACATCCAGACGTTTCTTGAACACTCCCATGGTTGGTGACTCCACCACCTCCCTGGGCAGTGCATTCCAATGCCTGACTACCCTTTCCGAGTAGTAATACTTCCTAATGTCCAGCCTGAACCTCCCCTGCCGCAGCTTGAAACCATTCCCTCTAGTTCTATCACTGATTACACGAGAGAAGAGGCCGACCCCCAGCTCACCACAACCTCCTTTCAGGAAGTTATAGAGAGCTATAAGGTCTCCCCTGAGCCTCCTCTTCTCCAGGCTGAACAATCCCAGCTCCCTCAACCGCTCCTCATAAGGCCTGTGCTCCAGACCCCTCACCAGCTTCGTAGTCCTCCTCTGAACACGTTCCAGGGCCTCAATGTCTTTCTTGCAGTGAGGGGCCCAAAACTGAACACAGTACTCGAGGTGCGGCCGCACCAGTGCCGAGTACAGGGGGACAATTACCTCCCTGTTCCTTCTAGTAACACTGTTTTTGATGCAAGCCAGGATGCCGTTGGCCTTCTTGGCCACCCGGACACACTGTCGGCTCATGTTCAGCCGAGCATCAATCAGTACCCCCAGGTCTGTTTCCTCAACACAGTCCTCCAGCCACTCCGCCCCAAGCCTATAGCGCTGCCTGGGGTTGTTGTGGCCAAAGTGCAGGACCCGGCATTTGGTCCTGTTGAACCTCATCCCGTTGGCTTCGACCCAGCTCACCAGTCTATCCAGATCCCTCTGCAGGGCCTCGCTACCCTCAGGCAGATCGACACTCCCTGCCAATGGTTTTAATGTGTTTACTACTAAAGATGGCTGAACGTCATTTTCTGGTTCAGGAAAGTACTGCTTTATTACATAAAAATTTGGGGACAGGATTTAATACAAGCTGGAGTATTAAACAGTGACCTAATTGGTCTACAAGTTTTAAAAACATTAGATTTGAGGTAAAAGTTAACTGCACACCTATTGATGTATGCTGTATTTTTAAAGTCTGATTTTAAGTCATTGAAGTTGAAGAGAGGACAGAATTGCCTATCAAATGATGTATTTTCTGTAGGCCAGAGGTTCTCTGGAACAATGTCTTCATACATAAATACATTTAAAGTAAAAACAAATCATGGTAAACTAAGAATTGGCTATAAAGTAGTAAAAAGCGGGGGAACAGGAAGGGAAGAAGTCTCATTAAAAATACTTGGAATTTTTTCTTAGTTCCTGAGAGTCACCTGGAAAGAAAAGTGAAAGGAGTCCTATTATGCATTAAAAGTGTAGTCTGGAGATTACTCATTCATCCTGTAATTCTAATACTTACCAAAACAGAAACATAACTTGGGACAACAGAGATGAAGAAATTACCCATAAAATTTAGAATAAGCATTGCCATTTGACCCAATCAGGATCATTTTCAGACTCAAATGATCTCATGGGAGTAACGATTATGTCCTTGAAAAGTCTCCTTAAAGTAAAAGTTCCTTTTCACTATGAATTAAATCATGCCTGCCAGTGAAGCACCCAGCATCTCTATAAATGTTCCTAAATTTCTTACCTACTTGGTTCTTGTTTTTCCTTCTCAGCAAAAGTGGAGAGCTGGAAATACTTGATGGATGAAACAGTGATTCTGCAGTTTGGTAATCAATAGGAAGAAGGTTGTTCACATGATCATAAAGCCTAGTAGAATCACTTATCAATAATAAATGCATGTATGATCATAACATAATTCAGGAGAAAGTAAAAAATTATTTTAGTGTTGACTTAATTTACATCAGTGTCAGATATAGCACCAGTTTTGACTTCAATTTTTTTCTAAAACTCTGATAAAAACCTATAAAAATTATTAATAGCTAAAATACATCAATTATTAATTTAGATATAATTATTTGATAAAATTATTTAATTATTAATGCAAATTGATTAATTATTAATCAATATTATCTTGAAAAAGTAAGAGTATTAGATTGAAAAAAAAACTTTTGCATAGGTTTTTTACTTGTTTGTTTTCCAAATTTCAGTCTGGGAGTGTTAAACGTCACAAATTATTTTCTTCTTTTGAGATCATGAGGGAGATGATTTACAGAGTTTAATAAGTTTAATAGTCTTGTATCTAGCTTTATCATCAAAATACTGAAGTAACTAAGCAAATTAAAATGTGTAGTGTGAATTAGATGCTAAATTCTTCCAAGCTGAGTCATTAAAATGACACTGATGCATCTGTATATGTACATATTCAGACATAATTGATATTGCTCATATTTTTGTTACTTGATTCTGATAAAATGGTAAGATTCTTTTTCAAATCTCCTGATGTTTACTCAACTGGAAACACTTGCTACTTACATGAATAGAAGTATTACTGTGTCATTTGGTGCCACATTTTTAATTAGCAAAATATATATCTCTAGTTTACTAGGTATCCCTGTTCAACTTAACAATAAACATAATTCACTGTGGTGTTTCAGAAAAAAATCTTTGCTTGTGGTAAACTTCGAACAACTGCTGTGACAGAGAATATGAAAATTGAATCTGCTTCTTCTTAGGATGGAAGCAGGTATCTAAACTGCATAAAATACTTAATAGATGAATAGTTGTCACTCTTTCTTTGATTACTACAGTTCCATGAAATTGAGAGACTTTTTTTCCAGTTTACTATCTTTATAACCTCTGTGACTGATAATCTCATTTTCAGTGAAGATGTAATTTCTGGATGATAAAAAATGTTTTATTTGAATTTTTGACTAGAATTAGCAGCCCAGAAATTTTGATCCTAGGTCAAACCTAGGATACCTGACAGCTAAGCTATCAGAATTTTCTCTGCCAATCTTCTTCTTCCTGTCCTCACCCTGCCCCCAGGTATAAAAGTTAATTTATCTGAGCCTTTATTTAGTCATTGTTCATTTTGAGATTTTCACTAGTATCTTTAAGTGCTACAGTAGTATGAATACCATCATATATATCTCAAATCTCCCATTGTTGCCTTCTTTTGTTTTAAGTGTCTGCAAGAAGGGAGATTTTATAAAAGGTAGTAAAGGATATCTTTTTCATACCATTTTTTTTGTGCATGCTCTTTGCATTACATAGTATTACAGCTTATTCCTTCCCTGAGTTATTACCTCATTTGATATAGGTGTTATAACTGACATATTTAGTAGTTCCTATTTTTGCTGTACTGTATAGTGTGTGGTATTTCTAATGGAAGAGTGCAACTGTATAGCCAAAAAAAAAAAAAAAAAAAAAAACCCAACCAAACAAACAAAAAACAAATTCGTAACAGACTCAGACAGCTTTCTGGAAAAAGAAGGATTTCACATGACATTTTTGTCATGTAATGATGAGTGTCCTGTAAGAATGGATATATGCACATAGGAGAATGTCCTTCATTCATCTTCAGCAGAAGTTCACATGCTGATCTGAATGGAGGCCCATAGTTGCCACCCACTACCTACAGTGCAACGCATACAGTCAATTATTAACAACAGATTAGAGAGAAATGATTGTCACTATCTTCCCTGTATGAGAGAAAGAAATCTCATGATAACAACCACACTTTCTCTAAAAATAAGTTAACTTTAAGTTAACAATCTACAGTCTGAGTAAATATATGAGTTAATGTCAGAATGTAGCAAGAATGGCTGTTGTAGAAGAGAAGTGAAGCCAGGAACCACAGACAATAACAGGACAATGCCTTCAGGGCTGAAGGCAGAATCCCATAACATCCCTACAAGTAATGCCAAGCAGTTCTGGTGGCAGATGCAAAGAAACCAGTGGTTGGCAAGCAAGTCTGTAGTGATGGAGCAAGTTCAAAGTCAGGCCTCAAAGGCAAGTCTGCAAGTCAGCATCCAGCTTCACACGCATATGATCAGGCATAGCTGTAACTTGGTTCAGGCAAGGCTCAAGGGGGAGGGATGAACTTGAAGGTAAATCTCAAGTGATGAGGGGGCACCTCCCAGTCTTTCAAGAACAGAAATTTCCAAGCAGACAGAATCCAGTTTACAGTGTAGCATAGTATCAAAGGTTGCTTTGATCATAGACAGCTAAACTCCAAAAAAAGGAACATGAAAATTGGCTGTCATGCTTAAGAGTCCTTGAGATTAACCAGAATGAAACCTTTTGCTAGGGCTTTAAACTGCAATATTTTGCAGAAAATAAACAGAAAAATTGTGTGTGTGGGGGGAGGGGGGGAGGGGGGGGTGATGGAAAGGAAAGAGAAAAGGAAAAAGGAAAAGGGAATGGAAAAAAGAGAAAGGAAAGGAAAAAAGAACGGAAAAAGGAAAGAGAAAAGAAAAGCAAAAGGGGAAGGGGAAGGGGAAGCAGAAGGGGAAAAGGAAGGGAAAGGGAAAGGGGAAAAAAGGAAAAGGAAAGATTAAGGTTAGGGGAAGGGGGAAGGGGGAATGAGAGGGAAGGGGAGAGGGAAATAATTTGATTTAGGTTTATTCTTTTGTTTAATTAGACACATAGGTAGATAAATGATATTTAAATATGCAAATTTCATAACCAAACCTCACACTCCATCATTTTCAACAGTTAACAATACACTCTTTAAATGGAAAGTTTGTTAGGAGATTTAATAAAGAAGATTAAAAACATCTAAGATGAAGAAGATGCTGAAAAATAGACAAGTATGCATGCCAGTATAATATAAAATTTGCTTACAATGAATTTTTGATTGGTATTGATACTAATTAAAAGTCTATTTATAACCTTCAAATATTATTGCTTTGTTCTTATTGTTGTGGTTCTCTTTAATCACAGATCAAAATATTAAATCTAAAATACACCCGGGGTGCCTTTTTCTATACATTAAGTAATTTCAGTAAAATCTGTTTGCAGAAACAGAGGTTTTAGAGTCTTGAGCTCCTTGGAAATGTGCTTGTTATTTTTATCCACAGCTGACGTGCAAGGGAAGAAGAACAATTTTGTTTACTCCCAGGTGGTTTAAATTAGATTTGAACTCACAGCTGAGTTTAAGCTGATGAATAGCTTTTTATTGAACATGAATAAATTGAGAAATTCAGATTAGTCAGCCACTTTTTCTTCATAATTTAAATTCCAGAGAAGATGTATTTAGCAAAAAAATATAACACAGAGGTAGGCATAGTTGATGAATTGTACCTGATGACTAGCTAAATTAATAAAATCATTCACGAATTTAATGCTGTTCTAGGTCTTTTCAGTTTTGGTATTCACATAGAAAAGAATTTGTGAAAAACAAAGGGAGGACAATAGCCATCAAAGATAAATGCAACTAAATGTATGATCCAATCATTTGCTGACCAAGACAGAAAGAGTGGGACTTTCTTACTAGTGAAAATAAATAAGACAGCTTTTCTACTCAGGCTGAATATCCTTTAACAAAACTCTACCAGCTAATATGGCTTTATGAGAACTAGACAATATTGAGCATCTTAAAGGCATTCAGTTCAAATTCAGAACCTGAAACATGACAGAAGGTAACCCCAGCAATTCCATCTGGATTCAAGTAGCATTATATAAGAATGTCAGAAGCTGGATGTCTGTTTGCTGGTAAGGCAAAAGCATGATTCAAGTGTGCAGTTTCAGTCATGTTCTCTCTCTTTCTCTCTCTCTCTCTCTCTCTCTCTCTTTTTCTTTCTCTCTCTCTCTTTCTTTTTCTCTCTCACTCTCTCTTCTCTCTCTTTCACTCTCTCTGTCTCTCTTTCTCTTCCTTCCTTCCTTCCTTCCTTCCTTCCTTCCTTCCTTCCTTCCTTCCTTCCTTCCTTCCTTCCTTCCTTCCTTCCTTCCTTCCTTCCTTCCTTCCTTCCTTCCTTCCTTCCTTCCTTCCTTCCTTCCATTTCCTCTTTTTTTTTTTTTTTTTTTTAATAAATATGTTTCCGTTTATTTGGTCAAAAAATCCTTTTACAGCAGCTAAATACTATTATTATGTTGTTCTGCTGAGGCACCTAGGTAGTAGCAGTAGCTCCTTTTCATATGAATGACAAATTGAGTGACTCCACCGTCTAGACGAAGAAGGAAGGAATTAACCAAGGAGGAAACACTGGAAAGCCTCCTCTCATATTTAGTGGCAAATGATTAGGCTCCATTAGTACTGCTAATTTGCTTTTGGAGAATTACTGTCAGATAGTTAGAAAGACTCTTCGGAAACAGAAGATTTTGATGCCATATTGCTTCAGGTAGTGATGAAGAGCTTGGAGTGAGGGCTAGAGGCTCCTTGTCATAGATCAATGTAAGGACGTTACTCTGCAGCACTGAAAAACTGTATCTGGATACAGTCTAGCTTAAAGAGATAGAAATTTTAGACAGCATCACTCTTCAGTGGAAGATACCTTTCCTAAGCAAAGTTTCTAAAATAGTTAATTTATAGTAAATTCTTGAATAACTTAACACGTATAATTCCTATTTTGTACATCTGTGTTACTCTTCTTAAATGTGCAATTTTTGGTCACGTCTTCATTTTACATGTAAAAATATTTTCTAGAAGTTACATTTTTAAACAAAATGAAGACTATCTACAAAAAATCACAGAGGCTTTTTTAAATCCTACAGATAACTTCATCCCACTAACAAATAATGCCATCTGTGTCTATTTAGCGTATCTATAAATTCTAGTGGTTTCTTATTATGCGATAGTAGTATAATGGTATAAAAGTACTTGGGCTTATATGTTCATTTAGGACACTAATCCTTCAACATCTGAGTGCACAGCTAAGTGGCACGTCTTCATTTACAAGGATTACTTTCAAATCAGCTTATCTATATGTTTAGTACAATAGTCTGAATTTAAAAATACCTCCACATCAAACTGAAAGAAACAAAGATTTCATATCATAAAACTGGTTCTAAATTTGTAGAGTCACATAGCAGTATTTCAAAAGGCAATTATATTACCTTCTTTATTCTTCTATAAACAGAATGGGACATTTACTTGGGAATAATAGAATGGTTTGGTCTTCATTAAAATTCAGGTATTTTAGGTTTATTCACTAAGACTTATTTTCCTCTGAATTAAGAGAAGCCTGCACTTAGATTTCTTCTCCCCTAGTCCATTCAAAATGTAAAAAGATTGTAATGTGCCACTGATTGTCTTCCTGATACAGAAATATTCCTCCAATAGTCTTACTCCAGACATATTTGGCAGTTGATATTCTTCCCTGCTCTCCAGGGAATCAAAGTCTGCTATCTTGATTGCCTAGTTAAAATAATAATTAGATAAGTTCTGGTTTGTTAGAGTAAAAGATTTCCTTGATTTACCTTTGATGGATGAGAACTCAGTTGTTAAAAAAGTGGCTTCGATCTATTGACATAGATCACAAATAGCACTATAACTGGCTTGACTGATATTAATAAAGAAAATTTTATTCGATGACAAATATGATAAAGTTTAAGATCATTTCATTTGCTGTGTTCTAAGAATACGGCCTTGGTTAATTCACATAAAAATAAAAACAAACAATCTAACTAACTAAAAATAAAACAAAACAAAACAAGCAAACAAAAAAACCCTACTGTTCAAAGCTGTACTTTCTCCAAATTATGCTCTGCATTAATTTCCTGTGCATTGTTTTATGGTTTACCTGTTGAATTTTAAAATGATGCATGACATGAAAACACCTCCATAGCACATAAGAAATACAAATACTTCTACTGGTTTTGGGATCAACTAAGCACTAGTACACAAACTTAATTCCTTTAAGATGAGTGTATTTATCACCTTGTATATTTTCTTGTCTACATTTAACATGGTGCATATTCTGCTTCATAAAGCAGATATCAACAGCCTCCCTTTCCCGATGAAATTAATTGTATGGGAGTTAACACATTTGCACAAGAAAACCACTTCAGTTGCATTTTATGCCAAAGTTATAAAGGAGGTAAAATATTTTTTCTCAGAGAAGTATGAAAGGCAAAATTTTTGAATATGTTTACTAAGACTAAATACATAGCTCCAACTAAAATCTGACAGGCAACTGTGGAATTTTCAGCCTAAGTATCTTTTTTTTTTTTTCATCTTACAGATGGTTTTAGCTATTTATACGAAAGCTATCAGCTCAATTCATTACTTAATGATCTGTTTTCAGTGGCTTACAAACCAAATAACAGTTTTTCAGTTGTGTTGGTGTTCATTTGACATGTGTTAAAATTATTACATAGCCTTTTATTTATTTATGATGTAAGCCACTCCCTTTTCTTCCTAATTATGCTACGATCAGTGGGTAACTGATGTCTAAGACAGAAAATAAATCTCAGAGTTCATTCTGTCTTTTTCAGGTGAAATATGTTGGGTTTTTTTATGTTATGGTGTGGAATATTACTAATGTTGAAAGGTGAAACAAAGAGGATCTTCAGCAGAAGCAGCTGATGAAGCAGTTTTAGCATAAGTCATTTTTGCTTTCTCTTTCATTTTATTTTTTTTGCTGACTGCCCAAGTTAAGCCTTTAAGAATTTACCTAGAAAATGAAGCTGATAAACTGAACTGACAGGAATCTAAGAATCAGAAGAGTATATAGACATAGTGACTAATTCAATATGTTACTTCATTCTCCAGATGGGTTTCAACCTACTTAGTTCTGTGCATGTCTGTGGTTCTTTTCCCTTTCCCTTTCCCTTTCCCTTTCCCTTTTCCTTTCCCTTTTCCTTTTCCTTTTCCTTTTCCATTTTCTTTTTAGAGTAATAGAATCATAGAAGCCTTAGAGTTGAAAGGGACATTTAAAGCTCATCTAGTCCAGCTCGCCTGTATCGAACAGGGACATTCACACTACTATGCTAAGAGCAAGGTCCAGAGTGCCCTTGAAAATCTCCAGGGATGTGGCATCCACTACATCTCTGGGCAACTTGTTCCAGTGCCTCACCACCCTCACTATAAAAGACTTTTTCCTTATGTCTAACCTAAACCTACTCTCTTTAAGTTTGAAATCATATCCCCTTTTCTGTCACAGAAGACTCTGTAAAGAGTCTGTCCCCTCCTTTCTTGTAACTCCATTTCAGATTCTGAAAGGCTGCTATCTGAGCACCTTGGAGCCTTCTCTTCTCCAGGTTGAATAGTCCCAACTCATTCAGCCTGTCCTCACAGGAAAGGTGTTCCACCTCTTGAATTATTTTTGTGGTCCTCCTTTGGATGTGTTCCAGCAGGTCTATGTCTCTCCTGTGACGAGGACCTCACATCTGGACACAGTACTCCAAATGAGACCTCACCAGCACAGAGTAGAAGGGCAGGATCACCTCCCTCACCCTGCTGGCCATGCATCTTTTGATGAAGCCCAAGATATGGTTGGCTTTTCTTTTTCTTCTTCTTTTTCTTCCTTTTCCTTTCTTCTTTTTATTTTCCTTCAATAATAATAAGACATTCCTGAATAAACCATAACAGAAATTCATTCCTCAATTTTGTGAAAACACAAGTCTAGAAGTGAAAAGAAATATATATATATATACTTTTTCCTGACACAAACATGAATTATTTGTATTCTTCAATCAATATTTTTATGTTTTAAAATATAATGTTGTTCGTTAGACATGGAAGTATACAATCTTTTACAAAATAGTTAAATGTTTTATCATCCTGAAATAATACTATTTAGTAATACCAATAAGTAACTGGTAGTAACTCAAAGTAACTGTAGAAGTTTTTAGTTTTTTTGTGTTCTTGGTTTTTTTTTTTTCCTTTTTCCTGCAATATACATGATAGCATCTCAACTCTAAAAAAAATGTAATGAAGAACAAGTCTAAACTAGCATTTTTCTTTCAATCAAAAGTACTCTTTCTGAAACAAATCTCTCAAATAGTTTAGGCAACAGTGAGTTCGGGTGCACTAAAGAATGTATTCTGGGTACCTTCCACATGATGTTACACTGAAAAATAGGCTCCAGATATGTCCTTATTTCAAGATAAAAATGGACACAAAAAATACCTGAAGCGTGTCTACAGTGAATTCTAGACCTTCCGCAGCCAATCTTTTCCTCTGCAGTTTAGAGGTTTGGGGCATTTACTGCATGCTAATTTAGATGTGGTCTTAGTGCTCAGTTTTAGCATCTCATGTGTCATTTTAATGACAATAAACAGGCTAATTTTGAAAGCACTGTCACCAAAGGAATATTTTCTCCTTTTTTAATTATGTTAATTTTGTATCTGGATTAGTTCCCTAGATGGATTCACCACTCAGTCAAAAGAACAGATATGTGTAATATAAAATGAGATATTTACTCCTTTTGGGTTGTTATGCAGATAGACAGGTTATGAATCTAGGCTTCTCATATCATCAATGGAGACAGAGCATTCTGAAATTCAGGTGCTTTTAATCACGTTCTGAAATTTCCACTGAGATGCATAAAAGGAAAATATTTTTTATATATAGACAGATTTTAAGTATATCTAAATAAGTTATTAATATCATTGATGCAGAAGGCTTTTAAAGGAGAATAATGCCTCCACAGGCACAATTTAAGGTGTCATAAGACTCATACTATGGTTCTACCACTGTGGCTAATTATTTAAGTAGTTACATTCTCCTTTGCCCATTTTGAACAACAGAAGTCATTGACAGCTTTGCTTTCTTAATTTACTTTTTATAAGTAGTGGCAAAGACGCAAGCTTTGGGTTATTATTTCCATTCATTAATTACTGTTCTGCTAGAAATTTGATAAAATTTCTGTATCTAATTTCACTGCAAAATTTTCAGTATGGAGACAAGGGGAACTGTTAGGAAGGACAAATGAAAAATAAATGAAAGCAGCTATCAGGCTATTGAAAGGTACTGAAGGGAGAAAGAATAACATCAAGAAATAAGCTTTGTTTTCTAAATATCTGATTTATTTCCTTGTCTATAAAGCACACCTCATGTAAAACATTCTTTTGCTCTTTTTTTCCCCTTAATTTTATATAATTCAATGTGACATTCTTAAGAAGTAATTCTAGTATGAGTATAAATTTGAATTGTGATAAATATCTAAGTTATATCACTTTCACATAGTGTGTCATTTAGAAGTGAAAGAGAAAGGTGTAACATCATGCATGACATTCATAAATCACACTAACAAACTCCATAACTTTTCTATCTGTGCCAATTTTTTTTTGACATTTTGACAGCTCGTCTATATTTATTTAGTATGCACAGGACAATTGACCATATTTCTAAAGAAACATTCACCCTGAATCTTTCATAAGATGCTCATAAAACTACTAGTAGTTTTCTTAAACATGTATAACATATAAACTAGATTGAAAAATATATTCTATATAAACTTGGCAGTGTACATCAGAATATTAAAACTTCACTAGCAAGTTCGTGGTTTGTGGGCAAAAGTCTCTGACCTAAAAAAACAATTTCCCTTATTTTTTCAGCATCTGCATCCAGTCTGTGTATGCAAATTCTAAGTCTATTGCAGCTGACATCAGAAGTTCTCATTAACTTTAATGGATTCGGGATTTTAATTTCTGGTTAGCGACTGACAACGTGTGTACTCATGTGAACACAAATAGATTGAATAAGTGTTATTTAAAAACAATAACTGTGAAGTAATACTCCTTTTTACCTGCAGACTGGATGCAACTTGAACAAAAAGGGCCAGTGCTTACTTCCTTCCTTAGGTGGTTAAAACTTAACTGTCTAGAAATCTTTAATTGATTGGACATGTATCAGCTTTTGTTACCTGCCTATCCAGGAAACAAGATACTTCAGCTATGGAGGTCTAGACTCCATAAAATAGTGCATAGACCTACATTTTGTCCTGACTTGAATAAAAAAGGATAGTATCAATAAGAATAAAATGATAACACCCGTGTGAGTGAAATAATAGCAGGATTTTATGTGATTTAAGCTGACTTAGTTATAATGAAAGGATGTAGACTGGTAAGTTTGACAACAAAATTATGTTAACTGAAGCAGTTTTTGTTTAATAGCTTTGCTATCTTATTGTTATCATTTTTATGGCTAATTTATTATCAGAATACTAACATTGCATGAGGAGAAAGTTGCAGGTAACCTTCCCTGTCTCATTCCACTTCTACTTCATCTAGAAACTTTTTCAGTAATCTTTCATCTTCTACTTCCTTTTTTAAACAGTCTGAATATTCCTAATTTCTATTTCAGTTCATCAAGATCTACAGATTTCTCCTCTCCTTGTTTAGGCACAAGAAATATGACCAGGGAATTGTGTAATCTCTATGAATATTGAATTTTAGTATAGGATTTGCTGTAGGAAAGCCTACCTATTCTCAGTGATGAGTGCTCAAATCACTTCCCTCATTTAGACCAAGTCTGTCTTTTTCTTGAAGAGACTAGTAGAACTTTTTTTAGCTGATTCGTCATCTTATAACTGGATTTACTGTGTAAAGGAGGAAAAAAGAACACAGCTACACACCAAACATTTCTGACCTTTTCTGTTCAGTAACAAGACATTGACCAAAGGGAATGACATAAAGCTGTGTCAGGAGATGTTCAGATTGGATGTTAGGGAAAGATTCTTTTTAAATAATATATATTTTTTAAATAGTAATGTTTTCTTCTGAAAAGCAAAAAAAAAAAAAAAATCAGGAATACAGACCTTTCACAAATGACTTGTCCAGTCAAGATGACTGCAATCTGAGAATCTGAGTACGAATACACTGTCTACACTGTCCACAGATGTTTATAGATAGGCTGCATAAGAGTCTGAATATCACACCTAACATTAGAAATAAGTAAGACTGCATTAATACATTTGTTTAAATCATGTTTTAAATCTCCAGGATTGCTAGTGGATCTTAAACATGCTTTCTGGAGTAAATAATATAAGTGCTTAATTTCATTGTACAAGAAACATATTCCAAATTTCATTTTGTTAGCTGCACCAATCTGATTTTCAAACAGTGTTAAAGAAATCTAGTCTTACCAACATTTTAGTAAAATGTGATGCTTACATTTTAGTTCAGACTTGTTTTTCATGTCTATAGTATATCCAGCTATGCTGTTGTTTTTCTGTTTAACATATAGTTATAGTACTATTTCTTCATTCTGACACACTGCCTTCCAAAGTTTTTGTATCCTCATTCTGCTTGCAATTTTATGCAAATTAATTAACTTTATGAAAATTAACACTGTATTCTTTTTAACTATTTTCAGTGTTTTATTTTACTGTTAATTATTTTCTAATATTCATCTAAGTTTCATAATATGTTTTACTTATCTCTGTTTAGTAACACATACAAATATGAGTGAAGAACAGCCCACACTTTTTCTAATTTGTCAAAAGTGAAATTTACTAATAATCCTGAGAGTTTATTTTTTTCTTTTCTCTATTTGTCCTAATTTTAATATGCTTTGGTTTTTATAAGCATGGATTTTCAAATATTTTATAAAAAAAACTGTTTTCTGTCCTGAGGTAAGGTCCACTTACCTCATTTTTTTTCAATTTATCAGATTAAATCTGCTAACTTGTTTTTGATTTACGTGCTTTCTGAAATCTAATTCATAATTTCATCCTGAATAAGATCTGAGACTTTATCTTAGAATCGTAGAATCATAGTGTCACAATCAGCCTAGGTTGGGAGGGACAAATCCAGCCCAAACTTATGTAGGAAAAAGGGGTCTTAGATAGAATAATCTAGCAATTCAATTGCATCCTGAAAACCCTGAGGAGAGATTCTACGATGATCATGGGGAAGCTGTTTCAGTAGATGATTATTTAAAAAAATTTGTTTCTTATATCTAGACAAAACCTCTTTCTCTGCAGACTGTACCCACTGACATTTGTCTTCTCCATGTGGTTCCATGTGAAGAGCTTCTATAACCATCTTCTAAGTACTTGAATACTGTGATGAGGTTTGGCCTAAGACTTCTCTTCCCCATAGTGAAAAGATGTAACTCCTTTAGTCTTTCCTCACTAGGCAGTTTCCCTAGACTTTTCATAATATGAAAATATGACCTGCTGTTGGACCCCTTTCAGTCTGTCTCATGTTCTTCTTGAATTACTGGGGTCAGAGCTGGACACAGTACTCCATGTATAACCTGAACAGTGCTGAATGGAACAGGGTGACTACATCACTGCTGTTGCTGCTAATGCCCCTGCACATTGCTGCAGAGGATCTGATTTACCTTCACTGCTGTAGCAGTGCACTGCTGACTCAGGTTCATCTTGTTGTCCTCCAGGACCCCCAGTTACCTTTCATCAAGGCGGCTCCCCAGCCACACAGACCTTAGTCTATATTGGGCTCTTTTTTTTTTTTTTTTTTTTTTTTTTTTTTTTTTTTTTTTTAATGTAATTCCAAATGAAAGATCATCCTTCTGCCTTTGTTGAAGTTCATAAACTCTTACTTGACCACTCTTCCAGTGCAGCCAGGTTTCTTTCTGACGTGTCTGCCTTAAGATCCAGACAAATGTCATAAGCAAACTTGATAAGGGTACTTTTGCTCTGGTTGTCTTGATCTCTTGTGAAAATAACAAATAGTATAGGGCCCACTACCAGTCTCTGGAGAACTCAAATCCTGACAAACTGCCAGCCTGAGTAAAAGCCATCAATCACCCTATCAGTGCAGTCTTTTAGCCACTTTTCTACACAACTTGTAGACCTTGCATCCACTCTATATCTTGCCAGTAGAAAATTTTGCTGACGTAAAGGTAAACAATATCCACTGCTTTCCTTCTGCAGGGATTAAAATAAATAAATAAATAAATATATATATATTTTTTTTTAAAAAGTTATTTTATTGTAGGAGGTGATCTGGTAAATAAGACATTATTTGCATTTGTAAATTTATGCAGACTTTTCCTAACCACCTGCATCATTTAGTTCGTAACAGTTCCAGGAGGCATTCCGTTACTTCCATAGTCACTGAAGTAAAAGTAATGAACCTCTAGCTTAGAGTCCTCTTCTGAGCCCATGCAACATTTCCCCTTCTCTCACAAGGCTTTTCAAATATTGTAGACATTGACTTTCCAACATTGTCAGCAACATCTTTGAGCACCCTAGGATGGATTCAGATTGGGCCCATAGATTTATATGATGCTACTTACCTCTAGGCTCTATGTTAGTTGCTAAGAAATTAGTCAGCACCTAAACTTAATGTGATTGCCTGCTGCTGTTATACTTTTGATCTCTTCTTTCTTCATTCTGTGGCCATATTACGGTTGGACTACCTGTGACTTCAGTTGCATTTCTCTCACTACTGCAGTTAATAGGTTGGATTTTAGCATGTACAGAGATTGCTATCTAAAAGGCTTTATTTACTTCATTCAATGACGTGTTTATGCAGGTTGCTCTAAATGTAATGCCTCCTATGTGGAAACTAGAACAAATACAAAGAACACAGTAGCAATATTTGATAGAACAAATTCTAAGCTACAAAACACTGTTCTTCAACACAGTGCACCTCCCTTAGCTATGCACATGAGCAAAAGCTTGCATGCTGTACTCATAAAAATCTTCATTGCTGCGCAGAATGTTGCTTGTCCTTCAAGTCATTGTCACCATTTCTGAAGTGTACTACTTACTTTCTCACTGTTTGATCTCCATAAACTTTCAGCAAGTGCCAGTGAATATGAATGTATGCCATTTTTTTCTGCAGAGAAATATTCAATTAAATCTCTTTGCTTCATATGCACTTCTGTGTTAGATGCCATTTTTTTAGACTGCCCCTCTGCTGCTGTCTGTTGCACAGCAATAAAATTCAGCAGCATATTTGTAAAAAAAGTTCAATGTCTATTGCTATCTCACCAATATCCTCTGATGTTGTGTGCCAACATAATAAAACCACAGGCATAATTTTCAGAGCAGCTCTTATAATATGAAGTAAACTGCCATAATACTAAATTATTTAATTTTTTTGATGAAAGGAATTACTGAAAGTTTAGCATGCTTGATAAAGACGTATTCTCCAGAGCAATATTTTTTTCACAGTAAATAATTTCAATGTGTGCAAATTTTTTGAAGAAACATTTTAACATTATGCTCTAACAATACATCACCATTCTGGTTTTGTTTAGCACATGTTTGAACATAATTGATATGTAAGCCTCATTCGAGGATTTCTGAACTTGCAAGAGAATTAACTTCTTCTAATCTTATTTTTTACAGCATATGTTCTTGTGACTGCTATAATAATATGCAAAAAAATAAATTAAGAAAAACAAGGGGAAAAAAAACACACTGATAATATAAGAGTTTGACCTAAGTCATGTCCTTGCCACAAGCCAAAAGGCAAGCTGTGAATGATTAGACTTAGAAGTTTTACCCAGTGAAACATGCTTCTAGACAAACAGAAACCAAAGTCAGAGCCTTTTTTTTTTTTTTTAAATAAAAGCAATATAGAAAAAAATGTTTCTATCCTGCTTCTAAAAAATGTAAATGCAGAGAAGGTGCCTAAAATAGATTGACAATAGTGCATTATAGTAGTTCAGTACTTGTTTTTTTGAATATACATGCATAAATATACATGTATATGACACTGTTATAGGCCATCTTAAGCCAATTCTAGTTAAAAAAAAAAATAAAAATACTCAGCACTTACATATGGAAGATGCAGTCCTGTTCATTTTAGTTTTGTAAGTAATGTCATTAAATCAGTAGTTGTAGGCATAAAAGGTAAGCACATTGTGCCCATTCAAGTGTTTTTTTGCATCAACTGCACATTTATCAGAGACTGTCTTTATTCAAATGTGATGCTGAAAAGATAAAACAGCACTGCTTGTGAAGGTCAGATTAGTTACAAGTGTCTTAAAAACATGTGCCATTTTTATCATAATTAATAATTAAAGGCATTTTTTTCTTACTTTGAGTACATATTGCATTAGATCTGATCTTACAGTTCTTGCCCTTATTTAACAGGGAGGGGGGAAAAAAAAAAAAAAAAAAAAGAGCTTTCTGGAAAATGGCAGTGGGGTACCATGGAAACTTTTGAGTATTCAGGACTTCATCCACATGAGCAAACCCCAACAAGTACTTTTGGGAAATTACATTGTGAAGACTATATAGCTAATTCTTTACATTGTTCAGCAGTGTAATTAATATTACCCAATGAAGCCAGCTGAAATATTTTTAAATTAATTTTTGTTGAAACTTATTTAAATTACACAGTAAAAAGAATGGACAATGAAGACAAGCCTCTACTTGACAAGTATAGAGATTAGCAAAAGGGGATCTAAACACAGATTGTTATTTTGCCTGACGTAGTATGACTTAAGTGAGATGTTGACTGATTGGATTTCATACAAAGAAAAAGACCCATCCCAATGTTTTCACTGTGAGGTCTGTTTAATTATTTGTTTATAAGTAATTATCAAAATATTCTTGTCCATGTGAACAGAGATGGAGTATTTTCATAAAATTAGTTGGACTGATTCTTTCTGTTCCTTCAGTTCTCTCCTGGTGGATTGGAAAGAAACATTTCAGACTAAAACATTATTTAAGACATTTTTTTTTTTTTTCTGCAGGTCAGTGGCCAATATCCTGTGGCTGATATTACTCACATTTTGACAAGTTAGGAATACACAGTTTATGGAGAAGTATGGGCTGCAACAAACTTATTTGTAACAGCTATCAAACATTTTTCATTTTCTGAATCTCCTTTTCAAAATAAAGGAAATTTCACCATCTTCAATAATGTTTCAGAATGTTTCCTACGAAGTGTTCAATGAATTAAGATTTGGTTGGCTGGCTGCAGCCAAAGTGTTGTGATCAATGGTTCTATGCCTGGGTGGAGACCAGTCACAAGTGATATCCCCCAAGGGTTTCTCTTGGGACTGGTGCTTTCAACATCTTTATCTATGACATAGATGATTGAATCAAGTGCACCCTAAGCAAGTTCACAGGCAACACCAATCTGAGTGGTGCAGTCAATACATTGGATGGAAGGGAAGCCATCCAGCGAGACCTGGACAGGCTGGAGAAATGCGAACCTAATGAGGTTCGGCAAGGTGTGGCACTTGGAGGGGGCAATCCCAGGTATTTGTATAGACTGGGGGAAGAACTCCCTGAGAGTAGCCCTGTGGAGGACTTGGGGGTCCTGGTGGATGAGAAGATGGACATGGGCCAGCAGTGTGCACTTGCAGCCCAGGCGGCCAACCATGTTCTGGGCTGTATTATAATAGGGGAGACCAGCAGGGAGAGAGGGAGGTGATAGTTCCCTTCTACTCAGCTCTTGTGAGGCCCCACTTGGAGTACTGTGTCCAGGCCTAAGGCATCCAGCACAAGAAAAACACAGAGCTCTTGGAATGGGTCTGGAGAAGTGCCACTAAGAAAATCAGAGGGCTGGAGCACCTCTCCTATGAAGAAAGGGAACTGGGCTTGTTTAGCATGGCGAAGAGAAGGCTCCGGGGAGACCTCATTGCAGCCTTCCGATACTTGAAAGGAATGTAAAAACAAGAGGGGGAACAACTTTTTTACGAGAGTGGATAGTGATAGGACAAGAGGGAATGGTTTTAAACTAAGACAAGGGAGATTTAGACTAGATATTATGTGAAAGTTTTTCACACAGACGTTGGTGATATACTGGGAAAGGTTGTCCAGAAAGGTTGTGGATGGCCCATCCCTGGGGATACTCAAGGCCAGGCTGGTTGTGGCTCTGGGTCACCTGGTATAGTGGTTGGCAACCCTACCCACAGCAGCAGGGTTGAAAATAGATGATCTTTGAGGTCCTTTTCAATCCAGGTCATTCTATGATTCTATGAGAGGGAACTCTGTATGAAAAACAGACTTTTGGATTGTCCTGAGAAATTTGCTGTCATTGAGAAAGCCACTAATAGGTCAGTTAAGTTTAATAGGTGCATAATTGATTTTTATATTTTCTATTCCTTGATGCTAGGCTCTTATTAAAGCAGGCAAACAAGCAAATAAATCAGTGTCAAATAATATTTCTGTTTTGTGATATATATATATATATATATATATATCACATATATATCACATATATCATCTATATATGCTTCCATATATATATATGCATATATATATATATAATATATATAATTCTTTTCTGAATGTCTTTTTTTCTTTTTCTTTTTCTTTTTTTTTTTTTGCTGTTTACAGTATGTTTTTATTTTTCTCTCATAAAGAAAATTTCATCAAATGCAACATCACAGGCTGTAGCGCATGTAAAAAGATTATATCAGATTTGCTGACGAATATCTGAAGGTCCTTTTTCTAAGAACAAACTAGCCATATAAATTGTGAAAGACACCACAACTGTTTAAATCCTTTTGAAATATTCTCATAAATAATAGCTGTGAGGTACATAAAGATGTGGTTATATTGAAATGACTTATATTGCTTTACAACTTGGTGTCACTTCTGACGAAGGTATAATTTAAACACATA
Source organism: Alectoris magna (assembly GCA_030625065.1). Classification (NCBI taxonomy): domain Eukaryota; kingdom Metazoa; phylum Chordata; class Aves; order Galliformes; family Phasianidae; genus Alectoris; species Alectoris magna. Next base: position 47,052,557 of record CM060564.1, read on the forward strand.
AACTTTGTCATAAATTACTGGAAAATGTGACAGTAATTTCAGGTATAAAGTTCCCATATTTTTGTTTGTAAACACTTATTTAAATGTCTATTAGTGGAGAAATACTATTGGGCTTTTTCTTGTTATAGCATATTCTATTGATTCAATTTCCATTACTGCAGCCTTAACAAGATAAAAGTAAATTATGATAGAATTTCTTTTTTTAGCACCTTCATTTTATATGTCAAAAATAATCTAATTTATATTGTTTTCAAAAATAAAACTTTAAGTGAAATATATATTTTTAGTAGTGAAGTTGCATAATATCTGTTGTCTAACATCCAAGTAAAGACCTACTTAATTGTCATCCAACCACCTTATCTACATGTGAATTACTTTTATGACTGGGGTGTTTTTGTTTGTTTGTTTGGTTGGTTGGTTGGTTGTTTTTTTGTTTGTTCGTTTGTTTTGTTTTTTGTGTGTGTGTGTTGTGTGTGTGTGTGTTGTGTGTGTGTGTGTGTGTGTGCGTGTGTGTAAAAATTATAATGAGAAATCCTTTAAGAGAATTTATTAAATTGAGAACCAAAAAAATGCAAAGTTTGTTGGTATCTGAGGATGGATCAACCTTTTTTATTCTGTATTTACGTTACATGAATTGAGTCAGCAATATTTTTCTCTGCAGATTTTTAATAAAACATGCTTCATGATAGAAGTATAGTTTTTGTGGCATTAATTGTGGGATGAATCGGTATTTCAGATATCAAGCAGAATAAGCATAACAGAGCTTAACATGTCTCTACATCCAAATACTTGTAATAGGGTGTCACATACTCGCAATGTACGGAACATCTGGTTTGACACATTCTAGCACCAAACTTATTTCTAGGCATCAATACAGAAAAGTAGGTCAACCTTAAATATACCTAGGCAGAACTCTATGTCCGATTTGAAGAAATCTTCACCTACTGCCAGTTGGGAACCCCCACACTGAAAATCAGAAAACAGGACTTTGGAGCTCAATTATATCTTGACAATTGTTCCAAATATATATGGGTAAGTGTGGTCATAGGAAGATATACTGCAGGGATGAGGATGATAGTGCCTGAAGTGTGACCTACATGCTTAGTAGTGTTTGGGATTGGTGCAAGGATCTAAAGAATTCAGTGTCAGCAGTGATCAGCAGGTCTGGATTTCACTATAACCTCAAGACCAACTGTAACTTTTAAAAGTAGACCTTGAAATTAATAGCACTTCTTGCTTGATTATAATTTGGATTGGATGATCTTGTAGGTCTATATAATACACACTGTCTCATCCCACTCAGTGGGTTTTGAGGAAAGTGGACCTTTTTCTACTTCCTGAGTCATGCCTCCCCTAGTCAGCGGTGGTCGCTAGTGCAATGGAGTCATGCAAAACTCAGAGGAATAATACAGATCGATTTATTGAGAGCTTTCTTAACAACAGCTAGTACTCTTCCTGAAGGTAAAACTGGCCAATTTGCTAATAGAGATCAGTAATTGTTACAACCAAGACAATATTAGGCAACAAATACCACAAAGAGTGAAAAAGTAAATAAAATAAAATAAAATAAAATTAAATTAAATTAAATTAAATTAAATTAAAAAGGAATATAAAATGGGGAATGATTTAAAGAAATCAATGAGTAGAAATTTAACAGAAAAGTTTTTTTTTTTTTTAATCATTAAACCAGGTATTCTTTATTGTCAGCACTGGGGTAACTCTCCAAGTGTGCTCCACCAGTTGATCATTCATGAACAGGTTATATTTTTGCATGTATTACATACTCATTGCATTCCCAAATTCATTATCCTATCCATACCCAATGATTGCCCAACCAACACAGCCTTGTTTGGTGATCTTCAATGTCATCTAGACTTCTAGCACCTTGATGGTCCACTGTTGGTCTATCGTTAGTCTTTGGGGGAGTCGTTTACTTCCTCCCAACACTTTTGTCCCAAATATTGCTGTGAAATGCAAGGACAATCCATAAGTCTCTGCACACATACATAAGGAAGACAAAGGGGAACATCTTGATGCTGTCTGTCCCATACAAGGCATTCCACTATTGTTTCTTTTGCCTTGTTAAAGCAGACCAGACTTAAAACACATCTCCTCTTCTGCAGTACTATGTCACAATTATCATCTGTGATATCTAAAGACTATTGTAATGTTGCAAGCAAGTATTAACGGAATAGTTTGTATAATTACTTCTTAAAATCAGGAAAGAGAGACAGAAATGCAGATACACAGATATACAATCACAACACAGTTCACCATGCTTTGATCCTGCAGTGCCTTGGTTGTGTTGATCTTCAGTAGTGGTGGATCATCCAAGGTTGTGGTGGTAAGCTAACAAGGATGTGCAAACTCACTGTCCAGAGTGGTCGAGCCTGCTTTTTGAAATGGCAACTTCTGGTGCAGGGATCTCAGCAGGAACTCTTTTGTTCCTGTCTTCCAGTCCTTGAAAATTTAAATCAGCAGAGATAAGAGGAAGTATGGAGAAACCAGTTCGCATCCTGTTTTCACAGAATACTAGGATATAATCTCCCAGCCTCCTATATCAAGCTGGAAACATTTTGACCCAGGCCAAGTCCACAGCCGGAAAACACTCCTGGGCCTTCCCATGCAAAAGCAAACAGCTTCAAAAAATGGTTTCTAATGTAAAATTGTCTACAAAATATTTTGATTGGAGACAATGTATTCCTTACCTGCATCTGACACATACACGCACCCCTATTTGCAGACCTTAACAACACTCTGAAGCAGTGTCAGCATTCTCCATGCAAGTATTTTTTCCCTCAGTGTAGCCAGAAAATAAGTGACTATCCAAGCACTGAAATTTCTGAGCAACAGAAGCTTTGAAATTTTGGGTTTTAATTCCTTTGTGATTGAGTTGTCCCTGCTATAGTTAGGCAAAATTAGGGTTTGTTTGTTTTTAATATATACACTCTCCAAAACAATATACGATCAACCAAGTTCTATTTGATTCAGATTTATTACTCAGTTTCTCTGATATTTATGCTATCTTTCTCTTTCATAGATTTATTTTAGATTCTTAATCCTATGAACTATTGAAGCTTCTCTATAACCAATAAATACTTTTTGTGCACTTTTTAGAGATTACATTCCTACAGAAATAGTCCTGATAGAGCTAGAAATAGTCCTGATAGAGCTAGCAGAATTCTGTATAGCCCTGAAAATGTAGCTATACAGTACATTTCTCCAGAAGAAAGTTTTTCCAATTTTGTAGAAAATTACAGTATTTTGCTAATATTTCTGTGTAAACTGAATTTGTTATTACAGGCTTTAAAAAATCAGGAGATTACATAAAGATCTATTTTCCTACACTTAATCTATTCTAGAATTTCTTATTGATAAGATTATACCATCTCACCCCTAAAATATTTGTCATCATATATACTGACACTGGACTCAGGAAGGAATATATTGTTCCTCTGTCATCTGAAATTCAGGAATAAAACTCTTAACTCTCATGTGGTGCTGGAAAATGGCATTCCTTCATTCTTCATGAATGAAGGAGGCTTGACAAAACAAGCATGATCTCTCAGAGTTCAGGTTCTACATTTAAACAGTTAAGACATACATATGCCATACATATTCATTCTTTTCCAAAGGTCATTAATATACACTAATGTCTCTGTGAGCATGTGCAGTAGCTGCCTACAGTTGTTTTTGACTACTTACTTTCTCCCCATTTTTTCCATCATAATCTTCGTCACAGAGACTTGTGCTGACCTTTATCTGTTTTTCCCCAATTTAGAAAATTTCCATTGCTTGTTAGAACATAATCATAGAATCACAGAATCATAGACTCATAGACTCATAGACTCATAGAATCATAGACTCATAGAATCATAGACTCATAGAATCATAGAATCATAGAGTCATAGAATGGCCTGGGATGGAAAGGACATCAAAGATCATCGAGTTTCAGCTTCCCAAATTTTCATGGTCCCTGGGTCATATGATGACTCCATATGTATATAATGACTCCAATACTCTCCCATCTACATTTCACCTGCTCATCTGTCTTCAATTTAGGGATAAGGCTGTGGTGTAAGTCCATGTGGAAGTCCAGGTAGGCAGCATTATTTGTTCATTGTTTGTTCACTGATGCTGTCACTCCATCATAGAAGGCCACCAGAATGGGTAGGCACAATTTGCCTTTAGTGAAGCTGTGCTATCTGTGTTGGATCACCTACTTGTCTTATGTGTCCATTAACATAGCTTCCAGTGGGATCTGATCCATGATCTTCCTAGGCACAGTTGTGAAATAAAGAGCTTGTTTAGAACCACAGGCTCATCCATGTTTGTTGTTGCCAGCTCTCCCTTCTCATTTATCAGAAGGGGTACACACTCATGGCCTGTCTCTTCTGATCAATGTATGTGTAGAATTCTTGTTACTTTTTCACCTCTTTCCAAGTTCAGTGCCTTGGCTTTCCTGATCCCATTTCTGCATGTCTGCATAGCATCCCTGTGTTCAGGCCATATGTCCCTGCTCCTGCTGCCTGTTTCCTTTCTATCCCTCAACGTTATCAGCAGTTCCTTGTTCAGCCATGCTGGTTTCCTGCCTCCTCTGCTTTATTTCTTATACAGGGAATGTGCCCTCCGAAAGGTGTTCTTTAACAGGTTGCCAGACGTTCTGCTCCTTTGTCTCTAAGCACAGTTTACTAGGAGTTTTCTCCTACTAATTCCTTACACAGCTGAAAGTTTTCTCTTCTGAAGCTGAGAGTTCTGACTTTAATTTTTTTGCCAGGCACGTATTCTTCAGGATGACAGACTCAACCAGGGCATGGTTGTTACAACCCAGACTGCCTCCACTCTTAACATCTGTAATGATCCTCACTGCACTGGTGAGAACCACATCCAGTAATACTTCTCCTCTAGTCAGTTTGTTTAATACCTAGACCAGGAAGTTGTTCTCAATGGACTCTAGAACTCCCAGGGATTGCTCACAACTCAACATGCCAATTTCCTAGAAGACACCTATGTGGCTGAAACTCCCTGTCAGGATGAGAGCCTCTGAGCGCAGTGCTTCTTGTAGATAAAGGAAGAAGGCCTTGTTGAGAGGTTCCCCTTGGTTGGATGGCCAGCAGTAGATCCCAGTTACTAGATGTTATTTATCGGCGTGGTCACTAATTTTTACCCACAAGCTCTCAACCTGGTGATGGCTGTTTTTTTAGAGGTAGCTCATTGCAATCTATCAGTTTAACATAGACGACAACACTGTACACAGCCTCCTTCACTGCCTATTTCTTCTAAAAGAACATATAGCTCTTAACAGCAGTATTCTTGTAGTGCGATTCATCCCACCACATTTCCATAATAGCAATTAGGTCATAGTTTTATGATTGCACCATGGTTTCTCCTTCTGCTTATTTGCTTGTTGCATACATTGGTATAGAGGCACTTTAACTGGGCAACCAGGTGCATTACCTCCTTGGAAGAGCCTTCCCTAATTCCTTGGAGCAACTCTAATGTATTCTTCTGCTATTTCCTAAAACAACAGTGCTCCTGACTCTTCCCTGTCACTTGGAATTGCATCGCCTTCCTCCATCAAATCTAGTTTAAAGCTCTGCTAATCAGTCTAGCCATCTTTCTGCCCAGAACACTTGCCCTACCTGGTCATCCATGTGCATCCAGTACAAACATTCTCAGTCTCTCAAAGGTGCATTATAGAGATCACAGAACCCAAAGAACACGGTATCATACATACAGACATAAATCATTAATAGGGCAAGAGGAATGATTTATTCATAGTAAGCCACAATCACTTAATTGAGGTTAATACCTCGTGAAAATCACACTATCTATCTCAGATTTTGTATGGTACGTAGTTGCCTATTTGCATGCTGAATAATGCAAATAACAACGTGTTCAGAAATGTTATTAACACTTCCTGTTATAAAGTGCAGCAATATCTGGATATAAACTCTTCACTCTATTTAGTATTGAAGTGAATATAGAATTAAAGCATAGCATTTTAAGAACCTGACAGTTCTTTGTAATGAAAAATAAATCAGAAATGCTAATTTCCCTTCATGTGAAGAAATTTGTGATTATGAATGTGTATCAAAAAAAGTTGTGACACTTTTCATGGAAGTGGAACTGGCTTGAAAGCTTTCATTTCTTTTTGTCAAAACATTTTCAAATTTCTCAAGCCTTGGAAATTAGCTTACTGTCATCACAGCAATCAAGCTATGCAAAGTCTTCTTTTACATACACTAAACACGATTGTAGGTATCTCTTATAACGTGACAAGAATGGCAAATGCCAGAAATTGAGAAATAGATTAAGGTATATTTGTAACTTGAATGTTCCATCTATCACAGGAGACAAAAAGAGGATTTTATTTGAATAGATTTGTTTCTGATTTTATCATAGAAGGACCTGGGTGGAAAAGCCCATCAAAGATCATGTAGTTTCAACACCCTGCTATGTGCAGGGTTGCCAACCACTAGACCAGGCTGCCCAGAGCTACATCCAGCCTGGCCTTGAATGCCTCCAGGGATGGGGCATCCACAACCTCCTTGGGCAACCTCTTCCAGTGTGTCACCACCCCCCGTGTGAAAAACTTCCTCCTAATATCTAATCTAACTCTCTCCTGTCTTAGATTGAAACTACTCCCCCTTGTCCTATTTTGTGCAGTAATCTTTCTTGGTTGAATGGCAGCAGGATCTAATGTCCTAAAACAGTAAATGCAATAATTAGAAGGAAAAATAAATAATAATACATTAAGGAGGGATCTCTGGTATGTCAAATGCAGTGATGTATAGTGTTGAATTTCTGTGGCTTTTCCAGATCCATGTCTTCCTAACTGAAATTTTCTTAGTTTCCGCATTGAGATGTTCAGGTTTTACATATTTGTATAGCACAACAGTTGTAGCTGAACCAATAAGCCTCATCAGTCCAGAAGTTTTCATGCACTGAATAAGTTATATAGGACAGTCTGAAGCGCATATGACTTGGCTACATATAACAGGGGCAGTTATGCTCCAGAAAAAGTCCTGATTTATTTCATATACCATTTATGCTGACATAAACCTTATGTTATACAGCAAATTTTAATCTGTAAATCGTAACTTAAACTGGAAAATAAATATCCATTAGCTCAAAAAAGACTCGTTCCCAAACAACTGAACACATTAGATGTTCACTTGAGCACATATTCGATTTTATATAGTTCTGATTTTTAAGAATCATAGAATCATAGGATCATAGAATCACTCAGGCTGGAAGGGACCTCAAAGATCATCAAGTCCAACTGCAGCCACACCATAGTACCCTAACTCTAACAACCCTCTGCTAAATCGTATCTCTGATCACCACATCCAAACGACTCTTAAACACATCCAGGGACGATGACTCAACCACCTCTCTGGGGAGCCTATTCCAACGTTTAACCACCCTTTCTGTAAAGAAGTGTTTCCTAACGTCCAACCTAAACCTACCTTGGCACAACTTGAGGCCATTTCCCCTCGTCTTGTTACCTGTCACCAGTGAGAAGAGACCAGCCACGCTCTCACTGTAAGCACCTTTCAGGTACTGGAAGAGAGTAATAAGGTCTCCCCTCAGCCGCCTGTTCCCCAGACTAAACAGCCCCAGCTCCCTCAGCCTCTCCTCATAGGGCTGATTTTCCAAGGCCTCCACTAGCCTCGTTGCCCTTCTCTGGACCTGCTCCAGTACCTCCATGTCCTTTCTGTACTGAGGTGCCCAAAACCGAACACAGTACTCAAGGCGAGGCCTCACCAATGCCGAGTACAGGGGCAGGATGACTTCCCTAGTCCAGCTCACCACCCCATTCCTGATACAAGCCAGGATGCCATTGGCCTTCTTGGCTGCCAGGGCACACTGCTGGCTTATATTCAGTTGACTGTCAATCAGTATACCAAGGTCCCTTTCCATCAGGCAGCTTTCCAGCCACACCTCCCCAAGCCTGTAGGGTTGCCTGGGGTTGTGGCCAAAATGCAGAACCCGACACGTGGCCCTATTGAAACTCATGCCATTAACCTTGGCCCATTGATCCAGCCTATCCAGCTCCCTCTGCACTGCCCTTCTCCCCTCTGGCAGATCAACACTCCCTCCCAGCTTGGTGTCGTCTGCGAACTTACTGAGGGTGCACTCAATCCCCTCGTCAAGATCATCAATGAAGATGTTAAACAGAAGCGGTCCCAGCACTGAGCCCTGGGGAACACCACTTGTGACCGGCTGCCAACTGGATTCAACTCCATTGACCACAACTCTTTGGGCCCGGCCATCCAGCCAGTGCTTCACCCAGCAGAGCGTACGCCCATCCAGACCATGGGCAGCCAGCTTCTACATGAGAATGTTATGGCGGACAGTGTCAAAGTCTGAAGTCCAGGTAGACCACATCGACAGCCTGACCCTCATTCACCAAGTGGGTCACCTTGTCATAGAATGAAATCAGATTTGTCAGACAGGATCTACCATTCGTAAACCCATGCTGACTGGGCCTGATCCTCCAGTTGACCTTTAATTGGTCCACGATGGCTCCTGAGATTATATGTTCCATAACCTTCCCAGGCACCAAGGTGAAACTCATAGGTCTGTAGCTACCAGGATCATCTTTCTGGCCCTTTTTGAAGATGGGCATCACATTTGCCAGTTTCCAATCCACCGGGACATCCCCTGTTAGCCAGGACTGCTGAAAAATGATGGACAGTGGCTTGGCAACCACATCCACCAACTCCCTCAGCACTCTACGGTGCAATCCATCCAGCCCCATGGACTTGCAAGCATCCAGCTTTCGGAGCAGGTCCAAAATTATCTTGTAATGGATCATGAGGGGCTTATTCTGTTCCCCATCCCTATCTACCAGCGCAGGGGGCTGTGTTCAATGAATCAAAGAAATTTGATTCCCAGTCTCTACTGTTTTCCTGTTTAAATTCTAGAATGAATCTGAGCTAATTATTCTGTCGATATAACAGAAAAACCCAAATATTGAACTGTAGAATAGGTCTCTTCCTTGAAGTCCAAGTACTCTTTTTCTTAAGCATAAAATATTGGTTAAAAATATTGCCCCAGCCTGTTTCTTATAAAACTTATTGCTATGAAAACTTATTGCTATGACTTTTTTGAAACAGTTCATATTTCTTATGAAATATTTATTTTGGAAAAAAAGAAAAAAAAATAATAAAAAAGATATTAAAGTTAAGTTTTATATAGTTTCAGCTGTGCATCCAGTTCAGCTTGCACAATATTAGACAGGATTGTTTTACTACTTTCAGTACACAATCACAACATACTTTGTAATGAACCTGAAAAGTGTTTGTAGGTTAAAATATTTTCTTTGAGATGCAAGCAGAAGAGAACATTTCTTTCTGCATATTATAAGGTTCTGTTGTGCATCTCATAAGCAAAGCCCTATGTGCCTGATTGGAAATTTTGCAAATGTAAGGACTGTTCCTAGCCTGTATCTAAAGCCTAGCCTTCAGTGCTAATGTGTAAGAAAAAGTAACTGTAAGCAGGGTAACAGTGGGAGTCTAGACTATCTGATCAGAAAAAAAAAAAAAAAAAAAAAAAAAAAAAAGGGAGAACTTCAGCTAATTTCAGCTATCCCAATATCTGCTGGAAGGGGTATCATAGCAGGCCATAAAAAAACTAGAATCTTCCTGGAAACCATCAATGACTACATCTTGACCCGAGTAACAGAGAAACTAATGAGGAGAGGTACTCTGCTTGTACCTTGTGCTCACAAAGAAGGAAGAGTTCATTGGGGATGTGATAAAGGCTGTGGTAAAAATCTCTCTGCAGTGACCATAAGATGGTGGTATATAAAATCCCAAGAGGACAGAGCAGAGCAAAAAGAATAGTCATAAATCTGAACTTCAGGAGAGCAAGCTCTGACTTCTTCAAGGCTCTGTTTGAAAATATTCCATGTGATAAAGCCATAGAGGAAAAAAAAAATCCATGAAAGGCGGTTGATATTCTAGGATCACAACATCAAAGAATAGTCTATCCCAACAGAAAAAAATGTCAGGGAACATGACAGAGGGCTTACATAGATGAACAGGGCAAAAGTCTTTGTGAAACTCCGACATGAGTGTATTTATGGAAGGTAGAAAAAATGTCAGGTAACCTGTGAGAAATATACTGACATTTTCTGGCATGCAGTGCTTCACGTAGGAGAGTTAAATCCCATCTAGAATATAATCTAGAGAGATATGTTAAATGCAATAAGAAAAACCTTAAGTACAACATCAGTAGAAGAATTATCATGTAATATGTGGTTTCACTGCTGAGTAAGACAGGAACCTGGTGGCACATGGAAAAAGCTGATACATCATATGCCTTCTTTTATTTCAGTTTGTTTAACAATACTAAGCTTTAGAAATACCAGATTGTGCTGAATATGGGAAACGACTAGAAAAGGGAAAACAAAATACTGTTGAAATATGATCAGGCTAAATAAAACCTAATAAAACTGAAAAATTGTAAGTCCATGAGCCTGATGAGATGTACCCATGAGTTCTGAGGGAACTGCATTATGTCTAATGCTATTTCAATGCTACTCCCAATAATCTTAGAAAATTATGGTGACTGGGAGAGATACCAGAAGACTGGAGAAAAGACAACATTCAGAAGCAGCCAACATTCAGAAGCAGCAGATAAGAGGATTCAGGGCACAAGAGAGTAGTCAGGCCTCGCATCAATTCCTGGGGAGATGATAAGACAGCAAATCCTTCAAACCAATTCCAGACATATGAAAGACAAAAAAAATAATAGTAATCAGCATGGATTCACCTAGGGGAAATCATGCCTAATCAACTTGAAAAATGAGCATGATTAAATAGTAGGTAGTAGGAAGCTGAGGAAAGAGTAGTGGATGTTGTCTGCCTATACTTTACTAAGGCTCTTGGCACTCTCTCATGACATTTTCATAGACAATCCATTGCAGTATACGTTGGATGAGCAGAAAGTGAGGTGAATTGAAAACTGACTGAACAGACTGGTTTAGAGCATGTTAGTGCATGGAAGAAAATCTTCACAGAGAGCAGTAACTAGCCCAGAGGCCAATATTGAATTGAATCCTGTTCAATATCTTCATTAGTGGTCTGGATGATGGGGCAGAATATACCTTTAATAAGTTTACACAAAACTTCCACTGTGCTCAGAAGCAGGTGAAGCATACCTGGAGTACTGTGTCCAGTTCTGGACTCCTCAGCACAAGATGGAAGTATTGGAGACAGTCCAGTGAAGGTCCACTAAGATGGTGAGGGGCTGAGCAGAGGGACTCTGATACTGAAAGTCTGGGACACCTACAGCTTCTCAGTCTGGAGAACAGACCCATGAGGCATCTCACCATGGTGTACAAGTATCTGGCGGAGGAAGTAAGGAAGGCATAACTAGTTTCCTTTTAGCAATGTTCAGTGACACAAGTGGCAGCATCTTAAAAATGAGATGTCCTGTCTGGATCTGGGGAGACATTTTTTGACGTGACAGTGACAAAGCACTAGAAAAAAATTGTCCAAAGATGTTGTGTAATTTCTCTTCTTGGAGATATTAAGAAGTTTTCTGGATGTAATTCTGGAATAACATCTTCTAGCTGAAGCTATCTAAGCACTGCACTGCAGAAGATGTCCTTTATCATCATTATGTGATTATGTCATTTACAGTTATATCATTCAAATTTTAATTTTATAACATTTGTATACAGTCTATAATCTCAACATTAATTCTGAAAGAGCATAACTAGAGATGACAGTTGGCAGCTAAACAAAAAGTTAATTAAGAAACTGTTAATCCAGTATTGGGTAACATATTTGGAAAACATCTCCTTTAATGGGGTCATAGGTGAAAATTCAATGGAACTATTCTAAATGATTTCATACAAAACATAAGTAGAAAACAAAATTGAATTTAAGTACATGAATTTAATTTCTAAATATCAGTATGAAATGTCACCTCTTCCTTCAATGAAATTTGATTTTGGTTTTAAAGAAAATAAAAATTAGCTAGTATTTGAATATTATTTTTTTCAAGAAAATAAAAGATCTCTTAAGTCTTCCAAACTAAAATGTTTCCAAGGTTTTTTTTTGTTGTTGTTTGTTTGTTTGCTTGCTTTCTGTTATAATGATGAAAAAAAATCTTGCTTTTCATAATAATGTTGATACAGAATTCTATTTCTTATCTGAGTTAGGACATTTTTCTATTAATTTCAAATCCTCAGAGTTCTAGAAAATTTAAATTTTTCAATGATTGTTAAAAATATTACAGCTCTTGAAGTGTAAAACAACTTTTCACTCAAAAAATTGAGCTCTATTTTATATAACCCAGAAAGATGTATCTGACTTTCATCTATTTTTCAATAACGATGAACGATTTTGCTGAATTAAAAACTGTAAGGTATAATTTTGAGTATATCAGTGCTTAATTATATCAACATTTTTCACATTGGTCTGGATATTGACCATAGATTTTTCTGTCTGTTATAATTAATAAACAATAAAACATTTTCTTATTAAGCCATAAAAACATGAGGTTTGATGCACTAATCATTTACCAATGAGAAATTATCTTGTGAAACAAATAATATTATAAATAACTTATATAAACAGAAGATTTTATATTAAGAAGAAAACAACTATGAAAACATTTAAAAAAAAAATTGTCTGCTCATATAGATGTTTCAAATATCAACAAAGTAACAAAGTGAATGAAAAAGATATAGTTTTTTGTTGTTGTTGTTGTTGTTGTTTGTGGGTTTTTTTGTTTATTTGTTCATTTTTTATGCCAGTAATTCAATATGTGGTAAAACGTTACATCTAATTTTATTAGAAACCACATTATTGTATCTTCCAGATAGATAAATCTTTAGATAACCAGATAATATTTAAACCTTAATTCAGAGGAAATTGTCCCCTGCTTCCCAACTCTATCCATGTCCTTTTGTTAATTTTAATAGTGTTAAAAAAACCATCTATGAAATCTTTTTACTCCATTATTATGAGGAACTAAGTTTGTCAATGTTTATTAGATGTATCTACACTTTAGATATTAAGGAGTAATGCATGAGTAGGTTCTACTTACATATAAATCTGATATGTAACTGTAAATTAGATGTTCATGACTCTCCAGAGAGAATATAAGAATCTAGAATGGAGTAGTCTTGAAAATGAGAGAATCTTAGGAACAAAGATAAAATTGAATCTAGTTATCTTACTGTATTGAATTAATAGATATTTTAAGCGGGGGAAAGAAAAAAAAAGCATACAGATAGTCTGATTTAACGTAAGTATGCAAAGAAGCTGGTATGCAGAATTTCTGCTGTTCCTTCTTCCAAATGTTTTGTGCAAAGATGGTAGAAATATATTTGCATTTTGTGAATTCTTTTTCTTTGGGATTTTGGTTTTAAATTCCATGAAGTATTTCTCATTAAACGGGGTTTGCTATTGAAAATCTTTTGCTCCCTACAAATCCTTTCAACTTCAACTAGTCACCCTGCATAAATTAAAGTGTATAGAATTGCTCCCCGAATGCCTATGCAATAAAGATGGAAAAATGTCCCTTTGTTCCTTTTGACATTAAATATCTTTGCTGAATTGTTTGTACATAGAATCACATAATCATTTAGGTAGGTGTCAGTGTTTTGGGTCTGGTTTGGCGTGGTTCCCTGAGTAAATAGAGAGGGGACACCCATGGACCCATGCACCAATATAGTGGGTACTGGATAGGGAAAAGGCAGGGAGGCGGGCCTAAAAACAGAACAACAGCAACAAGCCGCTGAGGGAGAAAAACTTTTTACTAAATATGATAGCAGAATATGAGTTAAAATAATATAATGTAATTGGAACTGAAGCAAATAAATCAAATAAAATGTGAGCGTCCAATACCAAAGGACTTACTCTAATGATGAAGGAGAGACGGCTAGGGGGCACACCAAAAGAAAGGACAGTCTTGTGACTCACAAGAAGTTTAATCATTTCCTCCAAATGGAAAACAGTAACGGAACAGCAAAGTCTTCTGTGACTTATAGTTCTTCTCTTCTGAGAAAGATATGCTCAAAACGATTGACAATCCATGAAACTGGAGCATTAACTCTCTGACTTACAGTGCATGAGGCAACAATATGAAATACCAATAACAAAAATCATAAAACCATGACAATAGGAAAAGACCCATATGATCATCCAGACCAATCATCAGCTTAATACTATCATTAAACCATGTCTCTAAGCATCACAGCTGCAGGTCTCTTAAATATCTCTAGTGACAGGGACGCCACTACTTCCTCAGGGAGACTGCATGAATAAAGAACCACTTTTCCCATGAAAAAAATTCATCTGAATATCCAGTCTACAACTCTTCTTGCACAACCTGAGAAAATTTCCCAACATATAATTACTCATAACATGAGAAGAGACAATAACCACCTTTCAGGTAAGTTGTAGGGAGTATGCAGTTTCTCCCAGCCTGGGCCCCCAGCACAAGAAAGACATAGAGCTGTTGGAACAAGTCCAGAGGAAGGCCACTAAGATGATCAGAGGGCTGGAGCACCTCTCCTACGAAGAAAGGTTGAGGGAACTAGGCTTGTTTAGCATGGAGAAGAGAAAGCTCTGGGGAGACAGCATTGCTGCCTTCCAGTATTTGAAGGAAGCATATAAACAGGAGGGAGAACAACTGTTTACATGGGTGGATAGTGATAGGACAAGGGGGAATGGTTTTAAACTAAGACGGGGGAGAGTTAGATTAGATATTAGGAGGATGGTGATGCACTGGAACAGGTTGCCCGAGGAGGTTGTGGATGCCCCATCCCTGGCAGCATTCAAGACCAGGCTGGATGTAGCTCTGGGCAGCCTGGTCTAGTGGTTGGCAACCCTGCACATAGCAGGGGGGTTGAAACTACATGATCATTATGGTCTTTTTCAACCAAGGCCATTCTATGATTTTATGATTTTCTCCAGACTAAACAATACAGTTTCCCTTAGCCACTCTTAATAAGTCCCCTCACAAGCTTTGCTGCTTTTCTCTGCACACATTTAAGCAACTCAATATCATTCTGAAATAAGGGGCTCAAAAAAGAATACAGTTTTTGAGGTGCCAAGTACAGAGGGACAATCACTCCTGCAGCCATGCTGCTTCTAATGCATACCAGGAGGTCATCGGTCTTTTTGGAGTCCTGGGAATATTGCTGGCTCATGGTGTGTTGTTTGTTGGCCAGCACTTCCAGAACCTTTTTACCAGCCAAATTTCCAGACACTTCCTCAAGCCTGTATCATTGCATGGGATTGCTGTGATCCAAGAGTAGGTCATAAAATTTTGCCTTGTTGAATAGCATACAATCAGATGCAGTTCATCAATCTATTTAATCCAGATTCCTCTGCTGAGCATTCTGCTACTGTTCTACTCATTTTTATTTTATTTTATTTTATTTTTTATTATACCCAATTAAAATATCCATGTTGACAGTTTGAAACCATTTTCCCTTGCTCCATCAAAACAGACCCTGAGTCTTTTCCCTTCTTTCTTATAACATCCTTTAGATACTGTCATCAGGTCCCCTCAAAGACTCTTCTCCAGGCCAAACAGCCCCAGCTTTCTCAGCCTGTCCTTGTCAAGCAGGAATTTCATTTCATCCCGTGTTGCTTTTGTAGCCCTTCTCTGGATTCATTCCAGCAGGTTCATGTCTCTCCTGTACTGAGTGCAGTTCCGCATCTGAATGTAGTATTCCAGGTGAGTTTTAATCAACACTGAGTAGAGGGGCAGTATAACCTCCCTTGATCTGCTGACCACACTTCTTTTGATGCAGCTGAGGTTTACTTTTTAGACTACAAGTGCGCACTGTTGATGCACGTCTACCTATCATATTGATATCTTTCCAATTTGAGAGAAGGCTATTATGGGGTACCATCTTAAAGGCCTTACCCTCCTCAAAAGTGGGTATGATATCATCTTTTTCCAGTCACTGAGGACCCCATCCGATTGCCATAACTTTTCAAATTTATTGAGAATGACTTGGTGACTGCATCATTTAAGTCCCCCGGGATTCTGGGATGTATCATGTCAGGATCCACAGGCATACATATATTTGCGTTCTTCAGGTTGTTGTGAACCTGATCTTTGCTTACTATGGAAGGGATATTGCTTCCCCAACCTTCACCTTCCAATCCTATCGCTGCCACACTATTCCTGATATAGGCTAGGATTCCACTGTACTTCTTGGCCTCATGGACACACTGCTAACTCACATGGCAGTACCTTCAGCAGCTTTGAGCTGATCCCATCATGCTCCATGCATTTGTGTGAGATCAAGTGATGCATATTTTCAAAATGTAAATCTATTTGTAAACGTTACATAGTATGTTTGTTGTTGTTGTTGTTGTTGTTTTCCATAAATCTTCATAACTAAATTGAGGAAAACTACTAATGACAATTCAATGATGTCAGAATTTAAAAAGAAATTTAAAGTGCCTGGAAGTAAGCCTAGAATATTTTATGTGTAGCTTCAAGGTTTTACTGCTTCTGTATTCACATTACTGCTTCTCAAGCAATTCTGCCAACCATTTTTTTTACACAATGAAATTGATTTAACATTTTTTAATAGCATTTTTTGCTAGAAGAGTTTAAAATCCTGTGGTGTGATGTCATACAAGATTCTATCATCTACAGTGTGACTGACTTCCTGTATTATTTAATTTCTATATAAACTCCTCTGATGTAACTTAAATAAGACTATTGTATCTGAGTAAAACTTTGAATAAGTTATTTTTTACTTCATTATTATTCTAATGACTGGACGGAAAATGCTAAAGTGTTGCTTAAGTTTGTCTTGAATTTAAAATCTAGTCAGCACTCCCTAGATGCACAACATATACTCTGTGCTAATCGTCTAAAACAACTAGATGAGTGCAGGAGTGTGAACTTGTAGGAAACTGATGAAACTTGTGACAGAATATTTGCCTAAAATACAGTAAAGATAGTGGAGATTAAAAGTTATAGAAATTCTTTAAGGACAAAGAAGTTGATTTCCTAAATGAGGGTCACGTGAATAAAAAAAGAAAACATTCTGCAAGTCTGTGTTTGTTTCTGTAGGAACAGTAGGAGTGGTGAGTGTTGTGATTTGAGCTAAGAATACTATCTGCACTAACAACTGTGTTTTCAGTCTAAATTATATATCATAGCTATAGATTATTCCCTTGTATTGAGTAATCACATGGGAATGAGGGGAGAAAGTGAGAGAAAGTATGTGAAAGGAGGGAAGGAGAGGGAGGGGAAGAGAGGAGAAGATGGAGAGGAGTGGTGAAGGGGAGAGGAGAGGAGAAAAGAGATGCAAAATGGATACTCAAAACCCAGGAGATAAAGCAAATATATTTATAACCAGTGAAAATGTTTTCAGGCTGTTTCAGCAATGCATTTTTTCATCAGTAGACTCTTTTTTTTTTTTTCTCAGGACAGCAGAGAGAGAAAGCACGCCTTTCAACACATACCACTTTGGATCTCTTTATTTTCTTGCTAGGAAGAATGAGCAACTTCTGTTGTTTCAAGCTCATGACACGTTTTATGTTCAAATGACAGAAAAATATGAAATAAATGGTGATAATATTTTCAGAAGCAAAAGTTTTCCATTGATGCTCTTACAAGAGTCATTATCTTGCTTGAAAATACTTCTGTAGGAATATCCAACCACCAAAACACAATGGCTTTTCAATATTTTTTTGACCCACTTGGTTCCACTTCTGCTACAAATACAGCATTGGTCTATGAACAATACAGTTTATTCACGGCTGTTTGCACAAGTAAATAAAGGCAAAAAGTCTGCTCAAATGAATACAGGCAAGCTGAAAGAAAGAGCAATCCTGTCTACCTGTAAATAATAATAAAAATAATAATAACAGCTAAAAAAAATCTAGAATCTTTAAGTACATATAAGAATCACCTATTGAGGTCTCAAACTCGTCTGTCAAATGACCTGAATAAACTGATTAAAATGCTGGAAATTTTATATCTTTTTTATAATAATTTGTCTAGCAAAGGTACTAGTGTCTCTCCATGAACTTCAGAAATTAAAAAAAAAAAACAGTCTAATTGTATCCATGCTTTGACAAGAATAATTAGGAAAAATCCAGACAGACCTTAGAAAGAGTTTTAAAGTTTTTGATTATCAGGAAACTTCACAGAAGCAGACTCGGGAGCATTTGTGCATTTTAGCTGCTGTTAGAAAGAAATAAAAAAAATATATATATTTTGCAGTAAACTTGGTAGCATTTTGTTTGGTTTGGTTTTTATGCCAACCTTAGGTATACTTATCTATATTTATGTTATCCACAATAAAGGAAAAGAGTCCATTTTAAACTCTATGCCTGGAATTTTTTATAATTATCTGCTAGTGTCCTGATAACATCATCCAGTTTGATAAACATCAGGATTTAACAAACAAGAATGTTTGATTCAGAGAAAAGTTATTTGTCATCTTTGGGGTTTAAAAATTTCCTACAGATGATACAGCTTCCAATTTTCATTTCTTGAATATATCTGTAAACTCTGGCATAAATCTTGAAAAGACACTGTGGAAATATGAATTTGGATTTCCTCCTTCGTTCTACTTCTCCCAGGCCTTAAAATGGGATTTTACTTTTAATTTTTATTTATGCATTTATTTATTTATTTTTATTCTGCAATCTGTGGCCGTTCTAATGAGGATGATGTCTGTTTGTTTTAAAGGTGTGGTACTGCACACTGCTTTACTTTTCAATTGAAACATCTGGCATATTAGAAAGTTGGCTGACTGATGAGTATACCATCACCATCTTTTGATGCCTACTTAAATAAGTCAAAATTGAGTTGTTGTTGTTGTTTTTTTCCCCTTAAAGAAAATTAGTAATTTGGATTAGTTTTTCTTCTTCCAACCACTTTAGTGATCTTAGCTACTAGAAATAAATTACCAGAATCCCCCTGCTCCCTTTTTGAATAAAATACTAAAACAAAGAAAATGGTCAAAAGTATTAATAATGAACAAGAAAATTCATCAACATCTCCTTATATATACTTATATTCAGGAAGACGAGAGCATCTTAAGTCATGTACACTGCCTTGTGTACTAAAGATATGCTAAAATTTCTCACTTAAGAGAGTAATTCCACAATGCTGCACAATTCAGCCTTACACATAATTTTACTTTCCTTTGCAATTCTCTATGTTAGTTTGTGACCATTAAACAATATGCTGAAAAACTAGAAGCTATCCTGCTGGTAGAAACCTTTCCATTTTGCCTGTATTATTGCAAGATTATATTTTCTGTTAACATTTTCTTGGTTTAAAATGTTACACTGCTGATGGTGAACTGCATTTATTTTGCACTGTCAAATATTACAAATCTTCAAAGAAGAAGGATTTTTTTTCTCTCCTTCCTCTGATATTCATGATATTTTGCAATATCATATTTATTAATTCAAATTGTCTTTAAAAAAAAAAAAAAAATCTTGGATAAATAATGGTAAAAAACACTATATACTTAATTCAGATCCACCAATGAATTTCCAAGATGTTTCTTCTTGAAGAAAGACAACAGAAATAAATTTCCTGAATCTTGTTGACAATTTCCAGGACCCTTAAGCCTGCATAGAAACAATCTCAGGGATTGTGAGATGAACAAGAACGTAATAACTAGCCTTTCTTTTTTTCTTTTTTTTTTTCTTCTTTTTTTCCCAGTAACTATTTGATAGAATCACATTTTTTTTCTACTTGTCTTTATGTTTCAAGACTCACCACAGCTGCATCTTTTGAACAGCTATAAAATTTTCTGAAAATAAACCTTCCCCATAGAATTTTCTACACACACACAACCCAGATGCTGGAGGAAAACAGACACTGAGAATTGTTTCACACATTTGGTTCAGAGTAATATTTTCATTGATTCAGTTGACTTGAAGCATACAAGAAAATGTTATGGATACTACAAATGTTTAGGAAAATAAATAACATAGTAAAGCAATAACACATGCTCATCTCCAAAGCTGATATCTTGTATTCTCACATTTGGAATATTTTTACAACATCAATATCCAAACTAATGTGCTTTTTTTTTTTTTTTTTTTTTTTTTTTTTTTTTTTTTTAATCTTCTATGGTACTGAGTTTGTCAATTATTAAGTGAAAATTCTTTCACTCACATCACTCCTTCACAATGTTTGTGATATCATCCTGCTTATATTTCACCACGAGTTTCAGAAGAATCCTTATGGGTAATTAATAGAAGTTTCTTGAAGTATTAGATTCTGTTCTGCAATGATGAATCTATACAAATAAAAATGTTACAGTAAGCTATTTGAGTCAAACAAATAAAAAGGAAAGAAAAACAGAACTGAATTTCTCTGTAGTTTTAAAGGCCTGTCACTTTAAAGGAACAGAATCTAACTTTTTAAAAGGCAGCTCAAGAAAATAGACATCTGATGTAAAGTTGAGTTTTCATCTATCTTCAGGAGAGAAGTATTAGAACTTATGTTGATAAATTTTGCTCTAAGTGGTTGTTCAAAATATGTTCTGGATAACAATATTTTCCAGATAACAGAATTAAAGATGACAAGCTAAATTTCACTATTACTTCTGTGATGTAGCTTGGATAGTATGCTGGTTGTGTGAGCATCTTTGTAAAATTCATACTTATTGAGATAGGAGAACACTCACTGGAGTACATGGACCCCAAGAAATCAAGGTTTTGGCTTCAATTTTGAAATTTTGATGCAATCAGTTATAAATATATACTTTTTTTTTTTTTTTTTTTTTTTTAATACAAGCATAGATCATATTTCTATAGTACATAGACATATTCAAGGTACATGATAATTCTGTATCAATATTTCTTTCATTTTTTTTGCTCTCATTTTTAGAACTGATAAGATAAAGTAGTGGCCTTATTCACTGTTATAAAGGATATTTGAACTTGTGCAGTGCTAGTGGTTGTTTTGTCATTGCTGTTGTTTTGGGTTTTTTGTTTGTTTTTGTTTTGTTGTTTTTTTGCTTGGTTTTCATTTTAAAATGTTAGTTTGCATACTGTTCTCAGAATTTTAGCAAATACTATTAGCGTATATCAATCTTTTCAGTAGCAAATGAACAAACATAACATGACAAAGTAATTGAAGTAGTTAGGATATGAATTCACAAGCAGTAGGTAACTGAAAAAAAAAAAACAAAAAACAACATTTCAGAGTACTTATATTCTTATATGGGAAAAAGGGATTTTTTTTATTTTTATTTTTTTTTTTAACAGTGAAGTAAAGTAGCATAGTGCAACTGATATAGCAGTGCAAAGATCACTAGAAATTAATATGTAGAGAAGGATTAAGGAGTTTGTGATGAAGAAGTAATGCAGTGTCTCTTGATACATAGAAAGAAAATTGTATCATCACCAACACCACAGACAAGCGATTAAAACTTCTCAGTGTAACACAAGGATTGATTTACATTCTTTCTAGGAAAGAGAAAAATGCACTGCACTGGAAAAGTTTGATGAAGATACCCACAATAAAACATTGATACCATTTCTACAGTATAGAATCATAGAATCATGCAGGTTGGAAAAGACCTGAATCATCTACTAGGATTGTCTAGTATAACCACCTACAATATGATAATGCAAAGACAGCACTCTGCACCCTGACAGTAAAGTACAACTGTGTTCAGAGTTTCATGAATAAGGGCAGAGACAAGTAATCAATGGGAGGGACTGTACTCTTATACTCTTTTCATTAGATTGAATCTGGGTATTGCATTCACACTTGTCCCTCTAATACCGGAAAGACACTGATTGGGAGGCCACCAATATGGTGGAATGGGAGCCCCTGAACGGCAAGTAAAGGTTTCAGGACTGGTAGCAGTACAGCTGGGATAAAGGTGGCCAGACATTGTCCCAACACAAGTGAGAGGGATACTGTCAAGTTCTGCACATGGTGAATGCTGGGAGGGTGAGAGGGAGTGGCATGATGTACAAGAGACTCTAACTGGAGATAAGAAGAAGACATTTCTCCACCAGAACAGCACAGATGAGGAAGAGTATGATCGCTATACCATTCCTATCCTCAGAGGCTTACACGACCAAGCTGGACAAAGCCTTGAGCAAACTGGTCAACCATATTATGAACAGGAGGTTGAACCAGAGACTTCCCTAAGCCCCTTCTAGCCAAAGCTATTTTATCCTTCTGTGCCTGTTGACTAGAAAAATATAAATGATCACAGCTGTGGCATTATTCCATTATCCCCTTCATGAAGAAAATCATTATGTATTAAGCATTCTTTGGCTGTGGTATATATGCTGGACATCTCTCTATTCACAAAGTAATCTTTGTAGGTTAGTTACCAGGCCTCACGTATTCTGGGCACATCACACATATTAGTAAGAAAGGGAGAGAATTTCTCAATACATCCTGATTAAAAAGAAAGAGAACAGTAAAAGCAATAAACTTAAGAAAACAGAAAAAGTGGATAAAAAGGAGTCAAGGAGGGGGAAAATAATTTATATTGAAAGATATTTAGAAGTCATAATCTACTGGACTCCAATTCTGTTAATGCTACCAAGCCTTCAGCATTCAGTGCTGCATCTGCACGGTACACACAGCTAAAATAGAAAAGCACACTAATGATAAAGGAAGAATTTAATTTTGATCTACTCTGCAGGGACACAACCCTCAGTAGAGCTAAACTGCCAGAAGTGCAAGGTCAGTTTCTATTTGCTGAGAATCTTTCTTAGACTTTATTTTTTTTTATTTTTTATTTTTTTTAAGAAAAGAAAAAGAAAAAAAAACACTCT
Organism: Alectoris magna; assembly: GCA_030625065.1. Lineage (NCBI taxonomy): Eukaryota > Metazoa > Chordata > Aves > Galliformes > Phasianidae > Alectoris > Alectoris magna. The sequence continues at coordinate 47,075,338 of CM060564.1, forward strand.
GCAGAAAAACTGAAAGCACTGTTTCTCTGAAAAATAGAAACTCAGCACAGAAAACTGTAACATTGACATAATTATGCTGCATAGAGCTGGAATAACAAACAAGGTGTAGGCACTGTATTACTGCCAGCTATGCAACTGCTGCTTTGCACCTGTTCTAGGGAGTGGTCAGGGAGCTCTTCCATTGTACAGACAACCATAATTTGAAGGACACGTTTTCCTGATCTCTTCCCCCCTCCCCCCCCCTTCCCCCTCCCCTCTTCCCTCCCTCCCTCCCCCCTCCTCGCTCCTTCCTTCCTTCTTTCCTTCCTCCCTTCCTCCCCCCCCGCTCCTTCCTTCCTTCCTTCCTTCCCTCCCTCCCTCCCTCCCTCCCTCTCTCCCTCCCTCCCTCTCTCCCTCCCTCCCTGCCTCTTTCTCACGGAATCACAGACCTGCACAATCACAGAATAAGAGAATCAAAGAATGTCAGGGATTGGAATGGACCTCAAATGATCGTCTAGTTAAATCCCCCTGCTGGAGCAGAAACATCTAGATCGGATAACCCGAGAATTCATCCAGATGGATTTTGAATGTCTTAAGAGAATGGAGACCTCACAACTTCTCTGGGCAGCCCATTCCAATGTTCTGTTATCTACACTTTAAAGGACATTTGTCTCATATTTATGTGAAATCTCTTATGTTGCAGCTTGCACCCATTGCGCCTTTTTCTATCATTGGATGTCACTGAGAAGAGCCTGGCTCCATCCTCCTGACATTCACCCTTTACATTTTTATAAGCACTGATGAAATCAGCTCTCATTCTCTTCTTTTTCAAGCTAAAGAGACCTATCTCCCTCAGCATTTCCCTTTAAGGTAGATGCTTTACTCACTTTTTGTGGCTCTGTGCTGCACTCCCTCAAGCAGTTCTCTATCCTTGAAATGAGGGGCCCAGAATTGGCTGCAGTATTCCTGATGCTGACTTGCCAGGGCATAGTAGAGTGGAAGGAGAACCTCTTGACCAACTAATCACATCCCTTCTAATACATTCCAGGATGCCACTGGCCACAGAGACACAATGCTTGTTCATGTTCATCCCACTGTCCACCAGGACACCCAGTAGGTCTCTCTCTCTCTCTCTTTCTCTCTCTCTCTCTCTCTCTTTTTAATACATACTGAACAACTCCAGTGATTGTCCTCTTGTACATGACAGTGCTGAGGCTGCACCCTGAATACAATGCTCAGTTTTGTGCACCTCTCTGCAAGAAGGCTGTTATGTTGCTTGAACACATACAGAGAAAAGCAATGGATTTATGAGAAGCGTCTGAGGGAACTGAGGTTGTTCAGTCTAATGAAAATGAGCTGAGATTCATCACCCTCTACAGCTAACTGAAATGAGGTTGCAGTGAGGAGTCTGTCAGTCTTTTTTTACTCAGGTGACATGACAGAACATGAGGAAATATTCTCAGTTTGTGCCAGCAGTTTTTATCTAACTTCTGACACCTGAACTACACCAGTCTCCCTAAATCTCTATCTTTTTGGGAAGGCTTCGTAACATTCAGTACGAGAAGGAAAGATTGAAATCTTGGCTTTAACAAAATGCAGAGGAGATATGCCTCTATTCACTGAGGCAATTATTCTGTCTCCAGTTCTGAAGATCATCAGATGGATTTTTTTGTCAATTTCCTTTTGTCTTTACTTCTGTTTTCTTGAGAAACTCCTAGTGTGGGCAGAAGACTGCTTTTCACTAATGAGATCTGAGGAAGTAATACCATATCTAATGACACACTTTCATTCTCATGCCCGAAAATTATTTCTTTTTACTATTATTATTATTATTTCTCTTGTTCCTTGCACTTGACATATTGCAAAGGACGTATTTTTGAGCATACTGGAAAACAAACCAAAAGCAGCTAAACTTTAACCTATAAAGAACTTGATTTCAGCAGCAGGATATTCACAGGAAAGCATCTGTGTAGGCATACCTGTGTTAGATTTCATATAAAAAGAGCAAGTAATGACAAATCTGATATCTAGGGAAATGAACAGGTGAAAGTTGGAGTGAAAAAAAGCAATGAACAAAAGCAGCAGCTTTACACAGCATGGTCTCTTTCAATAGAAAAAGCTGGACTGTTTCAGGTCACCTTATTATGCTACTGCATTATGGATTTCATTACCTTTTGTTGCTAGTCATGAGCATTAGAGATCAAAAGTCGGTAGTAATGAATTTGTTAAAAGTGATATTGTTATTATTGTCTTTTTCAACAAAATACAATGTAAATTCCTTAAGTTCATGCCTCTGTCTGTGCACTGAGGGAGTAGCTCTGGATAGATACAGCACCAATCGAATCATGGAGCAGAAACTGAAATGACACAGCAGAGATTACTGTCCCTGTGAATACACTCTTCAGTTTTTAGATGTTTTGATAGCTAAAATATGCAATTTAAATGTAACATAGATAATCTTCAAGGAAAATTAGTGAATGTCTGTCAATCTCTTTTACAGGTAAAGAAGGCAAGAAATTAATTTGCTAAACTGGAGAGAAAAATTATTAATGAAAATTAATGCACAAAATATATTAATATTCTCTATCTTACATTATAACTCATACGGTTATTAACACAGACAATGTTCTGGGTTGCCTTTACACAGATTTTAACTTTCCTCACAGACATATATCATAAAATTAAAAGTATTGTCTCTAGTGAATGAATTTTACTACTTCAGATGTCTGACAGATGTAACTGTCAGATGACTTGAAATGTGATAAGTGTATAGCAAACCTGCAACTGGTAAAATCTTATTGGGTAAAAATCTGGCTGTACTTTTGTCTTATTGTGCATACAGTATTTTATTATTTTGGAGTGAATTGCCTAGAGATAGAGCTCTGTATTTTTATTTTGGTTAGGATGTAAAGGCAAATAAATTTGATGTTCTTATAACTAGTTCTTACTTAACTCCACTGCAGTGGTGTAGGTCTTGACCTCAAAAGGAACTGAAAGCGTTAAGCTCTCTGTTACTTCAGAGGAAACTGAGAGGTCCAAGACCTAAGTGTACTAAGCCCTCAGAAATCTAGTAGCTTCATATCTTACAAGTTCCCAGTCAATTAGAGGTTTCCTTAAACTAGTGATAAATACCTCTGAAAAGGGTGTCTGTCTATATAGCTTGTATATTTGACAAAAGAAAATGTAATCCATTCCCGGATGATTAAAAATAAATAAACAGATAAATAGATTCACGGGCATATTTTTATTGCTTTGTTGCCTTCCGCCGCCACGCCCCCTCTCCCCCCCCCCCCCCCCCCCCAAAAATCTGAAAATGTATATTTCTATAAACCAACATGCACATCAAGTTGGAAGTAAAAAAACCCACAAACTTTTAAGGACTAACTTCACTGCTACATATCTAGAAACTTTTTTTTTTACCTTTTTACCCCATTTCACATCCAATGGTCACGATGGACTGAACTTCTCACATGTACATGTAAGTCTTGAAAAAATTAACAATTCAACTACCTGGATGATATAAAAATGCATTCTAATTAAAGTCATGCACATTGACAAATTTTTAATTTTGAATATTTTCATTTACCAAAGAAATGTTCACTACCTTTGTAATATAGCATTTGTGTTCAGATCTATATGCTGGGAACTGGGATCAGAAATCCAATTTATTTCGGTAGAATTAATAGGGTAAAGAGCTGAATGTTGTCTTGAAGACCTGGGAGTTGAGCCATTCACATGGGTGTGAATATATATGTATAAATTCAGAGTAGGTAGAGAAGATTTCCAGCATGAAAAATTTAAAGTTAATGAAAGCTATATAGTTAAATCTACCCATGCATCAACATTTCTTCTTGATGTTCTGGATTGGAAATGGAATGTACATAGGCTACAGGAGGACTTGTCATTAAATCAAAGGAGAGCAGTGGACAAATTGGGAGCTGAGCTTTTGACTGCTGCATTAAAGTTTCAGTATTAATCCCAATCTTAAAAGCCTGTTTTTTGTAATAATTATGAGATTTGCTGGGGAGCACATTGCTGCAGGGAACACTAACCATTATTATGATATCACATAGAATTAAGTACGTAATTCTAATGTTGCAAAATTCATGGGTCAACTAATTTTAGATTTTTCTTTCAATTGAAATATGCTTCCTGTAATGTGCAGCATATGAGTAAGGCTGCTAAACAGCCAAGAATATCCAAATAATACACAGGATTAGTTTGCACTAACACACTCAAATCATGTCACTACTGTACAATGATAAAACGGTTCTCTGACTTATATCACATTGAGCAATGTATGGATAGTAAAATTTCAATGGAAACAAACTTTTCCTGGATATTTAAAACTGAATTAACCATGTTCATGAATATTTAATCTGCTTATTACCTGCAAAATGTTTCAGACTGGTTTCCTGTAATTTGAGTTTATTAAAGTGCTAGAGGCAAGGCTCTGTGTGACAGGAAGGACTGTAGTTCTGGAAAAAAATATGAGAATTGTACAGTGTATAAAATTTAACTAGATAGTCCAGTTTGATAGAATTTCTGTGACACATGAACCAAAATGTTCATGTGGAAGAAAAATCTAATTGTTTTGCTGAGTTGGCACACATCCTGAAGTAACAGTCTTAAGGCCTGTATTTATTTCCTTTTTATTCTTACAAAAGAAAACCATATATTAATTGTTTCTATTATACTGTAATCGACATTCTTCTTAGACCAAAGTAACTGACAGAGGAAGTGTTAATGGTGATAGACTACAAATACTGTAAACTGTGTTTAAGTTTATGTGGAAATAGTAATCTTTATCTGCTGACTGAGTAGGAGAAATACTAATAGAAAACTGCTGAAGGCCATCCCTTCTGTGAGGTAACTAACAGATGCAATTAGCAAAATTTTACCCCTAGACAGCATCAACATTTATAATTAGACGGGAAGAGAAAGTTTTACTCTGGATTGTTTATTTATCTATCTATCTATCTATCTATCTATCTATCTATCTATCTATCTATCTATCTATTTATTTATTTATTTACTACGTTGCCTTGTCTTCTAATATAGTTTTACTGAGTCCATGTGGCAAAAAATAAATTAAAATAAAGTAAAATAAAATAAAATAAAATAAATAAAAGAAAACATCTGTTATACATCTATTGTTTAAATGGGACAAGGAACAGAGAAATAGTCAGAAATTTTTGAAAAAGCTCTCTTAGCACTTTGTGAGTATCAGTGGTATTTTTACCTTTGTGATAGGGCTGATTCTATTAAAATGTACTAGGCATATCATTTAGACTTGTCTTTTTTTTTTTTTTTTTATTTTTATTTTTTTCCCCCTGGTGCCTCTGGAGACACATATTTTATAGTAGGAATTAAATTTCAGGTAGCATTTCCATCTCCCTCTTTTACCTTTTAGCTTATTAATCCTTATCAATAATCAATAAATAGTCTAGAAAGGCAATTTAACTCTAGATTGCTTACAATCTTCACAAACATATTAGTTATTCCATTAGTGGTTTCTCAGTCTCCTCTTTAATCTTTTCCTATGTTAACTTCTATGGTAGGTACATGCATTCTTCTCATTGCATATTATAATTTTTATGTAGTGTTAACAGTTTGTTGCCTTGAAAGTTTAAAGATTTCATACCTCATTTAGCCAAATAAAAATTTTATTTTTGATAAATGATCAAAGCAGAACTAAAACATAATCACACTATTATGATACAGTTTCTAATTCAAAATTGTCATGACATCACATATGCTGACAAAGGCTAAAATTTAATTCAGACCCAGAATATTTAGAAGGTAGTATTTCAGGGTGCAGAACATGCTTATAAAAATAAATAAAGCTGTATTTTTAGGAAATTGCCATAATACAGATTTCTTGTACTATGGCACAGACTAGTGGTTTAATTTGTTAGTTTTGCTCTGTTAAATAATGAAAGAAGATGGCTAAATTCAGAGTGTATAGAAAATCAATGTGTAAACAGGACAAAACTACTTTTCAGAGACAAATATCATAAAAAACTAGTGATTTTACAACATTAAGTGAGATGTGTTCTTTAGATGTACATCCCCTTAAAGGTCGTGAGAGTAAAAGTGCGTATATCAGGGGTTTTATCTAATTATGTATTTGAAGACAAGCAAATCCAGTTTATTAGCAGGCAGTAATGTTATTTAATCTTGTTTTTATAATTCACGCATAACTTCCGGCGAATCTGAGCACTCTGCGGAATAGATTAATTTAGGAACTAGATGAAGGCATATTGTTTTACAGCTCGTGATCAGGTGACAATGCTATAATAGAACTCACATTATCTACTTAAAAATAATAATAACAAATAAAAGGGACAACTGCCCGGAGTGATGCTGTGCATCTTCAAAAACCATGTCACAGATTCACTACAGTTTTACATAAAGTTATAGAGAAGCTGTTAATCACTTGACATTTATAGACAAAAGGTTTGTCTATGATTTATACATATGTTGAATATGAATATACATCTGACATTTAATATCTTCTTACATCTTCTAGAGTTCAGAAATATGCAGTTATATTTAAGGTTAACAACTTGTACTGAATGTGGGAATTTTAAACATAAAGGCTACACATAGCTATCTTTACTTCATTTCTCACACGTCTCCCTGTACTCCATAATCAGAGGCTGGCTATGTTTTTCACATTCTTTCCCCACATTAACCCAAGCACAATAGCACACAGATGTTGTAGTTCCTTCAGATATTTTGTATACTCCTTGGGCATTCTTATTCTACATTTCTTCCAATTAGTATACATTGTGCTTTTTTTGAGGCATGCTTTTATCTGCAGTTATCTCAACAACAGCCAGTAAAAAAAGTAAGCATGTCTATGTAAAGGCATGAAACTATGGTGTATACATTCATTAAACAGGAATCTGTTAAATGTGGAACAATAACTGCAAATTTGGAATTTCTGGTAACTAGGTCACGCAAAGGGAAAGCATATTGCTCTTTCTCATCAGGATAAATTGAGTAAATGGCAGTGAGATGTCTCTGTGTGTGAGTATATATAAAGAGACCTTCCAACACATCTAATCTGTGTAATTCATTTTTAAAATGTTGGCAGGAATGCTAACCTGAAGACAAACTGAAGATTAGGGCTCTATTAATAAGCACAGAGACTGAATTTCCAGTATGATGAATTCAACAACTGCTATTTGCAGTTTAGAAACAGTCAGCAGAATGAGATGATGAGTCAGCGTAAAAGACATAAAATTTAAATGCACAGACCAGCAGAAAATACTTCATCATGTACTTTGGAAGTATTCTTGATAGAGCAAATGTTTCAGGCACAGTAGCCCTAAATCAATCTGTCATTTCCCCAGGTGGCCATAATCCCCTCTCTTTAACAGCATATTTTTCTTTCTCTGAACAGTAAACACTCGCATGCTGTCTCCATAGTTCCAGGAGGTTCAACTGGCTTGCTTTTCATATCTTAGATGATCTCACTTCCACTACAAATTTCAGTGCAGGTTCTTCCTCACTTCATTAATTCCTAAGCAAATGAAATAGGTTGACATAATGAAAACAACATTATAGTTCTGCTGGCCTCAAAATGGCAAATAAAGGACTGATCTCAAATTTGTTTAAATGAATTGAAAATATATGCCTATATATATACTGATTTACAGTTGAAAATGTGCAAGGAGTACTGATCATAGTAAAATCTGAATCATTCAAGAAAATATTTTCCTGTCCTGATCATTTTCAACAAAATGATATAAGATTGACTTTTAAAGTCAATACCCATTATCTTTCCATTAGCTGGATAAGAGTACTCTTCTGTTGTACAGATTTGGGACTATGTATACCTGAGACAGAACTGAGAGTGAAGACAGAAAATCTCTTGAAAATATTCTAAAAGTAGTATGCTATGATGTTACCATTCATAGTCAGCATGACTTCAGTGTGCTAAATTACCAAAAAGTGTACCTTGTGACCTAGAGATCTCCTAGAAGGATGATGAGAAATTAATGTTATTTTATATATATATATGTATGTATGTATGTATATGTTTTGTTTTGTTTTTTTTTCTCAAACTGCTAACACTTTTAACAGAATGCTGAGTGTTTTCTATGAGCTATCTGTTACTTATCCACGCCATTTATCATAGTTACGGTTATTTACTGTTCCTTTTCTATATGGTCTTTCCTTATTTTTTTCTAGAATAATGTTCTTACATGTATTAATGAGTGAAACTACACTTGAAATTAATGCTATCATATTAACAGGTTTGTTTGTTTTTAGTTTCCCCGTCTATTACATCTTTGGTTCAGCTACGCACTCCCCACTCAGACATTTGACTGGAAGATTTAGTCTTACATTTTCTTTACATATTTTACTTTTCACTCCACTAGAGGAACAAGCATTCAGATGCTTACAGAGACATTATGCACTTAAATTTCAGGAACAATCTTAACCTTTCATGTTGTTTACTTGAAAACACATTTACAGTTCAACCAGGAACGGCATCCATCCAGCAGATGGCAGTAATTCTCCATTTTCCAAACCACGGCTGAAAAGTGCGTAGCTACTCTAAGCAGAAAATTGTGGATATTTGTGTGTGTATGCGCGTTTTATTTTATTTTGTTCTTTTGTTTTGGTTGTTCTTGTTGTTGTTTGCCGTTGGTGGTTGTTTTGGTTTAATTTTTGTTTGTTCATTTGTTTTTCCACAGGTGGTGGTTGTATTTCTTAGGTTACTCTTTTCATTTTTAATTTTAATTTTAAAGAATAAGAAAGCAGTTCAAACACAACAGGCATAACAACATCGTTTGAAACGAGCCAAGACAAGTCTTGTATTTTCATACACCATAATCAGCCATCGGTATTAATAATTCAGATGAAAGACTGTGGATGGAAATAGCAGTAAAATTCCACTGTTTGGTTTTACTTTGCAGCTTCTTAAGCAGCAGGATTTTCCTGCAGTTAACTTGGCATTCCCAGTCATCGTGCTTACTTTTCATATTTGTAATATGAGCAGCATTAGACAGGATACAGTCACCTTAAATGTTTAAGCGATTAGGCCACCTTAAATATTGAGAAATAAATCAATTAAATTCAGGGAATTATATATATAACACACATATATATAGCATATGTTATATAACATATATATATATATATATATACACACACATACATACACACACATGCATATATATATATATATATATAAGGCGGCCTATATATAACATAGTGTGTATATATATATATACATATATATATACATAATTTGTTATAAATTTATATATATTATATAAATATAAATATCTAAATACCTATATATTTCTCAAACGCAAGGTAAAACAGCCCTGGTGTCATCGTTACAGGTGAAAAATGGTTAAACGTTTCCACTTTATCTGTCTACAGGGGCTTGTTTACTAGAACTTAAATTTCTACCTAACAGCAGCCTGAAACGCTTCAGTTTTGCTTCCTGTGCTACTACATTCCCACTGGGGCAATGTCATGTTCCTTGATATTATTCTTTGTTGCAGTGCCTCCAAATAGCAGCACTACTGAGAATGGATTTACAGGGGAAGAAGTGCTGATTTACTTGACTTTAAAGTAATTCCTGGAAAGATGGGTGCCTGTGGCACACCCTTAGAGAGATGACTGTATTGAGGTCTGTTAGTGAAAATGAGATCAAACAAGTTCTGAATAGGTCATCCCTACATCTTAAAATACAACTACAGCTCTTATTTTAATGATATTCTGGCTGTTTTCTAGATTGAGACAAAAGTGATCTTGAATAACCTGGACTAAACAGATGGATTGAATCAGGAAAATTGTCAGAAAAGCCTACTTAAAAGGCAATATATCCTATAAAATATATTTTATAGAAAAAAAAAAAATCAACCTGTTTTAGTATACTTCTTGCACATCTAAATTACAATCTCCTTTGACACAATCTCTAGGAATGAGAAATACTGTCACGGATTTGTCAGTTTGGACCAAATTTCTTTTTTCCCCTAGATTATCTAGAATTTTTGCAGAACTTTTATATTCTTATTCTGTAAGCAGACAGAATGAGCTGAATTTGTCCACAGATTTACTTCATGTTAAAATTCCTGGCTTTTATACAATTATTTGTAATTTTATTTTTTTGAATGGTTAATTTTTCCTCCGCTTGGAAATCACTCTTCAGAGGTAAAATCTCATATTCTTTCACGAATAAACACAAATGGAGAGATAAAGAACACTGTGATATATATATGTATATTTTTGAGCACTAGTTTTTATTTTCATCTTCTTTCTGAAGATGCAGCCAAATCCTCATTGTGTACTCACACATCTTAAGAATGATTATCAGATATTGTTGATGGTGAACACTGTGTAAGTGAGGAAAACATTCTTATCAAACAAGCAATTTTTGATATATATATATATATATATATATATATATAAAGATCACATTTTTCAATTCTCCTGAAAGCAATATCGTCATGAATGCATAATTCTAGATATACACTGGAGTATTATACTGTCTTTCTTATCTTTTAACATTTTATCTTTCGGTGGAATGGTAGATATGTTGAGCCTTCTCTCTGACAATTAAGTATTAATTGGTTAAGTATTTCTATTCTGGAGAATTCTAATCTCCTTACCTAGCTTATAATGAAAAATAAATTCTCATTTTTCAATTCTTCAATGGTTTTTGAGGTTTCCTACTTTTTGTTTTTTCTTTGTTCTGGCTATAGGTCGTGTTTGTGTTATGCTGATGCTATTATACAGCATTCACCGAGTAAATTATGTTATTCAAATCTAGCCTGGATATCTCAGCATGACTCTGATTTTTACTATCTTGTCATACACATAGAGACCTGTAAGGATTTCAGAATTACGTGCTTCTTCTTTTTTTTTTTTTTTTTTTCTCTCTCTACATTTTATTATTTATTTGTTTATTTCAGTTCAAATGCGTCTTTATTTTTTTTTCCTATAGCACCTAAGTGGTTTCTTGTTCATGAAGTGTAAGCTGTTGTAGGACCTTCTGCCCTATGGCATTGCCATACGCACAATCACATTGTTCAGTAACAATCACTGGGGGGAAAAAAAAAAAAAAAATGATAATAAAGGAATCTAATTTGTCCTGACAGCATGAAGCACAATGCAACTTCTCAGCATCCACCAACTGATTCCAAGACAGTCTCCAATCAACAAAGAGTAGCCCCCTTCGCCAAGTTTCTCCCAGCTTTATTGTTCAGTACAATGCCATATGGTGTGGTATATCCCGTTAGCCTGTTTGTCTCAGTTGTTACGGCTCTTTTCCTTTCCATTTTCTTGTGCACCCCCAGCTTACTTGCTGGCAGAACAATGTGAGAAGCTAAATGTCCAGTTCTGGGCTCCCCAGTATAAAAAAGACAGGGATATCTTGGAAAGAGCCCAGCGGAGGGCCACAAAAATGGTGAAGGGCCTGGAGCATCTCCCCTATGGAGGAATGACTAAGTGAACTGGGTCTTTTTGGCCTTGAGAAAAGAAGGCTGAGAGGGGATTTGATGCAGGTTTATAAATACCTGAGGTGTGGGGGCCATAGTGGTGAGGCCGGACTCTTTTCAGTAGTGCGTGGGGACAGGAGAAGGGGAAATGGGATGAAGCTAGAGCATAGGAAGTTCCGCACGAATGTGTGCAAGTACTTCTTTATGGTGATGGTGACGGAGCACTGGAACAGGCTGCCCAGGGAAATTGTGGAGTCTCCTTCTCTGGTGTCACGGGGTTATCTAGATCAATCTGTGTCCGTGACAGGGGAGGGGGCAGTAAGCCCGTGCCCCCCCCGGCCCCCTCGACAAATGGGAAGGGAAAAAGGGAAAGGGATAGGGAGGTGGAAGTTCAAGGGAACAAACAGAGCAGCAGCAACAATCTGAGGAGTAAAACTTATTTACTAACTATGATATCGGAATGCAAGATAAAACATTATAATACAATATAATTAGAATTGAAGCTAATAAATCAAATATAATGAGAGAGAGAGGTTTCCGAAAACCGAGAAGCCTACTTTGAAGTTGAATGTGCCGCGGCTTGGAAGCACACCCACACCCGCTGCCAGGCAGTGAGAGAGAGAGCGAGCGTCACTTCCATGACGTATTTTCCTCTCTGACCGCGAGGTCCCCTGGGACGTGTAGTACTTCTTCTCTGTGCTCCACATGATGTTATGATGTGGAATACCAATAGCAAAAATTACAAAACCATGACATCTGGAGATATTCAAGACAGGCCTGGACGCCTACCTGTGCAACCTGCTGTAGGGAACCTGCTTTGGCAGGGGGGCTGGACTTGATGATCTCTAGAGGTCCCTTCCAACCCCTACAATTCTGTGATTCTGTGATTCTGTGATTCTGTGATTCAGCATTGATCACTAGTCAATAATCACAAAAATAGTGTTATCAACATTGTTTTTATCCTAAATCTGAAACACAGTGCCAAACTACTAGTGTGAAGAAAGTTAATTCTAGCCCAGCCAAAACCAGTGTATTAGGTTACAAAATAAATAAATAAATAAATAAAAGCCCCAGATGACAGTGTTCTGTTCCTTTCACTGTGCTTGTGAAAAGGACATCAAACTTTTATCAGAGAGGTAAACCTGCAGAAAATTAGAGCCTTTTTAAATGTCAGTGCTGAGCTGTCTAGACTTATTCACTGCATGACAAAGGAGTGACAATAAAAAGGGTAGAGCACATTGAAGGAGAACATAGTCTATTTCCTCTGGTAACCATTAGCTTTGCATACCTTAAGCATGAAGTTATACCATAGATGTCAATTTCATTGTTGCTAAATGGAACAAAGGGACACAAATTCAAGAAAATTAGCCTCAATGAAATCAAATTGAAATGAGTAACGTTCATACAGATTCACACACTTCCACAGTTTTCCTTGATTAATTTATTTATGTGGCATTCCCATGGCTTAACAGACGACTGTCATTCTCTTTTTCTAGTGAAGAACCCAAGATAAATTATGTCTGTGGTCACACACAGTCAAGCAAAACAGAGTACTGCATAGCCTGTCTCCAAAATCCACACATGCAACCAGCAGCCACGTTCTGTGTCTTTTCTCTCTTTTCTTTCCAGATTTTGTAATACTGTGTGATAAGGATAAACAAGATTTATTTTGCTGTTATATTCAATTTAATACAATTTAAATTTTGACGCAGGAAGTGTCATGGGCCAGTATAATAAAATGTGATGCATTAGTTTCAGAGTAACTCTTGCACATTATCGAGGTCTCTGTGATGTGATGATTGGTTAACCAACCTAAATAAACAAATGTCTTTATGTTGTATGTACATAAAGAAAATGCTGAACAGTGTATAGACTCACACTCTGAAATGCACACAGCAACACTAAAATATGAAGATATTTGTATCCAGGGTAGAAGATTGAATGATTTTATTCCACCTCAGACCATAACAACATATATTCTTAATTGTTTGCATGTTTCTATCATTTATGTTTCAGAGATGACTGTGGAAAATTTATCTGATATTGAAACACATCTGAGTTCAGAATGTTTGACTATGTCTGTAACACATATGAAGACATAGCAAGTTCATCTTAACTAAATAGTTTACATACAATAATATGATTAGCTTACTCTTTACAGTTCTTTACTTTTAACAAGGAAAAAAAAATCTGCAGAGACATCAATTCAGAGCAATGGTCTTTTCCTTAGTAAGTGAGAAACAGCAACACAGAGAATCAATAGCCTCAGAGCTCTTCCAAAGCTGAATTTCATATCTTTCCAGTTTACTCATTGTGTCTCTAATAATAATAAAAGCTCTAGGGGGTTTTGATTGTTCCTAAAAATGTTGTATCTAGAAAGTAGGAGATGAAAACTTTAAATAATGCAATATCTGTAACATTTAAGATGGGCTTGTGGGTTCTGTGTAGTTACTGTTCAGTTTTTTGGTGTTTTTTTTTTTTTTGGGATTGCAGTGCAATGTACTTTGGGCAGCTAAGATCAAAAATGACCCTTTCTGGTTCCATAAGACACTTGGTGCTGTTATATAATTGTGGAACATAATTAGAAACATTGACTAAGACTGAAGTCAAGTTTGGAATATACAGTGTTTGAATTCATGTGACAATTTAAATTCCAAAATACAACACCACCACAAAAAATACAATTCCTTTCTGTTGGAAGTATTTAATTTCTTATTAGTAACTGGCAACTAACAGTGTAATTTCTGATGACTGCAAATTTTTAAAACATAAATCTGAGCAATTATGTTAGACAGCGATTCAAGAAAATAGTTTGACAAAAAATCATATTGAAAATGCTAATTTTCTTACCTTATCACACTGGAAGAAAAATAGAATTTTTTAATTTTAAAATCAAATATTATGTAAAAAAACCTTCTAAAAGGCAAAACAAAAAAATTAGTCAGTTGATCAGTACAATTTTTCATTTCACTGAAGTTTTTAAAAATTCAATTTTGATAAAGAACCACTGAGATGTTCATTATATGTTACTTTTTTAGAAGACAAGGAATTATCTGATATATTTATGTAAGATAAAAGTGGTATAAACATAAATTTATGACCAGGAATTTGTATAAAGGATCATAGAATCCTAGAATCCTTAGAGTTGGAAGAGATATTTAAAGGTCATCTAGTCCAATTGCCCTGAAATGAAAAGGGACATCCACAGCTTGATCAGGTCACCCAGGACCTGATTCAGCCTCACTTTGAAAGTCTTCAGGGATGGAGCATCCACCACAGCTCTGGATAATGTGTTCCAGTGCCTCACCACCCTCACTGTAAATGACTTTTTCCTTATATCTAACATAAATTTCCCTTTTTTTTAAGCCTGAAACTATTTCCCCGTGTTCTATCACCACTGATCCTGCAAAAGAATCTGTTTTTCTGTCACTCTTGAGATACTGAAAGGTCGCTCTCAGGTGGTCTCAGAGCCTTCTCTTCTTCCAGTCAAAGAGCACCAGCTCTTTCAGCCTGTCCTCAGAGGATAGGTATTCCATCTTTTGGATCATTTTTGTGGCCCTCCTCTGGATGCACTACAACAAGTCTGTCTCTCATGTTCTGAGGACTCCACATCTGGATGCAGTACTGCAGATGAGGCTTCAGCAGCACATAGTAGAGGGGCAGAATCACCTCCCTTGACCTGCTTGCCACTCTTCTTTTCATGCATCCTAGGATACTGCTGGCCTCCTAGGCTGTGAGGACACATTACTGATGCATGCCCACCTTCCCATCCACCAGTGCCCCCAGATCCTTTTCAGCATGGTTGTGCTCAATCCTTTCATCCTCCAGCTTGTATTAGTAGTGGATGTTGGCTCTACTCAGGTGCAAGACCTTGCACATGGACTTGTTGAACCTCATGAGGTTCATCTGGCCCCACTGCTCAAGTCTGTCTAGCTTCCTCTGGATGGCTTCCCATCCCTCTGGTGTGTTAACCGCTCCCACAGCTTAGTGTCATCTGCACACATGCTGAGGATGCACTGAAGTCCGCTGTCACTGTCAATGATGGAGATATTAAAGAGTGTTTGTCCCAGCAATGACCCCTGGGGTACATTACTTGTCACTGACCTCCATCCAGACACTGAGCCTAAATAACAACAACAACAACAACAACAAAAGCAAGTACTTTACAGCGCTAAGTCTAGGAAAGGAGTAATTTTATTTATTTGAGATATAGAAAACCTGGAGTTTTAACTTTTCCTGCTTCCAGAGAAAATTAGAATAACTAGTCACTAGTCTTGTATTTATAATGTTGGTTTTGTTTGTTTGTTTGTTTGTTCTTCCTCACCCCCTCTGCAAATTATGGTTCACTGAAAAAAAGTTTACAACTTATAGTAAGGAATAACTAAATAAGAAATATGGTTAATGTCCCAAAATGATTTTTACTGTTTGACAAGAGCAAGAAACAAGAAGTACATTTAAGTATTATTTAAGGAATTATTTTATTTCATGAGCACATTATAGTTTTACTCAGAGATGTTTGGATGTCACTTTGAAGTAACAATATTACCTCTTGCATAATAGTTAAAATCCCATAAATGTTTAAAAGTTTACAAAGATGAAACTTTTTATCTAGTCATTACAGATTGAAGAACTAATCAGATCAAGAAGTTAAACTTGAGAATGAAAGGAAGGGGGATCTCAGGTCAGTGCAGAAGAAGAGAAAAAGGGGGGCTATTCACCATTGATACATTCATACTGTCAGCATTAATAAATCTGGGATCTTGTTACAAAATTAATATTTTGTTGTATATTTTCAGACATTCTTACATTTCTGTCAGCATGTTCAGATAAAGTGAGTGAGAAGTGAACTGGGATAAAAATTGTCAGTTCTGGGTGACTTTCTCTTCTACTTGCTCCCAGACATGGAAAAGGGAAGGAACTCTAAATTACCGGACTGTTAGTATCAAATTTTACACTGTAAACAGTATAACGATAATTACAATAATATTAAGGATAAAAATTATTTGCAATGCATAGAAATATAAGCAGTTTTCTTACAGAAGACTTCCAATTCCTGTTTCTTTGCTAGTCTTAGTGCATTTCCATCAGCATTTTGATACATTAATTTAGATTTGCTTTGATACAATCTGAGAATCCAAGAGACTAAGATTCTAGCTCACTAGGAAATTTTGATTTTGACTAGTAGTTGGAAAGGTAACAATTGCAGGCAGTTCTATGTTCTGTCCTTGCAGCTTTTACTTCAACTCTAAACTTAAAAAAATTCTCTAAAAGAGAGACTTCTTTCCTGTTTTATTATGCTCACTTTACAGAGAGCTTGAACATTATCAGAGGCTTGCCAGTCCATATTCCATTACAGTGTTCTTGTGACAAAATGTAGAATTTCTGCTCAATCTCCTTTACTTTCTGTTTTGTAGGGTGTGATTTCTCTCTGAAAGCAGATTTAGTCTTACCAAAATATCTCACAGTTTATTTTCCTGCTGGGAAAGGAGAGAAATCCTGAAATTTGCAAATACATATATGTATATATATATTTGTTTCAGTAAGCATTGATTAGTGAGGGTATAATTGAGGATTTTCTAGTGTATAGTGATACATTTTGCCCCCAAGACAGACAGCATGGCTTTACCAAAGGAAGGTCATCACTAACGTATCTGGTGGCTTTCAGTCATGGAGTGACAACATTGGTAGACAAAGGGAAGGCAACCAGTGTCATCTACATGGACTCATGTAAGGTCTTTGACATGGTCCCCCACTGCATCCTTATCTCTAAATTGGACAGATATGGATTTGAGGGGTGAATTATTTGGTAGCTGAGGAATTGGTTGGAAGGCTGTAAGCAGAGTATTGTGAATGGCACTATGTGTCCAGGTGGAGGCTAGTGACAAGCAGTGTCACCCAGGGGTCTATCTTGGAATTGGTGCTCTTCAACATCTTCTTCAATTACATCAATGCACCCTACAGCATGTCAATGACACCAAGCTTAGTGGTGCAGTTGAAACATTAGAAGGAAGGGATGCCATCCAGAGGAACTTCAACAAACTGGAAAGGCGGGCCTATATAAATATAATGAGGTTCAACATAGTAAAGTATAACATTTTGCACTTGGGTTGGATGAATCCCAGATACATATACAGAATGGGAGAATAACTCCTTGAGAGTAGCCCTGCTGAGAAGGACCTGGGGGTCCTGATGGATTAAAAACCTAATATGAACCAGCAGTGTGCTCTTGCAGCTCAGAATGCTGATGGTACCCTGGGCTCAACTGGAAGAGGGGTGGCCATCAGGGACAGGGAGGTGGTTGTCTCTCTCATCTCTGCCCTCATGAGGCCCCATCTGGAGTACTGTGTCCCAGTTTGAAATCCCCAATACAGGAAAGTTGAGGAGCTGTTGAAGAGTTTCCAGAGGAGGGCCAAGATGATCAGAGGGTTGGAGCACCTCTCCTATGAAGACAGGCTGAGGAAGCTGGGCTTGTTCAGCCTGGAGAAGAGAAAGCTGTGAAGAGACCTAATTGAAGCCTTACAGTATTTAAAAGGGGATTATAAATAGGAAAGGAATCAGCTTTTTACTCAGGTAGACAGTGATAGGACAACAGTGAATAGTTTCAAGCACAAGGAGGGAAGGCTTAAATTGGTTGTCAGGGGGAAGTTTTTTGTAGAGAGAGTGGTGAAGTGCTGAAACAGGCTGCCCAGAGAGGTTGTGGATGCTTTGACCCTGGAGGTCTTCAAGACAAGTCTGGATAGGGCCCTGGGCAATCTGGTCTAGTGTCAGATCTGGAAGTTGGTGGCCCTGTCTATGTCTTTCTTAGTATTTGCTATTTATTGCTATTTCTTTGCCAGCACTTTTTTCCTGAATGACTAGGAGTGTTCTGGCTTCATGTCACCAGTGAGATAAATAAAGTAGAAAGGCAATTTTAAATCACAGCATGTCTAGGTGGGTGACAAAAAGACCAAATTCTTAATGTCATGAATGATCACATTGAATGTCATGAATATCATCTGTGCTAAACAGTTACCCCCAAAGTAAAAAAAGTAGTTCCTTATGTTCAGACAGACATGACTTCCTGTGTCACAGTTTTTTTTCTCATTACCTCATCTTCTTACTCAACACAAATGAAGGAGCCTTGCTCTGGCCTTTTTTTCACCCTTCCTTTATGTGCTTATTTATCTGCTTTGATAAAATCCATCACTAGCCTTCTATTCCCTAGGCTGAACAGTCCTGGTTCTCCCAAAGTTTCTTTATGAGAGCCAGCCTCTTCATCATCGCCATGGCCCTATGTTGGACTCTCTTGAGTGTGGCCATTTCTCTTTTGTACTGGAGAGAAAGGAGGAAAAATGGATGCTGTACCGTCTGTACTGGGGCCCTACCAGCAGTGGGAAGAGGAGAAGGGTCACTTGCCTTGACATGTTCACAACACTTCCCCTGATTCAGCCCAGAAATCTACTAGTCTTTGCAGCAAGGACTCATTGCCATCTCATATTCAGTTGTCTCATGTACAGCTTGGATCTTTTCTACAAAGCTGCTTTCCAGCCGGTTGGGGACCAGACTGAACTTCTGCACAGGGATATTCCTCCCCAGGGGCAGGACTTTGCAATTCCCTGTGTTGAGCTTAATGAGCAGAAAGATTGTGCATTAGCCTCTCCCCCCAGTTTTGTGTCATCATCAAATTTTCCAAGGGTACACTCTACTCCAACATCTAGAGCATAACTGAAGATGGTAAACAACACCAGTTAGTGGCCTCCAGCTGGACTTCATGCCAGTTAATGCCACTTCCTGATTCTTCAACCAGTTTTCAATCCACTTCACTGTCTGCCCCAATCAGCCTGTACTGCAACAGTTTATCTATGAGGATTTCATGGGAGACAGTGTCAAATCCACACTGAATTTCATTTTGACATTTCCACTACTCTTACTTATGACCAAAGCTTGTCTAGATTATTTTCATGTGATAAAACAACTCTGAACTTGTGCAGCATTACTGCTTCAGCTGAGTGCGTGTAAGATCATGGATCCAGATGGTATTCATTCTGGAGTGCTCAAAATGCTGGATGATGTCATCATGAGACTTCTCTCATTTTTATTCAGTGGTCTAGGGAGTATGGAGGTATCTCAGTTGGCTGGAAACTAATAAATGTTGTCCCAGTTTTCAAGGATGGAAAGAAAGAAGAGAGTGGTAATTACTGGCTTATCAGTGTCATTTCAGCTTCTGAACTATTATGGAGATAATTATTCTCGGAGTTACTGAAAAGGGCTTGAAAGTAAAGGCAGTTGTTGGTCACAGCCATTGGAATCACAAGGGAAAGTCGTGTTCAGTGAACTTAATTTCCTTTTACGACAATATTACCCATCCAATTGACTAAGGGAATATAGACGATTTTATCTTTCTGGATTTCAGCCAAGCTTTTGAAACTGTTTCTCACAGCATCCTTATGGTCAAAAATTCCAGAATGCAGCTAGACAAAAATATAATTTAAAGGGTAAACACCGACGTAAAACAAGTTGATCTGATAAGTTGATAATAAATTGAGTTACATCAGGCTGGCAGCCAGTCAGTAGCAGTGTTCCAAAAGGTTCTATTCTGAAGCAAGTTTTCTCTGATGATTTTCTAAATGATCTGAACGGAAGAGTCAAATACATACTGAGTACATTTGCAGAAAAAAAATGTGTGCCACAATATAAGAGGGATGATTTGAGAGTGTCCAAAGGAGGACAACAAAAGTGGTAAAAGCATATTTATGAGGAATGGCTGAAGTTGATTGGTTTACTCATCCTAGAGGAGACTAAAGGTAGTCTTCATGTTGGTCTACAACTTCTGCTCACAAGCAGGAGCAGAGGAGCAGCTACTGATCTTTTCCCCCTGGTGACAGTGACAGGAACATGTGGGAATGGCACGAAGCTGAGACTAAGCCTTCTGGAGTTCAAGAAGTGTTTGGACAATGCTCTCAGATATATGGTTTTGTTTTTTAGGCAAGCCTGTGTGAAGCCAGGAGTTGGAAGTGTCCCATGGTATCTTGAAGTCTAACTCTTGGCTCCACACAGGATTGCTTTAAAGCAAAAGTTTTCCTTCTCTTTCATACAATATTGTATGATTCTCTGATTCTAACTTAAGAGTATCTGGTAACTAAATTTTGTTTGTTTGTTTGTTTGTTTTTCCTGAAGGATAAAAAAGCCAATGCATTCCATGAAAGTAGAAATGGAGGAAGTTATGAGTACTAGTAAGGAGGAAAGAAAAGAAAATCTCGTGCTTAATAGCAATGTCATCTTCAATAAACAATTATCTTTTTCTTCCATGCTACAACTAATATGAATTCAAAGCAATGTGGAATGGAGCTAGGGGTCAAACAAACCCCCAGCATTCAAAAGTACAAACATATGCACAACTGAAAGGAAGGGTACCTTCTAATCACATCCTCCTACAATGACATTCGAATACCTGCTGTAAAGATGATTCTTGCATTCAGTGTGTATTTGACAATTTCATCAGTTTTGGGTTAGGTAGTTTATAGATCTTTTATTTGCCTGACTTCAAGTGAGAAAGTGTCAAATAACTGTGTTAGAATGTGTCTCCATGTAGTAGAGATTTACATTTGCTTGGCAAAAACAAATAGATAGTTGTAGAATTGGCAAGGCTACCATTTTGTTTTCATAACTTACAGTTTCACAAAAAGTAATCTACAGATAAACATTCTGCCTGCTCAAGTACTGCAGGTTTTGGTAGTATTTTTGTACTTACTGTGCTAGTAGCAAATGTATGGATATGAAGCTAGATTTTTATACTACACAGTACTTTAAAAAAGTACAGTGGCATAGCAAGAAAGTGTTTATATTTAAGGCACTGTGGTTAAATGTGCAATTGTTGTTGCATGAATACTTTAATAAGAAAATATCATATTTATACCATTTAATATAATATAAATTACTTTATGTTCTATTCTCTTTCACATCAGTATTAATCTAGAAACTATTCCTGTTTCTTTAACTCTTCAAGATCTGTTGGTATTAATGTGGGTATGCAAATTAAACATTTTTCTTTCTTTCTTTCTTTCTTTCTTTCTTTCTTTCTTTCTTTCTTTCTTTCTTTCTTTCTTTCTTTCTTTCTTTCTTTCTTTCTTTCTTTCTTCTTTCTTTCTTTCTTTCTTTCTTTCTTTCTTTCTTTCTTTCTTTCTTTCTTTCTTTCTTTGTTTTCTTTTTTTTTTTTTTCCCAGGGAAAACTTGAAGAGTCTTTCACTTTTCATCCTCCAGTCACTGACTGTGCTATAAGGTGAGGTGGTAAGTTGTTTAAAACCTATTACTTTTATCAGTTAAAGCGTAATTTCAGATTTGATTGCTAGACTATTATCCTTCAATGTTATGGTGCCTGTGTGACAAAACTTTAGCAATATCTTCTTGGCCCTCTTGGAAAACTCAGGATTGAACGTGTACAATTGGTCTCATATGTAAGAAGTTGAAACTGTAGAAACATCAGATTTATTCTTCTTTTACAAGTTAACTTTATTTCATATTTCATTTCTAGGCTTCAGTGTATCTCAAAATAAGGGTGGTAACTGTAGTTAGTTTTGAAGAGCTTCCTTAATTCAGCAATGTTTGACATTGAAAGTTTTTCAGATTTCAATGATCTATTTTTCAACTACTTACCTTTTCTTTTTCTCCAAGACTCTGCTTCTCTACCTCCCCTTCGCTACTGCACCTCACCACTTCCACTATAGAATTACACTAGAAATTTGAACAAGTGTGTTTTCTGTAAAAGATTTCTTTTAATTCTTTTCCTTTAGACTCTCAATGGAGAGAACAGGTAACTATTCCTAAATGTTAGAACACTTCTGAATGATTGGTCAAATTACTGCAAACCACAATTCAGATAATCAAGACTGTTGATTTCTATTGTTTTGTTGTTGTTGTTGTTTTTCTTCTCTCCAACAGTTTTACTGATCAGCCTTACCATATCATACTTTTATTTTGCTACAGACTGAGAGGTAATGTTACTGCTGGAACTTGAGTACTAAGAAATACTAATAATAGTATTAATATATACTATAACTATGTTCCAAAATTTTAATAATAATAATAATAATAATAATAATAATAGTAATAATAGTAGTAAAAAAAAAAAACACAAAAAAAAACACCTTTCAAGGTACTAGTTAGTGAGAAGGCTAAAGTTGTATGCTATTTCCTTTTCTAAAGAAGTAGCAGTGGGCATTTTATCATGCATATCAGTTGTGAAGCTAAGATCATACAGCATGGATTCTTACTCGCTACTTTGTTATATTCTCACTGTTAAATGGAGAATTAAAAAGTAAACAGAATAATTTCTATTTGACTTTAAAATATAACTATCATCCAGATCAGAGTCTTTTATCACGACAGTCTTCTGAGTCACTTTTTTTTTTTTCTTGTGATCACTGAGGTAGATTATGATCTACTATACCTTGATCTAAAAGGAGAAATTATTTCCCACAAGTGCTATTATGCAATTGATATGATAGAAAGAAGAGATGTCATCCAAAAGGAACTGGACAAGTGTGAAAAGTAGGTCCCTGTGAACAGACTGATATTCAACAAACTCAAGTGCAAATTGTTGCACTTTGGTTAGTGCAATCCCAGATATGTGTACAGACTGGGAGAGGAACTCATTGACAGCAATCTTGTAGAGAAGGACTTGGGGTTCCTGGTGGTTGAAAAGCTGGACGTGATCCAGTAGTGTGTGCTTGCAGCCCAGAAGAACAACTGTATCCTGGGCTTAATTAAAATAAGGGTGGACAGAAGGGCAAGAGAGGTGATTGCCCCCCTCTACTCTGTTATCAAGAGACCTTATCTGGAGTACTGCATATATACCGGGATACTCGCCAAAGGAAACTATAGGGCTGTTGGGGCAGGACCAGAGGATGACCATGAAGATGATCAAAGTGCTAGAACACCTCTCCTATGAAGAAGAAGCTGGACTTGTTCAGCCTGGAGAAGAGGATTCGCCACATTGCAGCCTTCCAGTGCTTGAAGGGACCTTAAAAAATGGAGGGAGAGTGACTTTTTACACGGTCTCACGACCACATGACTGGAAGAGGGGCAATGCTTTAAAACTGAAGGAATGTTGATTTAGATTAGATGTTTGAAGGAAATTTTTCACTCAGAGGGTGATGAGGCCCTGGAACAGATTGCTCGGAGAAGTTATGAATGTCCTTTCCCTTGAGGGATTCAAGGCCTGGTTGGATGGAGCCCTGGGCAACCCAGTGGCAGCCCTGACCATTGCAGTGCAGTTAGAACTAAATTATACTTACGGTTCTTTCCAACCCAAGCCATCCAATGATTCTATGGAAGTGTCTATGCAGTAGATTATTTTTTATTAAAGAGACTGTTACTTAACTTGCATTATGGAAATACAATGATTATTCTTTTTAATTATATACTTTGTATGATTTCTCATTCTTCAAAAATGCTTGCATGAGGTTTGCTAGTTAGGCAGCAAAGAACATAATAGTCTCAAATTTATATTTGGAATATTAATTACGTTTCTAATAACAGGATCAGATTTCTACTGCTTTCCCCTATTTGTTCTTTCTGATGTCTTATGCTTTAAAAATTTTTTACCTTGAAAGAAGTTGAAGCTTTCCAATGCTGTTGGGACAATAAATTAAGCTTTTTAAAGTATGTTAATAGCTAAGGAAGGGCCAGACATTACACTTGTCTGTTACATGATGAATATAGTCACCTTATACTTAGGGACTTAGAAAAAGCAGAGATTTTTAATGCCTTCTTAGATTCTGTCTACAAGACAAATGATGTCCCTGGGACTCCCGGAGTTCTGAGCTGGAAGACTGTGACTATGGGAACAATGAACATACAGCCAAATTCAAAGTTGTGTTGGAACTGCAGCTACAGCTGGATGCATGTAAGCCTGATAGTGCTAATCCCAGAGTGCTAGAAGAGTTTTCAGATGTCATTGTGAGATTTTTCTCTCTCTCTTTTTCCCCCTCTCCCCCCCCCGTTGTTTTTTGTTTGTTTGTTTGTTTGTTTGTTTTTGTTTTTTTCTCCAAGTGGTCCTGGGAATCTGGAGAGGTCTCAGTCAACTGGGAGATGGCAAACCAAACTCTGCAGTTTTTCAAGTTGGGCAAGAAAATAGACCCTGATAATTACTGTCACAGATTTATCTAGATCAATCTGTGTCTGTGACAATGGGGGGGGGTGGGGGCAGTAGGCCTGTGGGCCCCCGGCCCCCCCGACAAATGGGAAGGAAAAAAAGGGAAAGGGGTAGGGAGATGGGAGCTGGGCTCAAGGAAACAAACAGAGCAGCGGCAACGATCTAAGGAATAAAACTTATTTTACTAACTATGATATCGGAACACTATAATACAATCTAATGGAAATTGAGGCTAATAAAGCAAGTGAAATAAGAGAGAGAGAGGTTTCCGAAGACCGAGAAGCCTACTTTGAAACTGAAGGCGCCGCGGCTTGGAAGCACACCCACACCCGCTGCCAGGCAGTGAGAGAGAGAGTGTGCCAGCGTCGCTTCCGTGACGCATTTTCCCTCTCTGACTGTGAGGTCCCCTGGGCCGTGCAGTACTTCTTCTCTGTGCTCCACATGATGTTATGATATGGAATACCAATAGCAAAAATTACAAAACCATGACAATTACAGACCAGTCACTGTGTGGTTTCAAAGAGCTGTACTCTGGAGACAATTTTCTCTGACATTTTCATAAAAGATGCAAGAGTCGAATAAGTAATGTGTAAATTTTAAGATGATACTCAACTGGGAGGAGCTGTAGCCTCCCTCAAGGATAGAGAGGCCTTATGTTTCTCGTCTAAAGCTTTTGTCTTTCACAGTTTCTTGCTTGATAGAATCCTTTCACATAGACTAGTACAACCATTAACTCGTCTTCTAGTAAGATGTCTGATGGGTTACTTTCTTTTATTTTAATGCCTCTGAAGATTTCTGCATTATCCTAACATAGCATTAGATGTTCCCTGTAGTGCTTTAATGTCATAATAACCAGAGCTATACTTAACTATTTGATAAACTCAGAAGAAGAAAGCTCTATTATTGACTATAGAAAAAATAGCATCTGAAAACCAGAAGGTGTGATAGTTACTTCAGTTTGGTATGCGAGCTAGAGATAATTTCTTATGCCCTCAGTACCCTTGGGTTAATGAGAAGTGATAGACTTTCTTAACGGAGGCTTTTTTTTTTTCCTTTTAAACAATGACCGAAACATATGAAGAGCCTTCTTTATCTAACCAGCAAGAATTTAGGCAAAATAGCAACTGAAAAAGAGCTACAAATAGATTTGCCTTAAAGAGTGAAAAAAATATATTTTGAAATAAACTGCTATTAGTATCTTCTCCAAAAATTAGGGCTGGAAGACATGGTTCAGTGATGCTAAAATACTCTAGAAAATTGAATTTAAAATAAACAAACCAAATTAAATAAATAAATAAATAAATAAAACCAATAATAAATTAAAAATTCCCTTCTCACAAAATCAGTACAAAGGTATTACTATTTAGTAGGAGAGAATTACAGTTATTTGGAAATCTATTTCATTTTTTCAATGTACATTTATCTATTTAAATTCAGAACCCTACTTGCTTAATCTTATATTAAGTTTCAGAGTATCTTATTTTTATTTTTTTTTTTCAATTTAGATATTACTCCTACTATGCATTACACAAGGAATAAAAAACTAATAACAATAAAAAGAACAATAATAATAACAATACTAATATGTGTATCTAAAAAATAAGTCTTTCTTTGCCTGGAGCTTTGTTGGATTGGTAATTAGTAGTCAGGATTTGCAGATTTGTTTGGCGATATCTTGAGAACTACTGAAATAACACTGCATTTCTTGATTATTTATTCAAATTATGTGATGTATATAATTTCTGATTTTTTCAACAAGTGACAAAAAAGTTGTTTCGACTTCTGTGAATGCAACAAAGCTATGAATAATACTAATTTTCCACTGACATGTTCCCTTTGTGCTATTGTAGCTGACTTCATTCTATTCCTGCTTAAAAATATATCTGAGATAATAATAATAATTATAAAATGTAAGTCAGCAGCTGTTAGCACACATATCTTTGTTGCTGACAAATTCAATTAAAGACATTGCTAGCTAAACCTATCAAATAAGATGCAGCTCAGGAAAGGTCAGCCCTGAATTATTTTTTCCCATGATAATTTCCCAAGTCATTAGGTCCATAAAATTCATTTGAAACTGAAGCTCATAAAAGTAAATTATGGAAAATGTCTTGGTAGTTTGTGGGTATTCTAGAGTGTTAAGCTGTGTGTCTCCCATGCATAATGCTTCTGCTAAAATTGTTCAGACTGGAGCAGAACTATAAATTATGTCTAGATGTTTTCATCATAAATGAATATTTCCAAGGCAAGCTATGATAGGAAACTTACTTCGGCCTCCCCCACCATTCCTACTTCTCTTCCACCATCCAGTATTTTCAGTTTTATTTATTATTTAAATTTTGAGCTATGTTTTAGGTTGCTTATGAAAGACGTGAGGGTTCTTAATGCACAATAACAAATAAAAACATTCTAATAAGGTAGCAGAATTTGTAGAGTGAGTTCAGGCTTTGTCATGAATAAAAATGTAATTGCTTGGGAAAAAAAATCTTATCTTAAGAGTAAGATAAGATGAAGTTTTAATAGCTAAATTAAGCTTTTAAGGCTTTGAGTTTCTTTGTGATCAAAGTCCATTAAAGGTAACATTTGCCAACAGTGCCACTGGTGTGACATTAGCTGTTCACATAACTGAAACATTCATAGGCTTTGATTTATCTCTTTTAGTGATTGTAATAGCTAACAGAAAGCACACCACAGGTGGGAGCCTAAAGTAACTGGCTGCAGAATTCTAAACCTGCAGAAGAAAAGTGTTTTTTTTAAATAAAATATTTTATTTTAGTGTATCTTTTTAATATGTCTATTGATTTAAGAGACAATAAAGATTTTTGTGAGAACAACAGCAACAGCAAACATTGAAAAGTAATGAAAAAGAGAAAACCAATTTCCATTCGGAAATAATAAGGAAGAAAACTGCTGAATACCAGAAATTAGACTGATAGCTACCCTGAACAGTTGTAATGATCGTTTCTCTGCAGTTAAAATGTTTTCTTTTACTATATTGTCTTGCATATGGAGACAGCAAAGTTGTGTCTGCTAAAATACCTGAAGGAGAGTTCTTATTCCTTGAAGCTTAAAAAGATTATTTCAGTTTATTTTTTACAGGTCTTCTGCAGTTCTGATGAATATCAGTGAGGAAAATAAAACTGTGTGCTATATAAACATGAGGTATTGCCAAAACAATTTTCACCTCCCCTGCTTCCACACTAATATGGAAATATATGACATATAATTAGTCCAGAACAGTAGTTAAGTTCTCATTAGGCAAACAGCCTCACAGTCCACTACAGATGTTAAGTTGAAAAATGGTGTAATTCTGCCTTTTTCAAGGAAGGTAAGCATTCATGCAGTTTTGAAAGAGACCTGTGGTCTACTTATACTGTGCTTATCCTATGGGAAGCATAGCTTCCTTTATAAAAGCTTCTTTTTAGCAGAACAAAATGTTGCCAACTACA
This sequence comes from Alectoris magna, assembly GCA_030625065.1. Classification (NCBI taxonomy): domain Eukaryota; kingdom Metazoa; phylum Chordata; class Aves; order Galliformes; family Phasianidae; genus Alectoris; species Alectoris magna. The sequence continues at coordinate 47,103,366 of CM060564.1, forward strand.
TCTTTCATTATTCATACTTTTTTTTTTTTTTTTTTTTATGAAATATATTTGCTGAATAGATATCTGAAAGAGAGTACAAGTTCCTAACACATTCAAGTAATCATGTACTTAAATAATATAGCAATGAGAGATCTTGATTTGGAATGTGGTATTTTTTTCCTCCTTGCTAATCTTTACTAGTGAGTAAGTGTTCAAGAACTCCTCCGAAAATGTAAGTACCCAACTGTGTGTTTCTATCTCACATTAATTTATATGAGATAAGAATATTCAAAATTAAGTTTGAATCTTTTACAAAGTTGAAAATCTGTACTTGCACATTTCAATTATTTTTCTGTCACTGGAATGCTTGTGATTTTTGTCTGACATAATGTGTATTAGAATAAGCATGTGGTTTAAATGAAATTCAATATTCAGTGTTTAGGTAAACTACAGACAATACATTTGAATTTATTTGATACATCCAAGTTTTTGTTTTGTTTTGTTTTTTTGTTTTTTGTTGTTTTTTTTTTTTTTTTAATCAGAAATAGACCCCTTCAGAAGATAGATTTTATTAATACCAGTAACAACATAAAGAAGATATGCAATTTTTCTGTTTCCTGAAACTGACTCAGATAGAGGTTAAATATATATCTCAGATAGAGAGATAAATAGAGAAAAAAATGCTCATTTAGATTCCAGTAGAAATGAATGATGACATCTGCTAACATGTTCTTAAGAAATGATTTTCTCCAATTTCCAATATGAATAGGTAAAGGTGTTATTTACTACAAGAAGAAAAGTAAATAATTAATTGTATCTATGACACTTTGAAAATTTCCTAAAAACACTTATTAGCAAAGAAGTAAACTGAAGTGATTCAGAATGATCTAGTAGTATAATCTTATGAGTATTGATGATTTTAGTTTGAAATTTCCTATAATATTAAATAAAAGAACAAATATATATATACATATAAAAGAAATATGAAAGCAAGAAATCCAAATAACAGTTACAAATCTTTATGCTACACACCTTACCATGTGTGGCCATGGAAATAAAACTTTATAATAGAAAATTGAAATACTTAGAGTGGTATTGATCACAGCTGCCGCTCTATTGAGTTCCCGGATCTGAAATCTTTGCTGGGTTAAGGTCTCAACACTTAGTCAATTTATACATGATTTCTCAACATCCAGCAATAGTCCAGCACTCCAGAAAGAAGTTCCAGCTGTATATATTAGGAGACGGTGAACAAATTGCACATAAGTTTGGTGTATTTGCAGGGCTACTGCCAACTTTTGGTGGAAGGAAAAAGAAAGGAAAGTGGTGCTTTGAATTGCTCAGAACAGAAACAATTGTATTAGAGAGTTGCATATGACTAATTCAGACAGATACTGTACCTCATAAATGTAGCTGCTTGCTTTCAAATTCCAAATTTAGAGATTTCACCATTAATAGAAAAATCTATGTCCCAGATACTTAAAGAGAACTGTTAAAGTGATCAAACCACGGGATTGTAAATGAATACAGAGGTACGAGAAGTTCTTAAAATATCTTTTAGCTTCTTAATGAGCATGTTCATGAATGGAGGCATCCTTCAAACGCTTTGGGAACTGAGTTGTGACCTCATAAAACTGTTGCAAGTCATAAAAATGCTAGAACAACCATAAAAAAATCAGTTACACTCCCACAAGACATTTCATGAAGATACAGAATCTGAAAATAGACTTACTAGATGAATTGAGGTTGTTAGAATATTTATTAATGGCATCTTTCAAATCAGTGGTATATTTTACCATCTAGGAGAATACTGGAAGATTAAAACAATTACATTAATGATACCTCTTCCTCTAAAGTATATACTCTCTTGATATCTTAAATGTCATTATTTATTTTGCTTGGTTCCTTCATTCACAAAATTTCTGTGGATTTCTCTTCAATCAGTTGATATATCAAGTGATCACTGTTGTGACTCCATTTCTTTTCCTACTAGGAAAACACTTTGACACTGCTTTGGAAGTGCTTGAACAATCTTATTTTAGAGTGTCTTGCTTGAACTATTGAATTCAATCATCTTCATTAATTGAAGTTAGAATGGTTATACTATTAGTGTATTACTTTGTTGGGAAAATACTTGACAAAAATGAATTGTTTTTGGAGTAGTTTGTAGTTTGTTGAACATGGAGGCTGTGATTATTCACACAGTCTTTCTAGGGCTCTTCTTTCCTTCATGACATCTTCCCACAGGATTTTTAAAATGGAGCTTTTTTTATGCCCTCAGTTGCTGCCATTCCAGCAAATACTGAGGCAGATGAAATCTCTACGAGGATTAGGGCACCCAGACATGAGGCTCTTTCTCTCTGTCTGTAGAACATCTCATCTGTTTGTCCTTCCTGATCAGATAGTATAAACACCCACTCTTACCTTATCTGTAGTGATCTTCTCTTTATTCCTTACCCATAAGCTCTCAGATTGCTCATCATCCATCTCCAGGCAGAACTCCATGCATTCCATTTGTTCTCTCAAATAAAGGGAAACTCAACTTCTTGTCTTACTATCCTGTCCCTTCTTATGTGATTATCTGCCTCCTTTTCAGCACCCCAGCCAAGCACACCATCCCAATATGCTTCCTTCATCCCACCAAAATCAAGACATCTGTAGCTCACATGTCTATTTTCTAATGTTTATTTACTTTAGAGGTACGCACCTGCGTGCTAACTTCCCAGAAATTGTCTGATTCTGTTTTTGTTTTTGCTTCTCCTTTTGTTTGTTTGTTTGGGATTTTTCTTATTATTGTTATGGCTTGTTTGTTTTGTTTTCCATAATGATGCCATGCTGTTCTACCAATCACTCCTTTACAGGGCTGATAGTAACTCCTTTGCATGTAATTCCAAGTTGAAAACTTACCAGACCAGCCATCCTCCTGGCAGAGATACCCCTGCAAAAATAATGAAGCATATCTCATCTTTTCCCAAAACAGATGTTGATCCTCAGTGTCCCATGGTCATAGAATCCAAAACTCAGCTGCTGACACCAGCTGCACAACTAATTGTTGAAATGTCACTACTCTTTTTCTTCATCAGAAGGACTGAGGATACCACCTAAGCACCTATCTATCTCAGATTATCATACTTGGAGCTCTGTATTCACTTTTGGCATTGTCCCTTACAGTATTATTGGTGTCCACATTGAATACCACAATAAATAAATAAGTAAATAAAAATAAAAATAATAAATCAGAGAATAAGACAAGATTTGGCAGTTTCTCTACAACACTGCAGACCCAAGCCCCCATCAAGCAGCTAACTTCCCTGGAAAGCAGGTTGTCAGTTCAGCAATTAAGCATCTCCCTCCCTCACAGCAGGGGGTATATCAGCTGCTAGTACTTGCTGCTTCCTCCTGGTTCTCCTTAACGATTTAGTCATCAGAGATGTTTCACTTAAAAGCATATCCAGTTCCTACTCAGCTTTCACAACAATTAAAATTACTATATAATTTTTGAGTAAATTTATCTTGTGAAATACCTTGAGAAGACTTCTAGGTCTTTCATGTTCATTATCAGATTTTCTGAAAGATCGATCAAGGTCAAAACTGAATTTTCATAAGAATTTAGTTACGGAGTTTGGGGTACCTTGCAAACTAACACAGAACTCCATCAATCCACAATTTAAATCTCTTTAATGTGAAAATCACAAAAGATAAGACAGCATGAAGAGGGGCACTAATGTACAGATGAGGAGCAAGAAAGAGATGCGCATCATCTCTATATTACTTGTGAAAGTAAACTGAATGAGACTATCTTAGTTTCTCAGAGACTTGAAGGAAATTTCATCTAGAAAGAAAAAAAAGAAAGAAGAAAGAAAGAAAGAAAGAAGAAAGAAAGAAAGAAGAAAGAAAGAGAAAGAGAGAAAGGAAGGAAGGAAGGAAGGAAGGAAGGAAGGAAGGAAGGAAGGAAGGAAGGAAGGAAGGAAGGAAGGAAGGAAGGAAGGAAGGAAGGAAGGAAGGAAGGAAGGAAGGAAGGAAGGAAAAAGGAAGGGGGGTGGGGGGGGCGGACACCCAACTGTTGTTCTATGGACTATACTGTAAAAAGGAAACAAAATCAAAGTTACCAAGCACCTTTCCTGTTTTCACTCTTTTGGAAAATATTACCTTCAGGCTAAGAAGTTCTTTGTCCTTTAATTGACTGCAGTAGTTGGCAAATTTTGACTTTCCAGAAAATGAAGACTAGTTAGTTACTGAGGTTTGATTGCAGTGTTTTCCCACAATTTGGCAGCTGACTCAAAATTGCTCTTGGCTAGATTCCCAGACATTAGTATATGTTGTGGACCAAAGATATTGAAATCTCTCCACATATTCACATGGTATGCTTGACTTTTGTGTATTTTTAAACTGCTCATTTTGTATCCGTGTTGCATGAACACTGAAATCAATCCAGGTATGGCTTCTTCTAGCATTGGTAAGGTCTATTATTGACACTTGTGATTTGTGTGGGTCTTTTCACTCTAATAAATTCGGTTTCACAGGCAAGGATTTCTTATTGATAATTATGTTACAGGAGTCCTGAAAACACATTGTTTCAAGCGATTCTTCCTCTTAAATCTACAGTTAGATTCTGGAACTCTGCCTAAAGAAAAATCCAAACTGTGTTTTCAGACATTGGGTTCTTTTAAGCTTCCCTTTGGGCAAACACAGTCGCAACCAACATACAGATTATACCACTGTTTCTCACATAAATTAATTCATAATAATACACTAAAATTTATGAGGAAGCACTACACACTCTTTTTTCTGGTAGCTGAAGATGTCATCCCTTCAAGGAAATACCAGCCAAGTAGGCTGTGAATTTGTAGAATATATGGCAAGAGAACCCTAATTTATGCTTGGAGAATCTCTCTTCATCTTGTATTAAATCTTCTTCCTTAGAGAGTCCTGTTTATTTTTACTACTTTTAATCATTGCCTAGAAACTATCCCCATTGTAACATCAGAAACAAGCACCATGTATCCAAAACAGCTGGCTTTTGTTTGTTTGTTTTGTTTTTTAAATTATTACTGTTACTTTTTGTGCACACGTGCATGTGCATGTATCTTTGTTTATATGCACTGTTGGTTTTTTTCCTACTATAACAGAATAACCAAGTGCAATGTACCTCTTAAAAGTGTTTTTTTTTTAGTAGGTTTTTTCACCTTGATGGAATCAAGCTTTGATGAGAAATAACTCAATTTAGAGCAGACTTCCCCTCCCCCACCCCCCAAAAATATTTTTAATGAGAAATATCTGATTCTGCTTATCTGTAGATAATGTATGCAGGGGAAAAAAAATAAAATAAAATTTAAATATGTTTGAGATGAAAAAAAAAAAATAGAAGCACATATTTACATTCATTTAAGTTATTTATTTTTTAAAACAAAATCCAAAATTATAACTTTGTTCAATTGTTTTTTATAATTTTTCTGATACTGAGCAAGAAAAGTTCCTGAATGAATCCCATCATTCATAGAGTGTGAATTGTTGCTGGCAGTAGAGGACACTAGACACAATTGTTTATTAAGAATTTAAAGCAGCAGCAGGAGGATAGCTGGTATCAGGAAGTTAGATATGCCAAGTCAGTTTTCCTCTCTGTACTGTGAAATTAACCAGCTCCTTTGAATAAAACATTGAAGCAGACTGTGTATTTGACTATCATGAATAAGCAGAAGGCATTGATTAATTTTCTGTCAGCTAATCTGCATTTTAAAAAAAATGTTTTATTCTTCTCCTACGAGTGTCAATACTTCCTGCTTACTTACTGATTTTTTTTTCACTTCTCTCCAACAGTAACTGTGATTTCTTTTCATACAATCATGATAACAGCACATTTCATTTTTGCAGATAAGTAAGAAAGAAAACTTGAAAGAGAAAGCAAAAACTACGATGGTGTAATGGATCTTCATTCCCATAAATCCAGGGACTCTCACCTCAAAATGTGTATGAACAGTTAGTATAGCTCAGGTATACAAATGCATTTTACATAATAAAAGCTGGAGTTCTTCATATTAATATTCCAGAACTTTGATTGTTTAAAAATAGTTGAGGATATGATATCTATAGCAGCTGTAGCTGGAGCAGGATTCTATTGTAATACTGTAATAAAAGATAGGAAGACATTTTTCTTATTTTAACTTCCTTTATGCTGTGTTTCATCTAAAATTAAGATCTACTGGTTGAGCCTCCTTCAGCATTTTTTTTTTTTAATTTAATAAATAAAATAAATCAAGTAAATCAAATAAAATAATAGAAATGCAATAAAATGAGCTAAAAACTTCACCAAGGGCAAGTCCAGGTTGGCCAACATAGTGGCTTTCTATGGTAGAGTAACAGTATTCACAAGGAAGAGTTGCTGTTGTCATTTATCTGGACTTCAGGAAGGCCTTTGACATTGTCCCCCACAACATTTTGCTCTCCAAATGTAAATATACAGATTTCTTGGGTGGACTGTAGAATGGATGAGGAACTAGTTGTGAGATCATTCCCAGAGGGTGGTGGTCAATTACTCAAGGTCTGGATGGAGATCAGTGGCAAATGGTAACTGTACTAGGACCAATGCTCTCTGGTATCTCCATCAGTGACACTGAGAGTGAGATTAAGTGCATTCTCAGCAAGTTGGTGATGAAATTAAGCTTTATAGTGCAGTTGACATGATTGAGGAATGGGATGTCATCCAGAGAGACTTAGACAGACTTCAGCGGTGGGCCCAGGTGAACATGAGGTTCAACAAAGCCACACTGAAGGTCTTGTGCCTGGGCGTTGGTGACTCCCATTACCAACACAAGCTGAGGGATGAAATGATTGAACATAGCCCTGCTGAAAAGGTCTTAGAGGTACCGGTGGATGGGAAGATGGACGTGAACCAAAAGTGTTCCTTTGCAACCCAGTAAGTCAACCATGTGCTGGGTTGCATCAAAAGAAGTGTGATCAGAGGGTGGAGGGAGGTGATCCTGTATCTATATTCTACACAGGTGGCATCTCACCTGGAATTCTGCATCCAGATGTGGGGTCCTCAACACAGTAGAGTCATGGACCAGTTGGATCGCATCCAGAAGTGGGCCACAAAAATAATCCAAGGGATGAAACACCTCTCCTGTGAGGACATGCTGAAAGAGCTGAGACTGTTCTGCCTGCAGAAGAGGAAGCTCTGGGAAGAGTTGATAGTGGCCTTTTGGTATCTGAAGGGGGGCAGTGTCATGGTTTTGTAATTTTTGGCTATTGGTATTCCACATCATAACATCATGTGGAGCACAGAGAAGAAGTACTGCACGTCCCAGGGGACCTCACGGTCAGAGAGGGAAAATACGAGAGTGCAATCCAAACTTGACAACCTCCAATTTCAACAAGACACCCTCCAGTCTGAGCGAGATACCCTCCGGTCCGAGAGGGACATCCTCAAGTCCGAACACGACGTACTCCGAACTGAGCGAGACACCCTCCAAAATGAACTAAACAGAGTTCAGTCTTGTCAAGCCATGCTTGAATCTGAACTAAATATCCTCATAGTTGAAAGAAACAGACTCCAAGACAAACTGGAGAGGGAGAGCCTCAGAACTGACCAGCCTGATCAACCACAGGAGGTACCGGAATCGATGTCAGTTGCCCCTGTAAGAGGACGGAAAACGAAACAACTCTTGACTCAGTTAAAGAAGAAGGAAGAGGAGGAGGGGAAAGTAGAGGAAGCAGTCACTGTAAGAGAAGAGGAGGAAAGATGTCCAGAGGAGCGGCTTGATCCATGGGAAGCGCCCCTGAGTCCAGAGGAGGGGCCTTCAGTAAGATTGTGGTCACCAACTCCCAGGAGGGTAACAAGAAGTCCTGAAAGAGCAGGAGGTGGAGGTGAGCAAGACATTGTTACTATTGTTGATCGATCTCTAAAAATGAATGAAATTCGAGGCCTAAGAAAAGACTTTTCACGACACCTGAATGAGCCTATCGTCACCTGGTGACTCTGATGTTGGGACAATGGGCCAACAGCGTGTGGCTAGATGGTAGAGAAGCTCGCCAGCTGGGTGGCATTGCTAGGGACTCAGCCATTGACAAAGGTATTGGTACATGCCAGAATGGATCCTTCACCCTCTGGAAGCGAATATTGTTAGCCATAAGAGAAAGATACCCCTTCAAAGATGATCTGAAGCCTGAGAAAAAGAAATGGACTGATATGGAAAAAGGTATCTGTTATTTGAAAGAATACGCCGTAGTGGAAATGTTATACAGCTCCAACTTTGTCCCTGACGAGCCAGACCAAGAGCATGATCCTGAGAGACTCAGGTGTACACCAAATCTGTGGTGTACATTCACGAAGACTGCACCGGAGAGGTATACCAGTACATTTGCAGCAATGTATGGCAAAGGGGAAAAAAGACCCTTTGTAAATGACCTGGTTAATAGGCTTCAAGACTTTGAGTTACATTTAACCCCTCTACGGGCTTGTAGAGGGCTATCACAAAGGTAGTTGAAAAGCTAGACAGAATGGAGAGCAAACAAGAAGATATGATGGACGAACTGTCTACCATGCTTAATGCAGATGGATCCATGGTGGTACCAGATACATCTGATGAGAACCAGAATTCCCAAAACTGTCTACCAGAAGAGCTGATCAACTTGGTTTCCTCCCAACCTGCATCAGTACCAACCCCTGGGGGACTCGTAACAGGTCGCCAGCTGGACTTAACTCCATTAATCACTATCAGTTGGGCATGGCCCTACAGCCTGTTCCTTACCCAAAGAAGGACATACCTGTCCAGGCCATGGGCAGCCAGTTTCTCCAGGGGAATACTGTGAAAGACAGTGTCAAAGGCTTTGCTGAAGTCTAGGTAGACTACATCAACAGCCTTTCCCTCATTTACCAGTCTGGTCACCCAGTCGTAGAAGGAAATGAGGTTGGTCAAGAACAACCATCTTTTCATGAACCCATGCTGGCTGGACACCATGCACATGTAATGTGATCTCACCCAAGATGATTTGTTCCATAACTTTTCCCGGTACTGAGGTCAGGCTGACGGGTCTGTATTTCCCCGCATCCTCCTTACAGAACTTCTTGTAGATGGGGATCACATTGGCAAGCCTCCAATTGTCTGGGACCTCTCCAAACATCCTGTGTGACTATTCTAACACATAGGCAAATAGTGATTCTGAAAGAAGTGGTTTAATTCTGGACCTAGATATTTTATTTTATTTTATTTTATTTTTGTAATTTTTTTTTTATTATTTTTTTTCCCTTTTTCCTTTTTCCTTTTTCCTCCCCGGTGCATTTTTTCTCTCTTATGATCATGTAGAAGAAGTATGCTGCATAACTACACCAGTAGTTGTTAGTAGTTGTTAGTAGTGGTTAGTTTTAGAAATTAGCTCCTGTACAAACTGATATTCTAGTAAATATCATACCAGGTTCTCAGCCAAAACAGTTTCAAAATATGGATAATAGGAATCAGAAAATTTACCAACTGTCAAACAGTATTTATATATTATTCAAATTTGTAATTGTATTTGTAAGTTTAATAAATATTTATGTTTCAGCAAATTTAGTAGACTTATAGACACCTATTTTTTGAGATCATTCGGTTTTACTGAGATTTATCTTTACATACGTTAGTTTAAATTATATAACAAATACAGGTATAATGCTAGATAGACTTCCTTCCCTGTGGAAAAGACAGTGGTTTTGGACCAGATGATTATGTGCCAGGGTTTCAAAAAAGTCTACAAGTCTGAACTGCTGTATAGTTCTACCAAATCTGTGCGAGTCAAACAGCACTGTAGATTAAGTTCTATGATTCTGAAAATTAATGAAGAAAAATATGTGCTTTAGTTCCTAAAATATCATGAATGAAAAAAAAAAAAATGTATATATTATAGTAATGAACAAAGTTTCTTAAAATTGATTTTTTTTTTTTTAGCTTCAAAAGCAAATATTAACTAATTTTTTAGTTACTTGCATTCTTTAGAAAGTGCTAATGTAAGCATGCAAACTGAATTAATAATTTGCAGAACAAGTATTTGTGAAAGGATTGTATATCCTATGGGATAACTGAGTTTAAAGATTAAAAGAATATAAATAATAACTTATTTTAATATATCCTCAAATGATTTAATAAAGAACTTTCGGTTTCCTTGAAATTAAGTTATTTGAGATATTTACTGCCTAGTTTAGAAACATAGGAGAACACAATCCAGTGCAATACTTTTGTTTTTTTCTCTTGAACATACATAACTAGGAAGTAAAGCAACAGTTCACAAGCTTTCAATAACCTCTGAAATACATTCTTTCAGAAAATAAGTACACAAAGATCTAATGAATTTGTCATAGGTACATTTTGCACTAGCTCTCTCGTAAGAAATGATTACATTTACTATTCTATTTTCTATTCCAATCATTGTTGATTTAAGCTGTCATTCATAAAAAGGAAAAAAAAAAAAAAGAATCAAGGAACATCCCTGCTCAAAACAAAAATAAAACAGAACAGAAACAGCCTTACAAAGCAAACAAAGTCCATCCTAGCAAAAAAAAACCTACTAATGTAGTTAAGAGCATTAAGCTTGTAACAATCTCAGTTTCAGTGATCTGAGTTTTAGTCTTAATAGTGTTCTGCAATTCTACTTAAAGCCCCCTAAAAATGTTATGAAAATACCTACCAAAACATCACAAAGAAATCTGTTCCTTCTTATATGCTTATAATTAAGTTCTATGCTTCTTAAAGAAGCCTGGTAACTTAGCTGCTAATAACAGAATTAAAGATAGTAACTGATGTGGTAAAATATTTTTTTATGGTAGAAGGCGGTCTTTTGCTCAGAGGAACACTATTTGGTGTCATTAAGTTACTAATACAAATGCAAAGTGATCTATCATGTCTTAAAAACAAAGGCACAGTACATTTTCAATGTATACATTCATAAATAGTTTATGCTAGTAATATCAAGTTCTGCTCATCATGCCAATGAATATATTTTCATAGTTCCAGTGTGACGTAAGAAGTTACGAAAAAATGCATCTCACTAAGAAGTTACACAAAGATTTTAGTTTTAGAATGAAAATTATCATGAATTTTGTTGAAGTTTATAAACAACAAACTTGAATTTTATAATCAATGACCAAGCAGATGACTGCCTTTTCTTTTACAGTCCTGAAAGACAGGAGAGGGGAAAAAAAAAAAAAAAAAAAAAAAAATCCTGACATCCTGACTAGTTTTTTTTAGGTGCATGGTAAATTCCTTAAGCAATCAGCTGGAATTGTTGAAGGGATTATGAATCCAACCCCTAATCTGAATTTTGTGAATAATGAAAGCTTAGGTCTGAAATCTGATTCTGCCTATAATGACTAGTCCGTGAATGCTTTTATTAATTAAGAATATGCCTTCATGCCTTTTACTTTTATTTTAAAACCACCATTCCTAGAAAAATTTTTGTAATATTCAACTTTTAGATTCAACTTTATCACCAATCAGAACAGAAAAAGTAGTGTTCTAAAAAGACACACACTTACACCAAAAAGACAAAAAGAAACTAAAACGCCTCAATAGCCACTTCTTGCTAGATTTCTGGTCTGATTTTGTAAATATGGAAATTCAACTGTATAAATTTATGTTTTAACTCTTAGTTGCTATTGAAATAGACTTTATGGATCTATAAAGGTTCTGTAAACATAGGCATCTTTGAAGCTTTCAAAAGTTGCAATACAGTAACATGGCTAATGATCTTTTTGTATATATACATTTTTTTCATGAATAATACCTGAAGGGGTACTTTTGAACATTGTAGAAGCTCTCTTTTCTTCTGCTTCCATTCTGTTTATTTTAAGGTATGAATATTGTTCAACAAAATCATAGGTAAGGTTTCTTAGGTTATTTTTAAATACATTATCTACTCTTTCATGTAATCACCTGATATCTTTTTAAAAAAATAGGTTGTCTAAGGTAAAGTCACTAGATGTTCTGATTGCTCTGGAAATAATGAACTTACATAACATTTAGAGACAATTTATGAACAAATTATTTAAATATTAAAGACAAAATTATAAATAAAAATAAGAAAAATATAAAGCAGTTTCATGCAGTTACTGGGCCTAGACTTAGGGGAATATTGCAACAAATAAAGCTGACCTACTTTTCAACATGATCTGAATTTTAGCTAGCAACTGCCTAATGACTAATAGTTGCAAAGGGTACAGCATTATGAGTAAGGAAGCATAACAGTATAAAAAGTCTAATTTAATATATCTGTACATTCCAATAATGTTAGTTTCCATTTGATATTTGAAGATTTTTACTAAAAATTTTATCTATGGTTTTACATATGGAAATAAAAAAAATGTGTCAGAATAAATATCAAATTACAAACACTACATAAATATTTTCAGAATAGCCTTTTTTTTTTTTTTTTCTTTTTTTCTTTTTTTCTTTTTAGGTCTGTTGACTACTAGATTATCAGTAAGCAAATTCACATTTAAAGGGTTGGAAGGAAATGAGTTAATTTTGAAATACTGCACATGTACTGAATGATAGAAAATTTCTCTGTAGTATATAGTATAAAACAAAAAAGAGAGAGGTGAAACATCGTCAATTCTTATAGGGAATGAGAAAGGGAAGTAGAATAAAAAAGTCACAGAGGCATCATTGTTTTGGAAATAAAGGAGAGCATGACTCAGTAATTCAGTGTGAGTATCTTTCCTGTCATCTTAATAATCATATAATTGCTTTACACTTAGGTCACATAACATTTTTTCTGTGAGCTAGAGGCACAGATTCACCAAAATGATTATCTTTCCTCATTAATCTCTAGCCTACCTGTATTTTTTTCTTCCTTTCTTGCATACGTGTATGTTTTTCTTGGTTTTGAATGCAGCAATTGAAAAAAAGAAAACAAAACAAACAAAAAAACAAACGCAAAACAACAACAACAAGAAAAAGAAACCAAGAGCCTCTCTCCTTTCTAAGAAAGCTAAATCAATAAACAAATATTAAAAATTGCATACTTCATTGAATACACTGATCAGAAAAAATATAATGTGCCCTTACAGAATCCTGAAATTAAAGATCGGGTACCTTCTATAAATACAGAACAGTGTATTTCTGAAGTTACATTACTGGAGTACTGGAAATATCTCATTCCAAAATGAAGGACATTTGTGCATTTCACAGCTATTCATATTTCTATTGAAAATTCACACTGTAATTTCCTTATTTGCTCTCAGGTGATTTGTTAGGGTGGAATTGTTTTAAGTTTATCATACCTCTCATATTCCCCAGTAGTGTTCTTGTTGACACTTTTTCTGGAATAAAGAATGATACACAGCTGAGAGGAATGGATAGCACACCAGAAAACTGTGCTGTCTTTCATCAAGACCTGGTCAGGCTGGACAATTGGGCAGAGAGGAGCCTGATGACATTGAACATTAGCAAGTGTAGGGTCTTGCATCTGAGGAGGACTAACCATATACATCTATACAATTGAGAAGAGACCTTATCAATACTTATAAATTTCTAATGTGTGGGTGTCAAATGTAGGGGGCCAGGCTTTTTTAGTGATGTGCAGTGACGGGACAAGGAGTAATGGGCACAAAATGGAAACAATAAATCCTGTACAAACATGAGGAAAAACTTACTTCCTTTCGGGTTTACAGAGCATGGGAACAGGCTGCCCAGAGAGGTTTTGGGATGCCTTCTCTGGAGATATTCAAAGCCCAGTTGAACACTTTCCTGTGCAACCTGCTTTAGTAAACCTTTTTTAGCAGGAGTACTAGACTAGGTGATATCTAGAGATGCTTTTCAACCCTTACAAGTCTAAGATTCAGAGATCAGAATCAGATTCAAAAAATTACTAAGACTGGAAGGCACTTCTGCAGAGCATCTAATCTATCCCCACTCTTTCAGCAGGACCAATTAGAGAAGGTTGCCCATGACCATGTCCAGACAGGTTTTGAAAGCCTCCAGGAAGGGAGACTTCATCACCTTCCTGGGTAGCCTGTGTCAGTGCTTCCTTTGAAGGCACAGTAAAAACGTTTTTTTCTAAATTTCAAATGGAATATTGTGTTCTTTTTTGTTCCCATTGCCTTTTGTACTAGTACCTGAAAACACTGAAAATAAAAAACTCCATCCTTTTAGACTTCCTTCACATATTTATACATGGTGATAAGATCTCCTTACACCTTCTCCAGTCTGAACAGTTCCATCTCTCTCAGTCTCTCCTCATAGGAGGTATGCTCCAGTCCCTTCATCGTCTTGGTAGTCTTCTTCTGGACTCTTTCCATTATGTCTTGTATGTATCTCTTGTACTCGAGGGCTCAGAACTGGACACAATACACTAAATGCAGTGTCACCAATGCTGGATAGAGAGGATTATCACTCTTCACCTGCTGATGATAATTTGCCTAATGCAGCCAAGAATACTGTCAGCCTTCTTAAATATGCTTGTAGCCTTTCTTAAGAAGTGCATTAAAACTTAAGTTTTAAGAAGTCTAATATTCTGAGTCCTCTTTCCCCTGCTGTCTCCTTTTGATATGTTTTTTTTTTGTTGTTTGTTTGTTTGTTTGTTTAATTTACTCTAAAACATGATGGGTGTGATTCTCCTGTAGAAGTACCCTTCATTAGTATTTTAATATTTTCTACAAAGTTAAACATTTCATTCATGTAGAAGATGTAGTCCAAATAAATAGATCAAGGAGTGCTAGTTTTAATTGTGCATTATACTAAACAGAAATACAAACAACACCCCCCCCCCCAAAAAAAAAAGGCTGATCTGTTAAAATATTTTCTATTTTATTTGAGATGCAATCTACACAGAGAAGAATAGAAAACAGCAGCTGAATTCATTGTGTAAATCCTAATCTAGCACATACTGCCATGTGAAAGATCACGTGGTGTACATTTATAACTTATTTCACTGAGTAGATTATTTACTTTCATTTAACACAATTAAATATCACCGACAATTCTGTATAAGGTTCCATTTGAAATACGTTTGTACCATTTATTGGATTTTTTAATTCACTGCTTGTGATGATACTTTTCAAGTCTATAGGTAGGCAATTTCTAAAATATATTCAGTCATTTTTCAAGTAATTTGTAAAAGGGTATATTTTATTATTCTGATTAGTATCTATTTTAGATGAATAGATAATTGGCTGTAAAGGCTTCATAATGATTGGAATTCATTAAGAAATATTCTATTGAACAGTATTTTAACAATATAGTTAAAATGTTATTTGTACAGAAAAACAATAATGCATTTTATAGGAAAAAAATACATATAGGATAACTTTAAAGGTTGTGTTCATCATATTTGAACTATCTTGTTATGTTGCCATCATCTGTACAGGCAGAAGTCACTGTTTTAGATAGAATGCTACCCCAAGGACAATGTCAGTAGATGGCACAGTGATATTTAGGATACTCAAGTACTTATGCATATCTAGTGTGCTCATATTTAACCACAAAATCTCTCAAAAACAGGAATTGAATAAGCACTATCATCTGCATAGAAAATGAACTGCAGTAAATCAATCTTCTGTAACTGGGGACTTACAGTGAAGAAAACATGATTAACATTTGAAAACTGACGGGGGAAAAAGAAAAAAAAAAAAAAAAGAAGAACAAAACATTCAGGATGCTTCTGGATTCCTTATGCTTAAATCCACACCCAGGCAAAATAACTACTTCTGAGGTATTCAGTGTTTTAAGTTACATTTTTCTATTTATACTAAGATACACATTCCTGTAAAGTTTTGTATATTTCTTACTTTTGCTATTATTACTATTGGTAGTAATGGTAGTAGTAATAGTAGTAACAGTAGTACCATTTTCTTTTTTTACCTAAGATACACAGAAAATAAACCCAAAATACAAAGTGTTAGACACTGGCATGTAGCCATTTGGATATCAACAGTAGTGGCTAACCTTGGTACATTAAGAATGTCTTCACTGCTTTTTATCTTAACCAACTCCCATACTTCTGGAACAGAAGTTAATGTTTTGAATTCTTAACTGCTTTGTAGAAGTGGCCTGTTGGAAAACTGTTAAGATTGCTCCGCAGTAATTTTTTGAGACAGCTATTTTAGAGGTAACAC
Organism: Alectoris magna; assembly: GCA_030625065.1. Lineage (NCBI taxonomy): Eukaryota > Metazoa > Chordata > Aves > Galliformes > Phasianidae > Alectoris > Alectoris magna. The sequence goes on from CM060564.1 coordinate 47,119,426, forward strand.
TGAAGATATAAACACGTGAAGTTCCTTTGAAATTGGAAGAAAACATGATTTTAAACTCCAGGAGATAAAATTTTGATCTTCTTTCATTTCACACATGATTCAAAATATTTACTATTCAAACCATATAACACAATGAATAGACCAAATCAGCCTTTCTATCACTGAATATCCCCCACCTACATCAGGGAAAAAAAATCCAAGGCCCACTTGGAGTTACACCTGGCAAAGGAGATCATGAACAAGAAAAGAAGCTTAAGTATGCCAATAGTGAAAGGAAGAATAGGAAAAATGTGGGCCCACTGCCAAGTGAGGTGGGTGCCCTAGAAAGAGGGGATGCTATACCTTTGCAGATTCAGTGATTTTTGAACTTACTGATTTAATTAAGATTATATGTGACTAGTGTGTAGTAGTAACTCTCACCTAAAATTTACTTTCCTATAGTATTAGTGGAGAAAAAAAAAGATTAAACATATTTGCATTAAAAAGATTTTGTAGGTAAATCAAATAAAGCCATAAACTGTTTTCTTATCTATTATAAATTCCTTTGCATTTATTTTCATGTTGTTTAAAAATGTAGAATGAAATTTAATTCCTTTTTCTCACTCAAAGAGAGTATAAAATCTCTCTTTAGCTACAGAAATATCTTGTCAACAAGTAATTGTATAAGTAGAGCAATTGGTATTAAGAACAATAAATATGAAGAGAGATGTTTCAAAATTCCAGGAAGGGTTTGTAAAAGCATGATTGTTTTTTCTTTTTTTTTGTTTTTTCTTTTTTTTTTTTATGCTGATGTGTCTTGCAAGAAATAAAGTGTTGACACTCATATAATGAAAAAGCTGTTACTGCACATCTGTCAGTTTAATGTTACCCTAGAGCTGCATTGTTGGATTTCATTACCTTTTACAGTAAATAACATTTCTACTGTGAAAAAGTGAAAAATGAATTTCAGTAGAGCAGTTACCCTTCGCTTAGCAATCAGTATATTAAAGAAAGATTCTACAGGGAAGATAAGATTTATTTCATGCATTACTATAGAGTTAAGTAATCCATGCATGAAAAAGAAAATGGAAGTAAAAGTTAAAAGACTTACTAAATTGGTTATAGCAATGGTATGATTAAAGAAATATAATCTTTGGTATGGGAAGTTAGACCTGATTAGAGTAAAATGTCAGGGCTAATTCAAGGCAGAATACTGGGAAACTTATAATTCTTTTCTGCATGTAATGAATGTATTTTGAACTTGGTATCTCTATGGCTTCTGAACTACTTCTATAAACGAAAGCTTAGGCAATATTTGTTGTCTCATCCATTTTCTATATATATAATATATATATATTTCTTTAATAGACTACCCACACCAGTCATATTTGAAATAGGTGCATAAATTCCCACACAATGTTAATCACCTCAATCTGATATTTTCAGTGAGTAACACTAGCAGCAAACAGGTGACCTTGAATGTACTATCACATATCATGCTATATTGCTTCCAAGACTACCAAGTGAACACGTTCAATTTAGTGATGACTCTTGTTTGAAATCCAGTAAATCCTTACAGGTACATTTCTCTATTACATTTGTTGCTACGATCTTTACAAATAGCAATGTTTACTTTTATTCCTGTTGTTAATTGGAATTTTTCTGATTTTTTTTTCTCTTCTCTTCACAATGCTTTCCTGTATTTTTTTTTTTTTTTTTACATATATTAATGTCAGTGAGAAATGAATTAATATGTCTTTCTCATTTTCTCATTTCCCCTTCTTTTGATACTGTTATTCTAAGGAAACTGTAATGGTGGGTAGGTACTTTGCACAGGAAACAAACTGATCTTAGATTTTGCTATTAGACTTCTGTCACCTCACATCCATGTGACAAGAATTTTGCTGGGTCTCTATTTAAGTTTGCTTGCCAGAACCTATGACTAAAAGACTCTTGAACTGCAAGGTGTAAATTTGATATGCCAAATCAAGCTCAAATAGGCTTGGTTTAGAACTAGACAAACAGAACAAACTCTTAGTGTAAAGCCATTTATGTTTAAGTAAGTTTTCCTTGAATTTTCCTCTTTATGGAAGGAATGTTACTGTGATAGGTCTCTTCAAGGTAGGAAGCTGGCTTAGTTTCTTCCCCCTGCAGAGACTTAGGACAGGATTGTCAGTCAGCATATCAGTTCAAAATGCCTCCTATCAGTCTCTGTGTCTGATTCCTGAGTATCTCTCAGCCTGGCAATTTAATCTCGCAATCTGACCACCTACTTAGTAAGTTATTGAGCAGAGCACACTTGCACCCTTAGCACACCCTTCTGCCTTCAGGCCCTTGGGGACATTTTCGGGAGTTCTCCACAATGGAGGGTCCAGGCACCTCTTTCACTCCTCAGAAGATCTATCTCGATGCACACACTGGCCTGAGAAGGTTGCAGTCCCCCAGTCTGGGTTTCTGCTTCAGCCTGGCCTGAGGTGGGTTGTAGCCATATTTGCCAGAAATCTATTAGCAGCTGTTCCCAGAAGAGAAGATAGCAGACTGCCCTTTACCCTCTCTGCATGGCCTGCCTTCATGAACTCAGTTTCCCTGGTTATTCTGGCCCTATCACTACTGAACTTCTCTGAGATACAGAGAATGATTGAGCAACTGCATCACATTCAGTTTCCTCTGCACCAGAGAATAACATGACTGGTGAAGATGGACTTCTTGTTGTCTCCTAAAAATGTCTTCTGAAACACACTATGTTTTCAGAAAAACATAGTTTATTATTTTATATAAGAACTGCTTTTCACACTCTAGTGCATGTTTTAAATGTATTTTATTTAGTCTAGCAACTTCTGCTTATTATTTTGGGCTTTCTTCAAGTAGGTTCTTTCCTTCGTGCAACAGTATGAGTCCCAAACTCTTTGTATAATTTTCTTTGCTGTAAATTTACTAAGCATGGCAGTAGTAAAGTACTATCTTTTTTTTTTTTTTTTTTTTTTTTTTCAATGTTAGTAGGACTGTCCAAAAGAAAAAGAAGGGAAAGGAAGGAAAGAGAAGGGAAGGAATGTGAGGGGAAGGGGATAAAAATGAAATCTTCTTGTGCACATACAGATTTTTCCCTTTATTTCTTCTTTTCAAGTCTGTTACGAGATTGGGTTGGTCAAAGCAGTAAAATCCAAGTACAGAAGATCGGATGTACAGAAGGCAGAAAAGCCTGTTTTAGACAATGGTTCTTGACATTTTAAGAAGGAAATTCTACCTATGTTGAATTCACTGTGATAAATATGTAAGTTATGTCTCGCTCCAATTTATAGGAGGGAGAGGAGGTTCTTTGATATATGTATACCCGGCATGAGATTAAGAAACAATGGTTCAAATGTTGGTCCGACCAGTTTATTACAAATCTTAATCAAGGAGATGGGGAAGGGGAGGACGGACACTATTATGATGTAGGGTGATGGGGAAGGGAAGGCAGGCGATAATAAAGACAGGAAACAGGAGGAAGGAGTCTTTATAGGAAGCAAGAGGGAGATAGTCACCACCATGGATCCAGCGTGGTTTCTAGTTCAGTCATTGATCTTCAGTAGTGGTGGGTCGTCAGGCATTGTTGTTCCGTTGATGATGACAGTGACCACCGTGACCACGGCGACAATGTCCAATGGTAGTACAATCTTATTTATAAGTCCAAAGTGGTCGAGTCAGCTCTCCTTAGAGTGGCAGCTTGAATCCAAAGTAGTTGAGTCAACTCTCCTTGGAGTGGCAGCTTCTGGCTTTGAGATCTCAGCAGAAATTCCTTTGTTCCCATTTTCTGGGCCTTGCCAGCAGATAAGAGGGAGCAGGGATGCCCACCTGCATCCTGTTTTTCACAGGACACGATGGTATCATACCCCAGTTTTCCCATACCAAGCTGAAGCTATTTAGTCACAGGCCAGATCTTCCGCCAGTAAACACTCCTGAGCACTCTCTTCCGGAGACAAGCAGTACTGAAGAAAGGTGCTTTCAAATGTCCACAAAGTGATGTTGATTGTCACAGGGTAGCACCCATCACTTGCCTCCTCCATAAATCAGTGAGAGTCTTATCGCAAGAAATACCTCAGGAAGTAAGCTTTGAGCCAGAAAACAAAGAAGGGTTCTCACAGTTATTTGTTAAGCAGTAAGGCATTAGCAATGAACCTTAACCACATCACCTTTTCTGTTGCATCAAACCAGCAATGAGAGATTAATCCATATCCTCCATTAGATACAGCTTCTGTATAAGTCCATGGGTGTTTCCTCAAGATATGGACAGCTCTATTCACCAGTCCTTAACATGTCCTGGTAGTACCTTGAGAGCATTAATTAGAAGCAGCTAGTACATTTGTCCTAGGAACTCTATGAAGATTTTCTTGACTTAGTTCCCCCCAGACATAATCAAGTATCAAAAGCCAAAAATTTGATGGCTTTGTTCCCGTTTATCAGTTGCAGGCTTTTGGCTAAGGTCTCTGACTAGCATGAAGCTTAGGCAGTATGCTGTCACACATGTTCTAATCTGGAAGGCAGCCAACACAAATGGAAGACTGAGCAACTGAATGTATTCATAGGAAACATGGAAATACAGTGTAACCATCTCTGAGGACTCTGAAAATAAAGCATGCAGATGAGTATTTTTTTAATCTGTTCTCTGGATTTTCCTTTCTTATCTAATATTTGGACATGATGGCAAGTTATTTCAGAGAAAACTTTTCCTTGAAAGTTTCATATTCTGATCTTCCATCTTGTTAAAAAAATTATTCAAGTTCCACTCCAGTTTAGCAATATGATTTCTTTAAACAATAACCCGATTCTTGAAAGGAAATACAGCGCATAAAGTTATTTTGCATCAAACATCTCCATTTCTTTGAAGGATTCTGTGGACTCTAAGGTAATGAATTCCTTCATGCTGAAAATGTCTCTGTTCACCAGAAAGAATGACTGATGCTTCCATGGATATAGATTCTTTCAATAAACTGCTATGCAATGGAAAATATCCTATTGCCAAAGCTGAAATTTTACAAGCAAAATAATAACAATAATAATAATAATAACAACAACAACAGCAACAGTAACAGCAACAATAATAATAATAATAACAACAACAGCAACAATAATAACAACAACAACAACAATAATAATAATCCCATAATCTCTATTTTTATTTTTTCTCAATGTATGAGACCAAGAAAAAATAGTATTATTTTATATAATCCAAATCTGCTGGACAATTTTATCGACTATTTTGTTCACTTATGGACCTCAGAATAAGCAACAGATTAAAAATGTATTCACATGTGAAACTGATTCACTGCAAAAATCAGTCAGTGATTTGAATCACTAAAGTACACCATAATTGTAACCAAGAAATTTCTCTCAATACGTGTGTCTTGTGCCACTCAGTGGGTTTCAAGGGAGGTGAAAATTTTTTAGTCTCCCGAGTCACGCCTCCCTAGTCAGAAAGGGGTTGCTATCACAATGGAGTGATCAAAGACTCAGAATAATAATACACATTAATTTACTGAGAACTTTCTTAACAACTCATGACAACTACTTAGAATTAAAATTAGCTAATCAGTTAATTACAATTAATGAATATTACAGGCAAGATAATTTTAGGCAATGACTACTACAGAGAGTAAAAGAATAAAAGAAGATAAAGAGAAAAGATAGAAAATGGGAAAAGAGAGACAGACAGCAGAGCAAAGTGGTTCACTATTCCTAGATCCAGCGATGTCTTGGTGTTAGATCCTGATCTTAGTAGTGATGGGTCCCATGTGGTGCTGTTCAGTTGAGGACAACTAACAATGGTAGTACAAACTTATCTGTAAGTCCAAAGTGGTGGAGTCAGTTCTTACTGGAGTGACAGCTTCTGGCTTTGGGATCTCAGCAGGATCTCCTTTGTTCCTATTTCCCAGGCCTTGGAAATTTAAGCGAGCTGATAAGAGGAAGCAAGCAGAAGCCAACTTGTATCCCAATCTTCACAGGATACAATGGTATAATCTCCCAGCCTCCCCTTATCAAGCTGGAGTTACTTGCTTCCAGGCCAAATCTTCAGTCAATTAACACTCCTGAACACTCCCTTTCAAAGGCAAATAGCTTCAAACAAATGCTTTCAAATGCAAAAATTATCCACAAAATGATGTTGGTAGTCTCAGGATAATTTGATTACCAGTCTCAGACAAAGAGTAACAATAACTTTTGATATATTATAGTGGCTTTCCATGAAAGTGGAGTATTACTAAAAAAGTAATGAATAATCCCAGTCTCGGTATATAGAAACTGGAAGTATTATTTTGTTTTATTTTTGCTTTTGTTTTGTCTTTTTTTCTTAGATAAAAACATGTTGAGATCCAATTAATTCCAAACAAAACAGCATACCCATGAGAATTAAAACATAAGGTGCACTGTAAGCATGAAATAAAACATCAAATGAGATCTATAAATGCAAGGTAACTCATATCCAGAAGAAAACTCTTTTACTTTGCTCTTATATATGTTATTGTACAGAGCCTAAACTCCAAATAGCTAGTGAAATTTGGATCATTTTTTTTTTCTTTATAGCTCAAAAGAGTACACTTTGATAAAGCTATTTGTTGTAACTGTCAATTATGAGAAATGTCAATGGCACACCTCAGATATCCAAAAAAGCTGTGGAAAATACAGATGACATACATAATCCTAAACTGGTATGTGTTTGTAAAATAATAAATAAATAACACTCTCCTCTTCCAGGAATGAAATTGATCAATTAGTAATATGCTTCACATTCATAACCAAGCTGTATAGTGACAAAAATAGATTGATTTCCTTGCTGAGATTGGCTGGCATGTTACTTTGCTGTAGTTCCTTAATTTAATAATTCATAAATATAACATATAACAACTTTTTTGAACTTTACCATCGTATGATTTTGCCCTCCTGGTTTCTGTTTATTTACATCATGATCCTGTTCAAGAGAGTAGTCAGCAAATAGGATACAAAAACACAAAAACTGGCTTCTAAAATGGCATGCTGTATCTAGATTTCACATGCAGCTCTGAAATTTTTCTTAATGAGTGTCCTTTTTGAGAAAGATGTAGAAAAAATATGTAATTTTATAGGACTATATCCACTTATGTTTTGTGAGGAAGAAAAGCATTAGAGATGATATGGAACTCTTTTGTAAACTTCAGAACATCCTATCTCACAGAATCACAGAGTCACAGAATGGCTGATATTGGAAAGGATCTCTGTTGGTCACGTGATCCAACCTTAGTGCTCAAGCAAGCCCACCTAAATCAAGCTGCTTGAATGGACTTGAATGGATTGAAAGGAATCTTAAAAATCATCAGTTCCAATCTTCATTCAAGGAAGGGATGACTTCCATACGTCAAGTTGCCAAAAGTCCATCCAGGCTGACTTTGAGCACATCCAAGAAGGCATCCACAGCTCCTATGGGCATCCTGTTCCAGTGTCTCACCACCCTCTGAGAAAAGAATTTCTTCCTAACATCAAACCTAGATCTCCCCTCTTTCAGTTTAAAGCCATTCCTCCTTGTCCTATCAGGATCAAACTGTGTAAAAAGTCAATCCTCCTGATTATTATCTCCTTTCCAGTACTGGAAGGCCAGAATGAGGTCTTCCTGGAGCCTTCTCTTCTGCAAGCTAAACAAGCTAAACTCCCTCAATCTTTCTTCATAGAAGAGGTGTTCCAAACCTTTGATCCTCTTCACTGCACTCTTCTGGACCTGCTCCAACAGCTCCACATCTTTCTTATGCTACAGACCCAAGGCCTAGATGTAATATTCTTGGCTGGGCCTTACAAAGGAAAGTAGAGAGGGACAGTCATGTCTCTCTCCCAGCTGGCCATCCCTCTTTTGTTGCAGCCTGGAACACCTTTGGCCTTCCAGGCTGCAAACATGCACTGCTGGCTCATGTCAAGCTTTTCATCCATTAGGACTCCCAAGTCCTTCTCAGTAGGGTTGCTCTCAGTGAATTATTCTCCCAGTCTGAATTCGTACCTGGGATTGCCTTGACCCAAGTGCAACATTCTGGCATTGATAAAACTCATTAGGTTTTCACGGGTCCACTTTTCAAGACCGTCTTAGTCCATCTGGATGATGTCTCTTCATTATGCTGTGTCAAATACATCACTCAACTTAGCGTCACAGAATCACAGAATCACAGAATCATAGAATCATAGAATCACAGAATGGCTTGGGTTGGAAGGGACTACAAAGGTCATCATGTTCCAAGTCCCCTGCCACAGGCAGAGCCACCAACTTCCAGATCTAGTACTAGACCAGATTGCCAGGTCCCCATCCATAGAATCATAGAATCATAGAATTGCTCAGCTTGGAAAAGACCTTCAAGTTCATCAAGTCCAATCACAACTTAACCATACTACCCTAACTCTAAAAATCCACTGCAAAATCATGTCCCTGAGCACATCACTGAATGCATTCAATCCCCTGATCAATATTACTGGTAAAGATGTTAAATATGAGTGGCCCCTGTACAAGAATTCTTGACTTAGACAAGTTTCCTGCCTCCCCATTCAACTTCTTGCATGTCAGAGAACCCTTGTGTCTAAAGAAAAATATCTTAAAATGTCTCCCAACTCTCATTTTCTACTTTATCCCTGAGAACAGTTTCCTGAAGGATTCAAAGCACTAGTGCCCTAAACAGAAGAATGTTTATCCTTCTGTAGTTTAGGGTCTTTATTCTACATTTTACCTTTCCAATAACCTTTAAGACTGAGAATTCTACCAGGACATGATCACCACAGCGCACACTAGCTCCAACTTTGACCTCTCCAGTGAGATCTTTTCTATTGGTAAGCAACAGAAACATCAGCACATTTTGTGTGATTGACCTCCCTGTGACCTCTATAAGGAAACTATCTATCTATCTTCTGTGTGTTCCAGTAGTCTCTTGGTATGCTTATTATTTTTTGAGTTGGAAAGGATCATTAAAAGTCATCTAGTTCAATTCCCCTGCAATGAACAGGGACATCTACAACTAGATCAGGTTGTTCAGAGTCCCATCCATACTACCTTGAATGTCTGCAGGGTGGGGTCATCTACCGCCTCTCTGGGCAGCCTATTCAAGTCCTTCCCTACCCTTAACATGAAAGAAGAAAGACGGAAAGGAAAGGAAAGGAAAGGAAAGGAAAGGAAAGGAAAGGAAAGGAAAGGAAAGGAAAGGAAAGGAAAGGAAAGGAAAGGAAAGGAAAGGAAAGGAAAGGAAAGGAAAGGAAAGGAAAGGAAAGGAAAGGAAAGGAAAGGAAAGGAAAGGAAAGGAAAGGAAAGGAAAGGAAAGGAAAGGAAAGGAAGGAGGGAGGGAGGGAGGGAGGAAGGAAGAGAGAGAGAAAGAAAAAGAAAGAAAGGAAGAAAGGAAGAAAGAAAGAAAGAAAGAAAGAAAGAAAGAAAGAAAGAAAGAAAGAAAGAAAGAAAGAAAGAAAGAAAGAAAGAAAGAAAGAAAGAAAGAAAGAAAGAAAGAAAGAAAGAAAGAAAGAAAGAAAAGAATTTAGAAAAGAATTTCTTACATCCAATCTAAATCTCTCCTGGTTTTGCTAAACAAACACTTTCCCTTATGGTATCACAGCAGATCTTGCTAAAAAAATCTGTCCCTTTCTTTCTTATTATGTCTCCTCAGATACTGAAATGACTGAAATGCTGTTACCAGGTCTCCCTGGAGCCTCCTCTTTTCCAGGCTGAACAGCCCTGATTCTCTCAGCCTGTCCTAATGTGGGAGGCAGTCCATCTCTTGGATCAGGTTTGTGGTCCTTCTCTGGACACACTCTGAAAGGTGTACATCTTTCCTGTACTGATGACTCCAAAGCTGGATGTAGTACTACAGATGTGGTCTCATCAGTGCAGAGAGGCAGAGTCAACTCCCTCAAACTTTTGATGCTTTCTGGGCCATAAGGGCACATTGCTTGCTCATGTCCAGCTTGCCATCCACAAATACCCTTTCTGGGAGCACTGTGCTCAATTGTTTCACCCCTCAGCTTGTGTTGATATTGGGATTTGTCAACACCCAGGTGCGAGACCATGAACATGGCTTTCAGGTTTTTCCTGAGGTTCACCTGGGCCTGCTGGTTAAGCCTGTCTATGTCACTCTGAACACCTGAGAGGCTCCACTCATCACTGATCTCTATCCAAACATTGAGCCATCGATCACTACTCTTTGGAATTATCTTGAAAGCAATCCTTCATTCATCAAACAGTCCACCCATTAAATGCATGTCTTTCCAATCTGGAGAGAAGGTTTTTTGTGGAGGACATGTGCCTATATTAAAGGCCTTATTGAAGTCCAGATGGATGACATGTTTGTCTCTTCCCTTGTCAACTGACCCAGATACACTGTCATCAAAGGCCACTGTTTTGGTCAGGTAGAACTTGCCTTCGGTCACCACGGCAACCATGCTGGTTGTCCTGTATTACCTCCCATTAGACTGTGTAACTTAACATAACTTCCAGGAAGATCTTTCCTATGATCATCTCTGGCACAGAGGTTAGGTTGACAGTTTGGTAGTTCCCTGGGTTGTTCTTTCTGCTCTTCTAAAAATGGTTGTGATACTGCCTTTTTTCCAGTCACCGGAGACTTCACCTGACTGCCATGACTTTTCAGTTGTCATTGAGAGTGGCTTGGTGACTGTATTAACCAATTCCCTTGGGACTCTGAAATACATCTCATCAGGACCCACTGACTTATGGATATTCAAGTTCTTCAGGTGGTTTTGAATCTGATATTTGCTTACAACAGGAGGGAAATTACTCCTCTAGTCTCGACCTTTTGACCCATCCAGTTGAGGTATGTGTGAAGAGCAGTTGCAAATGAAGACTGAGGCCTTGTCCATTGTTACCAGCCCACCTGTGGTTTTCTCAAAGGGATGAAGTTAATAAATTTTCCTTTTATGGTCAACATACCTGTGGAACCTTTTCCTATTCTTCTTTTCACCCCTTGCCAACTCCAGTTAGGCCCTGACCTTCCTGACCTCATCACCACACAGCCTAGCAGCATCCCTACACTCCTCCCAGGATACCTGTACAAACTTCCACAGCGTGAGTATTTTCTTTTTGCTCTCAAGTTTGACCACAAGATCCCAGTTCAGGCATGATGATTTTTGCCTTACTTTCATAACTTTCTACACCTGGGGATGGAGAGCTCTTGTGCATTCCTTAAAGATCTGCCAGCTTTGCTTTGCTTCCTTGTCCTTGAGGACAATTTCCCAGGAAGTTTTGTTTACTCACTTTCTAAAGTGAAGGTGATCTCTACCTCACCACAACCTCCCTCCAGGTAGTTGTAGAGAGTTATAATGCCTACTCTGACCCTACTCTTCTCCAGAATAAACAATCCCATTTCCTTCAGGCACTCCTCATTAGATGTGCTCCAGATGCCCTGCCAGCTTTGTTGCCCTCTCTGGACACACCCCAGGGCTTTGATGTTTTCTTGTAGTGAGGAACACAGGACTGAACAAAGTACTCAAGACGCAGCCTTGCCAGAGCTGGGTACAGGGAGACAGTGACCACCCTGCTCCTGCTGGCTTCATCGTTTCTGATACAAACCAGCATGCCATTGGCCTTATTGGGCCCTTGGCTGTACAACTGGCTCACATTCATCCAAGTGTCAAATAACAACCCCAGGTCCTTTTACTCTACACAGTCTTCCAGATGCTCTGCCCCAACCCTGTAGCATGGGTTGTGGCCAACATGCACGACCTGGCACACGGTCTTGTTGAACTTCATCCCACTGACCTCTGCTCATTGATCCAGCCTGTCCAGATTTCTCTGTAGGTCCTTTCAACTCTTAGGCAAACAAATACTCCCTCCCACCTTTGCATCATCTACAAACTTACTGAAAGTACTTACCATGCCCTCATCCAAGTCACTGATAAAGATATTATTACTACATGATCTCAAAAGTCCCTTCCAATCCAAACCATTCTAAGATTCTATGATATGAAACAGGCTGGCCCCAATACTCACTGGTGGGGAGCACCACTCATGACTGGTCACCAGCTGGATTTAATTCCGTTCACCATCACTCTCTGGGCCCAGCCCTCTAGCCAAGTTCCTTTCCCAGCAAGTTGTGTCTCTGTCCAAGTCACGGGCTGCCAGCTTCTCCAGGAGAATAGTGTGGGAGACAGTGTCAAAGGCTTTTCTGAAGTCTAGGTAGAAAAAGCAGGAGGAGTTGGAAATCACAGTCCAGTTAGAATACTATGATCTAATTGCTATCTCAGAAATGTGATGGGATGATGCAGGTGAGGACCACAAGATTTTTTGAAGAGATGGATAAGGAAGAAGAAGCAGATGAGAAAGTCCATGTTAATAAATGGACAGATTACCAAGAGCTATCTGCAAGAAACAGCCATAAACAAGTTAAGATCTTGTGGATAAAAATAAGTGAACAGATCAATACAGTACATCTGGTGGTTGTTATCTACTACAAGCCACCCAGTGAAGGGGACCTTGAGGACAAGAACTTCTTGTTTCAGCTACAAGAAGAGTTGCACTCACATGCTGTCATCCTGATGTAGAATTTCAACCACACAGATGTTTGATGGGAAAACACAACAGGCTGTAAGCAACATGTGAGACTCCTGGAGTGCACTGAGGATAGTTTCTTGGTTCAAGTATTAGAAAAACCAACCAGAGGAGAAGCAGTGTTGGACCTGATGCTTATCAATGCAGATGTGACCATTAAAAACCTGTAGCAACCATGTGCTGGTAGAATTTGTGATCTGGAGGATACAAGTGCAAGATCTTGCATCTGTGTCATGGCAATCATCAAAATCAATACAAGCTGAGGATTGAAAGGATAGAGCACAGCCCTAACAGAAAGGACTTGGGGGCACTGGTGGATGCTAATCTGGGCAGGAATCAGGAATATGCCCTCACTGCCCAGAAAGCCAAACACATCCTGGGCTATATTAAAGAAGCTTGGGCAGCATGTTGGGGGAGGTGATCTTGCTTCTCTACTCTGTTCTGATGAGATGTTATCTGGAATACCGTGTGTAGATGTGGAGTCCTCAGTTTAGGAGAGATGTATACTTGTTTGAGCCTGTCCAGAAGGCCACAAAAATGATCCAAGGGATGGAACACCTCCCATATTAGGACAGGCTGAAAGAATCAGGACTGTTCAGCCTGGGGAAAAGGAGGCTCCAGGAAGACCTAGTAGTAGCCTTTCATTATCTAAGTCCTTCTAATTTTCTCCCTGCATAACCTCACAATACCTTTGTAGTTCTCCTGAGTTTTCTTCTACTTCTTCCAAAGTTTATAGACCTTTCTTCCTGAGTTCATCCAGCCTGGTCTTCTCTGCCAGCTCCTTTTTTGCTGGATATAGGTACAGACTGCTCTTGAACCTTCAAGATTTAATTCTTGAAGAATATCCAGTCTTCCTGGACTCCTTTGCCCTCTGGAACTGCCTAACAACTCTGTTAATCAGATCCCTAAACAGGCTAAATTCAGAGCTCTGAAAATCCAATACAGCAGTGCTTCCTTGAGGATCAAGAACTCTGTCATCTTGTGATTGATGTGTCCAAGACTGCTTTCGACCACCATGACAACCAGAAGACTTTCTCTGTTAGTAAACAAAGGTTAAGTGGAGAACCTTCTTGGTGAGTTTTCTCACCACTTATGTCAGGATTCTGACCTCCACAATTACATTAATCTCCTAGTCTGTTTCTTCACTTCTGCATTATATTTCCAGAAGATATCAGGGAAGTTGTTTCCCACAAGAATAAGCACTAGTGATTGTCACACTTATAGGATATTTAATCTGCTTCTTCTTCCTGTTTGGGTTAGTCTATAATGTACTCTAACTGCAATATTTTCAATGTTGGGCTTTTCTCTCACTGTTTCTCAGAAGCACTCAACCTCTTCATCAACATAACTAAGCTTCATGCAGTCAAAACTTTCCCTAATTTAAACAGCTTCCTCTCCTTCCCTGGCTATATCTCCTCAAAGCCTCTAGTTATCCATCTCACCACTTACTCTATCAGCCACTTACCTTGTCTCACTGAAGCCTATGATATATCCTGACACTTCCTGAATTGATGTTGACTGTGTCTGACAGTCATTTTTTCACATAACTACCTTTCAGTATCCCCTAGGATATTTTTCTCCAAAACTTTTCTAGGGCCTGAGACTAATCTAATAGGTTTCTAGTTTTCCGGGTACTCTCTCGTGCCCTTTTTTGTAGTTATGTGTAAGACTGTCTAGCTTCAAATTGACAGAAGACTCTCTCAAGACTTTTGCTGAGGTTTTAAGAGGAGTCCAGTTATGATATCCACTACCCACCACCTCAGTACTCTAGGGTGAGTCCCATTAGGCCCCACTGACTTATGTATGTTTACTGATACAACTTGCCCAATACCATTTCAGTAATGTCATGGTTTTGTGTTTTGTAATTTTTGCTATTGGTATTCCACATCACAACATCATGTGGAGCACAGAGAAGAAGTACTACACGTCCCAGGGAACCTCGCGGTCAGAGAGGGAAAATACGTCATGGAAGCGACGCTCTCTCTCTCTCTCTCTCACTGCCTGGCAGCGGGTGTGGGTGTGCTTCCAAGCCGCGGCGCCTTCAACTTCAAAGTAGGCCTCTCGGTGTTCGGAAACCTCTCTCTCTCATTATATTTGATTTATTAGCTTCAATTCTAATTATATTGTATTATAGTGTGTTATCTTGCATTCCGATATCATAGTTAGTAAATAAGTTTTACTCCTCAGATCGTTGCCGCTGTTCTGTTTGTTCCCTTGAACTCCCATCTCCCTACCCCTTTTCCCTTTTTCCCTTTTTTTTCCGAGGGGGCTGGGGGGCTACGGGCCTACTGCCCCCTCCCCTGTCACGGACCCAGATTGATCTTGATAACCCCGTGACAAGTAATCATGAATAGAAAGTCACTGCTTCCGAGGAAGAAGGAAATACTGAAAGCTGTGAGGTTATTTACTTATTTACTTACTTACTTACTTACTTACTTACTTACTTATTTATTTTTCTAAATTAAACATTTTGAGTGCCAGGAGTCTGGAAGGTCTAAGGGAGTTTCTGACAATATAAACAATGCAATAATGTTTGGCAAACCCTTGTTAACCTCAATTTACATTTCAGTGCTACTACCATGTAGGTACATTGTAGGATTCTGACAAAGATTTTATAATGAGAGGAAAATTAAATTGCATAGCAATACTGATCTATGATGAAACTTTGAGCATATTCAATAATTTTTTTTTTTTAGTATAATGTGCTCTTAGACTAAGACCCTGAGGAATATTTGATTATTTAGTTTTATAAAGCAAAACAGTTTTAAGCTGTAGCTAACAAGCAGAATTACATATGAACTGCTTTAGCAGTAACTCAGTTTTGATCTCTTTGTTACTTGTATTGTAGTGTGTTCAGAAGTGAAAATTTAAAAACAAAATGTTCAACACAGAAGGTTGAGTTTTTATTGAATAAGACATGAGGGGAAGCCTTACTGGACCTGGTGCTCACTAACGCAGAGGAAAGTATTAGAGAAGTTAAGATTGGAGGTAGCCTGGGCCATAGTGACCTTGCCTCGGTGGAATTTGTGATCTTGAAGAACGCAGGTCTGGCAAAAAATAGAGTCGGGACCTTGTGATTTAGGAGTGAATAATTCCAGCTGCTCAAGGAACTGTTGAGTGGGATCCCATGGGAAACTGTCCTTTAGGGCATGGGTACAGAACAGAGATGGCAGCTCTTTAAGGACGGCCTTCTGAGAGCACAGTGACTCTCCATCCCGCAGCAGAAGAAGTTGAGCATGGAAGGCCAGCAACTGTCGTGGCTGTGCAAGGACCTACAGCTTAAACTGAGGGAAAAGAAGGAAATATACAGTAAGTGGAAGCAGGGTTGTGTAGCCTGGGAGGAATACAGGGTTATTGTCCATGTGTGTAGAGATAGGATTAGGAAAGTCAAGGCACAGATGGAGCTGAAATTGGCAAGGGATGTGAAAGATAACAAGAAGGGGTTCTACAGATACATAGGCAGGAGGAAACAGGCCAAAGAGAGTGTTCCTCCTCTGATGAAGGTTAATGGGGAGCTGGCTTCCTCAGACATAGAAAAAGCTGAGATACTCAGTGAGTGTTTTGCCTCAGTCTTTGTGGGTGGTCAGGCTTCCCATGTCTACCAGGACGATGAGACTCTAGATGAGGGTGTGGGGAGTGGTTTCTGTCCCACTATAATGGTGGAACAAGTCTGAATGCTCCTCATGAAATTAAATGTATACAAGTCCATGGGGCCGGCTGATATCCATTCTGGGGTTCTGAATTCTGGTTGCCAAGCCTCTCTCCATCATATTTGAAAAATCATGGCTGTCTGGTGAAGTCCCTGGTGACTGGAAAAAGGGAAACATTACTCCCATTTTTAAGAAAGGGAGAAAGGAAGACCTGGGGAACTACAGGCAGGTGAGCTTCACCTCTGTGACTGGGAAGATCATGGAGCAGATCATCCTAGAAGCTTTATTAAGACACATACAAGATAAAGAAGTGACTCAAGATAGCCAGCATACAAGATTCAGGATTGCCTAACCAATCTGGTGGCCTTCTATGATGGAGTGACAGCTTCAGTGGATGGGGGAAGGACTATGGATATCATCTACCTGGACTTCTTTAAATCCTTCGACATGGTCTGTCACCACATCCTTCTCTCTAAATTGGAGAGGTGTGAATTTGAAGGATGGACTATCTGGTGGATTAGGAATTGGCTGGCTGGATGCAGCCAAAGGGTTGTGATTAATGGTCCTGTGTCAGGGTGGAGTCCGATCACAAGCGGTGTCCCTCAGGAGTAGGTCTTGGGACTGGTTCTCTTCAACATCTTCATCAATGAAACAGATGATGGCATTGAGTGCACCCCCAGCAAGATGGCAGACAACACTAAGCTGAGTGGTGCAGTCAATACCAATACATTGGACAGAAGGGAAGCCATCCAGAGGGACCTTGACAGGCTGGAGAAGTGGACCCATGAAAACATAATGAGGTTTAATAAGGCCAGGTGCAAGGTGCTGCACTTGGGCCAGAGCAATCCCAGGTATTTATACAGACTGGGGGAAGATCTCCTTGAGAGCAGTCCTGTGGAGAAGTACCTGGAGGTCCTGGTGGACAAGAAGCTGGACATGAGCCAGCAGTGTGCACTTGCAGCCCAGAAGGCCAACTGTGTTCTGGTCTGTATTAAAAAAGGAGTGGCCAGCAGGGAGAGGGAGGTGACTGTCTCCCTCTACTCAGCTCTTTTGAGACCCCATCTAGAGTACTGTGTCCAGGCCTGGGGCAGCCAGTAAAGGAAGGACGTGGAGCTATTGTAGTGAGTCCAGAGGAGGGCCACTAAGATGATCAGAGGGCTGGAGCACCACTCCTACAAGGAAAGGTTGAGGGAGCTGGGCTTGTTTAGCATGGAGAAGAGGCAGCTCTGGGGAGACCTCATTGCATTCTTACAGTACTTGAAGGCAGCATATAAACAGGAGAGGAAGCGGCTGTTTATGAGGATGGATAGTGACAGGACAAGGCAAAATAGTCTTAAACTGAGACAGGGGAGGTTTAGGTTAGATATCAGGAGGAAGTTTTTCACTTAGAAGTGGTGATGCACTGGAACAGGTTGCCCAAGGAGGTTATGAAAGCCCCATCCCTGGAGTCATTCAAGGCCAGGCTGGATGTGGCTCTGGGCTGCGTGGTCTAGTAGTTGGTTACCCTGCACATAGCAGGGGGGTTGAAACTAGATGATCACTGTGGTCCTTTTCAACCCAGGCCATTCTATGATTCTATGATTCTATGATAGGTTTTATACATTGTATGAAAGCCTAGGGCAAGCAAACAATTTAAGATCTGATTTGCTGCAACACAGATCAGACTTCTTTGTTGAAAATCTAAGTATAGTCAAAACATTCTACTTACATTTTGTTTTATGAAGAATGATCTATTACTGTAAGTATCACCTTCAAATCATTAAAGCTTCATACAGAATTTCTACTCAATGTCTGTATTAAAGAAGAGGAAAAACTATAATTTATTAATATATCTGCTAACTAAATTGCTGAGGACATATTATGAGAGAAGTCACTGAGTTCATTGAATCAAGATTATTTTTTATTAATTAAATTACCCTAAGTGAAATGAACAAGAAGAAGCATTATCATTTCCTTTAGTGGAATTACTTGACTGCTTACATACTTCATTTTTATTTAAGTTCAGTGCAATCTGTGATACTTTAGCCATGACAGTAATAACTAGATAATGCATTGGAAATACTCCTGAGGAATACCTTTGGTACAAAATCAATTCCGTACATAATCTGAAAGTCAAGAAACTGCAAATATATAGAATCTGTCACTAAATATTCTGTTGACTAAAATATATGATGGCTGAAAACAGGCTTTATATTCTTGTTGCTCTTTCCTCTGCTATCAAAATAAATTAGGCAATCTTTAATTTTCTTTAGATCATTTCACGCCTTTGTAAAAGTTTTTAAGAGTATTATGTTTCACAGACAACACACTGGATTATGTGGACTCCATATATTGTAAGAAGAAAATCTTCCATCTTCCAAATCAAACCAAGAGAATACTTATCTCAAGATTAAAAAAAAAAAAATTATTTTATTTTTTATTATTATTATTTTAATCCTGAACAGGAAGTCCTATTCAAACTATCTGATATGTTAAGATGAATGCTAAGGGAAAGTTAAGCGATTGAGCAACCTAATATTGCAATGATCTCACAGTGCAGCTGTGCTTCTTCAGAATATATGCCAAAACAGACACAGCTTAAAAAATTATGCTCTCTTCTATCCCTCTATACCTGCTGTTATAAAAATAAATAAACAAATGGCTGTGGTCAGTATGGGCAATAGTTTCCCTCGTACAGATCCTGATCACGTCACTGCACATAGGAAGGAATAACGTTTTCTAGCTTTCAGTCACACACACAGTAAACGAATATTTTTTGACATTCATAAGCATCCTTCTGTACACCAGTTTGTGCCCATTGCCTTTTGTCCTGACACTGGGCACCACAGAAAAGAGACGGGCTCTGTTCTCTCTGTACTTCAGGTATTTATATATATTCATCAAATACATATAACCTCCTCTTTTCTAGGTTGAACAGCCCAAGCACTCTCAGTCTTTCATTATAGGAAAGAAGCTTCAGTCCCTGAATCATTTTAGTGTCTGTTATTTGAAGGAAAGTTACACTCTACATCATCTAAACAATTTTTAAAAAGATATTGAGTGTTATATAAAACATACTCCTGTAACTTAACTTTGCAGCTTATATGTCATGGTGCAGTATGATATGGGGTCTCTCTAGGGGCTAACAGGACAAGGTCTCATCACTAAAGCTCCATCTTGCTACCACCGGGAAGGGAACAAGGTATATGAGGATGCTTTCCGCCCAAGCCCAGCTTCAAACACAGCCCAGCAAAGACTGAAGCAAAATCAAAATTTTGTTATTGACAAGGATAGAAGTGTCACTTCAGTAAATATGATCTCCATTGAATACTGTACAAAACAATTTTGATACTTCAGATAGATAGAAACTGAAGCTTTGGCATAATCACAGAGATACACACAAAGCAAGTACATTTTCTCATTCTCTGATATGAAAGAGATGCTTTTTTGTAAATGAGATATATTTGAAGAGGTATCAGTGCAGACCCACAGCCCCAACACCCACTGTGTGCAGGTAACACACTTAGCATTTCCAAGGTCATAAGAACAGACTACAGACATGCTAATTCCAGATGTGAAGTACTCTAGGAGGGCCACAAAGATGATCAGAATGCTTGAAAACCTCTTCTGTGATGAAAAGTTGAGGGAGTTGGGCTTGTTCACCCTGGAAAAGAGAAGACTCTGGGGAAACCTCATTGTGGCATTCTAGTACATCAGAGGAACTCATACAGAGGAGGAAGACTGACTTTTCACATGGTCTGATACTGACTAGACAAAGAGGAAAGGTTTTAAATTAAAAGAAGGGAAATCTACATTTGATGTTTGCGGGAAATTCTTTGTTCAGAGCGTGGTGAAGCATGGGAACACGTTTCATAGAGAAGCTGCAGATGGAAGCACTCAGGACTAAGTTGGAGGGGACCCTGGGCAGCCTGATCTATTGAATGGCAACCTGGTCTACAGCAGGGACACTGGAAGTAGATGATCTTTATATCCCTTCCATTCAAAGCCATTCTCTCATGATATGATTCTGTGAAGTAATAGTTAAATCAGAAGGTTGTGCTGCCATCCAAGAGGGCCTTGGTGGGCTTGAGAAATAGCTTTACAGGAAGCTCTTGAACTTCAACTAAGGAAAGTGCTAAGTCCTCCACCTAGCTGGGAAGAGCAACAAGTCCAAGCAGGTCCTGGTCAAGGGTTGAGAAATCCTTAGTCTGAGGAGCACAGATGGACTAGGCCAGGGGCGACCAAAGAGAGATAAGCTGCAGATGAATGGCCATGAAGCAGTCTCTTGTGTGGGCTTATCTCGAGGAAGTTGGCCATCTCAGTGGGTGCTACACATGACTCTTACCCAAGCACCCAGGAATGTCACGTAGGCAGGAAAAAAGAAAACGAGAGGGTTTCTGACATCAGATTCCTCACAACCTGAGACCTGCATGCTGAAGAAGGTGCCTGCATGCTGAAGAACAAGAGATGTTTTCTGACATCAGATTCCTCACAATGTGATGCCTGTGTACTGAAGAACAAGAAGGTGTCTGCCATCAGATCCCTCACTATGGAAGTCCTGCTTGCTGATGGACTCTCCTGAGCCTGCTACCTGAATCTTGCTGCTTACCCTGTGGCTTCTTCCTGCTACCCGCTTGCTGCCCAGGGCCAGCCACACTGCTGCTGCTCTCCCCCCCAGTGCTTTTGCCTTGGACCATCAGAACGTCTTGCAACAGGACCGCTGCTGGATCCTGGAGGAGACTATCCCCGGTTTACACAATTCTTGCCTCTTTCTATCTTTTCTATCACCCACCTTCCTTTCCCCATGACCCTAAATCATCCATCCTCCCTTTCCCCATCTCCCTAATTAAGATTTGTAATAAACTGGTTGGACCAACATTTGAATCGTTGTTTCTTAATCTCATGCCGGGTGTACATATAGCAAAGAACCTCCTCTCCCTCCTATAAATTGGAGCGAGACAGAAAGCAAGATAAATATAAGGCAGTACCCCTTGCAACAAAGAAGGTTAATGTTATCCTGGGTAGTATTAGACAAGGCATTGCCAAAAGTTTGGGGGAGATTTTCCTTCACCTCTACTTAGCACTGATGAGGAAACATCTGAGATGCTGCATCCTATATTCTGAGCCTCCAGAGGGATGTAGACACTGGAGAGAGTAAAATGAAGGGACATTAAAATGATTGCAGGACTGAACCATAAATTCTGTAATGAAAGGCTGAGAGAGCTGGGACTGATCAGTCTGGAAAAGAGAAGGCTAAGGAGGAATCTTATCTGAGTATATAAATGCCTGAAAGGAAGATACAAAGAGAATGGAGCTGTGTTCATTTGAGTGATGCTTAGTGGCAGGAGTGAGGAATATAGCAATGGATACAAACTGGAATACAGGACATTCCTTCTGAACAACAAGGAACACTTTTTTACTGTGTGGTTGATGGAATTGCAGAATATCTCTCCTTAAAGATCTTCAATAATCATATGGACATAGATCTGGCTAAGTGATTCCAAGTATCTGCTTGGATGTTTGGAACATTAAAGTTCCCTTCTGACTCACCTGTTACAATGAGTCTCTAAGATTGTCATGAAGATGATCAGAGGGCTAGAATATGTCTCCTATGAAGATAGGTTGTGAAAGTTGGTTTTGTTTAACCTAGAAAAGAGAAGGCTTTTTCAGAGACATTGTGGCAGCCTTCCAGTACTTAAAAAGTACCTACAGGAAATATGAAGAGGGGCTCTTTATCATGAACTGTAGGAAATGAACAAGGGGTAATAGATTTAAACTAAAAAAAGCCCTCATATTTAGATCAGATATTAGGATTTAGATTTTCTCTTTTGAATTTAGCAAGTATTTTTCAAACAAATTGTAGTATCATTGTCACTTGTGATACCTAGCATAACTGAATTATTCTTTCTTATATTCTATTATTCTACTGATCTGAACAAGGATTTTTGTGCCAGCACATTTATTTATTTATTTATTTATTTATTTTCCCCCTTCTGGCTTTATGAATAGATATAATAGTATAATGGCAGGTATTAAATCTCCTTGAAATCTTTTCCTTTAATACCTAACTTATGTATTTGTGCAGCAACTTTAAAAGTCTGAATTTAATACATTGGAAATGACAGTGGTCAGAAGTATGTATGTAAATGTCGGTACCCAAGCTTAATTTTTTTCTAATACTGTCTGCAATATATTTTTACTTATGACTTTCTGAACACTTTACAGAGAAAATGTAAAAAGTTTAGCTCTCCTGGCAAGGAATCTCAGCATACATAACAGCTGAGAGGGATAAGAATGCAGGATGCTCATACAATAGCAAACAGAGGTATCAGACAGCCTAGAGGTTCCTACTTATCTGCTGCTTTCATTCAGAAGCAGAGATGATGTTTCCTTCTGTTTGCAACTGATAACGAGTGCAAGGTATGGGCAAAAATAACAAAGGCAACCCTGACAGAAAACAGGAAAACTAATTGCTGGGCTCACTGGCAAGATGGTGCTAAGAGTGCTCACAGCTTCACTGAGGCTGACATGTTTCGACTGAAGGAAAAAGAAATTGAATTCTGGGAAACAAGAGGAGGACAAAAACAAAATAAAAATCATACAGTCAATAAAAATGACAAATTATGTTGGAAAACAAAACAAAACAAAAATTTGAGATGGAGAGACAATATAATTTCAAATTAGGTGCAATAAAAGAGAATTCCTTAGCATGTGATGATGTTTCAGTTCGTTGTCACAGTTATGGAAATACTACCTGTGTACTTCTATACTGGGGTATTTTACTGGGAAGAGTACAGGAATGCTGTGCAGACTTGTAGAGTGGGGATTATGAAATTCAAGGAACGGAACTGAAGCCAGTAATGGAACTGAACTAGGCAGGGGATGTTAAAAACAATAAGAAGGGATTCTACAGGTACATAGGTCAGAAGACATAGGCCAAGGACAATGTACCTCCTCTGATAAATGGAAAAGGAAAACTGGCTATAACAAATACAGAGAAGGCTGAGGTACTCGATGAGTGCTTTGCCTCAGCCTTCACTGGCAGCCAGGATTCTCACATCCCTGAACCTGAACCTCTAGGTGAGAACTGGGGGAGCAAACTTCCACCTACTGTATGGCCGAGCAAGTCTGAGACCAACTCAAGAGTCTGGATGCGTACAAGTCTATGGGGCTGTACAACATGCATCCCAGGATCCTCAGGGAGCTTGCTGATGTGTTTGCCAAACTTCTCTCCATCATATTTGAAAAGTTGTGGCTGTCAGGCAAAAGTCCCCAGAGACCAGAAAAAGGGAAACATCACTTCCCATTTACAAGAAAAAGAGTAAGGAAGACCTGAGGAACTACAGGCTGGTGAGCCTTACCTCTTTGCCTAGGAAGATCTTGGAACAAATCCTCCTGGAACACATCTTAAGGCATGTGATGTATGAGCAGGTGATACAAGAGATTCACCAAGGTGGCCTTCTATGATGGAGTGATAGCATTAGTGGACAAAGAGAAGGCAACTGATGCCATCTGCCTGGAATTCTACAAGGTCTTTGATATGATCCCCCACAACATCCTTATTTCTAAGTTGGAGATTATAAGGGTGGACTAGTTGGTAGACAAGGCACTGGCTGGAAAGCTGCATCCAGAGGATTGTGGTCAATGACTCTATGTTCAGGTGGAGGTCAATAACAACCAATGTCCCCCAGGGGTCTGTCTTGAGATCTTGAGTATATTTAAGCATTTTTTTCAGTGACATAGATAATAGGGTTGAGCGTACCCTCAGCAAGTTTGCAGATGACATCAAGCTGGGTGGTGCAGTTGATACAGCAGAAGGAATGGATGCCATCCAGAGGGACCTTGATAGAATTGAAAGGAGAGCCCTTGTGAACTTAATGAGATTCAACGTAGCAAATTACAGGATTTTTTTTTCTTGGGTCAAGTTAATGTCAGACATATATGCACACTAGAAGAATTCCTTGAGAGCAGCCCTGCTGAGAAGGACTTAGGGGTCCTGACTGTTGAAAAAATTAATATGAGCCAGCAGTGTGCTCTTGCAGCTCAGAAAGCAAATGGTATTCTGGGCTCCATCAGAAGAGTGATGGCCAGCGGGGCAAGGGAAATGATTGTCCCCATTTATTCTGCCCTTGTGAGACCCCTGATGAAGCACTGCATCCAAGACTGGGGCCCTCAACATAGGAAGAACGTGGAGCTTTTGCAGAGGGTCCTGAGGAGGGCCATGAAGATGATTCAAGGGCTGGAGCACTTGTCCTGTGAAGACACACTGAAGGAACTGGTTTTGTTCAGTCTGGAAAGCAGAAGTCTGTGGGGAGACCTCATTGTGGCCTTTCAGTAGTTTAAGGGAGTTTATAAACATGACAGAAATCAACTTTTTGCATGGGTAGATAGTACTAGGACAAAGGGGAATGGTTTTAAACTAAAGGAAGGGAAATGTAGATTAGATGTCTTGGGGAAGAGGTTGCCAAGAGCGGTTATGGATGTCCCACCACTGGAGAGGGCTTGATTGGATGGGGCCCTGGAAAATCTGTTCTAGTACTTGATCCAGCAGCTGGCAACCCTGCCTGTGTCAAGGAGGATGGAATTTGATAGTCCTTGGAGACTCTTCCAACCCAAGCCATCCCACAATTCTATAATTCTATGAAATGCTACCTGCATTCCTCTGTCTTGGGGAATTCCAAGACAGATCTGTTGTAAAATGCAACCGTTGGGAGCATAAATATTAAATAGTAGAGTTTATGGCCAAGCCTTTCCAGTTTGAAAGTATGAGAGAGACATTCTTAGGCGTGACTGCTCTTATTTTGGAAAGATTTTTGGGTTAATGACTAAGTCATCAGATATTTTTAATGCACCCTGTGGGGGTCAATAAAATACTGCATGTTCTGGAAAGAAGTACTGGTTCAGTGGTTCAGTTCTGTTCCATGTTCAAGGCTATCCATGTTCAGTATTGCAACCCTATTGCATTAAGTTTACCTTCCCTTCAAAGGTGTTCCATCGTGTGTATAAGTTCCACTGAAAAACACACAGATGAAAAAAAAATAGAAAGAAATGTTTCTGAGAGAGTGAGTTTACTGATCATATCAGACCGCAGTTGCAGATCTGTAATTGCAAAGTGTCCAAGTAATAATGTTAACTTTGCATTCCTTGGAACTATATTAAATTATTCTGTCTATGATGAGGCATTTCACTTTTATGGCAGAAGTAGAACACAGTAGAATGAATTTTCAACCTCTATGAAATTACTTTGTATTAATTTTATAGGTTTATTTTGGTTGTTTATAATACAGCAACAAATTTATTTCCCAGCTAAAAGACAGGGCAAGTGTTATTGAGATTTTATGGTGTTGAGATCAGTTTTAATTCTGTCTGGAATTCATAGTTTTTTCTGTATATTCACATTGTAACTCAAGTTTGGAGCACAACAATTGAGCTCAGATGCTAGTTCGATAATTTTCAGTTTCAGATTCTTTCATTTAATACAGCAAGTGCCTAGTTGTTTATTCCAAAGTGAAAATTCCTTTTTGGGTAAATAATTATCCCCTTATTTCTGTTATTAATGCTGTGACTTAGGAAAACTCAGTAAATAATCTATGGTAAAATCAAGGGGAATTTTGAATTTAAGAATTATTATTTTTAATAATGCATACAGTTCTAGAATTTTCAGTTCTAGTTAAAAATAACATATAGAGATAAAAAAAAATTATATTTTATCCAACTTATAAACAGTAACACAAAAATAAAACAAGAATAGTTTCATGATGCCACAAGAAAAAATGTTCCACAGTTCCTTGGATTCCTACAATTTGGTTTCATACTTTATTATCTTAAATACTCGAAACTCTGAAGTTTCTGAGGTTTCAAGTGTTGGGTTTTATATATATATATTTTAATTTATTTTCTTTGTTTGTTTTTGGTGTGTCTTCTGAGCATAATTTCATAAGTACTGTCCTGACATCAGCTGAAATAGAATTGATTTTTTTTTCATGGTGTCTTTTATGATGCTATATTTTGACTTCAGGAGAAAAATGATGTTGATGGCACACCAATGTTCTAGCTGTTGCTGAGCAGTGCTACACAGAGCCAAGGATGTTTCAATTTCTCAGCTTTTCATACTGTCTTGCCAATGAGAAGGTTGAGGGAGCACAAGGAGCTGTGAGGGGACAGAACTAGTACGGCTAACCTAAACTGGCCAAACAGATATTCCATATCATATGACATCATATTAAAAAAATATAAAAAATTGAGAAGTTGGCTGTGGGGAGCTGCTGCATCTCAGGGGCTAGCTGGGCATCAGTTGGTAGGTGCTGAGCAATTGCTTTATGCATCACTTGTTTTGCATATATATACAGATTAATATTAATCATTACTGCTATTTCTCTTTTCCTTTTCTATCTTAGTGAATTGTTTTTAGTTCAACCTGTGAGTTCCACTTTTTTCTTCCTGATTCAATCCCCCAGCCCATAGAGAGGAGGAATGAGCGTAAGGCTGTGTGGTGTTTACCTGCTTGCCAAGTTCAGACACAATATATTTAAATACATTATTAATAGGCAATATTCATATTAACTCCTCTTAAATATATATATATTTTTTATCTATGAAGAAACCAAGATGTGCTATTTACTTTCAAGAAAATAGCATTGATATGTAAAATAGCAATTATCTATAACATAGTTAAGTTCTCCCATGTGGCTTTGATATACACGGAAAGACACAAGCTTGTCAATCTTTCAGTGTCTGTCAAAACGCTGTTTTTATACTTATCAAGGAACCAGCTATAGTCATTCATCTTGTCTGGCTGCATTATAACCTATAATTGATTCACAAATAATTTACCCTTTACAGCAAAAAAGTTGGTGGTTAATGTTCTTAAACTTTTATAAATTACGATTTCCTGAAAATAGCTATATTATCCTTAGAGGTAATAAAGCATACAGTCTTCCTATAAAGTTGTTTAAAGGTGTCAAGTTTGTGATTTTTTCGTGATGTAGAACACCATGCATTACATTGCAAAAGAGCTGAGAGATGTTCACTGTATGATGATGATTTTGGGTTTGTTTGCTGTCACAGATATCTCTAGATCTATCTGATTTTGTGGCAGGGGGACAGCAGGCCCACAGGCTTACCATCCCAAAAAAGATGGGGGAGGGAAAAGGGAAAGGGAATAAAAAGGGAAAAAAATGCAGAAAACAAAACTGTCATGGTTTTATGATTTTTGTTATCAGTATTCCACATCATCACATCATGTAAAGCACTGGGAGTTAAAGAGTTAATGCTCCTGTTTTATGAACTGCTGATTGTCCAGGTACCTGGTTCTCAGAATAGAAGAGGACTTTGCATGCAGAGGGAAAGATAAAACTGCTCAAAAGTCACGAGACTGTCTCTTTTTTTTTTGCTGCTAGTCTTGGCAGGGCATCTAGCCTCCAGCTTTAGAGTAAGACCTTTTGTTTCAGACACTCATTTTATTTGATTTATTGGCCTTAATTCCAATTATAATGTATTATATTGTGTTATCTTGTGTTCTGATATCTTATCTAGTAAATAAACTTTCCTCCTCAGATCGTTGCCATTGTTTTATTTTTTGGCTCACCTCCCATCTCCCTACCCTTTCCCCTTTTCTCCTTTCCCCTTCACCGAGGCATGGGTCCACGGGTCCCCTGCCCCATTAGTCACAGAATTGGTCTGAATCGGTCCATAAACCATTGACAACCCTCCTACCCAGCTCACTACATGATGTGATACTGTGTAATATCACTGACAAAAATCATAAAGCCACAACATTTGTTTTTAATTTGATCTATACATATATCAAGTGGTCATGAAGTTATAACAAAGTTACTAAATATTTTTTGTACTGAATATTAAATGCGTACCAAGCACACTTTACATTTGGTAGATTTGTTGACTTTTTCTCTTAACCTACTTGATCTTATTTTTAGCAAACAGCTTCCATGAGGACCTGTTCTATAGTCTTCCCAGAGACTAAAGCAAAACTAACGGGTCTTTTCTTTTTAGAATATTTATTTTCACTGTTTTGTTGTTGTTGTTGTTTTGTAGATGAGTATAATACCTTTTATATTTTCAGCTGTTTTAGGTTTTTTCTTCA
Source organism: Alectoris magna (assembly GCA_030625065.1). Taxonomy (NCBI): domain Eukaryota; kingdom Metazoa; phylum Chordata; class Aves; order Galliformes; family Phasianidae; genus Alectoris; species Alectoris magna. The sequence continues at coordinate 47,147,663 of CM060564.1, forward strand.
TGATGTTTCAGAGATGCTAGCTGAAAAAAAAAAAAAAAAAAAAAAACAGCCTTTTTTTCATCATTTTTCTGTTTTAAAATAATCTTTCAAAGACTATATTACAAAGGAATGAGAAAAATGAAAAAAAAATAGTATTTTATAATCTATATAAATGTGAATCTTTGTTGTTTGGATGAGCCTGTATTAAAGAAACGTACTATGAAACACTTATATTTTCTACTCTTAGATTTTCTGAACTTACTGTCTTCAGTATTATCATTTATAGATGTATAACATATGAATACATATTTTACTTAAATTCAACAATTACAAATGAAAACTACAGTTTTAATAGGAAATTATTGTAACAAACTAAAATATTACTTACAGCATTTATTTAAATACATGTTTTGTCACACATTCAAGGAGAAAATTGGGATGCAATTATTAGTGCTCCTTTGTTCTGATTATTGGTATTTTGATGAACCCCTAATGTGACAGGCAAAGATAACAACAAATGTCTTACTGCACTTGTAAGACTATAAGAAAAAGTGTCTGACATAATATTTTTTTCCAGGTGGGAGTAAAAAGCATCTGCTTTCCTGACCCCTTATAGTCTGGCGTAGAATTTGATGGACAGAATGTTGGTACCAGCTATGGAAGAGCTGTTCAGCCTCAACTCCAAGTAAGTGAAGACTTACACATTTGGAGAATCATTTCAGACTAGGTTTGCAAGGCTTATTGATTTTAATAACAAACATAAATTGGAAATACCCTTTATAAGGCACTGTGGAGCACTCTAGTTTTCCGTACTATGAAATTCAATTTCCCAGTTAAACATGTCCTAAAATCAAAATGTAATTGCTTGTATACGGAATATTGTCTTGCAAACAGTGACATCACAATTTGATATGTTGTCCTTTCTAGACCATCACAGTGATGCACTGAAAGTAATCTCTTCATATTATAAAAGTAAAATAATTTCTATTATTTGCACAAAGACATCCTAAAAGAGGACCCACATTCCTCTTGGTGGCTGTGTTAGTCCATTTGTTGATTTTTAGAAATGCTGATAAAGGACCATTGCTAGCCAAACTAAGCGGGACTGTGACTCATATATAGTAGATGCTATATTAAATAAAAGAACCGTGAGTTCTCATAGATTCTCAGAAATGTAGAATAAAATGGCTTGATCTTTTCAGAAGTTTTTTTGTTTATTTGTTTGATTACGTTTTTTTGGTGTTTTTGGGGGGGGGATCAGGCATAGAGGAAAAATAATGTGGTATATTTCTGGTACGAATTTGGAATATAGTTTATGTGAGCAGTTATTTTTTATTTGAAACCTTTAAATAACAACGTCACTTCCTGTGTTTGATGTGTGATTTAAAAAATTTTCTAGTAGAGCTAGAGCATTGCTTCAGTAATTTAGTGTTTGACGGGTACACTTAGGACACTTCTCCATGAATTATAGGCAGCTTATTTGCTTCACATCCCTATTACTCTTTGAAAGCACAAAATAATCTGTGGCCTAGAGGATGTTTATTATTGTTAACTGACACTGATAAAGCCCAAAGATGCTTTAAACTAAAAAAACAAAACAAAACAAACAACAAAAAAAACCCACAAACAAAAAAAAACACCTTCGAGTCTGATAATTAAGTTTTTTGTTATTATCCAATTGCAGATGAGATGAAATTACTACTAAACAAGATTTCATTTACTCTAGACAGACTGTGTTTTCAAATAAAGCATGAGTAACTGTAAATTTTGGATCTAATGAGGAGAATATATCTTGATCCTTTCCAAATTGTAATTCTAATGTGACTGTCTATTGTATTCTGAGACAAACCAGAAAGACAAATAGGCTTTGAACTATCTATCTTCTATCAGAAGCAACGCTGAAGTGGCAAAACCTTTGTTAATAATCCTATTTATTTGCCACCAGTTCTTAGATGTAGTGAAGACCTACATTATAAAACACAGATGACAGTGGGAGTCATCTTATGCCAAAAGATTACATGCATACACAGTATACTATAGAGTTGCTTTGATTTCTGTATGAAATCAAGAACAACCCTAAATATTGACAATACTTTCCAAAGTACCTGAGGAATGACATCTTCAATAGCAACCATTAATGAGGTGCATAAGTAGACAGGGAGAAGATCCCGGGCCAGAAAATAGCAACCATTTGAGCCCAGCTCACTCTAAAGAGGATGACAGAGACTATTGCTTAGGAACCCTGGACACTGATAGACTTGCTTAATATACATTGATTTTTCCAATTGTATATTCATTTGCTTTGTTTTTACAGTTGACTGTGAATAGTTTATCATATCAAAAGTGAAATGGAAGAAACAATTTGTTTTCTGTTTACTGGCAGAAATCAGCAGGCTTTAGATTTTCAGAAAGCAACTGAAAGTTAATAAATATGGAAAAGTTTGCTACTAACAATGCTTCGTGGAATATTTTTTTAAATTATACTTCTATTGCCTATTAAAAATAATTAAGACATTTTTAATTGCTCAATATATATTTCACAATTACAAGGTCAGCTAAAAAAAAGGCAAGAGTTCTAAATCCTAAACAGAAGCAATTCATTTGATCATGTGCAAGGTAAAATTAGCACCAATGCCACAGTATCAACACACTAAATTTTACCAGATGTTTACCCCATTTTGTATAAAGCGTCACGTCTAAATTCTGTTTTAGACATTCATCTCAGGATCAAAGAAGCTGGCTAAGCTAGCACTAAACAAGGAATTTCAAGCTTATGCTCCACAGTGCTGTGAGTTTTGCTGTGTTTTATTCAAAGTGATAAAGAAATATTTCATTAATGTCTGGAGAAGAAAGAATATTTTGTTAATAAAATTAGCATTAAGAGGAGAGAAACATGGTTAGTAGCTGTATTAAAAATGTGCAATTGACCTAGATGTTCAAAAATTCTCTTGTTGCAAAATTGTTTTTCATCAAAGCAGTGTATTTATCTGGCATAATAAATGACCAGTATTTCTGATGATGTGTGAAAAGGTGATCCCAAATTACTAGAGTAAAGATTAAAGATTATAGTAATGTGAAAATAAATAAATACATAAACTTTGTAAAGTGGTATTTGAACAGTCAGAACACACCTTTAAGGAAGTAGTCACAGAGATTTTATTCTCACACAGAGAATAAAACAGATTTTATTTCTTTTTTTTTCAAAATGGAATGGTAAATTTAGTAACTATACAGTAACGTTACACAAACATAAGGAATGTAAGTAGCACTTTACTGCAATACTGAGCTGTAGCACAGTTTGCTTTAGTACATATATACAATCATTAAGAATGTGACAAGAATCCAATGTGATTACCTTGCAGAGGAAAATATGAACACATAAAAAATGTTTATATTTGAGCAACCTCACTTCAGAAGGTGCTTTGATAAAGTCTCCCATAGTAGTTTTGTTGCCAAATAGGTGATATATGGACTAGATATGCAGTTATAATGTGGGCAGAAAATAGCCTGAACTGCTCAACTTATGGTGCTGTGATCTTGTGATCGGATGGTCATCAGTGAGTAGTAGCTGCCTTCAAGAACCAATGCCATGGCCATTAATGTTTAACATCTTTCATTAACAACTGGAGTGGTGCAGAGTTCACTCTCATAAAACTTACAGGTCACACAAAAACTTAATGGAAGGAGCAATCTTCTGAAGAAGTACAGAGATGCTGCTTAGAGAGATGTGAACAGTCAGGAGAAATGACTCAGGAATCATACGAAAGTGAACACAAAGCCCTGCATTTGAGAGGTAATGTTGAAGACTGGGGATCACCAGCTCTGAAGCAGCTCTGTAGTAGATGTTCAGGGATTACTGAGGAATATGAGGCTGGCCCTGAGGCAGCAGCCCTTCCAAATCCCAGACTGCATTAGCAAGCAGCCAGAAAGACTGGGGAAGTGATGCTGCAGTGTTACTCAGTACTTATGTGATGACATACTGATACACAATCACATGAGTTTAAGACACACACTGATGTAATGGAGATAGTCCTGACCTATGCTGCTGGGACTGGAGCACAAGACACTGAAGGAGAAACTGCAGGGACAGGGCTTGTTCAATTTGTGGAAATTATAGCTTCGACAGAAAGAGGAGGACGTACTGGCATGTACAGGTACCAGATCATAGGCTGAACCAAACTTCTCAGAGGGAATGGGAGGAAGGACAAGAGGCAACAAACACAAACTGTAACACGGGAAATTTTAAATAGAAATTAGAAAATAGATTACTGTAAGGATGGTTGAATATTAAGAAAGATTGTTTGGAGAATCTTGGAACATGCACTTCATGAAAATACTCCAAATCTGACTGGGCAGGGTCCTGAGTAATCTGCTTTAACAGTGTTTTGCACAGGGAGTTGGATGACATGAATTCCAGAGGTCTTCTCTGCAGGTTTAAAACAAACAAAACAAACAAACAGCAAACAACTTTTTGACTGAAAACCCAAAATAACAGAACTAAGGTCTGTGCAATCAGGCTTGATTTGTACTCAAGAGGTGTAGATCTTTGAGAGTTTATCAGCTAGTCTGTGTTCCTGGAATATCCAGAGATTCAGTCCACGTTGGAGTTAGGGAATCTTTCTGTTTAAAGAAGTATAGATTTAATTTAAATGGAAAAATCTCCTTACCATAAGTTATTGAGCCATTTTTATTCTGGATGTCAGAATAAGTTTGATGAAGAAAAATATGATTCTCTTCACAGAGGTATTTGAAATTAAGTGGGATGACCTGAAATTCAGGCTGGAATGTGATTGTGTTACAAACTGTTTCAGGCTGCTGCTCAGTGTACGCTAGGATTCATCTTCACACTTCTATACATTTACCACATACTTTTAACAAAAACTTCACTGAAATGTCATGAAGGATTTTGCAGGAAATAAATAAATAAATAAAAAAAATAAAGTAAAATTGAGAAGGCTGTATGGCAGAATACTGAAACTAAATTACATATTTCACAAGTATTTCAATTTCAAAATGTGTAGTGAAAGTGGAATATTATTTAAGATTAAAGTTACTTTTCCTTTATATTAACTAATATAGCTTAACACTTGGAATCTTGACTACAAAGAAATCCTGGTAAAATGAAGTGTATGAAAACAACTCTTACTGTTTGTTTTACAGAATTTCAAACTATCCTGATCAGAGAATGTTTTTGTACTGGTCTTCTTATAGGCTTTTTTTTTTTTTTTTTTTTTTAATAAGGATAAGGAAATGCTGTGTATAAATTTTCCATTTGGGAACCAAGACAGAAGAAAATGAGCATTTGATACAAGGACTCTGCTGTTAAGTGTTAAGTCAGAAATGGAATCTGTTCATCTTAACAGCTCCCCTAGAGCTTTCTTTCCTATGTAAAGATAAGGCTCTGTGTCTGGATATTCAGATCAGATTTTCATTATATTGAGATTTCCTTTTTTTTTTTTTTTTTTTTCCCAGAGTGGTTATCTGATTATCAGCTGATTACTCTTGCTTTTAATGCATCCTGGAATTCAAAGTTTAAGGTTTCGAAGCTCACCTGAAGTCTTCTATGACCACAACATTTACCAAAGTAGAATTAGTTATTATTTGTCTCTTAATCTTATTATCTCCTATAATTTTTCCATTCCAGTACGCAAAGAGTAACCTCAGACTTTGAAAACTGACCGTGCTAATGTAGAAATAGAGAAAGTGATGACTTCTTTTCTGATTAATTAAGGGCAACAAGCAATCACAGAATCATAGAATGGTTTGGATTGAAAGGAACATTTAAGATCACATAGGTCCAACCCCCCTATTATGGGAAAGGACATCTTCCTCTAAATCAGGCTGCTCAAAGCCCCATTCAACCTGGCCTTGAATGACTCCAGGGAGGGGGCATTCACAACCACACTGGGCAACCTGTTCCAGTGTCACACCACTCTCACAGTAAAGAATTTCTTCCTAATATCTAGTCTAAATCTATACTCTTCCAGTTTAAAATCATTTCCTCTAGTTCTGTGGCTACATGCCCTTATAAAAAGTCCCTCCTCAGCTTTCCTGTTGGCCCCCTTGACGTACTGGAAGGATGCCCTGGAGCCTTCTCTACTCTGAAGAGCTCCAGTTCTGGAGTTACGTCCAGCTGGCGACCTGTTACAAGTGAAGTCCCCCAGCGGTCGGTACAGGAGCTCATCTTGTTTGATGACCTAGATGAGGGGATTGAGTGTATCCTCAGTAAGTTTGCAGATGACACCAATTGGGAGGTAATGTAGATCTGCCTGAGGGTAGGGAGGCCCTTTAGAGGGATCTAGATATGCTGGATTGCTGGGTTGAGGTGAATGGGATAAGGTTGAACAAGGCCAAGTACCGGGTCCTGCACTCTGGCTACAATAACCCCACGCAGATCTATAGGCTTGGGGCTGAGTGCCTGGATGAAAGTGAAGAGGAAAGGGACCTACGGGTGTTGGTTGATGCTTGGCTGAAAATGAGCCGACAGTGTGCCTGGGTGGCCAAGAGGGCCAATGCCATCCTGGCCTGCATTAGAAATCATGTGGCCAGCGGGAGCAGAGAGGTAATCATCCCCTTGTACTCAGCACTGGTGAGGCTGCACCTTGAGTATTGCGTTCAGTTTTGGGCCCCTCACTGCAAGAAAGGCATTGAGGCCCTGGAATGTGTCCAGAGAAAGGCAACATAACTGGTGAGGGGTTTGGAGCAAAAGTCTTATGAGGAGGGTTTGAGGGAGCTGGGATTGTTTAATCTGGAGAAGAGGAAGCTCAGGGGAGACCTCATTACTCTACAACTTCCTGAAGGGAGGTCGTGATGAGGAGGGGTTTGGCCTCTTTTCCCAGGCAACAAACAGGACCTGAGGAAATGGCTGCAAGTAGTACCAGAAGAGGTTTAGATTAGACATAAGAAAGAACTTTTTCTCTCAGAGAGTGGTCAGCCACTGGATTGGTCTGCCCAGGGAGGTGGTGGAGTCACCATCCCTGGCAGTGTTCAAGAGGTGTCTGGATGACGTGGTATGATACGTGGTTTAGTAGCTTGTGGTAGTAATGGTGATGGGAGGACGGTTGGACTAGATGATCTTGTAGGTCCTTTCCAGCCTTGTGATTCTATGATTGTCTCAGCCAGTCCACACAGGGGAGGTGCTTCAGCCTTCTGATCATCTTTGGGGCCTTCCTTTGGACCTGCTCCAATGACTCCAAGTCCTTCTTTTGTTGGGAGCTCCAAAACTGGACACAGTACTCCAGGTGAGATCTCTTGAGAGCAGAGTAGTGGGGCAGAATTGCTTCCGTTGACCTGCTGGTCACACTTCTCTTGCAACCCATGATATGTCTGGCATTCTGGGAAGTGAGCACACATTGCTGTCTCTTGCTGAACTTTCATCAACTTACACTCCCAAATCCTTCTCCTCAGGGCTTCTCTCAAGCTATTCTCTGCCCAACCTGTATCTGTGTTTGGGATTGCCCTGACCCAGGTGCAGGATCTTATGCTTGGCCTAGCTGAACTTCCTAAGGTTGTCATGGTCCCACCTCTCAAGACTGTTCAGGTCCTGGATGGCATCCCTTCCCTCTAGCATGTCAACTGCACCACTCAGGTTGATGACATTTGCAAATTTGCTGAGGGTGTACTCAATCCCACTGTCCGTGTTGCCCACAAAGATGTTAAATAGCACTGACCCCAACATCAATCCCTGAGAAATGCCCCTCATCACCAGTCCCTACTTTGACACTGAGCCATTGACTACAGCTCTCTGAGTGCCATCATCCAGCCAGTTCCTTATGCAGTGAGTGATCCATCCATCAAATCCATTTTTCTCCAGTTTGGCAACTAGGATGTCATGTGGGACAATGTAAATTGCTTTGCACAAGTCCCGCTTGATGATGTCAGTTGTTCTTCCTTTATCCACCGATGCTGTAACTTCATCATAAAAGGCCACAAAGTATGTCAGTCCTGACTTGCCCTTGGTGAAGCTATGTTGGTTACCACCATACCACCATACAACATACCACCAACCACCTTGTCTTTATTTCCCATGTGCCTTAGTAAGGCCTTCAGGAGGATCTGCTCCATGATCTTGCTAGGCACAGAGGTAAGACCAATTGGCCTGTAGCTTAAACATGTTGAAATTCCTGCCTGCAGCTCTCATACTAACATCTTTTAATGTATTATAATAGAGGTTTGACATCATTTTGCATAACTTTTTAAGAATCTTCTGAATAATAACATAATTATTTAAATAACATTCTTAAAGATGTTGGAAGCATGTATATCTACAAAGATAGAACTTTAAGCAGCTTTGCATATTTTTAAGTAAATAATTTGTTCATTCTTAATAGTAACTATACATATCTGTGCCAGACATGCCACCTACTTAATAAATTAGGCAATCTAAGAGCTTACTAAATAGCAATGTTATTTGAATATAGTATAATTTTCTAACATATCGGTATTATTACATATCAGCAGAAGCCTGACAACCATCATTTTCATAAGTACTGTGTATTTCAAACTACTTTCTGGTCGTGCAAATGTGAAACTGAGGTGCAGGAAAATCCATCAATTTCCTATATGTAGAAGAGATAATTGTAGGAATTACAGGGAAAGTTAGAGAGATCCTTTCCAAAATTCCAGGTTAGGGTCTATAAAACCAAGACTAAGCTGGCCTTCTTTTTGATACCTATCACAATAGGATTATTTGAGGAATTTGCCATATATTATGGACAGATAATGATATCTCTGGCTGAATTTTGACTTTCAAATGAAATTGGACAGATCTGTTTATTTGTCCACAGCTATGTTAATCTCAGAAAAGCTACGCAGACTGTCTTGCATGGAAATCTGAATCTATAATGAAGCACTCCATTCTGAAACTGTCTGCACAGTTTAATAGGATGAGTAATATCATATCAATCCTAGAATATCAGTCCTAATTTGAAATAATAAGTAGTATATAGACAACAGACAACAGGTACTTTTTTAAAATTTTTTAATTTATTTTATTTTAGTATGATACAATAACCTCTGATAGAGAATATGCACAGCGTGTGAGCTAAAGCAAGTATTAATGTAATCTTACTTTGTTTTCAGGATTGCAGCCTATAATTCATTTTTTTACATGTAATAAGGTATTTCCAACATATGGGTTACTTCAGGTTTGATTTTTTATTTTTTTTTTTAATACTGATTTCAGACACCTTTCACTTACTAAATGTAAGCATTCAGTCTGATAACTCTGCAAAATATTTGCCTTTAGTCAAATATTAGTATTTCATTTAACACTGCTCAGTCATTTCTGAGGTGATGCTTTGCCAAAATATATTGTTTTGCCCATGATTTTTAAGAAATATACAGCTTTTCCATGAGGTAAGCTATTATTTCTGCTACTGAAATATGTAGTGATATTTGGCCAGGCTGTGGATAGATGTTGCTTCCATTTCTGTCAAAGACTGCCAAGTCTTGCAAAGTGGTTTTCCTCTGAACATCTCTGTTTCTTAGAGTTGTCATCTCCATGGAGGTACAAACATATCTCAGCCCTCAACTTCATCAGTTTATGGATATGCAGTCTTTATGCCATTGTGCTAAGTTGACTGTATTTTCAAAATCTTGTCAGAGTTCAAAAAGTAACACATTTTGCTTGTAAAGTCAAGAATTTATTGTTAGTATAAATGATATTTAAAATTTCTTCTTGATTAATTCAATTAATATTTTAAATTAGTATTTCTTTATACTCTAAAAAGACTATTATTAGTCCAGGAAAAAAAAAAAAAAAAAAAAATAGAAGGAAAGAGAAATAAAGAACAAATAAGAAGTAAGCGTTAGAGGAGAGGGCTCCATAATAATAACAGTTAAAATTGTTTCACACACACTCATGGTATTTACCTCTGAAATTGTTTGTTGCCTTGGAGGTTATAAGACTGGTGATGCTGGTCTGAGGTGAGGGGAAAGGCAGAGCTAACAATCAGCATCTTAACTCTTTTGCTGGGATTATGTCATTACATGAAATGACAAACATATATCACTTGATTATGCTTAGTAGCAATTTAAGATTTACAGGGAATATGAGGTAGATCAAATGACTGAATTTTAACAGCACTTAATAATTAACCAGTTTGGAGATTTATAAAGTGATTTAGTGAAATATATGATAATTAAACTTGTTTGCAGATTTGTGGATGATGAGATGTGCATTAACTTACTAACAGGACATCTTAAATCATTGTACAGATACATATCCACATATACACACAGATAAACAGAAATACGTGGATTCAATGAAATATCTCAGTAGTCGCACTTGTGAAACAAACGTGTATCATTAAAATATGTATAGAAATAGGGACGTGAGTGGAAGAAGAATAAGCTAAACTATACTTAGAATTTTCCTGTGCTTCAGTTTAGAGAAAATGCAATACATTGGCATTCCTAAATGGGTGACAGTTGAAGCTTACTCAAGTTGGATTTCTTCAGCCTCAAGGGTTTGGTACTACCTATGAGGTATCTGAATCCAGGGAAGATGCTGGTCACATATCATTCTGATCCAGGAGAGCTCAAAGGAATCACTATTCGTAGGACCTAAGATAACTGTCTTTTGTCACCTATTTTTTGCATACCGTCTCTCTTGGACGGTGAAATATTCTTGAACTTTCCACCAACTGTGCAAACAGTAGAACTTGCTAGATTTGCAAATTCAATACCACCCTCCTTGCACCTTGACCCAGATACAGACATACTGGCTGTCAGAAGACCATTCCTCCCAAAGCAATGGAAGGAGAATCAGAAGTCAAATACAATATGGAGGTGCCTTAATGTTGTATTCTGATGTTTGTCATAATTTACAAGCAAGTAGGAGCTAGTCACAAGAAAGAGTGTCTTCATGTTCTAGTATCCCACTTTTCATTCAAGAAGAATTACACCAAGAACCAAAAGTCCTAATAGAAAAGTGAAGGGAATCTGTGTGATCAGAATCCTCTTTGTGACTAAAGTCAATTTGTGTCGTCTGCAGCGTGGGGGAGTAGTTGCCTCTTAGCTCTATGCCAATAAACAAATAATGACATATTCCAATTATAGTTCAGAAATAATGTTATGTTTGTTTAACCTTTAATAATTGATGCTAATAGTAGATTAAACATAGTTATTTATGCGAGGAGACTTAAACATGAGGAACTTTTTGCAACAGTGTAATTTGTCTGATATTTTTCCAAACTGATTATAATATAACAATCAACAATGTTCATCAGTGACCTGGAGGAAGTTTGTTGATGAGACAAAGGTGGAAGGAGTGGCTGACACATCGAAGGTTGTGCTGCCATTCGGAGAGACTTGGACAGGCAGGAGAGATGGATTGGGAGTAACTTAAAGAGATTCAACAAGGACAAGTTTAGAAATCTGCACGGGAGGAGGAATAACCACATGCATCATACAGGTTAGGGGACAACCTGTTGAAAGGGAACTCTGCAGAGAAAAATCCAAGTTACCAGGTAGGCAACAGGTTGGCCATGAGCCAGCAGTGTGTTCCTGTGTCCACAGATGCTATTTTTATCATGGAATGCGTTAAAAACACAGCCAGCAATTTGAGGGATGCGATCCTCCTACTCTACTCTGCCACAGTGAAGCCACATACGGAATATTGCATCCACTTCTGGGCTCCTCAGTTCAAGACAGGAATCTTCTGGAGAGTGTCCAATGGAGGGCAACAAAGATTATTAGGGAGATTAGCATCTCCCTTTTGAAGAAAGGCTGAGAGTCCTGAGACTGTTCAGCTTGGAAAAGACTGAGAGGAAAATTTATTAACGCTTATAAATATCTAAACTGCAGGAGCCAAATGAATGGGGCCAGGCTCTTGGTGGTGCCCAGTAAAATGACAAGGACCAGTGGGAACAAAATGTTCCTCCTTGGAACACAGGAGGTGTCATCAGAATATGAGGAAAAACTTTACTTTGTGATAACAAGCTGGCAGGAAGTGACAATCTGCCTGCAAGTAGGAATGTCCTACAGAATGATCTGAACAAGCTGGAAAGCTGGCCTGAGGCCAATGAGATGAAATTCAACAATACCCAGTGCTGGGACCTTCACTTAGGCCACAACTCCAGACAATGCTACAAGCTTGAGGCAGAGTGGCTGGAAGACTTTGTAGAAGAAATGGACCTGGGGATGTTGGTTGACATTGGCTGAACAGGAGCCCAGGTGGCCAAGAAGGCCAACAGCATGCTGGCTTGTGTAAAAATAGTGCTGCCAACAGGTGCAAGGAATGAATTATCCCTCTGTACTCAGATCTTGTGAGGCTACACCTTGAGTACTGTGTTCAGTTTTGCACCCCACAGCACAAGAAGGACAATGAGGCCCTGGAGCATGTTTAGAGGAGGGCAATGAAGCTGGTGAGCGGTCTGGAGTGCAAGTCTTATGAGAAATGATTGAGGGAACTGGGATTGTTCAGTCTGGAGAAGAGTAGGCTCGTGGGAGACATTATTGCTCTCTACAACTACCTGAAGGGAGATTATGGCAAGATGGGGATCAGCATCTTCAATTATGTAACTAGCTAAAGGGAATGGCCTCATGTTGCACCAGGGAAGATTAATATTGGACATTAGGAAATACTTCTTCTCCAAAAGAGTGGTCAGAAACTGGAATGGAATGGAATGGAATGGAATGGAATGGAATGGAATGGAATAGAACTGACTGCTCAGGGAAGTGGTGGAATCACTGTCCCTGGAAGTGATCAAGAAATATTTTGATGTTGTACTGAGGGACATGGTTTAGTGGTTAATACTGGTGATAGGTGGGTGGTTGGAGTGTATGATCTTGGAGGTCTATTTCAATCTTGGTGATTCCATTATTCTATGACAGAGTATTGGAAAAAAATGCTGAGGGAGGTTTTGGTGTCTCCTTCTATGGAGATGCTAAAAACCTGTGTGGACACTTTTCTGCATAAACTGCTCTAAAGAATCTGCTTTACCAGGTGAGTTGGACTAGGTGATTTCCAGAGATCCCTTCCAATCCCTGTGATTCTGTGATTCTGAATAACAGAACAGTTACAACTATAGCCAGTAGAACTATGATACAGTGCAGCATGGACTACCACCTTGGACTTCTGGAGGGCAGACTTTTGTCTCCTTCAGGCCATGATTGACAGTCTCTTCAGCGGCAGTTCTGGAGGGCATGGGAGCCCAGGAAGGCTGGAAGGAAGTTATTTTAAAGTTGCAGGAGCTGACCATCCCTAGGTCACGAAAGAGGAGCTGATGCGGAAGGAGGCTGGTCTGGCTGACCAGAGACTTTTGGCTGGAACTCAGGAGCGGAAGAAAAGTTTATGGGCTTTGGAAGAGGGGGCAAGCAACTTATAAGGATTACAAGTACGTAGTGAAGCTGTGCAGGAACAAAATTAGAAATGCCAAAGCTCAGCTAGAACTGGCAACAATAAATATTTCTATTAATACATTAACAGTAAGAGAAGGGCAAAGGGGAATCTCCATCCTTTTTGGACACAGAAGTCAACACAGTGACCAAGGATCAGGATAAGGCAGAGGTACTTAATGCCTTCTTTGCCCCAGTCTTTAATAGTAAGAGTGGCTGCTCCCTGGGCACACAACCCCTTGTGCTGGTAGTTAGGGATGGTTGGACACAATAGGCCCATAATCCATGATTATGCATATGGAGCTGTTTTGTCTGGGGAAGAGGAGGCTGAGGCTGAGGAGAAACCTTATTGTTCTCTTCAAATACTTGAAAGGTGATTGTAGAGAGTGGGGTTGGTGTCTTCTCAGTGGTGATAGGTGATACAGCATGAGGGGAAATGGCTTTATGTTGCACCAGGGGGAGGTTTAATTTGGATGTCAGGAAAAACTTCTTTAAAGAAAGGGTGGTTAAGCACTGGAATAGGCTCCCCAGAGGGATAGTTGAGTCATCACCCCTGAATGTGTTTAAAAACCATCTCAATGTGCTGCTCAGGGACATGATTTAGCAGTGGCTTGCGAAAGATAGGGTAGTACGGTTGGGTTGCAGTTGGTTTTGATGATCTTTAAGGCCTTTTCCAACCTGAGCTATTCTATGATTCTATGATTAGGTTCAGTATAACATTTGCTTTTGGAGATCATCCGAACAGGGCTTCTCACCACTGGTGATCTCCGTCCTTCTTAACTCCTTCCAGCACTTGATGCATTACATTAACATTGTGATCATCTTTGATAAGAGTCTTTTGTTCAGTTACTGGGGTCTTTCAAGGAAGGTATGTTAAGTCAGAGTGACAAAGGAGTCATTTGACTATAGGTAAATTCTGGAAGATAAGTGTTTTACCAAGGAAACAGACAGTTTGTAATTTCAAATTAAAGTATTCTAAAGCAAAATGTTCAAAAATAAAGCTAGGCTTCCAGAACCACATTGTCAGCTACTGTTTTACTTTTTTTAAGAATTAAAGTCTATCTGTTGAACAATTTTAGGCTTCTTACATCCTTCACCAATAGTATCTCTTCTCATATTAGTGAAATTGCTGGTAATTAAACTTTCCGTTCCCTTCCCTTCCCTTCCCTTCCCTGCCCTGTGCTGCCCTGCCATTCTTTGTCCAGGTAAATATTATTTAAATGGAAATTTGTTTCAGAAAGCACTGAAGAAGTATATGAATGCTTCAACACTGTAATGAAAAGATCAGAAGTGATCATTTTCATTTATATTATTTATAAATATTATTTACTTATTTGTCTGTTGCCCTGAATAATTAACATGTAAAAAATATACCCCCAAAAGCAATAGTTCATAGCTAGTGGCTAATTCATTGATTACTGCTGCTTTGAAATATTAATACAATTTGTGCTGACACTTACAAGTAACATGATTTAGGGACAGCAATTTCCCAATTAACATTATAACGTGTAACTTTATTTAAAAATCATATTACTATGTAAAACCTATTAAATAAGCAATAGAATTCCTATCACTAGTGCACAGATATTTATGTTATAGAAATTCACAGTTATTTAAATATTTATAAAATGAAAGTTGAGAGAAGCAGTTTTGAAAAGCAGTTAATAACAAACAGACATCAAGGGAGTCATCATTAGAACAGCAAAGTGCTTTGCAACTTCAATAACTTCACTGGTGCAGAAGCAGGCCATCAAATTTAATTAAAAGCAGTCAAAACTAAACTGAAAAATTGAACTGCAAAAGCCCATCCTTTGCCAGCAGCTGAAAGCAAAGAGAAAGAGAAGGGAGAACCTTGAAAGTAGTAATAAATTGATAAGCCTTACTGCTTGCAACTTGTAATTTGCTCTGTCAAATTTTAATATCAGTTAAACTAGATTAATAGAATAGTTACTTATTTCCTATCTTAAATCTTTATGCACAGTCTGTCTGCTACAGGTTTTTGTGATAAATTTAAATCTCAAGTCAAAGTTTCAATTCATTTCCTTTCTTCCTTTTTTTTTTTTTTTTTTTTTTTTTTTCCCCCCCCTTTCTTCTAAATAGTTTTGAAATCTGTATTTGCTGGACAAAAACAAAGAGTTCAGGACAATTTGGAGAAAGAAATAAATGTTATTATTGTTATTTATGTTTATTGTTGTCGTTGTCGTTTTTTTTGTTGTTTTCCCAGCTCTTGCAGTGAGGTTTAATATCTTTTGATAGAACAAAGGTAAATATCACTTGGAATGTGAAGTATTGACATCTCCATCTGCCACTAGAGGTTCCTAGGGTGAAGTGAAAGATAAGGAGGCTCATTTGTAATACAATAAGGCTAGCAATTTTATTGCTGGTTTATATGCTCAGATTAATGTGAATATATGCAAACTGTACCACAAGGACAAAACCAATTTACCCTAGATCATTTTATTTTATATAATAATGTGCTTTAATGAAGCTAAAACTTCCCTGCTGTGACCTTATTATGTTTTCCAACATCAGTAGGAAATAGATTATGTTGAATCGTAACAAAGCTCATGAAACAGCAGGAATTTTGAGACAGAAGATCGGTTACATTTTAGTGGTCAACACTGAAATAGAAAAGACAAGAGCTAAAGAAGAATTTACGTAGGTTCTGGGAAATATACCACTTGGCAAAAAATAAAAATAAAGGTAGAAATTTCCACTCTCAATTTCCTCCACAAGTTTCAGGAAGACTGACATTAGTTTATAAAATAAAGTGATGTTAAAAGATAAAGTGGGATATTGAAGGACTGAAGAACAGTATCTTTTCCCTTCCCTTCCCTTCCCTTCCCTCCCTTCCCACTATTCTTTCTTCTTTAAATATAATCTTTTTTTTTTTTTTTTCCTCTGCATAAATTTAAAATTAAGGGTTGTTGTTGTTGTTGTTGTTGTTGTTTCCTCAAGTCTCCGTAGTGCAAATCTGTGTGCTGAACTGCATCAATTCAATCAATGAAGATACAATTTATAAAGGACATGCTAACCGTATCTCCCAGCTTTATTATCAGTGGGGTGCTGCCTCTAACACAATAAAATTCAATATTAGCTAACATTCTTTAATCAAAACAGCTTTTAAATAACTTACAAGCCATTGCACCTCCATTCTTTCTTTGATCTTCTGCTTAATCAATGGAACTTCCACTGTGTTACCTCAAAGTTAACTAAGTTCTGATCTCCTTTTTCGATGTGATTTAATTAAAAGATATGACCATACCTAAGATTTATCATTTTAATGGGATTTTTGACATTTTCCGATTCAGATATTATTTGTTACTTTAATGTATTGAAGCAACACACACAAAACAAATACATTCCTGAATTTCCAAATAAGTTATAAAGTGTGTGGGGAAGAAATGGTCCTTTAAAAATAACTCAGATAACTATTTTTTAATGACAGTACTCCTGACATAGGCATAATTTTTGTACTGCTTAACACCACTCCTTTTTTGTTTGATTTGTGACACTAGTCAAATGTTGTTTCTTTGATTTGGGCTGTGATTATTTCTGCATACAAACTCCTGGAAATCTATCAAATTTTAACGGAGTAGACATTCTCAGCATATTGTGCCTGTTGTAAGTATTCAGCTTTTTAATTAAAAAAATAGAAATGGAAGTCTTTCATAAAAGTAACAACTGATGATAGCTCCTTCTTAAATCAAAATACAATTTGAAAAGTGAAAAATACAAAATTGCATATGAATATTCTTTATATTTTTTTCAAGGATTGAAAACAAACTCGGCTGAACATAAGCCAGCAGCATGCCCAGGTGGCCAAGAAGGCCAATGGCATCTTGGCTTGCATCAGAAATAGTGCTGCCAACAGGAACAGGGAAGTGATTGTCCCTCTGTACTCACTGGTGAGGCCACACCTCGATTACTGTGTCCAGTTTTGAGCCCCTCACTGCAAGAAAGACATTGAGGCCCTGGAGCGTGTTCAAAGAAGGGCAACAAAGCTGGTGAGGGGTCTGGAGCACTGACCTTATGAGGAAAGGCTGAAGGAGCTGGGATTGTTCTGTCTGCAGAAGAGGAGGCTCAGGGGAGGCCTTATAGCTCGCTATAACTACCTGAAGGGAGATTGTAGTGAGCTGGGGGTCGGCTTCTTCTCTCATGTAACTGGTGATAGGACTACAGGGAATGGCTTCAAGCTGCACCAGGGGAGAGTTAGGCTGGACGTTAGGAAATAATACTTCTCCAAAAGAGTGGTCAGGCAGTGGAATGGGCTGCCCAGGAAGGTGGTGGAGTCACCGACCCTGGCGGTGTTCAAGGAACGTTTGGATGTTGTGTTGAAGGACATGGTTTAGTAAGAACTATTGGTGATTGGTGGATGGTGGGACTGGATGATCTTGTAGGTCTTTTCCAACCTTGGTGATTCTGTGATTAGGTGATTCTGTAAATATTTTCTCTTACATAAAAAATATGGTCTAGAACATTTTACTAAGTCCATATAGCCAATCCCATTATGAGAATGAAATATGTATCCCACAAATCACTAGGTAAATCCTACAGATTTATGTTTTAAATACTGCGTTTGAAATCATAGACTCAAACATAGTTTGAGCAACATACATAATTTTGTAGGAAACTCAGTCTAAATTAATTTTCATAACCAGATTATCCTTCTGCCTTCTTAAACAGGTCAAACTTTGAGCTAAAAAACAACAACAACATCAACAAAAACTAGGTATGAAGGGGGATGGGTGTGTAACTGGGGTCACTAACACAAAGTTGGTGCGTAGTGACCCACTGCTTGCAGGAGAGGGACGTGCTTGTACGAACCCATGGTCTTGTGCCTTTGTGACGGAGGAGGATGACTCTATGAAGGGGGAAGGGGGTAAAGGCAGGTCTTCTAGGGATAAGCCTGATGAAGTGGTATTGGAATTAGGAGCGAGGCAAGGGGCTCGGCTGAGGTGCGCCTATACCAATGCATGCAGCGTGGGCAACAAACAAGAAGAGTTGGGAGCCATTGTGAGGCAGGCAAACTATGACCTAGTTGCCATAACGGAAATATGGTGGGATTGCTCCCATGACTGGAGTGCTGCAATGGATGGCTACAAACTCTTCAGGAAGGATAGGCAAGGAAGGAGGGGTGGCAGCGTGGCTCTCTATGTCAGGGAATGCTTTCATGCTGCAGAGCTTGTGACTGGGGACAATGTGGTTGAATCCCTATGGGTAAAGATCAGGGGAAGGGCTGATAAGGCAGACATCCTGGTGGGCGTCTGTTATAGACTGCCAAACCAGGATGAAGAGGCAGATGAGCTGTTCTATAAGCAGCTGGCAGGAGCTGCGCGGTCACCAGCCCTTGTCCTCATGGGTGACTTTAACTTCCCCGACATATGCTGGGAGTACGGCATGGCGGAGAAGAAGCAGTCTAGGAGGTTCCTGGAATGCATAGAGGATAACTTCCTAATGCAGCTGGTAAGAGAGCCCATGAGAGGAACTGCCCTGCTAGACCTGCTGTTCACAAACAGGGAAGGTCTGGTGGGAGATGTGGAGGTTGGGGGCTGTCTTGGTAGTCTCAGCTGGGGAGCAGACTGAACCCCCTGTGATTCTTGAAGAAGCGGTCAGGGAATTACTACTCCAACTGGACTGTCACAAGTCCACGGGTCCGGATGAGATTCACCCGAGAGTGCTGAAGGAACTGGCGGAGGTGATCTCTGAGCCGCTTTCCGTTATTTTTCAGCGCTCCTTGTTAACAGGTGAGGTCCCGGAAGACTGGAGGCTTGCCAATGTGACTCCCATTTACAAGAAAGGTTGTAAGGAGAATCCACGGAACTACAGGCCTGTTAGCCTGACCTAGGTGCCAGGGAAGGTAATGGAACGGATTGTCTTGAGGGAGATCACGTGGCAGGTGTGGGATGACCAGGAGATCAGACCTAGCCAGCATGGGTTCGTGAAGGGCAGGTCCTGCTTGACCAATCTGATCTCCTTCTACGATCCTGTGACCCGTCTGATGGATGAAGGAAAGGCGGTTGATGTGGTCTACTTAGACTTCAGTAAAGCCTTCGACACTGTTTCCCATCCTATTCTCCTGCAAAAGCTGGCAGCCCGTGGCTTGGATGGGTACACTCTCGGCTGGGTAAGGAGCTGGCTGAAAGGCCGGGCCCAGAGGGTGGTGGTCAAATCCAGTTGGAGACGAGTCATGAGTGGTGTTCCCCAGGGGTCGGTGCTGGGGCCTGTCCTCTTCAACATCTTTATTGATGACTTGGATGAGGGCATTGAGTGCACCCTCAGTAAGTTCGTGGATGACACCAAATTGGCAGGGAGTGTTGATCTGCCTGAAGGTAGCGAGGTCCTACAGAGGGATCTGGATAGGCTGGTGAGCTGGGCCGAAGCCAACAGGATGAGGTTTAACAAAACCAAATGCTGGGTCCTGCACTTTGGCCACAACAACCCCAGGCAGCGCTATAGGCTTGGGGCAGAGTGGCTGGAGGACTGTCTTGAGGAAATGGACCTGGGGGTACTGATTGATGCTCGGCTGAACATGAGCCGACAGTGTGCCCGGGTGGCCAAGAAGGCCAATGGCATCCTGGCTTGCATCAAAAACAGTGTTACTAGCACTGTCCCCCTGTACTTGGCATTGGTGCGGCCGCACCTCGAGTACTGTGTTCAGTTTTGGGCCCCTCACTGCAAGAAAGACATTGAGGCCCTGGAACGTGTTCAGAGGAGGGCTATGAAGCTGGTGAGGGGTCTGGAGCACAGGCCTTATGAGGAGCAGCTGAGGGAGCTGAGATTGCTCAGCCTGGAGAAGAGGAGGCTCAGGGGAGACCTTATAGCTCTCTATAACTTCCTGAAGGGAGGTTGTAGTGAGCTATGGGTCGGCCTCTTCTCTTGTGTAATCAGTGATAGAACTAGAGGGAATGGTTTCAATCTGCGCCAGGGGAGGTTCAGGCTGGACATTAGGAAGTATTACTTCTTGGAAAGGGTAGTCAGGCATTGGAATGCACTGCCCAGGGAGGTGGTGGAGTCACCGACCATGGGAGTGTTCAAGAAACGTTTGGATGTTGCGTTGAGGGGTATGATTTAGCTGGGAAGTATTGGTAATGGTTGGACTAGATGATCTTCTAGGTCTTTTCCAACCTTGATAATTCTGTGATTCTGTGATTCTGTGAAAAAACACTGGTGTCTTGAATACAGTAACTTAATTACAAACTTTAGTGATCAAATGAGGAACCTTTCCTGTTCCAAAAAGAAAGGAAAAAACTCTGGAGATTAACAAAAGTTTTATTTTCTTCATCACTGAACATTATTTGGTATCTTTATTACTAAGAAATCTGTACCCATTATAGCTTGCAGCTATGTTTTACTTGTGTGCCATGCCTTCTAAGGGGAGTAGAGATTTACTGTGTAAGAACTGCGAAATTACAGTTATTCACTGATTTTTAAACTGCTGTACCTGGAATGAAACAGAAAAACCCCGAATGAAATAGAACTGGGAAGTCCTGTAGCCTGTGCATTATCTATGTAGGTTGCTCTGAAAGTAATGCATCTCATTTGTTTCAACAGAAACTAACACAGATATAAAAAACACAATAGCACTATTTGATAAAGTGAGTTTTCAGCTACTAAACACTGTTCTTCAACATAGGCACCACTATCAGCTATGCATTTTCACCAGCAATGAACAAGAGACTGCATTCCATGTTTGTAAAAATCTATACCAGCAAAAGCGTCCCACTATTGCTGTTTCCACTGCTGAAAACCATCACCTACTTCCTTGCTCTTCTCACATCCACAGTTTGGTCTTGAGAAATGTTCAGTAAGTGTTGAGAAATGTCAATGGAAGCAATTTTTTTGTGCTGTTTGGAGGAATTCAATTACATACTTTTGCTTCCATGTCAGACACCATTTTGTCAGATTGCTCCTCAGCTATGATCTGTTACACAGCAACAAAATGTAACAAAATATTGATGTGAATCTTCAACCTCTACCTCCATACCACCAACATCTGCCTTTGATACCCTGTTCCAAAAAGAATAAGTTGCACCTGGTGACTAGGAGAAGCAGTAATGACATTGCATATGAAATTTAGATTCAGAATTTTTCAACAGTGAGTACAGATTGTGTATGTTGTAGAACTGTAAGTCTTGCAAGAAATGGGTTTTCTATTTTTTTTTTTGTCATATAACATATACCAAAAATACCATAAATATTCTGTGTTATTTTTCTGACAAGGATTCAAGAAGACTTTTTTTTCTTACCCTTGAAAATAAATAAATAATAATAATAATAATAATAATGAAGTGCTAAAACAATTACACAAGACTACAGTATCTTCAAATAATTATTTTTTTATAAATAAAGTTATTTTAACGCATCAAACAAACAGGCTTTTTTATTTTTGCACAGGACTTTATGATTGTCATTTAGGTAGTGTCACTGTATGATATTGCATACATAATATATCATAAGATAATACATTTAAAGTGAGCAGGTTATGAAATGTATTTAATTTAATGCTAGACTACTTTCGGCAGCTGTTGTCATGTATTGATATATTGGCCTTAAATAAATGTGCATATATTTGCAGGAGGAAAAAAACTTTTCCGTTGTTTTGGTTGATAAATTAGAAAGAGTACTTATCCTTCAAAACTGCATATTCATCCTTAAAATCCATTAGTCAATGTGTTAGCCATCCATAACACAACTTTATGAAAAACACCATGCTAACCACACATTTGACAGACATGCTTCTTCAGGTAGAAATATGTCTCCTTTGTTTAACTTATGATGAACAAAGTGTGTGCATCAGCAATCAAAAGCTATTAAAGTCTGTAATACAGAAGCTGAACTTTTCATTTGGATCTGCTGTTTATTTCTGAAGAAATAGTAAAGAGGAAAATTATTGCTTACACTGACTAGACTGTAGAAAATAATGTCAGAATAGTCTTTTCTTTAGTAGTTCATTATTGTGTTGACTTCATAGGTTATGGGAAAATAATTTATCTGGAACTGTTTTTAACTCTTGTAATAGAGACTGAACTGCCCATTGATACAGGCAAGTTTCTCCATCTGTTGAGTATAGATAATAATTTTCTTCTGTGTTTATTTACAGATACAAAAAAATCCATGCTTTCATTTTAGCATTTACTAGTCTTGATGTAAATATGATACTGACCACTGGATCAGTATTATCAATTATACTGTATGATCAATACTGAAGCAGTAATATCTAGTTCATTTGTTGAGCTATCATCAGACAAACTATCTTACATCTTCTGAAAAGACACGATGCTTAAAAAATGTTGTATCTTGTCATAATCAGTTTGCAGCAATTTTTGCATTAATTTGTTTTACAAATAGCCCAGTTTTATATAATATGATTTATATACTGAAACACCCTCAAAAATTCATTATCTATGATTTTCACGGTTATCCACCTCAAAGCTGTTCCTAGTTTGTCTGGAATGAAAGATAGCTGGGCTTTAAAATGAAAGATAGCTGGGCTTTAAAAACTGACTTGTGAATGGATCATGTCTTTCAGCAGGTTTTAAAGTGATGTAGTATTCCCGTACATATCTATGTTCGTTTCATTGTTTTTAAATTCTTGAAAAAAGATTCTACATTTAGTAGATCTGTCCTATCTAGCCCTTCTTGAAATAACTGCAGAAAGGTTGATCTATTGAACACAAATTATCACATTTCAAAGTTATTCATTCAATATTCTCGCTTGCATTTTTACAATTAAGTATTTATTTGATCTATCTAAATTGTGTGGCCTGATTTTGTGAGGTTCTGATCATTGAAGTCCTTGAATCTGTGAATGTCCCTTTGACACAGTTCCCATATCCCGCTCCCTATCCAAAAGAGAGAAGTTAAAAATAACCCATACATCTAAAGGCAAAAATTCAGTTGTGTTGGTTTTGGTGAAACAAACCAATACCAACATCAGCAACTATGTGCAAATGCATATACTAGGTTCTAGGTGGAAGTATATGCTGAGGACTACCCAGTGTATTATGATGGAAGGCATTCCACTTCACTAATGTGATGAGTTAACCATGTCCAGCTATCCATCCAGATACTCTTTTATTCCTATCCCTTAATAAAACATAGGGAGAAAACAAGATGAAAAGTAGCAAGGTTTATGATAAAGACAGGGAGTTCTTTGAGCAAAGACTATCATAGGCAAAGCATACTAAATTCAAAGAAAATTCATATAATTTATTGCTAGTTAAGTACATTTAAGTACAATACCAAGAAATTAAAACACACATTAAATCAACAACTTCCTCTCCATACACACACACACACACATTTTCTTTTCTGTGGTCCACATTCAGTCCTTCATTCCCATCCCCTCTACCTGCAACCCTGAATAGAGTATAGGGGATGGTAGATGGGAGTGCATGATGAGTGCATCACTCTATCTGCCACTCCTTCCTCCTACAACTTCCACTCTGGAAAAGTGGGCTATCCCTATAGGCTTTCAGGAAGTGCTCTGGAAAGGAGTACAGTTATCACAGGAAGGCTTTCAGAGAAATAAGGTATATTTTCAGTTAAAAATCAAGACATTTTTAGATGAGACTTAAGAATCCACATGAAACAACCACTAAGGTAATTAGAGGAGCTGCAAATTTCACTCTTCTTCCCAAGACAGCCAATTAAGGATCATGCTTTTTGTTTCTCTTTATTCTATTTTGTCAAAATTTTAATTTTCACATCAATTCCCTCTTTTCTAGGAGACTCCTCAATTTATTGTTTCATTTTTTCTAAGGATTTCTATCATTTTCAGGATGCCTACAATATTCATCCACACTTAAAGGATGGCCTTTGTCCAGGCCTACTTTCCAGGCTAGCAGATATTTTCTCCTGTTTCTGCTTAACAGCAATTTACACCTGAACTTCTTAAATATAGTTTGTATACCTCTGTAATTGCTCCATCAAAAATAAATTTTAAAAATAGACAAATAAATAACATTTAAAATTAAGATATTTGTAAACTATGTCATATATGTAGCATTGAATTATACTCCACTTAGATGTAGCCTTGTACAGAATTCAAGTTCACTTTACTTTTCTGCATGTTGGCAATATTTTCATATACTACTGGAAAACATCATCTCAGAGTCAAATTATTACTTTCACTATTTTGCCATTTCAAAGCACATTGTTAAAATCACTCTACATTTCAATAATTACATTGGTCTCTCCAAAAGTAATGCATTTTATTTGTTTCAATGGAAACTAAAAAAGATATGAAAAGCACAATACCGTCATGTGGTAAAGTGAGTTCTCAGCTGTTAAACACTGTTCTTCAACAAAGGCGCCACTATCAGCTATGCATTTTCACCAGCAATGAACAAGAGATTGCATTCCATGTTTGTAAAAATCTATACCAGCAAAAGTGTCTCACTGTTGCTGTTGCCACTCCTGAAAAGGATCACCTATTTCCTCATTCTGCTCACACCCACTGTATGTTCTCACTGTGCTCACATCCACAAGTTTGGTCTCCAGAAACATTCAGTAGGTGTGAAGAAATGTCAGTGGAAGCAATTTTTTCCTCATGGAGGAATTCAATTACACATCTTTGCTTCTTACGCACTTCCACATCAGACGCCATTCCGTTAGACTGCCCGTCTGCTGCCATCTGTCACATTGCAACAAAATGTAATGGGATACTGATGTGAATCTTCAGCTTCTGCTTCCATACCCCCAGCACTGGCCTTTGATGTCATGGGCCAATGTAATAAAAAGGCATTACTTCAGGAGCAGCATTCTTATTTTGGGCTGATGGAAGTAACAGAAGAACATTGCTCAGTACCATTTCATAGAACGACTATTTAGGGAAAAGTGAAATTAGTGAACTAGTCTGAGACAAAATAACTAAATGCTATAAATCTAATTTACAGAACAAACTTATTTAGGTATAAATAAACAAAATTTACACATTCTATTTCCTCTTTTTTCCTACTGAGAAGAATTTTTGGTTTTTTTTTGTTTGTTTGTTTGTTTTAATCATTATTATTATTTTGACAACGTATGTGTTGTATGCAGTCTACCTAGTAAAATAAAACCATTTGTAGAGAAGTCACCCAGTGAAAAATCTTGTTCGGATTGTATTTTCACGTAAGTCAGAAGAAGTGTTAACTGATTCTATTGACTTAGTTATTGCATTCATGTTCAGATTTCATTTTCATTTTAAAAATGAAGGAATTTTGTGTCCAAATTCATAAACAGTTTTTGTTCAATATTCTCTGTTAATTTGTGCTCTATTCTGTTAAACAGATGTGGTTTACTATTTAAATGACACATTACATTATGTACACTAGCAAATGAAAGTAAAAATTTATTTTAAGGGGAACAGCAATGAAAGTGACAATGAAATATTTATTTTATAATTTGTTTCTATTCACTAACATGTGTATATTTTTCAAGTGTGCACAGTGTTTTGATTTCCTCCACATCAAGGCACAAAAAGACAGCACAATGATATATGTCTTTATCACCAGAAAACCAAAGAGTTCTAGATAGCAAGGTATTTTAATGTTGTTTATAAAGACTGCATTATTAGACAGCCAAGTACATTTTACACATCCACTGTATCTAATTCAGTTTTAGAAATGGAATTTTTGCTTTTCGATTGCATAAACATATCTGAAATTTTAATCTTTGTCAGCTATTTAATGATTTTGTTTGACCTTACACTAGAATGCAATTTATAAGATGCTGAGCTCATCCTTACTGACTTGTATTTTCTGTTAGAAACAAACAAACAAACATATCACAACTCCTTATGATTAATTTGTATATTTTTTGTCATTTTGTTGTGATACTTTTCATTTTTCCATACATACTTCTTTGCTTGATTCAGTGCTATATTTGTTTCTTTCAGCTGCATTTATTGTGTAACTGCCCGAGTCTGTGTTGTAGCATTTACCTTAAACTTCAAAACTTTAGAGCAGCTTTGAGTAATTAATGTTTACCTGTTTGCAGTTTTTAAGTAGGAAAATTACAGTGAATTTAGCTCAAGGTAGTCATTCTGCAGCTGTTAAGGTGTAATAAGCTGAAATGTCAAAACTTTGCAAACTTAGAATAACTGAATTATTCTTTAACAAGTTTTTGTGGCTGATGCAACAAATTGAATAATTATTTTAAGAGAAATATGGAAAAATATCAATCCTGAATTTTGAGAGGTTAATAGAAGAGCTACCAAAAATTTATATTTCTTGAAAAACTCTATGATTAGGGTATTTAAATTTCATTGCATATTAGAAAACAAAAAAATCTGATTGCATATACAGACACATACAACAAAAAAATATGTTAGCAACTCTCTGCACAATGTCTTGACTATTCTGTCCATTTAAATTGTACAAGAATATTCCTTCTTATAATGGTAATGATATTCCTGTGAATTACATGGGCCTTGTGCTTTCTTGCCTTTTCTCAATCATATTGCATGTATATCTTTTTTAATTATCTATTTATTTAAAATGTATTGGCTCATGGCTGAAAGTATTCAGGATACATCTTCTAGTACTACATCCAAGTCATTTATGAAAACATTAAAGAGATCTGGCCCCAAGATGGAGCCCTGGGTAAACCAACTACCAGCCACCAACATGATGTAATCCCGTTTACTGTAACCTTTTAGGCCCAACCCACTAAACAGCTGCTCACCCATCACATCATGTTTTTGTCTAGCTACATGCTGGACATTTTGTCCAGAAAGATACTGTCAGAAACAGTATTGAAAGCTTTTCTGAAATCCAAAAAGGTAAGGATATCTGACTCCCTTGGTCAACTAGACAGATGCCCTTGTAATAAAAGTAGATGAATTTAAACAGGATCTTCACCTCATGAAAACACATTGGCTTGGACTGATGATTGTAGTATCCTTCAGCTGTTTTTCAATAAATGAAAATCACAACATATCATAAGCAGGTTTCCTGTTACAAACACAACCACTTGAACTTGGCAGATGGCAAACTGAGCTCATTCAATAGATCACTGAATCAATGCTCCTCAACAAGCACATTGTGTTAGTTTGATATCCATAAGATAAGTAGATAAATGCTTTGAATGCCTCCAAGTTAATCTTCAGTAGAATTTTGATGAAGCTTTCTCCAACACAAATAAGATCATAGAATCATAGAACCGTATAATGGTTTGGGTTGGAAGGAACCCAAGGGATCATCAGGTTCCAACCCCCCTAATAAAGGCAGGACCACCAACCTCCAGATCTTTGCTCCCTGTCCCTCTTTGCTCAGGAGACCAGCCTTCCCCTTGGCAGTCTCTGAGACCACAGTTTTAATCATGGCCTCCACCAGACAGTGGATTAGTTCCAAGGAGGTCATGGTGACCCACATGGAGGGCCTGCCCAGAAATGTAGCTGTTCAAGTCTCCAGCTGCAGGGAGTGCCTGAGCCTGCTGCTGCCAACGGAGGGTGGCAAGGATTCCACCTGCATGAAGTGTGAGCAGGTGGATGAGCTGCTTAGCCTGGTGGTAGAGCTCAAGGCAGAGGTGGAGAGACTAAGGACCATCAGGGTGTGTGAGAGGGAGATTGACTTGTGGAGTGACTTGCTGGCATACTGGAGGGAAGGCTGCCTGGGAGATACCCCCAGAAAAGTGGTGGACCTCCTGCCTTGTCACAGACCTGACAGACGAGGAGGATTGGAAGAGAGTCCCAACTCGTCATCATGGGAGCCTCCCCTGCCTGCCTAGCCTGTTTCACCAGTTCCCTCTAAGCAACAGGTTTGAGATGCTGGAAATTGTAGGTGAGTATTGTAGGAGGTGAATTGTAGGAGGTGAGTGTGGAGGCGGCCACCCCCATGCCTTGAGACAGCCTCTGTCAGGAAAGAAAGAAAGGTGGTTGTGATGGGCAACTCCCTTCTCAGACGAATGGAGTGCCCCATGTGCAGCCCAGACCCAAGCAATCGGGAAGCGTACTGCCTTCCTGGGGCCAGGGTCAGGGTCATAACTAGGAAACTCCCAAAGCTTATTTGGTCCCCTGATTATTTCCCATTACTCATAGTTCAGGTGGACAGTGATGTAATCACTCAGCGAATCCTGTGAACTGTGAAAACTTATTTCAGGGGTTTGGGGCATTTAATTAAAGGAGCGGGAGCTGAAGTGATCTTTTGTTCTACACCTTCAGGGGCAGTGAAGGACACTGAGCAGGCTTGGAAAATACAGGTAATGAATAATTGGCTAAGAGGCTGGTGTCAAGGCAGGAACTTTGGGTTTTTTTGACCATGCGGCAGTTTACTCAACCCCTGGACTGTTGTCCATGGATGGAACCCACATATCTCAAAGGGGCAACTAATCCTAGCGCAGGAGCTCGTGGGGCTTATCAAAAGAGTTTTAAACTAGCTATGACAGGGGAATAGAACAAAACAGGGCTCACCAGAGATAAGCCTAGGGGAACAATGCTTGAGCTGAGGGTGAGGCAGATGAGCCACCTGAAGTGCATCTACACCAATGCATGCAGCATGGGCAACAAGCAGGAGCTGGAAACGATTGTGCAGCAGGCTATGAAATAGTTGCTATTACCAAAACATGGTGGGAGCACTCCCATGACTGGAGTGCTGTGATGGATGGCTACAAGCTCTTCAGAAGGGACAGACAAGGAAGGAAGTATGGTGGTGTGGCTCTTTATATTAATAAGTGTTTTGATATTGAAGACCTTGGGGTAGGGAATGATAAATTTGAGTGTCAATGGATAAGGATCAGGGGGAAGGCCTGTAGGGGCAACATCCTGGTGGGGGTCTGTTATAGACCGCCTAATCAGGATTAAGAAAAGGATGAGGCATTCTATGAGCAGCTTGCAGAAGTGGTGTGATCGCCAGCACTTGTTCTCATGGGAGACTTCCCTGACATATGTTGGAAATGTAATACAGCTCAGAGGAAGCAATCCAAGAGGTTTCTAGAGTGTGTGGAAGATAGCTGGTACGAGAGCCTTCCAGGGGTGGTGCCCTTCTAGGCCTGCTCTTCACTAATGGAGAAGGACTGGTGGGAGATGTGAAGGTTGGGGACTGTCCTGGGCAGAGCAACCATGAAATTATAGAATTCTCTATTCTTGGAGATGTCAGAAGGGTGACTTGCAAAACTGCTATCTTGAATTTCCAGAGGGCAGACTTTGACCTGTTCAGGACCCTTGTAGTATGGGTCCCTTGGGAGTAGCTCCTTAAGGGTAAAGGGGTCCAGGAAGCCCGGACACTCCTTGAGATGAAATCTTAAAGGCAAAAGAACAGGCTGTCCCTGAATGCTGTAAGGCAAGCCCTGGGGGAAGAAGACTGGTGTGGACAAACCAGGAAGTATTGTTAGGACTCCAGAAGAAAAAGAATGTCTATGTCCTCTGGAAGAAGGGAGAGGCTACCTGGGGAGACTACAAGGAAGTTGCTAAGGTATGCAGGGAGGAAGTTAGAAAGGCTAAAGCCCAACTTGAACTCAGATAGGCCACTGCAGTAAAAGAGAATAAGAAATCCTTTTACAAATGTATCAATGGTAAGAGAAGAACCAAGGAGTATTTCCATCCTTTACTTGATGCAGTGGGGAATCTGACCGCTGTGGATAAGGAGAAGGATGAGGTCCTCAATGCTTTCTTTACATCTGTCTTTAATAGGCAGATCATTTATCCTCAGGGTACTTTATGCCCTGATTCAGAAGTCTGAGATGCTACTCAGAATACACACCCTGTGTTTCAGGTGGAGACAGTCAGAGAGCTCCTCCTCCACTTGGACTGTCACAAGTCCGTGGGACCAGATGGGCTCCACCCTAGAGCTGGTGGCCGAGCTGCTCTCCTCCATCTACCAGTGCTCCTGATTATCTGGAGAGGTCCCAGAGGATTGGAGGCTTGATGATGTGACTCCCATCTAGCGTCATATCCAAGAAGGGCCATAAGGAGGATCCAGGGAACTACAAGCCTCAGTACCAGGGAAAGTTATGGAGCAAATCATCTTCGGTGAGATCACATGGCACTTGCATGGCATCCATGGGATCAGGCCCAGCCAGCACAGGTTCATGAAAGTTGGTCATGCTTGACCAACTTCATCTCCTTCTACGACAGGGTGGCCAGACTGGTAGACAAGAGAAAGGCTGCTGATGTAATCTACCTAGACTTCAGCAAAGTCTTTGAAATGGTCTCCCATGGTATTCTTCTGGGGTAACTGGCTTCCTGTAGCTTGGACAGGTGTGCCCTTCTTTGGGTAAGGAACAGGCTGGAGGGCCATGCCCAACTGGTAATGATTAATGGAGTTAAGTCCAGCTGGTGACCTGTTACAAGCGGAGTCCCCCAGGTGTCAGTACTGGGGCCCATCTTGTTTGATATCTTTACTGATGACCTAGATGAAGGGATTGAGTGTACCCTCAGTAAGTTTGCAGATGACACTAAGTTGGGAAGTCATGTTGATTAACCTGAGGGTAGGGAGGCCCTTTAGAGGGATCCAGATATGCTGGATCGCTGGGCTGAGGTGAATGGGGTGAAGTTGAACAAGGCCAAGTACCGGGTCCTGCACCCTGGCTACAATAACCCCACACAGAGCTATAAGCTTGGGGCTGAGTGCCTGGATGACCGTGAAGAGGAAAGGGATCTGGGGGTGTTGGTTGATGCTTGGCTGAAAATGAGCCGACAGTGTGTCCAGGTGGCCAAGAGGGCCAATGCCATCCTGGCCTGCATTAGAAATCATGTGGCCAGCAGGAGCAGAGAGGTAATCATCCCCTTGTACTCAGCACTGGTGAGGCTGCACCTTGAGTATTGTGATCAGTTTTGGGCCCCTCACTGCAAGAAAGGCATTGAGGCCCTGGAATGTGTCCAGAGAAAGGCAGCATAACTGGTGAGGGGTTTGGAGCAAAAGTCTTATGAGGAGGGTCTGAGGGAGCTGGGATTGTTTAATCTGGAGAAGAGGAGGCTCAGGGGAGATCTCATTACTCTACAACTTCCTGAAGGGAGGTCGTGATGAGGAGGGGTTTGGCCTCTTTTCCCAGGCAACAAACAGGACCTGAGGAAATGGCTGCAAGTAGTACCAGAAGAGGTTTAGATTAGACATAAGAAAGAACTTTTTCTCTCAGAGAGTGGTCAGCCACTGGATTGGTCTGCCCAGGGAGGTGGTGGAGTCACCATCCCTGGCAGTGTTCAAGAGGTGTCTGGATGACGTGGTATGATACATGGTTTAGTAGCTTGTGGTAGTAATGGTGATGGGAGGACGGTTGGACTAGATGATCTTGTAGGTCCTTTCCAACCTTGTGATTCTATGATTCTATGATTCTGTGATCTGGTACTAGACTAAGTTGCCCGGGGCTCCATCCAACCTGCTCTTGAAGACCCCCAGGGATAGGGCATCCACAGGCTCTCTTAGCAACCTGTTCCAGCACCTTACCATGCTCTCTATAAAGAACTTCCCCCTGATATCTAATTTAAACCTTCCATCCTTGAGCTTTGAACCATTCCCCCTTGTCCTATAACTATCCACCCAAGTAAAAAGTTGATTCCCCTCCTGTTTATAATCCCTTTTTAAACACTGTAAGGCTGTAATGAGATCTACTTGTAGCTGTCTCTTCTCCTGACTGAACAAGCCCAGCTCCCTCATCCTGTCTTGATAGCAGAGGTGCTTCCGATATCTGATCATCTTTGTGGCCCTCCTCTGGACCCTCTCCATCAGCTCCACATCCTTTCTTTATTGGAGACCCCATACCTGGATGCAGTGATCCACTTGGGGCCTCACAAGCGCAAAGTAGAAAGGGACAATCAGCTCCATCTCCCTGTGTGCCGCTTCTCTTCTGATGGAGCACAGGACACCATTGGCCTTCTGAGCTGCAAGAGCACACTGCTGGCTCATGTTCAGTTTTTCATCCATCAGGAAGTTGGCTTCTTTCCCTCTTTTTTTTCCATGTTGTCTGGCACATCTTGCTGCACATAGAAGAAACATTCAGGAAAGCTAAATATGGGAACTGCATCTATAGATCAGATTTTTCCATTTGCTTGCCTGTTCCAGCCCAGAGAGTGGTTTCTTTTCTAAGTATGCACAAATTGCATTGAGTCTCCTCTGTGATTCCTTATGTTCCTTTTGAATAACCTTGGGGCTGTCTCACATTCTCCATATTCTGTCCTACAGACTTCTTTTTATTTCATTTGGATTTCTAACATTTGGATGAAGAAAGTTCCATGTTGTTTTGTAATAACAAGACTATATTCTAGTGTCGCCTGAGCTGAGCCAGATCCCAGTTAAATCATTTCCCATGCTAAATTAATAAAGAATTAGCTGCAGAAATAACTACAAATAAATGCAATTTTAGCATAGAAACTATTTTATCAGATGTCTCAAAGATATTTTAACATTGATCATCTATCCTTCCATGATTACAAATCATGTGCTGAACTTGAAATATTCATAGATAATTGAGCTATGAAGAACCAAAATTTTTGTAGCTGTTAGCTCATGGATACGACATGTAGAACCACACAGAGATATTAAGAACGAATGATGTGTAAACCTTCAAAAAAATATTCTTTAGTCTCTTTTCTTAGAACTTGCTGCATTCTGCCTGTCCACTATTGCAGATGGTCTGCTCAGAAAAAATACCAGCTGGTGCCCTTTAAGAAGATGATGTAATTCTCAAAACTTTACAAGCAATGGTTCTAAACTGGTCTCCAAACAGTTTCTTGTGGTATATGGAGGGAGAAAATGGGAACATTTAGTCCTTTGACTGTAAGACAGTCCCCTCTAAATGAAAATGTCTTCTAGCATAGAAAAGCTAAAACGTTTTTTGCAGAGTAGAAAGGAATATATTTACGGGGACACTTTGGGTCAGAACAACATTCTACAGTTCTTCAGTGGGTGGTTTCATGTCTGAGACAATGCTATAAAGAACCTATTGTGCAAATCTGTTTAAGTTTGTGCTTTAATTTTGTGAAGGGATAAAAAATATTCCCATTAATGACCTAAAGAGATGGTTAATGCCCAACGCCTGTCAGTGTTCAAGAAGCGTTTGGATAATGGCTTCAGCAATGTATTTTCGATTAGCCCTTAATCAGGCAATTGGATATCATGATCTTTGTTACTCTCCTCTAAATCACAGAATCATAAACTCATAGAACAGCCTGAATTGGAAGGAGCCTTAAAAATCACCTAGTTTCAACAGTTCTAATTGTTGAATTTTCATCCCATCAACACTTTATATTAGTTACCCTTAAATATTTTAATTATGATAGATATAGTACTAATGGTAAATATCAGATTTAGTGATGGGGGCAGAGATTTAGGGTTACTTTCTCCACAAAAACTAGTAAAGAAGCAAGAATTAATCAACAGTATCACTGGTGTATGCCACAATACTCCTTTTGAATTCTACAGTGTGGAGAAGTTTAACTTTTGTCTTACAATTTCTTTTTTTTTTTTTTTCCAGTTTATGTTCCAGTTTGTCATTAAATCATTTTGAAATAAAATCATATGTACAGTTACAAAATAATTCCTTTCATTATTTAATTTCAGAGAGATAACTGCTGTTGTTGCTACAAGTTTTGTAGCAATTTTAAAAGATAAGAAATATCAATGTATAATGAAGCTTCACAATGACTACAGCTCAATTTCCATTCTATAATAGAAAGCAAAGGAACAAATATTTCCAAAGCCTATTGGTTTTGGAGAGTATTTTTCTTCACTAAATACATAAAATAACATAAAGTATCAGATAGTATTAGGAAGTTAGATATACACCATTTGGATCTGCATTTGTATTGTGCTTTCAGTGAGAATCCAGTGCTAAGACTAGCTCTGTTTTTAGCTATTCGAAGCTGCAACTGGTCACCAAGAAATATGAATAATATTTACTAGTGAGATATAGAACAAAAATTATTAGGGATTAAGTTCATATACTAAAAATATAACATGTAATGAAAATATAGTAAGAATACTTTCAATCACTGATTATCTTGCTTATTTTGAAGTGATTTTTAAAAACAACAGCAAAGCTAAATTCCATTTCTGTTATAATAGGAAAGATTGGAAATTAAGTTTTCAGGGAAAACAATGTGATTTTGTATTATTTTTCTAGTAAAATGGGATTACAATTCAAAATTAGAGGTTTTAAAAAATCAAAATTCAAAAAGCATTAACAGATTTTTTATGTTTTTGCAATT
Source organism: Alectoris magna (assembly GCA_030625065.1). NCBI lineage: Eukaryota > Metazoa > Chordata > Aves > Galliformes > Phasianidae > Alectoris > Alectoris magna. The sequence continues at coordinate 47,182,110 of CM060564.1, forward strand.
GTTACTTCAACAGCTTATATTCTGCTATGTAGGCCAATTTAATATTTTTTTTGTAAAATAGTTTTTGAATAAGCTTTTAATTTGGAAATCCAAAATACTGAAACAGAACTATTGCATGGAAGGACAATAAGGCTAGTTAAACTGCGTAAATCCTAATATTTGCATTGTTTATTGTCATGATAACACTGGCCTTCATACATTCATACAGTCAGTACCATTCTCAAGTTTTAAATCACTCAGTCATGACAGCCCTTGTGAGCTGTCCTTCACTGGCCTTTAGGGAGGACGTATGTATAAGAATGGGGATACAGAAAAATTATGCAAGCTAGAGATATTTTGCATGGTTTTGTTTTGTTTGTTTGTTTTTTGGTTTTTGTTTGTTGTTGTTGTTGTTGTTGTTTCCAAAACAATCAATTTATTGATAATGGATGAAATTATTATTTTCTTTTTTATCATAAGCTCTCTAGAAACTTTTGCCCTCCGGTAGAGACTACTGTTAATTGTCTGTGGGAAAGAAGAATAAAGGTAGTTTATTTCAGAGGGAGCTCCTAACAGATTAGGTCTGTGTTTTCAAGAAAGTGTACGAACCACTTCAGCAGTTTTTCTTACTCTCCAGCAGGTGAAGAATGAGAGAATTAAAAATAAAAGTAGTGATAACTGTGCACTCTTGGTCAAATTGTGTGTCAGATGGGGAGATTTCAAAATACAGTTGATCTGATTGTGTTAATGTGCAACAAAGATGTGAGCTGCTCTCCATCTGCAAACAAATACTGCAAATTTGTACATTAAAAAATGCCCTGAATATAAAACAAATGCTAAAAATTGTGCAAATATGTGCCTGATTAAATCTCTGGGATAAACATTTGCATTGTTGTAGGTGTTTTGGGGAAAAAGAAAAAAAAAAAAGAAGAAAAAAAAATGTCCTACTGTGAAAGCTTTATTTTTTCTGATTAAAAGGATAATTAGCATGTAAGTAGGTAAGATACGTAATAGTTTTCTTATCTTTTTTTTTTTTTTCCCCCCAAACTTCACAGTTTCTTTTCCAGAAATGTTTTGGATTTTTCTATGAGCGTTTACCTGGTTTTACTGAAATATTTCAAAATCCTTCTTCTTATAATTTTTAACCCTTGGTTACTTCAAAGCAGAAATGTATTAGGCACTGTGGAATATTTATGTATGAACATTGTTGAAAAACATAACTGAGCGACAGGTTGCTTATCTATCTTGTTTGCAGTAGACAAGCATGTTTTAGATTCCCATCCATAACTTTAGGAGAAATTTAATACTTACATTCATTTACCATACAGAAAAGATACATACATCATACAGTCAGAGAAAACTACCACATCCAGTTTGGTGTGCTATAATAATGCATTTTTTTTCTTCTCTTTTCCTTTGACTTTTTTTTTTTTTTTTTCTTTTTTTTTGGAAAAAATAATGAATGTGCCTTTACATAAAGGTGCAGTTTCAGTAGAGCAACAAGGAAACAAAAGTTGAAATATACTGCTTATTTTTTGTTGTTGTTGTTGTTTTCACTCAATAACACTATTAGGGTAAGAAGGGTGGAAGTTGGGAACCTCAGAGAAATTCAACTAAAAAGTTGCAAAATTAATAAAAGAATCTACAATGTTATGGAGTAGAAAACTTCCATTCTTTTCACACCTGTCTTTCTCCCCTTGAACCCAAGAACCACTTGGTTTCTTGATATCCAAGGCCTTAAATCTTATGAAAGTATGAAAGAATGTTTCACATTCTTCAGTATCCAACAAGGGTTCATTTCAGAATTCTACAGCAAATAAATTTTTTAATATTAAAATCTTTCAAGCACTATTTTTTTTTTTTTTACTGTTTAATCCTTTGCTGAAATCTGTCTGCATCATAACTGTGCTGTAAAACACACTTTTTGTTCAGTTGTGTTATCTTACTACACTTATACTCTGCTTGAAGACAAACTAATCTATTTTCTCTTTATTGTATATTTATTACTCATTGGTGTCACGTGTCTCCACATTAGCTGCAGTGTAGCAACAAAGCCACAGCATGGCACCAGGAGAAAAGATAGCACTTGAGAAAAATTCTCACTAGAACTTTTGACTAGATTTTCATAAGTATAAAAAAATGGCAAAAAAAAAAAAAAAAAAAGTTACTGAAAGATAGAATAGTAGTAAACTTTCTATAAATTCATTTTCCTGAGGATCCAATATTACTTGCAAGAACATTTTCCAACTACATTGACATTTTGACAGAATGTCAGTGCTTTAAGACTCATAGTAACAGTTACTCATAACAATTTTTATATCTTAGCATTGTAGAAATTTCTGAGACTACATTGCATGAGATCAGTCTATAAAATTGTTCATATATCTGCAGAAAGAATTTCTAAAAATGACATACCCTCTCTGAATATGCAGTATAAAGCAGCTTCCAAATATTGCTAATTGGCTTTTGTCTACGAAGAAAGTCTAGGTTATGAAAAGTTGGCTTATTTGTTATTATTTGAGTTATATTATTTGAATTATGTGCATACACAGTTGGTACAAACTTTCAGTGAGTTTACAGAGGACATCAAGTTGGGAGGTAGTGTCAATCTGCATGAGGATAGGAAGGCTATGCAGAGAGGTCTGGATGGGTCCAATTGTATGCACTTTAAGAAGACCAAGTGCCTAGTTCCGCATTTCAGTTACAAAACTCCCATGCATTGCTACAGGCTTGGAACAGAGTGGTTGGAAGTCTGCACAGAGATAAAGGATCTGGGGGTGACTGTGGGCAGCCAGCTGAACATAAGCCAGCAGTGTTCCCGGGTGGCTGAGAGGGCCAATGGCATCCTGGCTTGTGTCAGAAATAATGGCAGGACAAGGTAGGTGATCATCCCTATATATTTGGTACAACTGATACCGTGCCTTGAGTAATTTGTTCAGTTTTGGGCCCCTTCTACATCAACACAGAGGCCCTGCATTGTGTCCAGAAATGGACAATGAATCTGGTGAAGGGTCTGGAGCACAATTCTTATGAGTGATGTTATGAGTTATGAGTGGCTAGGGGAACTAGGGTTCTTTAGTTTGAAGAAGAGGAGGCTCAGGGGAGACCTTATCACTCCTTACAGCTTCATAAAAAAGGAGGTTGTAGTGAGGTGGGAGTTGGTGTCTTCTCCCAGGTAACTTGTGAAAGGACAAGAGGTCACAGCCTTAAGTCATTTCAGAGAAGGTTAAGGTTGGATACCAGAATAAAATTATTCTCAAAAAGAGTGTTGAGGTATTGGAATAGGCTGCCCAGGGCACTGGTGGAGTCACCATCCCTGGAGGTTTTCAAGAAACATGTAGATGTCACACTGAATGGCATCGTGTATAGTGCTCACAGTTGGTCACAGGTCACACACTGATGGTTGGACTAGATTATCTTAGTGGTCTTTTCCAACCTGATATGATTCCATCATTCTATGACACTATGATTTATACTTGAGTACAGCAAAAGGAATTAAAAAAAAACAAAAAACACTAGGTTTTATGAGTTAAAGAGTGATATGAATGTAAAATGTTAACAAATAATATGTACTTGTTGGTTGTTTTTAAATATCTTTCTGAATTTGAATGACAAGAAGTGGGATTTAAAAGCAGCTCTGCTAATGGTGATAACTGGGTCAATTTTATGAAAACAAAACACGCTGCAAGTTAAATTATCAAACTTCATACATCATGTAAGATGGAGTTGTCAAATTGCAGTTGCTCAGGAAAAATTACCTTGGTCCATTCAACACAATATTTCTGGACATTCCCTCAAGTCTATCTCTGACAAGAAGCTTCATGAATTATATTACTTTATATAATAGACTTTTTAGGGTACTTATTATTTTAGTTTCTTTCTTCTATAGCCACATTAGAAGAAAGACAAACACTGCTATGTAATAAGCAGTTGTTCAGTTCATATCTGCAGCTCAGGGAAACTGCTACTGCTCTTTGTGTTTGTATGTGTTTTACCTTACTGTGACAGTACCTTGTTTTTTAGCAATCTCAAGATGGAATTAAACATGGAACCTTGTAATACATTTATACTACTGTCATTCTGGTGTTAATTTTTCCTCCTTATTTATTTGAGTTACTGCTGTTATTTTTATTTTTATTTTTTTTTCCATTGACATGCTTTGGAAATAAGAAAAAAATACAAGCTACAAAAATTAAGTATTTTATTATATGTAAACTTTATTTAGAAGCTGTATCCTTAAAAATTTATGAGTGCTAAATGCAAGTGAAAGATAAAGGAATTCAAAGATCTATCTGACACAGAAAACATATTTTCTGAAGAGGTTTCAAAGAAGTGATATTGTATATTGCAGGCAGACATCTCCCAGTGACAGAAATTGAAAGATGACTTCCACAGTAAAGCCAGTGAAATTTTACTAAAACAGACAGTGCTGAACAAATTGGCTATATCTCAGTCTGTAGCAAGATGAAAGAAAGGAAACTGTGGATTTTCCCAGATCTTAAAATGGTTAAGGGAATTATTGCAGGTATTTATGTTACGGTGTTCAAGGAGAAAAAAAAACAACACAACATTTTCTTGCTAGGTCAGCGACTTTGTCAACAGAACGTGGTTGTTAAACAGCAGTAGGTACCTATGTTCCACCATAACACCCCTGCAGGCATCTCACTACCACAACCTTGCCACATAAACCTAATACAAAATTCTACATGTAGAATCAAGACAATATATATATATAGTGTATTGTCTTGATATATATATAAAATATATATATATATTCATAAGAAACAAACAAAGGAACAAAAATGTGTGGAAAAGTAAAATATAGGGTCACATCTTAATATCATTAAATAGAAATTGAACACAGCGGTTCCAGCACAGCAGTACTACAGTATGTGATAGCATGCTTTTGAACTTCCTAGTGGTTTTCATAAAGATACACTGACAGAACTACAGTGAATTTACACACAATGGAGAACAAATTATCTGGAGAAAGAAGACTTTAAAATATGAACAGATATCAGAGTAAAAGAATGATAAACATCTCACAAAATATTTAAAATGTAATGAATTGCAACATGGCCTCCTCACTCCTACATTATATATTCTGCTAATCTGACACATGCTACATTTGCTCCTAGACTTTTTTCAATTCAAGATGAGTTTAATCATTTTCTATTCACATTGCTTTGTTGATGTAAAATATTAAATATATATTTAAAAAAAAAGAAGCTTTTATGACATGTCATGTCATGTTTCTTGTGTTCTTTGAGAACTAAACCACAGGAGATATGTAGGATAACAATATGTAATTCCAGATTCCTATAATGAGATTTCAGAAAACAAAAGGACTTAATCCTGTATTTCTTGTATGTCATCTCCGATTTCACTGAGAATTATATGTACACAAAGGAAAAAGTCCTTCTTTAAATTCCCATTGTCTAAACCAGTCAGTAATAGGATTCTTTAGCAGCACTGGAAAGAGAGCAGACAAAGTCAGAGCTCAGAACAAGAGCTTTAATCATAAATCTTTTCGATATGTAAAGAACAGTTTTCCTAATCTTCCTTATATTTGGAAAATAACAGCTAAACCTGAAGGATATTTTGTGTAGTTTGAATTCTTTTCTTTCATTAAAGAAGGGAATAAAAGCAAAAGCCAATATGACCTGTGAGTTTCCTGGAACTTTTATGCATTTATTTGTTTGTTTGCTTGTTTGTTTGTTTGTTCATTTATTTAAAGGATCTGTAATATTATTCTTCTGATAAAATGCTACTGTGTCACTGAAAAACTTCAACAACCATCCTCTGAAGTTACAACACTTTAAATAAAATACTTTATGGGTACATTTCCAAGACCCACTAGAAAACACATGTGATGGTTATTGAATCAGTAATCTGTTCAGCCAAGCATTATATTTACAGATAATTTATATCTACAACAGTAGAAATTCTGTCTATAAATGTCAGTATATTGAGATGGAATCATAGTATCTATAGATTTCTGATTTTTTTTTCTAGAAGAACTGCTATGTTCTCAAAGCAGTAAAACTGCAGCAACAAATGCAAGGTGCTGCTGATCAAGCTCAGCTAACTGGTGGATTCTAGGGTCTCTCAATCAAGAAAGTAGCTAAAACTGTAATCTGACATTTCAAAGAGAAAAAAAAAAAAAAAATCACAACTAAGGTCATAAAGTCACCAGTACAATGAACAGTCTTGACTAGTTGATCTACGGAAACACTGATATTCATGCTTGCTTAAGCACTAAATAGCATCTGCTTAAAGTGATACCTGGCCATGGAAATTATTTGCAATAATAAGTGATATTCATGTCTATGAAATTCAGTTTTCACAAGAAAGTACCTATAAAAGTCGTGTAAATAATGTGTTTCCCCTAGGGATCTGAAGTGAGCAGATACCTACAAACAGTAGTAATGCTATTCTATGTACTTATTTATTATTATACCATTTTAGAAAATATCACTGAAGCACAGGAAGCCCAAAAAGAGGAGGCTGACCCTCGGTATAACACTGTTTCTCTCCACATTATACCTGTTTTTTTCTTGAAAGTCTTCAGCATCTTAGACGTGTAAAATCAGATGATTATTGAAGTCTATGATTGACTGAAAAAGCTTAGTATATTTAAGCAAGTGCATGTTTTTTATGTATTCATGCACACCAGTGAGCTTGACGGTACAGTTTTCAGTCATTTTCATTTGTAAAGGAGTGCCTTTTCATTTGGAAAGACTGCAGAAGAGAGGAAAGTACTGTGAAGTTTATTTTTACCCTTGTAGCCTAAATTATTACTGTGAAAAGTAGATAACCTGTTTATTAATATGTATGAAAATACATGAATGTTTTATATAGTTTCTGTACTTGAAAAAGCATTGAAGAGAATCACTGATATTCTGTGCTTGTGGGTACTCGCCATATGCTATTAGTGATCAGAATTTTTCCAAAACTTTCAAGACAATTGAGTTTTAAATTCTGATGATAGCATCCTCCACTTGTTTGGTTACAGTTGCTTGCCTACTTTTTTTTATGGATAAGTTAAGTTTAACCCTTGTAATTGGTATACCTTCTTCCACTGGAGACATATTTGGATGTTATTAGGGAACATAACTTTCTGCTTTAAAACATCTTCTGATTAGCTATTTCTTTGTGTATCTGCAAAAGTTATTTTCAGATGAAATAAAGTCACTTCTGTGAGTACATTGCTTTCAAGCTTGTTTATTTTAGAGATTAGAGAAAATTTTTCACATTTGCAAGAAGATATTGGAAAAACTAAAGCAAAACATTATTAAATATCATCAGTCTTCAGCTTCTCTATTGATCTTTCTTTTCTCCTGAAACTCATTCTAATATAATCTGCAATTACTTGAACATTTTAAAATGCCTCAATGAGGTATTTATGTCTGAAGTTATTTGTTTTTGCAAACTGAACAGGGTTTATATCATACAAAGACATACATATTCCTTACACAGTCCTCCTTGCACTGCATCATCACAGCTGCCTTGTGTGATTCTGAGATCTACTGCAACTGACATGAGTAGGAGCAAACTTTCTTTCAACAATGTAGGAAATGCAAGGTTCATCCTTTTCCAGAACAGTTTTAATTAATTGAAAATCAACAAATTATGTTGTGCCGTGTAACTTGCTGACTGAAGAAGAATATGCATCAATGAGAACCCATTCTCTACTACTTTGATAAAATGGAAAATTGAGATCGAGTGCATTATAAATAAAACCAGTGCTAGGGATATGTTTTCACGGGGAATATATTATTGGCAATAGATTATAAAATTGTGTAGTGTTTTCTAATACTTCTGTTTTAGCATTTCAAATGTAACTGTTTTGTGCCACCTAGACATACAGTTTCTTTTTTTTTTTAAAAAAAAAGGGAAAGGTTCATATCAATTAAGTCAATTTCATTAATATTTTCAGTTTCATCATAATAAAGCATATACAGGTTAAGTACTAAAGTACTTATTCAAATAATTTTGTTTCACACAGTTCTTACTTATGTTCTGAAAAGGACACTCATAACTCTCTAGACCACTTAGACCTTAATTCGATCTCTTTTAATGGCTATGATATTCTCATTTTACAGCCAAGCAATACATTAATTTAAATGTTTCCTATGTAGTATTAAGCCAATTCATACAAGGTTTGGGGTAGTCTTATGTAACAGATTCTGGTGAAATCTTTTTTTTTTTTAATGTTTTTTCCAAAAATGTATTTCACAGATTAAAATTTGTTTCAATAATTCTGCATAGTATGAATGTAGTGCATTCAGCCAAACATATTCCTTAATATCTATGTGGTATCAGAAGTAATCACGTTGTATTAAATCCTTGTAGATATTTGCACGTGTCTTAATTTAGAATGCTTACCGAATTGAAGAAAGTGAGGGTAACAGTTGCAGCTTGACTTGAAACGTGAGAACCCATTTTGAAGATTAAGCTCGTTCCTCTCCTGCTCATTTTCCATGAATGTGTAATAAAACTTTGAATAGTATTACTTTTTGTCAGTGTGAGTGTACCACCAGGAAAACCTTGTGCTGCTCAGCTTAATTGTATATAACATTTTTTTTGTTTGTTTGTTTATGTTTTAACAAAGTATTTTCCATGACAAATTCCTAAAACTATGTTGTATACAACGTTTTCCTAACCTAAGAAACAGCAGTTATTAAACACTTTAAATTGTTTATTATCACATTCAGAGAGTTTCATAAAATATTTCATGTCTTCTGTCTGTTTTAGGAAACATCTAGTACACTGTGAATGTTGTCAAACAATGTGAACACAATAAGCATCTTACATGAATTCTAATCCCCATTATTACCGATAACTTTGTATTTATGATTCTGTTCTTTAAAGTATAGAGAGGTATTCAGTTAAGGCAAGAGAACAGTACTTTGTAAGCTCAGATGAAGGATTGGCTTCAATGTAAATACTGGAAGAAGGAGTTTCAGTTACTGAATGAATTATCTGAGTTGTGTTAAGGTCATGTTTCAATAATGAAATATCAATATAGATTACATTAACATAACTGTTACCATTGCCAATGCATAGCTCTACTTGAAAGCAGAATAAATAATTGCTAATTAAATTGAATTATTATAAGCACAATGCAAATATTTAGCATAAGCATCATTTTTTTATTTTTTATTTTTTTATTTTTTTATTTTTTGGTTATAGGATGATCCTTGTTTGTCTTCAAGAGTCTCATCATACTATTCACTCTTTTTACCACACAAGACTTTATGATAATCAATTAATGTACTCATTCTCTATTTAGCACAGAAAAGTGTAATACCTTCCAGTTCAAGAAGAGTATTTTTTAAAATCTAAATTCCACAGCACATAAATATATTTCACATAGAAAGGATACAGTCTGATTAAGACCGAACCTTGTGTCCTGCTAGGAAAATAGAGAAGTGTTTTCACAACCTCAGGTAATAATCTTGTTTAAGAAGGTATTAATATTTTATAGACAGCAGGAATCTCCCTAGAGAAGGGAAGAAATTAATGGAAAGCAATGTCTATATCACTGTCTGTCAGCTAAATCTCAGGGATTATCCAAGTGATTGCTATTGTCCTTTAAAAAGTGCAAGATAATTCACAAAAAACTCAAACTGAAAGACAGGTGAGCATGTTGATTACAGAGCATAGGTAGATACTCATTTTGCTGCAGCAGATCTGGCTCACTGCTGAAAGGATGCATACACATGGGAAGTTAATGAGTAGCACATATCTGTTAGGTTCATGACTGCCTATCGAGAAGTGACTCCATAGTAGACAAGCCAGGACAAAGAATAGATTTAGAGTTTTTTGATAGAAATATTAGACCAAATATGTTTTAAAGTTTCCCTCCCTCCCTCTTCCCCTCCCTCCCTTCCTTCCTTCTTTCCTTTCTGCTTTCCTGCTTTCTCTCTCTCTCTCTCTCTCTTTTTCTTCCCTTTTCCCCTTTAACTTAAGTTTGAGGCAGCTGGACTTGGAGAGGGAAAAGCTCTAGGGTGACCTCATTGTGGCCTTCCAGTACCTGAAGGGATCTTATAATCAGGAGGGGAACTGTCTTTTTACACGGGCAGATAGTGATAGGGCAAGAGGGAATGTCTTTAAACCAAAAGATGGGAGATTTAAGTTATTACGGCTTGATTTTAGGAAGAAATTCTTTACTGAGAGGCACTGGCACAGACTGCTTAGAGAAGTGAATAGCTCATTCCTGGAGGCGTTCAGGTTTGTTGGAACCCTGAGCAGTCTGGGGGCAACACTGCCCGTGGCAAGAGGGTTGGAACTGGGTGACCTTTAAGATCCATTCCGACGTAAGACATTCTATGATTCTTTGTATCTATGATTCTGTGAACTACTACGAAACCACAATAACACTAGGGATTTTTCCCTGTGTTTTTCCTAGACTTAGGAGACTGTAAGAATTAACTTGATCAAATGTATCATTATAAGCCATTTGTAGTACTCTCAGGGAAATTCAACACAAATTATGTAAGTCCTCCTATGGAACTAAAAATCATTTTCCATGCTTGAAATACTGCAGATGGTGCTCAACAAGGGAGGGGGGCAAGGTTGGGGGGGAGGGAGGGGGGTGGGAAGAATCATATATACTGTATAATTTTTCAAATCTGCAAATTAAGAAGAATGCATGTTGCTGATGTTTGTTTGGTTGGCTGATCTTCTTGCATGTTTCGAACATCAGCAACAAAGCTGTATTAAATGCCCCGCTCTTGTGAGAATAAAAAATAAGGTTACATACCTTATACATTTACAGAAGAAGAAAATATATATTTAAAACAAAACTGTTGTATAAATTTCAATATACATTCATAATAGATTTATTTATTTGTTTATTTTTAATATCACAATTCAGAAGCGTAAAAAAGGCAGGAGTGCACTGCTTGCAAAAAGCAAACTGCTAAGTATTTAAAAAGCTAAATCTTGAAGAATGAGGCTTGAAAAGTGGGTTCGTGCTCTTCCCAAATTTCATCATGTACCTTACCAAACATACTTTATTTATATTTGTTTTACTATTTTGTGCTCTATCACAGCACTACCATACCATTAATTTTCTCTGACTGTATTTTTAAGACTTCTCCTTTCCCAAGCAGGTAAAATCTACCACCCACTCCAAGGACACTCTTGTTAAACAGCTACTGGGGAACTCCCTTGGGAATACACACAGCATTCAGTCCATAAAGCTCTAACCAAAAGTCACCTCCAGGGTACCTGACCTCTCTTGAACTGTTGTTAAAGTGTTGCTATGTTAACATACTGCTTCTGCTCTTTCATCGGTGTGAGTCTCTGCTAGGACATTTAGATGTAAGGGATTCCTAAGAGACATAGTTCATTGTGGCTGATACAGCTTGCTTTATATCCTGCTTTCTTTACTTACATATTTATATTATACATATATATATATATATTCCCCAACTATATACATGCTATGCTATTTTTATTGTTTCAGTTTCTCTTCACATTAAGCAGAAGTACCCTTCACATTCTACTTACTTTATAATCCATAGGCAGATGCCAAAAAATATTCTAACATTACATCTCATACATTGAGCTGTCAAATACACAGTGCTTTCTTTATGAATTGTTTGCTAACTTACTGCTACAGTTTTGTTTTCATGATGGAGAGAATTTTAATTCTTAGGAATATTTTCTTGCAATTTGAGATAGATTCCTAGACATCAGTAGATTCAGTAGATAGGTAGATCAGTAGATTCTCAGAATTTTATGTCTATTCAAGATGTTGCAAAGGTGAAAATCACTGTTTCCAACTACCTGTAATATGGCTGAAATTTAATGAGAATATTTAAGAATTTAGCCACAACATTACATCTTCCAGTTCTCCTGTAGGTTTTCTTCAGACAATTCCAGCTGAATAGATTTCAGTTCCATTCTATTCTCTATTATAGTGAACATCAAACTTGGTCAGGAGCAGGTACTGTCTTATCTTTACAGTGTGTATATATCTACTATACCTGTACTTTACCATAGTATTACACAGTGTATTTTTCTAGCATAGAGTTACAGACCAAAATTTCTGAACTTCTTATGCATTTGCTAGCAAATGTTAGAATCTTAATTATCTCATTAATGGAGTAAGCTATCTCCTCTGCCAGAAGCAAGGGCAGTTTCCTACAGGTAGATGTTTCTATTCCGTTTCTTAGCCATCCAATATGAAATAATTAATTTACATGAGCACCACAAGGAGTTGACTAATAATGATTATGCAAGGAAGAAAATAAAATTGTCCCCATAAAATAATTAGTGCTATGTTGCACTGTGAAACTTGTGAAGTAATGAAATAATACACATAATATTCTGATATTTACCCACAGGCTTGCAAATTAACATAACCAAAGTACAAATCTACAGATTACCACAAACAATGGATTTATATTGTACCGATGCTTACTATCCAGGTGTCCATAAGTGATTGTCTCTCTGAGAGTTGTTTAGTTCTTATGAATTTCATATAAATAATATAGCAAGCCTTAAAAAAGTTTGTTATTTAGTAGAGAATTTACTATGAAAGAACGCTGCAATTAATGTGGAGCATTTTCCTCTTCTCTTTTTCCCCAGAATGTAAAACTATGTATTTTTTTAAGATATCGTTTATAGGCAAGCTTTCAGTTTACCTCTTTGAGAACATCACATGATTCTGTATTAAATTCAGCGGAGAGAGATGAATTTAACAGCAGTTCCAGATAAGCCTGTGGACTTGTTAATCTTGTACATAGTTTATTATAAATGTTTAATAGTGTCTACATAAGTCCTGATTTTCTGGCTGCACTTTTTCATTTACTGAAATTTTATATACAGAAATCAGTACAATTACTATTTGTCACCTGTAAATAAACATTATAATCAAGTAAAATCACCAGAAACAAAATGTTGCTTTTTTTTTTTTTTTTTTTTTTTTTTTTTTTAATGGGAGATATGTTGTTAAAAATGGGAATGCTAAAACTCTTTTTCATAATTCTGTTTCTGTTGCTCTATTATATTCTGCCTAGTAGAAAGGATGTGTATATACCCTTTTTATAAACTCAAGCAATTTATTTACTTTTAAGAGACTCTCCAGAGGGATATAATATTTCCAAATATTCTTCAAAAAATACTTATTGTGAAAATTTAAAGAGAGGACAGATTAACACTGGTGATTGTATTCAGTTAAATTGAGTAATGAAATAAATATATTTGTCAAAATATGACCACATACTACAAAAACCCTGTAGCAGAGAAATGAGTAATTTCATTTCACACAGAAATCTTTACATATAGTGCAAATTTGTTTTGGGAAGATTGTAATTACAGTATTTTATGCACCATTATAAACTATTTATTTGCTGTTGGCCATCTTCAAAGAAAGACTGATGTAAAAATTCAGAGTAAAAATCAATTTTTGCCCCTTTAAAGCAGCAAGAATGTATAGTGTAAGCCAAGTAAGCAGTATCAGCAAATCATCCTAGAAAATGTAATTCTACTAAAGCTACAGCTGTCAACACTTGGTTAAGAAGTGCAAAAGTGGTTATTGTTCAAAGCAGCTAGTCCAGTCAGCAGTCTTTTTAAACAAATAAATGATGACGACCCCTTTAAAGTAGGAAAGTAACATAATTTCTCAAAAATTGTCTGTCTTACTGAACTCCTTATGACTTGCTTCCCTCTCCAAGCTGTGATCTTGAAATTAACCCCTCACTCTGAGAGCTCTAACTTTCAAGACACTTGGAATTCATCAAAACACCCTTCCCACACTTAACAGATTGCCCAGAAAGGTTATGGATGCCCCATTACTGGAGGTGTTCAGGGTGAGTTTGGATGGTGCCCTGGGCAGCCTGATTTAGTAGGTGGTAACCCTGCCCACAGCAGGGATGTTGGAACTGGGTGATTATTAAGATGCTCTCCAACTCAAGCCATTCTATGATTCTATGATTGCTTACACTTTATCTAAAGATGTCAGTGCTTGCTCAAAAAGTTGTCTACTTCTTGCAGGAACCTATATCACTCCAGTAAATGGTGTTAAATATGGCCTTGTGAAGGTAATACAATGTTAGAAACTTATGCATGGTGAGTCCTGGAAAAAAGGGTAAAACAACCTTCAACAGAATTTCTCCACAGGCAGACCCCTCTGGTGTGGTCACATTCTGCACTGAAGCAAGGAATCACCTATGCAGGGCAACTAAGGAGTTGCAGGGCAACTCCTGTCAGCACAGAGCTGCCAGGCACCATTGATTTTTGTCTGGCAGTGGCTCTGACATGGTGGAGACAGGGCCAGGGGCAGCAGCATCACAGAATACAATTACAAAAATGGTCCTCAAGGAGCACATCGCCCAGGACCACTGCAAACAGAGTGGGCAAACAGAGCATAGCATGTCAGTAAGAGACAGCAACTCTAACCATGGTCTCCAGTGAGCAGAAAGATCTTGCCAGAAAGAATATGGCTACCCAGACTGAGTACCTTCCCAGAAATGTGGCTGTTCAGGTCTCTGGCTGCAGAGAGTGCCTGGGACTGTAGCTGATCCCACAGAATGTTAAAGATAACACCTGCATGATGTGTAAGCAGGTGGATGATCTGCTCAGTATGGTGGGAGAGCTCAAGGAGGAGGTGGAGAGGTTAAGGACCACCTAGGATTGTGAGCAGGACATAGACTGGTGGCACAACTCCCTGAAATACCTACTAGAAAGGCACCAGTATGATACCCCCCCCAACAGTAGGGGGTCTGTCACAGTCAGGCAAAAGGAGAGGACCTAGGAGATGAGGAAGAATGAAATCAGGTCCCTGTTTTGTCTAGCAGAAAACCTCCTCCCTACCTACCTCATCTTGCCAGGTGCCTTTATGCAATAGGTTTGACAGTCTGGAACTCAAGGGGCAGGTAAGTCAGGATGTGGTGGAAAGTCTACCCAGTAGGTTGTTTAGGGTGAAGTGGTTGACTCCACACCTCAAGAGTATCTCTGCCAAGAAAGAAAGAAGGGTAATTGTTGTAGGCAACTCCCTTCTGAGGGGAATGGAGGGCCCCGTATGTCAGGCAGATCCTACCTGTAGGGAAGTGTGCTGCTTCCTGAGGCCCTGGTCAAGGACATTGCTAGGAGAATCCCTAGGCTTGTTCATAACTCTGGTTATTATGTCTTATTGATAGTTCAGTCTGGCAGCGATGAAGTCAGTGAGATAAACCCAAGGTCTACCTAAAGTGACATCAGGGGTCTGGGACAGTTAGTGGATGGAGTGGGAGTACACGTGGTGTTCTCCTCTATCCCTTCAGTGGCAGGGGAGGATACTGAGAAGACCAGGAAGGCCCATCTGATGGCTGAGACGCTTGTGGTGTCACCACAAGAATTTTGGCCTTTTCAACCACGGGGTAGTTTACTTGACACCTGTCCTGATGGCTGCTGATAGACTCCACCTAGGTTACAGGAAAAGAATTCTTGTCCAGGGGTTGTCTAGACTCCTTTACAGGACTTTAAACTTGTTTTGAAGGGGAAGCGAGTGATAGTAAGCCTGTCTATTACAAGATGTGGGATAGCATAGCTAAATTAGAAGGACAAAGTACTGGTGGGACCCTCATCCTGCTGCATCTTACGATGAGTATACCAGGCAGCAAGCCGGCCAGGCTCATCACCAGGGCTTTAAACTAGATTTGATGTGGGAGGGGGATGTACTGTGTAGGAACAGGAAAGAGTCAAGGAACACTGTCACTGTAGGAAATAGAGGGGGAAAATCTCAGATTTTTCCCAGAGGAAAGCCCAGCTAAATTGTCTCTATACCAATGCATGCAGCATGGGAAGTAAGCAGGAGGAATTGGAAACCTTGGTGCAATTGGAAAACTATGATCTCATTGCTATCACAGAAACACGGTAAGGTGTTCAGGAGAGAAAGCTTCAGGCTATTTAAAGAACTGTTAGATGAGATTCCTTGGGAAACTGTCATTAGGGTCAAAGGAATACAGCAGAGCTGGCAGCACTTTAGGGATGCCCTTTTGAGAGCACAACAGCTCTCCATCCCACAGAACAAGAAAACAGGCAGATGAGACAGGAAACCAGCATGGCTGAGCAAGGACCTGATGGTCAGGCTCAGGGAAAAAAAAAAGGAAAAGTATAAGCAGTGGAAACAGGGATGGGTGGCCTGGGAAGAGTATAGGAATGCTGTCCAGGTGTGAAGGGATGGAGTCAGGAAAGCCAAGGTGCAGATGAAATTAAACCTGGTGAGTGATATAAAAAAGAAAAAGGTGAGTCATTTTAGATACATTGGGTTGAAGAGACAGACAAAGGAAAGTATATCCCCTCTAATAAAATAAAAGGGAGAGCTGGCCTTCTCAGACATGGGGAACGCTGAGATACTTAATGAGTTCTTTGCCTTCACCTTTTTGGCTCCTCACGCCTCTTATGATGCAGAACTTCTAAGCAGGTGCCATGGTGGCCAAATCCCTCTCAGTGTAAGAGCATAGTAAATCTCAGACCACCTCACAAACACATACAAGTATTTTGGGCCAGATGACATGTATCCCAGGTTTCTGAAGGAACTGGTTGGTGTGGTTTCCAAGATTCTCTCCATCATATGTGAAAAATCATGGCAGCCAGGTGTCACTCCTATACATAGGCTGAGGGAACATGTGCTTTTCAACACCTTTATCAAATATATAGATAGTGGGACTGAGTATACTCTCAGCAATTTTGTCAACGGCATCAAGCTGAGTTGGGCAGTTGGCAAAATAGAAGGGAGGGACAGCATCCAGAGGGATCTGGACATGCTCAGAAAGTGGGGACATGAGAATCTGATGAGGTTTAATAAGTCCAAGCGCAAGGTGTTGCACTTGGGTCAAAGCAATCCCAGATATGAGTATAGACATGGAGAAGAACTCATTGATAGCAGACCTTCAGAAAGGGATTTTGGGGGTCCTGACAAAACAAAAGCTGGATATGAACCAACAGTGTGCACTTGTAGCTCGGAAGACCAGTGATATCTTGGGATGCATCAAAAGACAGGTGGCCAGCAGGGAAAGGGAAGTAATTTATTTTTCAGAGGTTCTATTGGACATCAGAGTTCAGCTGTTGGTAAAATTATTCTTTTATGAACTGAGAAAGTGTGTTCTCTAAATAACTGACAATAGAATCACAGGATCAATTGTTATCATTTTGATAAGTTACTCTTCCGAAGAGTGTTCCATCTTGAAATTATATATCTTTTATGCCAAAATCACAGAAGTACATCATGAAAAAAAAAAAAAAAACTAGATTTTTAAAAAATTATTATTATTATTATTATTCAAGTTTCAGTGCTTGTTTTCACTTTAATTGCATTCAGAATAGTATATAATTCACCCTAAGTTTGAGTTTCCTTATTACTCACATTGTTACACGTTTCTTTATCCTGCAGACCTACATTTGGAAGGAGAAAACTGACTGCATTATTTATAAAATTTATCCGTCATTTTTGAGGTTATTAGCTTTGGTGCAGATGAGTCCTGCAGTGAGCAGGGGGTCAGAATGTGCAGGCACAGCTGTGAAATCAAAGAGATTCTGGAACGAAGAGAGAGATGCTTGGAAGTGCCAAGAGACCCTAGCCTTTGTGAGTGTGGTTGAGGAGATGAGGGCAAGTCAGTAGCAGTGGCATAATACTTCCACATGTATAAAGGTAACCCCTAGCGGTGATTAGTGATCAGGAGCACAGTGACCCGAACAAAAGTGCTGTGACACTGTAGTAAAGATACGGGACAGCATTAAGGGTGTGGAGTGGCAGACTGGATAACCTAGTGGGGTGGACATTAAACTGTAGGACTTGGAGAGTAGGGTCCAATATGGCAACGCTCACACCATTGCAGCTGACTGGGGAATAAACCAGGCCAACTAGAATAGTGACAAATATTCCTTATTTGCCTCTCATGTCATGAGCTAAGAAGCCAGCTACTGCAAGGCTATGTATAGCTATAGAGGATTTTTTTACATCCATCTAAAGAAACCTGCATCCTCTTCTCCCTTTTCTTCTCTGAAGTGCCTTTATATCAATGCATGCATCATGGGAATAAGTAGGAAGTACTAGAGATCCGTGTGTTGTTGCAGGGCTATGATCACACTGTGATCACAGAGCCACGGTGAAATAACTCAAATGACTGGAATGCTGTCATGGATGTGTATGCACTCTTTTAGGAAAACCAAGCTAAGAATGTGAGGCAGTGAAGTTGCTCTTTATCAAGTTCTGCCTACAGATAAATGATGAATGAGTTGAGATGTTATCAGTAGGAATTAAGGGGAAGGCTAACATTGATGACATCATGTTAGGTGTTTACTACAGGCCACCTGATAGGGGCACAAAGTTGATGAGGCCTTCTACAGATAACTGAAAGTAGCCTCATGATCAAAGGCACAGGTTCTCATGGGAGCCTTCAATCACTCTAATACTTGCTGTTGAAGAAACACTGCCATGCATACACAGACCAGGACATTCTTGCAGCGCATTGAAGATAACATTCTGATGCAGGTGGTGAAGAGTTGTGCTGATGGGGCTAGTTCTCGTAAACGAAAAGGTCTGGTGTGGGATGTGAAGTCTGGGTGCAGCCTTGACTGCAGCGATAAGTAGGACTGCATCCCTGACCTTCTGGAGGGCTAACCTTGACCACTTGGAGTTATCTTACGTGATAAAGCATTAGAAAGTAAAAAGGCCCATTAGAGTTGGTTGAAATTCAAGCACCACTTCCTCCAAAATCAAGATCATAAGAGTAAGAAATCAGGCAAAGATGACAAGAGACCTGCATGGATGAGCAAGGAATTCAAAGATGTGGAATGTAGAAAAAGGATCTGGCCACTTGGGATGAATCTAGAAACATTGTCAGGGCATGCAGAGATGCAATGAGGAAGGCTGAAGCCCACTTAGAATTAAATCTGGTAAGGAAGGTCAAAGACAAGAGGAAAGGCTTCTTTAAGTGCGTCAGTAGCAAAAGGAAGACTATGTGAGCCTGCTGCTAAATGAGGTGAGCGCCTTCATAACAGAGGACACTGTCTTGCTCAAATTTATAGGAGGGAGAGGAGATTCTTTGGTATATGTGTACCTGACGCGAGATTAACAACAGTTCAAATGTTGGTCCAACCAGTTTATTACAAATCTTAATCAATCAGGGAGATGGGGAAGGGGAGGCCAGCAAATATATTACGAGTTAGGGTGATGGGAAAGGGAAAGTGGGCAATAGGAAAGATAAGAAAGAAGCGAAAATTATGTAAAGCAGGGATAGTCACCACCAAGATCCAGCAGCATCCCGCTGTATGCCGTATCGATTGTCCAAGGCAAAAGCACAGGAGACAGCAGCAGCAGAGTGTCAGGCCTTTGGCAGCAAGCAGGTACAGTGACAGAGCAAAACCAGGAGGAAGAAGCAGGTCTCAGGTAGCATGCCCAGGACAGTCCATCAGCAGGCAGGCATCATGTCATGAGGCATCTGATGTCAGACACCTACCCTCATGGTTGTTGGCCCCTTTTTTATCCTCCTTCTTCTGTCAATGTGGCATTCCTTGGCACTTGGGTCAGTGCCTCCTGAGATAGCTAACTCCCTCAAGGTAAGACCACAGAAAAGACCGCTTCCCAGCTGTTAAGCTGTGGCTTACTTCTCCCTTGTTGTCCCTGGCCTGCAAATCTTCAGACAAAAGATTTTGCCAACTTTGACCAGAACTTGTTGGGACTTGTCCTCAGCAAGCTTTGAGGCAAAGGTGGAAAAGAATAATCTCTTACAGACTCTGATAAAGCAGTTATTGAAACTTCTTCACTTCAAAATTTACTTCTTAGACTGGCCTTCATGAATCCCAGACCATGGTGATAAGAGAGAGAGTCTGGAGAAAGGAAGACGTCCCCTGGATCAAGGAAGGGGATAATCTAGGTAAAATCAACACACACAAATTAATAGGTCCCAGTAGGATGCACAACCACTGAGCAAAAGAGCGGAAGTGATTGTATAACAATTTTCTATCACTTATGAAAGGCCATGGAGAATGGGAGAGGTGACTGAGGACTGGAGGAAGGCCAGTATCACTCTATTCTTCCAAAAAAAAAAAAAAACAAAAACAAAAACAAGCAAACAAACAAACAAAAAAAAAACAGGAAGGAGGAGCTGGGAAATAGCAGCTCTGCCAGCCTCATCTCCTTCCCTGGGAAAATGATAGAAAAACTTATTCTGGATGTTACTGCCAACCACTGAAAGACAATAAATTTGTCAGGAAGAGTCAACATGGACTCACCAAGGGGATATCATGTCTGACCAACCTGATAGCTTTCTGTGATGTCATCACTGTTTGAATAGATGAGGAGAGAGCAGTGGATGTTGTACACATTGACTCCAGCAAAGCTTTTACCACTATTTGCCTTAAAATCCTTGTGGGCATGCTTTGTAGGTGTGGGTCTGGATGAGGGAACAGTGAGCTGTGTTGAAATCTGGCTGACTTGCACAGCTCAGAGGGTTGTGATCAGTCACAAAGAGGATGCCTGTAGCTGAAGCTGTTCCCCAGGAATTTGTACTATGTCTGGTCTTGTTTAACATCATCAATTACCTAGATGAAGGAATAGAGTGTACCTTCGGCAAATTTGCTGATGATAAAAGTTGGGAGGCCACCAGATGACTGTGTTGCCAATGAGACACGGTTGAGATGGAGAGATGGATGGAGAGGAACATGATGAGGTTCAACAAGGGCAAGTGCAGAGTCCTACACCTGGAAGCAATAACTATGCAAATCAGTACAGGTTAGGAGCTGACCTGTTGGAAAGACACTGAGAGAAGTACCTGGTTGTCTTGGTGGACAATGAGCCATAAATGCCTCTTTGTAGTGAGGAAGGCCAGCTATCTCCTGGACCATTACGAAGAGTGTGTGCATCAGGTTGAGGGAGGTGATCCTTCCTGTCTATGATTCCACATCTGGAATACTGTGGCTAGGTCTGGACTGCCCGGTTCAGGAATGACGAGGAACTACTACTGAAGAGTCAAGAAGAGGGCTACAAAACCTGTTAG
Source organism: Alectoris magna (assembly GCA_030625065.1). NCBI lineage: Eukaryota > Metazoa > Chordata > Aves > Galliformes > Phasianidae > Alectoris > Alectoris magna. The sequence continues at coordinate 47,203,085 of CM060564.1, forward strand.
TGGCATGGAGCATCTCTCTTATCACAGGATCATAGAACCACAGAATTTTAGGGGTTGGAAGGGACCTCTAGAGATCACTGAGTCCAAACCCCCTGCCAAAACAGGCTTCCTACATCAGATTGCACAGGTTGCCATCCACATTGGTCTTGAATGTCTCCAGAGAAGGAGACTCCACAATGTCTCCAGGCAGCCCATTCCACTGCTCCGTCACCCTCACCACGAAGAAGTTCTTTAGCATATTGGTGCAGAACTTCCTGTGCTCCAATTCATGGCCATTTCTCCTTGTCCTGTCTACATAGACAACTGAAAAGAGGTTGGCCATATTCCCTTGTCTCCTACACTGAAGATATTTATACACATTAATTAGATCCCCTCTCTGTCTTCTTTTCTCAAGGTTGAAGGGACCTTATGAAGAAGGCTGAAAGTCTTTGGTCTGTTCAGCGTAGAGAATATAAGATTAAGAGGGGATTATAAACTCTTATAAATATCTAATGGGTGGCTGTCCAGTGGATGAGGCCAAACTCGTTTCAGTTCTACCCAGTGACAGAACAAGGGGTAATGGGCAGCAACTGGAACACAGGAAGTTCCATCTGAACACGAGGAAAAAATTTACTTTGTGGTGACAGAGTATTTGAACAAGTTGCCCAGGGATGTTGTAGAGTCCCCTTCTCTGGAGATATTCAAAATCAGCCTGGGTGTTTTCCTGTAACCCTACCTTACAAAATCTGCTTTAGCTGGGGAGTTAGACTCGACAGTCTCCAGAAGTCCCTTTCAACTCCCACAGTTCTGTGATTTTATGATAATAGTGAAAAATGATACTCTGTTTTGCTCTGTCAATAGGGATATGAAGTAGGATTGTATAGTGTTTAGTGTGTTTGACCCGAGTCTTCTGATAACTGATCTGAAAAACGTTGCATCTTCACAAGTCAATAAGTTCTAGCCCTTTTACATTCTTGATTAAGCCTTAACATCTGCATGGATGTGCTAAGGACCTGGGGTTGGTTTATTGCAAGGGAAATGTCTACACTCACTTATAAATACTCATTTCTTTTTTGTATTTAATTTTTTCAAAAGTAGTTTTACATAAGTTTTGCCTTTAAATTTCTGTGCATTTAATCTCCATTAGTAAAATATGAAGGACAGTATAGTTAACCATATTTCTGTTTTAAGGAATATATATATATATATATATTGCTAAAGTGTTAATGTACAAATGCATTGCTGAAAAACACAGCAGAAAATCAGTCATGTTCACCTTACTCCTAAAAATGAATTTGACAAAGAGGATTACAGAGTTTTTCAATACAGAACACTAAGTTAATAATAATAATAATAATAATAATTAATTCACTTCTCAATGTATGCAAAAGTTTTTGCTCCTGATATAAGCAGAACTTATACAAAACAATAAAATATTCTGTACAATCACACAGCAATATGTATTTTGGGTCCTGGAGGACAACTGCAAATAGTAATTGTAGTAATTTGAGGTAAGTTTGCACAGTCCATTAAAAAGGAGCTCAGTTTACTTGGAGCACAAGTAGAACACTTTTTTTTTTTTTTTTTATTTGTCACAGAATGCTTTCTTCCTTTTCATCTTTAAGGATTTAGTTCATTAGCTGAATTGTCTTCTGGTTGTGTGGATGTAATTTGGTGTCTTAAAAAAATGTGAAAATTGATATAAACACTCAAATTATCACTTCAGCGAAACTCAACATAACAAGAGAGACAGGGATTAATTTCATTGCCTTTTCTTTAGAAGTGAATAGTTAAGCTACATATTCTTTCTAATTTGCTAACAAAGAAATAATAGTAGTTATCTTCAGATTGTTAATACAATAAATTATTCAGTGCTACTAAAAGATTATTCTTTACATACGTTACACAATTCTGTGGTAGGAAATACATTCATACTCACTTTCAGAAAAACATAATATTTAAACACTACAGACTTAATCCATCTGAGTAAATTTTCTGGCTCTATACAACCAATCTAAATTATGTCTTCTTAGTTAGGTTATCTATTGCATGAATTAGATTGAGAGCACATTAAAGTAATTTTATTGACTTAAAGAGAAATTTTCTCTCATAGAGTTGTCATTCTGCTTTGTGTGGTACGTATTTTCTTGCAGAATGTTTTATTCTTTGTTTTCTTCCTCAATAGTGCCACTGAACTAACTTTCCTTGTATACAATGCCATCTCTTATTTTCATAATATACTCAGCAGTTTTTTTTTTAATTTTTATTTTTTAATAACCAGGAAAAAAAAAAAAAAAAGTCTGTTTTTTTGCTACTAGTATTTTTATGCAGGCTCACACTTTTCTCTACATCTGGATCAGTACTGGATGAATGAATAGTGGGAAAAAAACCCAACTACCTAATGCATTATCACAACTCTATTCAAAAACACTTTTCAATTTACTTCTATAATATTACAGCAAGGCTACTTGTTTGCATGAATCCTTCCAAGAGAGTATGAGTTAGACATAACAAAAAGTTAGAGTGCATTGACTGATAGTGAATTTCAGATGGTTTTGAAAAGTTTTCCCATCATGCCTGATACAAAGGTATGCAGTCACATAAACAAATGAAATCATGAAGTTCAGTTATATTAATATAATTGTGGAATAATATTTGCTTCTCTTAGATAATACGTATTATAAATATTATTATTTTTCAAATTGTGCTACTGTAGCATATGAAAGTCATGTTCATGTAATTTTTTATTATATTTTCATAGGCTTTAATGAACACTTTTGCTCAAATAATAATAATACTAGATGCACAATAATTTCTTCTTTTTTTCAATCAAAACTGTCCGATATTTGCTGCCACGTGCTTGCATGTGCCACATGCACATGTTTTATAACAGCAAGTCATTTATGTCCAGGTTCATCTTTGGCAAACGTATACTTCATATTTAATTATTTAAGTAAGGAATGATGCATAATTTCACTTCAAGATACTCTGCACACATTTGAAAAATTTGAATGTATTCAGAAACTTGTATTATACTATGGGATCACCTTTTTCTCTGGATATCGTTTAATTAAGATAATTGTAAGGATAGAGGAGAACAGGAACAGATGAAGGGGGTTTGTGAATTTGCAACTTCAAATCATAAAATCATAGAATCATAGGTCAACTTAGAATCATAGAATCAATAGTTTGAAAGTTTTATTTTGAGAATTGTTTTCATGCCTAGGCATACAATTATTTTCATAATGTTTTAAAGGAATTTTATTTCAATGGCTGCTTTTCTCTCTGCTTCACAGATGCACTGGAAAGGGAGGTGGCGAAAAAATATTTCATGGATTTAGCTTTCAATTATTTATTTTATTTTATGTTAATAATTCAAACAGGATGTAGTGATTTACCAGTCATTAGTAAAGTTTCACATTGTTACTAAAAAAAATGAGATTAGCTGTTGAATACTCATACAATATTGTGTCTCCCATGTGCCCTTTTTCTGTGTTCACACAATCTGAGGTGCAAAGCCAGCCAAGCAATAACATATCAATTTAAACTAAAGGTAAACGTTTTCCTCAGAATGGAGGACCTTAAATTTAAATTGCACACTATGTGGTGGAAACTACATGAAATGCTTAAGAAGCAAGACACAATCTCAAAAGGAGGTTATTTCATAGTTTTAAAACCTAGATTGGCCATAAGGTGGCAGTGTGGCAAGTACTTTTAAATAGTGTGAGGGGAAAAAAGAACTGTCTCTAGGCTCAAGGCACAAGAACAGTAACACTGCAACAGTTTCAGCGTTTAGGGTCCTGTGTGTTTTTGCTGGTGATGGCGTTTTTGTTTTTGATACTGTTTTTGTGTTTGCTTGTTTTTTTCTTCTTTCTTTTTCTTTTTTTTTTTTCTTTTTTTTCTTTTTTTTTTCTTTTTTTCTTTTTTTTTTTTTTTGAATATATATCTCAGAACTCAGATTACTGACTAAAGCCAAGGATTGTAATCACTTTTGCTAATACATGACTTCAAGCAAAGAAGAATTCATGCAAGCCATAGAGAAAAAAATATTAAAATATGTTAAATATTAAATCTACAAAATGTTAATCAGAAGCAGGATTAGGAGCTCTATTTTGAATATGTTTCACAGTTTATACACCCTGCTTAAAAGAAGTTTATTATTTTATTCAAGAAATAGAATTCCTTTTAAATGTTAGGAAAATGATTGCATGCTAGCAAATGTAGCCACACATACGTGCAGGCATGAGAACAATTCTCAAGATAAAAGACTTTCAAACAAGTTGAAGTTACAAACTTACAACCCCCCTCCATTTCCTCCCCTCCTCCTTTATTTTTTTACTATCTGTTATTGTTATAAAGATTAGACAAAAAATACATGTAAATGTTCAGTCAATTCTTCGCTGGTTTGAAGTGTACATCATCTCAAGAGCTTCCACCACCCAGAAAAGAAAAAAAAAAAAAATAAAAATAAAAGTCCTCACAACATATGGGGCATCCCCAAAATTCCAGTGGAGGACGGCTCTATACCTGTTGCTCTCACTGGTTTTCAATAGGCTTGATCTTATATCCGCATATAAAGAGCAGCTGGGCATTCATTCTCAATTCTGAACACACAGATAAATAATGAAGAATTTGGATCAATACCAAATGTGCAATTTTGATACATATGATATATTCATATGAAGTCCTTCTCAAGATAACTCAAAAATATTTTCTATAATGAAATGTCACAAAGAGCAGAGAATTTCAACACAATGTTTGTAGTTGGAACCTTTACATCCTAGAGAATTACACTAGTGTGAATGAGAGGAGGGAACAAATTAATGTTCTAAACTAAATGCATTATTTTCTTTCCAATACACTGCAGATACTAATTAATTTTGCTATTTTAAGTAAAACTGTTATGTTTAAAGCCTAGTTTCAGTCCCAGATTTGCAGTGATTTTATCTATTTATTTATTTATTTATTTATTGCCTTATTTCTTGCCATTAATACTTGAGATTTGTATTTTATTTATTTATTTATTTAGTTAGTTAGTTAGTTAGTTATTTTGGCCTACTGATTTAAATAGATCACAAAGCTACAAAAAGCAAATAAAATCAACCTATGTTCATGGTGATGCTAGTCTGTAATTTAAGCACCTCTTGATACATTTACGGAGGCTTGCAGAATAGCTTTTGTATTTCACAAAAAGAGCTTAAATTAATATGCATTTTTTACAGAATAATTTTTATTGATGTATAAAAGTGTGTATGTATTAATATACATAAATCTTTGTCCATTGGCAAGCACGGTGACTTTGCATTTCCTATAAAAAAGCAAGTCTGTAAGCAATCAAATAATTAAGTGCGCTCCCTGAGTAGATGTTGCAAAAAAGTGCATTTTGATAAGGCTTTATAGGTAATGCCTTAAAATTTAATGCTTACAAGCATCAACGACAATTTTGCCTCTTTTTGACAATTATTATATTAGTTCTGGCAGTATTATTATTTTTTTAACCCTCTAAGTGCTATGCTTAGCCTTATGGAATATTTAGATATTTGTAAAATATCCAGCAAATAAAAACAACAGATAAAAGTCGATTAAAATCAGATTAAATAATAATAATGATAATAAAAGTAAACTGCTATTTTGATCACCTAGGACTAGAAGTCATCAGAAATAAATTCCACTAAAATAGAAGAGAAATATACTCCACTAGAAATGTAGCGATGCATAGGCTCCTTGGTGCTTTAGCTGTCCAAATCAAATGTTTAAAAGAATAACTGCTAGGTGTGCATTGACTTTTTATCACTGAATGAGAGCAATTCCCTCTTGAATCCTACCAATTAAAAGTGAAAGCATGTGGCAGCCTACATGGCTGCTCTTCCTGAAGACACTTGCCTTCGAAGTAGGGGCCACCATCCAAGACTTGCAGCTCCGGATCTTATCAAGCTGGGATGGGTCCACTGCTTTCAGCCCTCAACCTTCTGCTCTTTCTGCAAGGATACTTGCAACATTGGTATCACTCACTAATGAACATCTTTAGGCATCCTGCTACTGGCAGCAGGGAAGACCTCTGTGCAGTCTGTGGAGAATAAGCTCATTCTAGAACACAGGAAATGTGAAAGCGAAGTATAGCAGAGAGAAACAGATGATTGATCCCATGCACCTCTATGCTGAGTAGAGAGAAAAGTGAAGCTGTGATTAGGGAAGGGGTAGGAAAGGTGCTGTCTTCATGTTTGTTTCCCACTACTAAAATGTATTTGAATTGGAAGGAAATAAAAAAGAGAAGAGAATATGGCAATAAACAGAAGTGTGAGGTTTGTTTGTTGGTTTGTTTTTCTTAAATGATGTCAATTTCTGCTCATTTTAGAAAAGAAATATTTGCTTTAAGACCCTTTGCTGTATTTCCTTCATACTTCCATAAATAAGAAGAAAACCCAAACTGAATGATTTAGTAATCTGGTAACAAACCTTGCATGTGTTCTTTTACCTAAGTACAATTTTTCTCATAAATAGCATGCACTAGATATGTGGGAATCCAAAAGGCTTTTTACAATATCCATGTTCTTCATTCTTACTGTATTAATTTTCACAGCATGGCAAACCATAGAATCATAGAATGGCTTGAGTCGAAAGGGATCTCAAGGATCAGGAAGTTCCAACCCCCTACCATAGGCAGGTTCGCCAGCTGCTAGTTCAAGTACTAGATCAGATTGCCCAGGGTCCCATTCAGCCTAGACTTAAATGCCTTGGGATAGGACATCCAGAACCACTCTGGGCAAGCGGTTCCAGAACCTCGTCAGTCTCTTAGCCAAAAACTTCTACTGCCCACTCAGATTCTTCATGATCCCGAGTCATGAAACAATTCTTGAGATGGCAACAACAGAGGCCTCTTAGTTCCCAGTAATTATTACACAATGTCCAGTATTGTAAGAATAGTCTGCTACTATGTTTTGCAGATCTTTCAATGAGACTTTTCCATTCAATTTTCAGTATTGAGGGAATTCAAGAAAATATTCCTACAACATTCACATTTTTTATCTAAAACAGACATTAAGACTAATCAGCCTTCTGAGTTGATGATGAATAATTGCAGTCATTAAAAAGAGCATGGACAGCAGGTTGAGGGAGGTGATCCTTCCCCTCTACTCTGCCCCAGAGAAGCCACGTATAGAATACTGTGTCCACTTCTGGGCTCCTCAGTTCAAGAAAGACAGGAATATTCTGGAGACAGTCCAGTGGAAGACAGCAAAGATGATTAAGGGCCTGGAGCATCTCCTGTATTAGGAAAGCCTGACAGACCTGAGACTCTTCAGTGTGGAGAACAGAAGGCTGAGCAGGGATCTCATCACCGTTTATAAACATCTAAAGTGTGGAAGTCAAGTCAATGGGGGCTGACTATTTTCAGTGGTGTACAACAGGAGAAACAGAGGCAACAGGCATAAATTGGAACGCAGGATGTTCTGTACTAAACCAGTGAAGAACTTCTTCAGTCTGAGTGATGGAGGACTGGAACAGGCTGCCCAGAGAGGTTGTGGAATCTCCCTGTCTGGAAATATTCAAGACCTGCCTGGATGCCTACTCACTGTACAACCTGCTGTAGGGAACCCACACGAGCAGTAGGGTTGGGCTCAGTCTCTTCTGGTTCCTTCCAACTCCTACAATCCTGTGATTCTGTGAATGGATTATTTTCCAGTCTATCATTTTTTAACTCCTCCTGCAGGACAGGGTACACCAATGTACCTCTCCCATACACAAGCTATTTGTTAAGATTTCTAGTGAAAGAACAATGAGTTCCCTGGGAACAGGTCATAGAATCATAGAATCATAGAATGGCCTGGGTTGAAAAGGACCACAGTGATCATCTAGTTTCAACCCCCCTGCTATGTGCAGGGTCAAAAACCACTAGACCAGGCTGCCCAGAGCCACATCCAGCCTGGCCTTGAATGCCTCCAGGGATGGGGAATTCACAACCTCCTTGGGCAACCTGTTCCAGTGCGTCACCACCCTCCTAGTGAAAAACATTCTCCTAATATCTAACCTAAACCTCTGCTGTCTCAGTTTAAGACCATTCCCCCTTGTCCTATCACTATACACCCTATATATATCCCCTCCTGTTTATGCAATCCTTTCAAATACTGGAAGACCATAATGAGGTCTCCCTGGAGCCTTCCCTTCTCCAAGCTAAACAAGCCCAGTTCCCACAACCTTAGGAGGAGAGGTGCTCCAGTCCTCTGATCATCTTAGTGGCCCTCCTCTGAACCCACTCCAAGAGCTCTGCATCCTTCTTGTACTGGGGGCTGCAGGCCTGGACACAGTACTGCAGAGTTCTTGACACCAGTGAGTTCATGGCACCAAGCTGTGGGATGTGGTCGAGACACTAGAGGGATGGGATGCCATCCAGAGAGACAAAGACAGGCCTGAGCAGTGGGCAAAGGAGAACCTCATGAAAGTTCAATAAATCCAAATGCAATGTCTTACATCTGTGTCAAGGCAACATCCACTATCAGTACAAACTGTGGGATGAAAGGATCCCGACCCTCTACTCTGCACTGGTGGGGCTTATCTGGAATACTGCATGCAGATGGAGAGACTTCAGTACAGATGAGATCTGCTGCAATGTAGCCAGAAAAATAATATATGGAATGGAACATCTCTCCTAAAAGGACAGGATGAGAGACCTGGAGTTCTCCAGCCTGGAGAAGGCTGCAAGATGACCTGACTGCAGCCTTTCAGTATCTAAAGAGATGCTATGGGAAAGACAAGGACAGACTCTTCAGCAGGGTCTGTGGTGACAGAACGAGGGGAAATGTTTTCAAGCTCAGAGAGGGTAGCTATACATTAGATATAAGGAAATTATCTTTTTCAGTGGAGGTGCTGAGGCTCTACAACAGGTTGCCCAGTGATGTGGTTGATGCCCTGTCCCTAGAGACTTTCAATGTGAGGCCGGATAAGGCCTTGGGCAAACTGATCTAGCTCTGTGTGTCCCTGTTCACTGCAAGGGAGTTGGACCAGATGACCTTCAGATGTCCCTTCCTTTCCTTTCTAATTATTCTATGATTATTTATGTTTCAGTGATGGAAATCCAAGGATGAAGAGTGTCATAAATTTAGCCTAACAATCTCAATAGGGAAAAAAAAAAAACATCACTTAGTTGCAAAGAAAAATGAAAGAGAGATTCCTTAAAATAAGTAGTATCAGATCTAGATGCTATTGTGCAGTAGAAAATGCTTACTGAGACTGAATTGTGTTAATGCAAAATACGTTAACCATCCCTCTCTGTCCAAAATCTTGAGAAGGTATGAATCTTATTAGCACACTATTCATCTGTCCCCCAATTATTAAAGTTCTAGTGTTACTTCTACATTTTCTTTAATGTTTGCCAAAAAATGTATAAATGTATTAAACAACAAAAGCCATCTTTTCTTGAGTTTAATACACATTTCCACAGGTGATTTGCTTTTACAATCAGGACACCACAGTTTGTTTGAGTAGACTAAGTGTCATGAGAATGTTATTGTCATCTGAGGTAATCATGCTGAATTTAAATTGTTTGTTGGACTTTAATTTGGAATGTTCTGGTCACCATGTGCACGATTTTCCTGAGAAAACTTAATATGATTATACTGTTATTTTGCATATTATTTCCCATGAGCAAGTTAAGATCAAGTATTTAGTTTGGTGGATCCTTGTGATTCTGATGAACTACTTCATGATCACATAGAAAGCAACAGTGCATATGTAGTGATCTAGAAAAAAATCACATTTTAATTTCTTCAATCAAGGGAATAAATTATAATATTTTTGGGAAAAAAGATATAAGCGTATCGATTGAGTTTAATAATCATTTCAGTTATATGTGTATGTAAACATTTTTAAGCATAGCTTGGCTATACAATGATTTGAACAAGAAAGTAAATGCAGGAACAACAAAGAACACCATTTATGAAGTCATTAGCTCTACTTCTCTATTTCAATATATTGTAGAATGTCAGTTGAAATTATGTTTTAAATATTAAAATGCTATCTATATCTGCAGTGGTAAAAAATTCTGTTTCGTGTAAGTTTATGAAAGGTACAGTTTTGTGGTTTATAGAGACATTTTTGGCAAAGAAAAGGAATTTCACCCATAACCATTACGTGTATATCCTGACATCAAAATAATGTGAAACATTAAAAAAAAAAAAAAAAAAAAAAAAAAAAAGAAAATAACACATCTTGTATAACTTCTATTGTTAGTGAGTACTTTTTTTATTTTTATTATTATTATCTTTTTTTTTTTTTTTTGGTTTTTTGTTTTTAATTTACTCGAAGAATCAATACATTTTTCCAAGACAGGTCCCTATTACTATGAACTACTGAAGAAGTCTGTTACTGAGATGAACAGGGTGATCATCCACCATCTCATTAACATTTTGTTGCCAGTAATAAGTGTTGCCGTGCACCTGGCAACCCATGTTATTTTAGCTCTGTGCCTGTGCTGGACTATCGGGTAAAACCTACCCGGGCCAAAGAACTGCATGTGAATACCAATATGGTGAGCAGAAAAATGGCATTTATTGCATCGTGTGATTTACCTATATACCTATCCTACTTTGTCTGCGGCCCTTATGCATACATTAACCCTTTGACACCGAGCAAGGGGAGAGACCTACCACGTCACATCCCGAATCTTCGCAGTCACCTACTACAACAAATAAGTTATTTTTTGCAACTTCTTTACTTTTCTTCCAAAGGTATGGTAAGAAAAAGGACATAGGAACCAGATAAAATCTTACTGAAATCCCAAGATATTACAACAGCACTTAAAATAAATTCATGCATTTGGAAGCATCAAGAAGTGTCCTAATAATGGAACTATTATTTAGAAATACTTCATATTTATTCCTTTAAGTGATTACTTGCAATTTATATTAGGAAGTATTTATTTATTCTCTGAAATTAATTTTTAATAATATGAACTAAAATCCATGACTTTATTTACTGTAAGTTTTAACAAATTCCTTCTACTCACCATATGTCAAAACAACAACAAAACATTAGAAGAAAAAAAAAAATAGCATATAGAATTGCCTTCCATTTATAATTTGAAATGCAAAATTGTTCTTCCACCAATTCAGCTGGATGGCAATCAGTCAAACATTTCTGGGTACCAAACTACAGAAGGTTATTCTTCTCTATTTTATTTTGTCTTTCATCCCACACTTTCATTGATAGAAAAATATTTTTTTTAATCACAGTGTGTAGGACTTTTAGTAATAATAGACTTAGCAGAAGTTCTATCGTAAGAATCACATGGCAAAAGATATAAAAGAGCTCTGACTAACTAGGTGATCATATGGCAACAGTGTAAACTCTATAATTGAACATTTTTAGTACATTTAGTACAAGTCATAGCAAGAGGAAAATTATCTGCAAAGTATAACTTGAAGCATTAGTCCTTTTTTCACTTCAAACTTAATTCAAAACATTCAAAACTAAAAAACACAAATCATAAATCACATACCCGTTTCCTTGAGATTCAACATCTCTGTGTTGTATATATATTATGTATTGTATATATAGCATATATAATTCTATATTGCATATATTGTATACATAATTATGTAACTCTATCATGAACTTTTGAGGGCAGGAGAAATCTATTTTTCACGCATAAGAATGCTGTTTGGTATTAGAGATCCTAGTATTCTGATTTATTCACTATGAAACAACTCTAATGAAGAGAGCATGGACAACTATAATAACCTGACAGCAACATTCATCCATAAAAAGGATTAATTTCAAATCAGTTCTCATCTCCATCTCTACACAGCTGTACTATGATGGAAAGAATTCACAGGGTGGGAGAGAAATCTCCAGGACTTCAGTGTTTCTTGATGGATATCCAGCTAACAAGCAAAGCTTTTTAACATTTTCCAGTTGCACAGTCACAAATCTAATGAAGCAACTGGGTCGTTGAAACTAAGGAGAACTTTTTTTTTTTTTTTTTTTTTCCTTTGATTGTTTTATAAAGGAGTAGGGCCAGATAAAAGTGCATCATTTTAATCATGAGTTCAAGATGATCTATAAATGAATACATATATGAGTATTGATAGGGCTTACATCAGAAACACAGGAGTCTGAATCAAAAAAGCAAGTCTGTCTTGTTTATCTTGTCTTTGGCAAGATGTTTAGACAAACTCCAAAATTCTGCAACCAGAATTCTACGTACAGAAGTCCACTCACAGAAGAGTTTCTTCTCAACTGAAATTTTCTACTGCCTGAATATTGATTCTACTTGATATTGAGAGGGTTTATAAGCTTCTCAGATTTTGTTTTTAAAACTTACCATGGACTGAGCTGTTTTGAGTTAGCCACAAATCAGTGAAAGCATCCCATGTGCTGCCTTTTGCTGTCTCCACAATCAAGTAGGCTTTCTAGAGCTCCTGCACAAAGGGTGATATAACTGTCTTTCTGTTGCTAAAAAGCCTCCTACATGGTATATCTGAATAAGTTAACCTAATATGAGGCTTCAGTCTTTTATGTGTATACCCATGCTCTTGCTGGACTTTGATAAATACACCCCATAAAAAGAAGAAGAAGAGACAGTAACTGGGCAGAGGAATTTTCTAAATACTATTATACCTGTGTTCACTGATACTTCTTAAAATAACTGATTTTTGATGGATTCTTTCTAACAAGAAGCAGCAAAGTCAAGGTAAAAGAATCCGAAGAGAAATATTTCAGAGACTTTTCTTGTTTTTAATTTCTAAAAAAGCTTTTCTGTCTTCATTATCACTCCACATTCAGAGATTTGTACTGGGAGATTAAGAGCTGATGGTACAACTTTCCTCATTATGGGAGAGAATACATATATATGTGTTTGAGTGTGTGTGTATTGTGAAAATATTAGAAAATAACTCAAAAAAGCAGAATGATTTCAGAATATTAGAGTATGTCAATTATCCATGATCAGAAGTCAGATTACCAGTTCTTGTTTTCCAGTAAAAGAGATGAATGTCCAGATATGAATGAGTTAATTTCAAGTCATTCCTCAGCTATGTAAAAGCACAAAATGTAGTTCCACTTTCTATTACAATAGTGGGATTACCCCTATAATTGATGAATTTTTTGTCATTCTTTCTCACTGATTTCTTTGTCATAACAATGAGCTATCACAGAATTTTAATGCTTGGTACATTTTATTTTTCATAATGTATTCTCATTCTTGTTCTTAATGACAAAGGTTGGCACAAAATCAGACAATATTCATAACAAAGGCTGCAAAAAGAAAGCTGAACACTCTAGAATCCATCTTTGTGACAATTTCAGAACAATGAGAACAAAAATATCACAAAACAAAATAATTTGTTCTTGTGGCAATCTTGGTATTGCCATTTCACAATAATTCAAAATGAACCACAATAATTCCCTGTATTAAATTTACATTGTAATATGGACATAATATGGATATCTATTACAATATTTTTAAGTGAGGACAGTGGGGGGGGGGGGGGGGGGGAGGAAAAAGTCAAAATATGCTATTTTGAAACAGTTGCAGGTTAACAGAAAATACCTTTGGAAATTTTTATGGAATTCTTTTAGGAATCACAGGTCCTGGAGGTAAGAGAGAGAGTCTAGGGTAAGGAAGACTTCCTATTGGTCAAGGAGGATCTGGTCAGAGAGCATCCAGCCAAAACTAAAGCTCTCAAATCCATGGGCCCCAATGGAATGTGCCCATGCTGAGGAAGATGGCAGAGGTGGTTGCTGAAGCACTCTATATCATCTTTGAAAGTTCATGATGAACAGAAGTGGTTCCTGAGGACTGAAAGATAGCCAATGTCCCTCCAGTCTTCAAAAAGGGAAGGAAGATCCAGGAAACCACATACCTGTCAGCCTCACCTCCATCTCTGGACAGGACAGATGATAGAACGCTTGTTCTGGATACCCTCTCCAGCCAATTGGAAGAGAAGAAGGTTTTGGGAGCAGTCAACAAGGACTCATCATGGGGAAATCATGCTCAGCCAACTTGGTATCTTTCTATGATATCATCACTGGCTAGGTAGATGAGAGGAAAGCAGTTGTGTACCTTGACTTCAGCAAGGCATTTGACACTATCTCTCACAGCATTCTTGTTATTAAACATAGAAAGTGTGAAATAGATTTGTTGACGGTGAGGAGGATTGAGAACTGACTGACTGGCAGAGCTCAGAGGGTTGTCATGTGCAACACAGAGCCTGGATGGAGGCCCTTAACTAGCGTTGTTTCCCACAGGTCAGTGCTGGGTCAGGTCTTGTTCAAAATCTTCATCAACAACCTGCATGAAGGGATAGAGACCACCCTCAGCAGGTTTGCTGATGATAGGAAGCTGGGAGGAGTGGCTGACACACCAAAAAGACTGTGCTACAAGACCTGGACAGACTGGAGAGATGGGCAGGGAGGAACCTAGTAATGTTTAACAAGAGCAAGTACAGTCTTGCACCTAGAGAGGAACAATTGTGTGCATCAGTACAGGATAGAGGTTGACTTGCTGGATATGAGCTCTGCAGAGAAGGACCTGGGTGTTCTAGTGGGCAACAGGTTGGCCATGAACCAGCAGTGTACCCTTGTGGTCAAGAAGACCAATGCTGTCCTGGGGTGCCTTAAAAATAGCGTGGCCAGCAAGTCAAGGTAGGTGATCCTTCCCCACTACTCAGCCCTGGTGAGGCCATATTTAGTATACTGTGTCCAATTCTGGGCTCTTTGTTTCAAAAACAGGAATCTCCTAGAAGGAGTCCAGCAGAGGGCTACAATGATGATAAAGGGCTTGGAGTATTTCCTGTGTGAGGAAAGGCTGAGTAACCTGGGTTTGTTTAGCTTGGGGAAAAGGAGACTGAGAGAGGATCTGGTTAATGTTAATAAATATCTAAAGGCAGCTAGGACACAAATGGATGAGACCAGGCTCTTGGTGGTGGTGCATAGTGACAGGACAAGGAGCAGTGGGCTAAAACTTGTATATAGAAAGTTCCGTACAAATATGCAGAAAGATTTCTTTGTGGTAAGGGTGACAAAGCACTGGAACAGGCTGCCCAGAGAGGTTGTGGAATTTCTTTTTATGGAGATATTAAAGACCAGTCTGGATGCCTACCACTTTTATAATCAGATTAAGATAAAATATCTTACTTAGCTATGTGAATCCACAAATTTGTGATCATCTGCAGACCTTGGATTTCATTCTCAACATAGAAGGGAATTGAGGACATTTTTAAAAGACAGCATCTATTTAAAACCCTAAAGAAAAGAGGACACAGCATCTACACAGGTTAGTCTGGAAGTAGTACCTCTTATTGATTTACATGAAAACTACAACAAATACAAAGAGCACAATAACATTATTTGATAGAGTAAGTTCTCAGATACAAAGTGCTATTCTTCAACATAGGCACAACCATTAGCAATGAACAAAAGCCTTCATTCCCTGCTCATAAAAATAAACACCAGCAAAGGTGATCCATTGCTGCTGTCACCAGTGCTGAAATACATTACTCACAGCCTCACTGAAGTCACATCTACTGTTTGGTCTCCATAAATGTTCAGCAAACATCAATGAATGTCAATGGGTGCAATTTTTTTCCACATGGAGCAATGGTACAAGTTTATTTCATACACACTTCCATGTCAAATGCCATTCTGTTAGACTGTCCTTCTCCTTCCATCTGTCACACAGCAATAAAATGTAATGGAATATTGGTGGGAAGGTTCAACCTCTACTACCATATCAGCAACATCCACTTTTGACATCTTGGGCCGGCATAAAATAAACTTGAGGTTATTAACTTTCAGAGTAGCTTTGTACTATTAAAGCCAGTGAATTTTAAATCTCATCTTCCAAATATTGATGACCAAGAACTATATTCACAATGCTGAAAAACTGTTAGACTATTTCCAGCATTGGAAAAAGTAGAGTCTTGTGTGAAAATGGACAGCTGTACAACACTTTTTGACTAAAACTAGTGGAAATCAATACCACCTGAAATGATCTCAGAAACAACAATAACAACAACAACAACAATAAATGAGTGGTAATTTAATTATCTATTAAATAAGTGATTTTATATACATTATACTTCATATGTAAAATTAATATACAATATATAGATTATGATTCATAGTTAAATTTATGTTCCTGACATTAATTCATTACAACATATGTCTGCACTTTGCTTTCATTTTTCTTTGTTGATGTTGTTTTCTTGATTTTATAGGGATATTCTTTCTTATTGTTCAGAGGAAGGCATTTAATTTTTGTGAATCTATCGTGCACACATACTGGATTTTCAATAATATGCAGTTTTTTGTCTATATAAGCCAAAATTATACTCTGAGACAACAGAGAGAGAAAAACTAGGCTTATGAAGCCTTGGAAAGTTTTGCATCCCCTTCCACTATAAACCTTGAAGGATTGTGAGCCCTCCTGTTCATGCTTAAGTGTAGGTTATTTATCTCCAAATCACACATGGACACATATGCTTATGGGATGAGAGCTCCAAAACACTCACTAGTGAGTGCACTGTTAACAACAGCAGTATATTAACATTCAAATCTGCCCTTATGAAACCAAAGGGAATTGCTGGCAGTGGTCATGTTTGTGTAGCAGCAAGTAGGTGCAAGAATGAATGTCTGCTTTACAGCTCACTTTCTTACATGTATGTAAAGAGTAGACAAGTCAATTTTATATAAATAATGTTATCCTAAGATAATTGAAAAGATGAGATAACAATCTCTGAAAGAAATCAAGTGAAATAAATATATGTGTTGTTGTTGTTTGGTGTGGGGTTGTTTTTGTTTTGTTTTGTTATTGGTCTTATTTTGTTTTTTAAAACACAACTTTGAAATATTTTGTGGATATAATATACATAGTATGAGAATACAGGATAGCTTTATGAAATTACAACTTCCAAATACCTTTTTGAGAAGCTTTAGAAGTTACAAGTTTAGAGTTACAATACTTTACCTTCACTTTTAAGAAGTGTTCAGTGTAGAACACGCAACTTCCTTCCCACCATCCCCCAGAGAATCAAACCAACAGGTACTGTTGACAAGTTTATCTCAGTATCAGTGGTGATCCTTCTTGATGTTCTAAAAAGGGACTCCTGAGAGAAGGCAGTCAACTCAAGGATACAGCCTTTGTCTCTTGAAAATAGCTATAAGAATTTCTGTGTAAGGTTTTGCACTACCGCTGTCAGTTATAAGACTCTGACCAGTTACTGTTTCTCAAAGCTCAGCTTCAGCATTTCTAAAGCCACTGTGTATATCCCCTCTGGTGTCAGTAAAGCTTTTTTCCTGCTGATCTGTGCTTAATGTAATGATTTTCAAATTCAGTATTTCTCAAAAAAGAAAATGGAGACTTTTTTCTTATCTGTGTCAAGTAATGCTGCTGCACATTCAATACTTTCTAGTATCTTGCCACTATCAATTGTAATCACAACCAAAGAAGAATGTGCTGAATTATTTGTGTGATAATTCTGGGGTCTCTTCTTGCACTTTTCCTTTTTATGATGCCTCAGTTTGGTTTTTTTGTGGTTTTTTTTTTTTTTTTTTTGTAACAATTTTCCTTCCTAGACTGTCTTTGCACTTAGACTTCAATCTTTTCTCGTATGACTTTTTCACTAATTGCTTGATTGTTCTAAAGACTATCTTTATTTAATTAATTATTTTTTTTTCCTAGCAGTTACTGAATTTTGATTAAGTTTTCTAGAGGTCTCTCTCTAAAACTACGCTCTTCTCGACTGCATTCTCCAGACTGTGCTTTGTAACGCACCTTTCCCTTGGCTTTTCACTTTCCCTTGCAGCAGTCATTCTGGAAGTGAGCCTTGACTTGACCTTTGGTCAGTTGCTTAATTTGCATTCTTCTTAGTAGCAGTACTATTTTTCACAGAGTCACATCCATCTCTGCAGATCTATCACTTGAGCTTATAAATGTATACTTTATTCTGGACTAGTAGCTTGCCTTGAATAGCGAACATTAAGCCAAGTCTTCCTCCTCTGATAGTGTTCATAATGATCTTTGACCATATTTAGACTACAAAAAGCAGAACATTCTAGATATTTTCAATTGTCTCGTCATTATAGTGCTTGCTATTTCTGTTTTTTGTCTGTTTGCTTGTTCGTTTTACCATCACCTGGAGTACTGTGAATACTGGAGTTCTGGGTTCCCAAGTACAAAACACACAGGGATTTCTGGGAAAGAGTCCAGTGGAGGGCCACAAAAGTGATAGAGGGTCTGGAGCACCTCCCCTATGAGGAAAGGCTGAGTGACCTGAGTCTGTTCCGCCTTGAGAAAAGAATACTGAGAAGGGATCTTATTAATGATTATAAATATCTTAAGTGTGGGAAACAAATGGATGTGGCCAACCTCTTTTCAGTGGTCTGTGGGAATAGGACAAGGGAAAATGGTCATAAACTGGAGCACAGGAAATTCTGCACGAATATGAGAAAGAACTTCTTCACAGTGAGGGCTATGGAGCACTGGAACAGGCTGTCCAGGGAGGTTGTGGAGTCTGCTTCCCTGAAGATATTCTACACCTGTCTGGATGCCTACATGTGCAACCTGGTCCAGGGAGCCTGCTTCGGCGGGGCATTGGATTTGATGATCGCTAGAGGTCCTGTCCAACCACTACAGTTATGTGATTCTGTGCTCACCTTTGGTATGTGATTATGATCTGTTTATATCTCTGTATATAGAGCTATCATGACTCAAAGATTTCTGAAATTCCTCTTGTTTTCTTCGCTCCTGTGTTTGCAATCATCTCTAATTCTTGAATGTTTCCTCTCAAATTGGCTGGCAGTGCTCCATCCTAGTCTGATACACACAGCTGACTCCACTTTGCTCTACATGAGATTATTGGGACTGTTTGCCCATTTTCTTTATGGACAACCTCTGATTACAAAAGGAATATATTTTGTCCCTTCCTGAAGAGGTCTCTAGATCCTGTGGCAATAGATTTTTTATTTTAAATTTGTTCTTCTCACCATTTTTTAGCTCAGCTGCAGGAGGTGCCTTTTTGGCAAGGTACTCCACATATGGAGTGGATGCATTCCACACTGCAGCAGGGTATTGCCTCAGCTGTGAGTGGGGTGACCTTGTCAGAGAGCAGCTGCCAGACACCACTGTCCTCCATATGGCAGCACTGACCTAACACTGAGGGGGTGGATCCTGGAGCAGTGGCAGACCACCCCCTACATTTATAAAACCTGCCATTAAGGAGCGCTGTGAACAGGGTGAGATGTGGTAGTTTTCATGGGCAGTTTGCAGAGAGCAGGGTACAGTATCTCAACCCACTAGTAGACTGGTCACCTATCAGCTGCCACCTGGACAATACATCTCACCATGATTTCTGTCAGGCAGAAAGGTCTGGCAAGAAAGATGGTGACTGGTCAGGTAGAGTCCCTGCCTTAAGACATGTCAGTTCAAGTCTCCGGCTGCAGCAAGTGCCTCAGTCTGTTGCTGCTGGAGAAGGGGGACAGGGACTCCACCCTGTGTGAGGTGTGAGCAGGTGGATGTCCTGCTCAGTATAGTGGTGGCACTCAAGGAGAAGGTTGAGAAGTTGAAGAGTATCAGAAAGCGCCAGCAGGAGGTACTCATAGTGTATCTCCCTGTGAGACAGACATCAGGGTAATACTCACCAGACAATGGTAGACCCCCTGCAGTTGCAGAGCAGAGTGAGGCAATTTGAGAGAAGAGGAGGAATGGAAATGGGTCCCAGCTTGGTGATGTAGGCAACCCCCGTCCCAATCAACCTAGATTTCCCAGGTGCCTTTGCAAAATAGGTTTGAGGCCCTGGAACTCAGAGGAGAGGTGAGTGAGGGTGTGGTGGGAGGTCCATCATCTGTGAGGTTGTCTCTGGTGAAGCAGTTGACTCTGTGTGTCAACACTACCTCCACCTAGAAGGAAAGAAGGGTGATTGTCATAGGTGACTCCCTTCTGAGAGGAATGGAAGGCCCTATACGTCGGCCTGACCCTACCTGCAGGAAAGTGTGATGCCTCCCTGGGGCACAGGTCAGGGATATTTCTAGGAAACTTCCTGGACTGATTTGCCCCTCTGATTATTATCTCTTACTGATAATTCAGTCTGGCAGTGTTGAAGTGACTGAGAAAAGCCTGAGGACTATCAAAAAAGACTTCAGGGGACTTGGACAGGTAGTTGATGTTGTGGGAGTACAGGTGTTTTTTTCTTCTATTCCTTCAGTGGCAGAGAAGCATACAGAGAAGACCAAGAACACCCACCTCATAAATAAATGTCTTAGACGTTGGTACAAACACTTAAATAATAATAATAATAATAATAATAATAATAATAATAATAATAATAATAATAATAATAATAATAATTTATTTATTTGTTACCATGGCACAATTTACTCAGCACCTGATATAATGGCTGTAGATGGAACTCACCTGACTCCAATGGGTAAAAGGATCCTAGCCCAGGAAATGGCGGCACTCATTTAAAGGTCTTTAAACTTGGTATGAAGGGGACAAAATGAGAGCCACTGGGGTTGAGTGGGTAGTTCAAAGGTTCATACTGAATTTGATGGGTGAATAGGGTGGAGTACAAAGGGATGGAAAAGGGCAGGGGGATGCTGTTGCTTTAGGAGATTCTAGATCCTCTAGAAAGGTGGTAAGACAAAAAGCCCAGGTGCAGTGCCTTTA
The DNA here is from genome assembly GCA_030625065.1 of Alectoris magna. Classification (NCBI taxonomy): domain Eukaryota; kingdom Metazoa; phylum Chordata; class Aves; order Galliformes; family Phasianidae; genus Alectoris; species Alectoris magna. The sequence continues at coordinate 47,223,723 of CM060564.1, forward strand.
AATCAATGCAGACAGAGTGGGAAAGAAGCAGGAGAAGTTGGAAACCATGACATACTTGGAAAATTACAACCTTGTTACTATCACGGAAACATGGTAGGATGACTCCCATAACTGGGATAGCACCATTGAGGAGTATCAGCTTTTTAAAAGGGATAGGCAAGATAGGGAGGGTGGGGAATTTGCTCTGTAGACTCTGAGGAGATCCTTCTGAGAAATAGTCAGGATTGGGTTGAGAGCCTGTGGGTTAAAATTAATAAAGACCAGCTGGTGATAGGGATATACTACAGGCCACCTGATAAGGGGAGCCTGCTGATGGTGCCTTCTTGCTTCAGCTGCAGGAGGCATCGTGCTTACAGGCTCTTGTCCTGCTAGGGGACTTCAACCATCCAGATATCTGTTGGAAAAAACACACAGCAAGTTGCAAGAGATCCAGGAGACTGGAATGCTCTGATGATAACTTTCTGGTTCAGGTATTGACTGACTACTCTTCAAGGATCCCTTTCTGAAAACACAATCTCCATGATATGATCTCCATCCCTCTGAATAAGAAAGCTGGCAGAGGAGGCAGGAAACCAGTCCGGCTCAGCAATGACCTGCTGGGCAAACTGATAGCAAAGAAAGGTACATACAGGCTTTGGAAACAAAGGCGTGTCACCTGGGAAGAGTACAGAGATGCTGTCCAGACTTGCAGATGTGGGATCAGGAAAGCCAAGGCACAGGCAGAACTGAACTTGGCAAGGGATGTTAATAAGAATACATTCTATAGGTACATTGGCCAGAAGACACAGGCCGAAGCGAGTGTGCTTCCTTTAGTAAATTTAAAGGAGAGCTGTCTTCAACAGATGTGGAGAAGGCTGAGGTACTGAATTAGTTCTTTACCTCAGTCTTTGCTGGCAGACGGGATTCCAATATTCCTCACATCCCTGAACAGCGTATCCCTAAACCTCTAAGTTGGGATTGAGTAAATCCCCCCCACTTGTAAGGGCAAAGCGAGTCTGAGAGCACCTCATGAGACTGAATATATACAAGTCCATGGGGCCGGATGACGTGCACCCTTGGGTTCTGAAGGTGCTGGCTGAGGTGGTTGCTGAGCCACTCTGCATCATATTTGGAAAGTTGTGGCTGTCAGGTTAGGTCTTAAGTGGCTGGAAAAAGGGTCATGTCACTACCATTTATAAGAGAGTAAGGTGGACGTGGGGTACTTCAGGCCAATGAGCTTCACCTCTGTGCCTGGGAAGATCATGGAGCAGATCCTCCTGGATGACATGCTAGATCTTGTGAGGAATGAGACAGCCAGCATAGCTTCACCAGGGGAAGGTCATGCCTAACCAATCTGGTGACCTTCTGTGATGGAGTGACAGCATTGGTGGACAAGGGGAAGGTATCTGATGGCATTTACCTGGACTTTTGGCACTTTGATGTGGTCCCCCACCAGATCCTTATCTCCAGACTGGAGAGATGTGGATTTGATGGGTGGGCCACCTGGTGGATAAGGTTGAAAGACCACAGACAGTGAGTGGTGACCAATGGTTCTATGTCCAGATGGAAGCTAGTAACAAGCAGTGTCTCCCAGAGGTCTGTCTTGGGACCAGTGCTCTTTAACATCTTTATTAATGACATCAATGATGAAATTGAGTGCAAGCTCAGCAAGTCTGCTGGTGGCACCATGCTGAGTGGTGTGGTTGACACAATGAAAGGAAGGGATGCCATTCAGAGGGATCTCAACAGGCTTGAAAGGCGGGCCCTGGTGAATCAAATGAAGTTCAATACAGCAAAGTGCAAGGTTTTGCACTTGGGCTGGAAGAATCCCAGGCATATATGCAGACTGCGAGGAGCGATCCTTGAGAATAGCCCTGCAGAGCAGGACCTGGGGGATGGATGAAAAACTTAACATGAGCCAGCAGTGTGCTCTTGTAGCTCAGAAAGCAAATGGTATCCTGGGCTCCATCAGAAGAGGGGTAGCCAGCAGTGAGAGGGAGGTGATTGTCCCTTTCTACTCTGCCCTTATGATGCCCCATCTAAAGTACTGTGTCCAAATCTGGGGCCCCCAGCACAAGAAAGACAGAGAGCTGTTGGAGAGGGTCTAGAGGAGGGCCACAAAGCTGATGAGACGGCTGGAGCACCTCCCCTACAAAGATAGGCTGAGGGATCTGGGCTTGTTCAGTCTGGAGAAGGGAAGGCTGTGGGGTGACCTCATTGCAGCTTTTCAGTACCTAGAGGGAGCCTATAGAAAGGAGGAGAGTCAGCTCTTTACATGGGTAGATAATGGCAGGACAAGGGGAAATGGTTTTAAGTTGAGGGAGGAAAGATTTCAGTTGGATATCAGGGGGAAGTTCTTTACCAAGAGAGTGGTGAGGTGCTGGAACAGACTGCCCAGAGAAGTTGTGGATGCCCCATCCCTGGAGGTGTTCAAGGAGGTGTTGGATGGGGCCCTGGGCAGCCTGATCTAGTATTAGATATGGAGGTTGATGTCCCTGCCTGTGGCATGGAGGGTTGGAGCTTGATGATCCTTGAGGTCTCTTCCAACCCAGGCCATTCTACGAAGTAAGCAACTTTTATAATTGCCTACACTGTCCTTTGGGGAATTATGGTAAGCAGCTCTTGCTTAGTTCACTAGCATTATTACTGTGAAACTAGATTGATAACTTCACATCTTCCCTTTTCTCTTTCCTGGCTGACTTCTCAGTGTCCAAAAACATTTCAAATGATTTTCGCGTCCACTCAACTAATGACTTAATATACCCCATAATAATATACATTTCTGAAGAATAATCACTGAATTAATTTAAGCAAGAAGGCCTGTGAGTTTATTGTACAATTTTTTTTTCACAGCTGATTCCTTATCAGAACTTTTGAAACATCTAGAGGAGAGACTATGGTTGCATGGATCTCCACTGAATGTGATGGACCAAGTTTCATCATCCTAGAGGGCTTAAGCAATATTGGTTATGGATGAACTTAGATCTGGTCCTCGAGAATCATACTTATATGGAGCTATTGTAATCACTGATGAGTCTGAGCAGATCTCTTTATTATGTAATGGTTCAGGAGAATCTTATTGGACAAATTGATCACATGCTTTAGAATTAGGACTAACAAAATTCAGCTCAAGTGTGATCACTTTTTCGTATAGGTGGAACGGCAAGGAAATCTCTAGCCATTATAGCTGGCAGTAGTTTCCAAAGGGCTGTCCATGTATCCTGAAAGTCAACTTCAGCACAAATTATACAGAAAACAGAACAGAAAGTCAGCTTGCAAGACAAGCATTCTGTTTTGATTTTTAACAAGTTCTGGAAACAGAAGTAGTGATCTAAGATTGTAAAACATAACCAAGTAGATAGGGCATTTACAGTCAGGAGATAAATCCACTGGCATAGTCTGTTGCAGCTTGTTTGTGCTAGCTTTGGGTGAAATGTTATCTGTTGAAAACTCCTTAGCTGTTAAGACATGTTCCATAAATGAAAGAGGCATAAAGGTCATTACACTTTCAGAGAGGGGGAAAAAAAAAAAAAAAAAAAAAAAAAGCTGGAGTCTAGACAAAGAAACACACAACCATCATCTTTGAAGTTGAAAAACAAGCACTGATAGAATATTGAATGAAGAAACAGCACAATGTTATGGACTTTGTTTGATTTCCTTGCAGAGGACTTCGGAAGTGTCAGGAGTAATTGACACATTTCATCCCAGCAGAGAGAGAGGAGGAAGGAAAGTAAATAAATAAATAAATAAAATTTAAAAAGCCAAGGCTTATTAACTGGATTTCTAGAAAACCTGTTCTCTCAAATAAAGTAATCTCATTTGTCTTCCCTAGCAAAATTGTTTATGCACCAATTGGAAGCTGAGGTACTCATTAGCACTACCAGCAATACCACACCTTTCAGAGGGATATAAGGGTATGTAGGAGCTATCAGTCCCTTCTGTTAAAAATAATTAATTAAAGAAATAAATAAGAAAAACATTTATCTGTATTCAACTTAAATTACCAGTTTTCAAGTACTGCTGTAACTACTGTTACTTCAACTTCTGCCTGTGTTTACGTGGGCCAACAGTACTACTAGCTAATGTAGGTGGGCCACACATAGATTGTTGGACAAGATAACCTCCAGAGATGCTTTCCAGCCTAAATTAATTAATTGTTTTATGACTGTAGCAGAAACAGCTAGAAGTGCTTTCTACATTTATCCTCATGTATATGGTACCTATTTATTTAGTCAAGCTATTGATTGGGCTTATTCATATAACATATATTTAAAATCTATTTTGGATTGTTATGCTCAGGCATTATGGAAAAGAATGAACAGTGGGGCTATTCAAAAGTAATTAATTCATCTTTTCCAGCAAGCCCATGAGAAGTTTGTAACCATCCACAGAACACAGTGAAAACATGCCACTCAGACAGAAAAATGGATACAGAGATATGACTGCATACACATGAACTGACAAACACAGATTTGAAGAAAGGGCATGTGTTGCCGTGCACCTGGCAACCCATGTTCTTTTAGCTCTGCTCCTGTGCTGAATATCGGGTGAAGCCCACCCGGGCCAAAGAACTGCACGTGCATACCAATTTGGCAAGCAGTAAAATGGCGTTTATTGCGTCGTGCGATTTACCTATATACCTATGCCCCTTCGTCTACGCCCCCCTTATGCATATATTAATCCTTCGTCATTAAGAGAGGGGGTCCTGCCACGTCACATCCCGAATCCTCGCTGTCGCCTACTACAACAGGCATGGGCTTGTGTAAGAGTTCAGAAGGGAATGAATCTAAAAGAGAACTTTGCATGAAGACTACTCCAGTGGCAGAGAAATTGAGGAGTACATCTAAGTATTAGTTCTCTCCAGAAATAATGAGTTTGGTGGAGATCAGTCTTCAAAGTTGCATATTTACAAGAATAATCTAATAGTGAATTTCTTCAATTAAAAAAAAAAAAAAAAAAAAAAAGGCTAAGCAACAGTAAGATTAATTTTAAAATATATATTTAAAAATATGAGGGAGGAATAAAGACATCTCCAGGCATAGAAGAGTATCAGAAAACAACAATGCAGCTAATACTTGAATTGAAATGCTTGAAAACTGAATGTTAATATTCCAGACACCTGTTTTTCTAAACAGTCATAGAAATCCAATTCTCTCATCCCTTCGTGTACAAAGATAATATGCTACAGAAAAACGAGCTCTCAAACTCTCAATACTTTGTATTAAAAATAATAATAATAATAATAAAATAAAATAAATCCTATTACTGAATCCTGTGATTTCTCTAGTTTCATAATCCTTTTTTTAACAAGGGAGTTAGCACTTACACAATCTCTAAATGAATGTGTAGATTTAGTTTATAAAGTTATAAAGTTCTTCAACCACCATGCACAAATTCTGTTTCGTGTTTTGGGCAGCTGAATTTTAGGTAACATTTATATATATTATATTGATGATTTTTATACAGAGATGTTGAGCATTCAACATCTGTACTTAACTGTATTCCAAAATGTTGTATTAAATATGAATATTAATTAAGAAAAAATATGAATATTTTGAAATATAGGTTGTACATGGATCACTTCTATATAATCAAGGGTTTACAATCTTTCAGGGATTTATAGTTTATCCAGCAATTTAAATCATTAATAAGTTGAACTTTCAGTCTTAGTAATACCTGGATCAGTTCATGCGCAGATTTAAGAATATTTCTCTGATGAAAATAAGGCTCAGTAAAAGATACAAATATGTATTTAACTATATGTTTTTATATACATTACAATCATTTATTCTTATATAATTTTATGACGAATATTTAGTATATAAAAACAGATAAACAAATATTTTCAAATTCAACTGCACATAAAATTATATCACTTGTCAGATTAAGGTTTTAGGACAAATTTAAAAATATAAAATTATCATTGCAATTAATCTAAAAAAAATGATAGATACTATGAAATTTTTATCTGTTGCCATTAATCAGAAATGTCTGTGTGTTGTTTTTTTTTTAGTTATGGTCATTGTCCATCTTAAGACTTTAAGATTTTGTATTATTATCATCATCATCATTATTATCATCATTATGATTATCATCAGTACTATCATTATCAGTATTCTTTCTACATTATTCTTTTGGTAATCATTTGGTAGCTACCATCTTTCTGGTCAAAGCTTTTATTATTAAAAGTTGTATATCTATTTTTTTTTTCCAAACTGAATGTAAATATGTACATGCGTGAAGAATTTTTGATATCCTGTTCTTAGTCCTTTTTGAATGTCTCCCAACTTCACCTCTGTTAGCTGACCTTCTGACAGTCTTTCTGATCCAATGTTAAAGTACATTATATTGCCAGTTTTTATGGCTTTTCTACACCTAATATTTAGCTCTAGACTAGGATTATTATTATTATTGTTGTTGTTATTATTATTATTATTGCTTCTAGTACTAGTACTACTACTACTAATGGATTTCCAGGCAATCTGTGTTTCCAGTTGTGGTCATTTGCCTTCAGTTTCGCTGATGTATGCATTGTGCTGATAAGTACTATGGTTCATTTTCCTCTTGGCTAAGCACAGTTAAAAAATAAAGCAGAAAGAGAGAGGGAGAGACAGAGAGAAAGAGACAAAACCTCAGATTGATAATTACCATAGCTGGAGGCAGGGATTGCAAAAACACACTTGATTGATTTCTAACCTTCAGTAATATGTAAAAGAAATATGGCTGCTTCTAAAGAAAACAAACAACAACAACAACAACAACCCAAACCCATATGATATCTCCCTGTAGTTTAAATGTTTTTGTTGTTGTTTTTTAACTGAATTCCTCAAAATTGCATTTCATTCAGCATTATCAGTGTGAGAGTGTTTTAATAAAGGACAAAATTTTCTCTGGTTATTAATTCCTTCTTGCATCAAAAGCACTGATCCTAGTATTCTAAGTTATCATTTCATATTACATTTTAATTTGTTAGTTCATCTGAGTGAACTGAGTATCCTAATAAGTAAGGAATAATTTGTCATGATTCACTGATCTAATAAATCATGCTGGAAGGTGAAGTGATTGGTAAAGAGAAATGGAAGATTTCAACCTTATGAAACATTTTATGAAATAAATTGTTTGTGAAATTTGTATTTTGTTAACTTTGTGTTATGTGAAATTTGTATTTCATAGAATTATGAGAAATACTGATTTTTAGGTGTGCTTTTTTTCATATACATTTTGCTGTATCATGTAATTTTCAATTTTTCTTGGTCTGAAAAGAAACAAAGAAACAGTATAAAATGTAATTTCTTTCTAAATATATTTTGTTTTAGAAATAGCGGTTGGCACCCTTTGACGAATAATTGTTTAGTGATTTTATTATACAGTAATTGTGAAGATCCAAGGTAGACCTAGCAAGGTAAACAGATAAACTCAGAAATTTTTCATAAGTAAGTATTCCACAAAATATTTATTGGTATGTCTGCATTTTACATAATTTCTACCACTAGTACCTTATATGAAATAAAATAAAAAATTAAAAAAAAAAATTAAAAACAAACAAAACCCACCACATTCAGAAATTAACTCTAGCCTCAAAATTGCATCTGCCAAAACAAAAAGATACTTGTCATGGGCCATTCCCTTCAAAGGGGAACAGAGGGTCTAATAGGATGATTTGACTCTAATCCGAGGGAATTTGCTGCCCATCAGGGGCAGTACCCTGATCTGGTACAGCTCTCCAGTTATTACCTACTTCTGGTAATTCAGATTGACAGCAGTGATGTTACAAGGAGAAGACTGAGGGCTATCAAAAGGGACTTTAGGGCGCTGGGGCAGTTGCTTGAAAGAGCTGGAGCTCAGGTGGTGTCTTCCTTGATCCCTTCAGCAACAGGGACAAATGTTGAGAGAAACAAGAAAACCCACCTGGTTAACAGATGGGTGATAGGCAGGTGCCACTGAAGGAAATTTATTTATTTATTTACTTATTTAATTACAGGGCAGTTTATTCATCACTAGAGCTGCTGGAAACAGATGAGGTCTGCCTGTCTCAAAGTAGGGGGAAGGATTCTAGGATTTGGCAGAGCTCATTGAGAGTGCTTTAGACTAGGTTTGAAGTGGAAAGATAATAAAACCAGGCTCACTAGAGTTGAACTTAGGAGCACCATGCCAGGGTTGGGGATGAGACAAACAAACTAGCTTAAGTGCACCCATGCCTGTGCATGCAGCATGGACAACAACAGGGGGAACTAGAAGCCATTGTGCAGCAGGAAAACTATGACTTAGTCACCATCACCAAAACATAGTGAGATATAATGACGAGTGTTGCACTGGAAGGCTATATGCTTTTAAGGAGGGGTAGGCAAGGAAGGAGGAGCAATGGGGTGGCATAGTAGATGCCCATCTACAGTAAGGATCAGAAGGAGGATCTAGGTAACTGCATGCCTGTCAGCCTGACAGGAATGTTCATAGAGCAGATCATCTTGAGTGCAATCAGACCTAGCCAGCATGGATTCATAGATGTAGCCTATCTAGATTTCAAGAAAACCTTTGTCTCCTACAGTATTCTCCTGGATAAACTGTCAGCCCACTGCTTGGACAGCTGTACGATCCCCTAGGTAAAAAACCACCTAGATAGTTGGGCACAGATTATGATGGTAAATGGATTTAAATCGAAGTGGCAACTGGTCATTAGTGGTGTTCCTCAGGGTTCAGTATTGGGGCCAGTGTTATTCCATATCCTGACAGATCACCAAGATGAGGAGATTGAGTGCACACTCATGAGTATTCAGAAGACACCAATTTGGGAAGACATGTTGATCTGCTTGAGAGTATGAAGTCTCTACAGAGGCATCTGGATAGGCTGGATCAACAGGATGAGGCTAATTGTATGAGGTTCAACACAATGAAGTACTGGGCACTTTAATTTGGTCACAATAACCTCATGTAATGCTCCAGGCTTGGGGCAGAATGCCTGGAAAACAACAGTAAATAAAAGGATATGGGAATATTAATCAGCTGCCATCTGAATGTGAGCCAGCAGTATGCCCAAGTGGTCATGAAGACCATGGCATCCTTGCTTTTATTAGAAGTAGTGTACTTAGCAGGACTAGGAAGGTGATCATCTGTACTCAACAATGGTAACACTGCAATGCAGATGTTGTGCTGAGTGTTGGACCTCTCATTACAGGAAGGACATTCAGGGCCTGGATCATGCCCAAAGAAGGGCAACGAAGTTGCCAAAGGGTCTTCAGCTCAAGTCTTAATAAGACTGGCTGAGGGAACTAGGGATTGTTTAATCTGAAGGAGTGGAGACTCAGGAGACCTTACTGCCCCCTAAATGAAAGGAAGTTGTAGCAAGTTGAGGGTTGGCCTCTTCTCCCAGGTAACTATCTAGTCACAGGACAAGAGATAATGGCCTTGTGTCAGGAGAGGTTCAGGTTGTATAACAGGAAAAAATTATTCTCCTAAGAAGTGGTGAGATATTGAAACAAGCCTGCCCAGGAAAGTGGTGGAGTCACAGTCCCTGGATGTTTTGAAGAAACATGTAGATATGGCTCTGAGAGACATGGTTTAGTTGGCATGGTGTTGACGTGTCAGCAGTTGGACTACATGATCTTAACTGTGTTTTCCAACCTCAGTGCTTCTAGGATTCTATTCTGACTATTGATGAGGATAAAGGAACTGTTTACATACGAGGACTGATATAAAAGTAATGTGTCCTGTTTTATTACATTGGCCAGTGACATCAGAGGTTTATTTTGATAGTATGGCAATAGAAATTGAACCTTTTCACCAATATTCCATTAAATATTTCTGCCATGCAACAGAATGCAGCAGAATGGCAGTCTCACAAAATGATATCTGACATGGAAGTGTGTAAGAAGCAAATTAATTTCTCCATGCAGGGGGAAGGAAAAAAAAAAAATAAAACAAAAATTGCAGCCATTGACATTCACCAATTCATGCTGAATGTTTACGAAGACCAGGCAGTGGATGTTAGCACAGTGAGGATGAGAGTGGTGTATTTCAGCTGTGTTACTAGCAATGTGTTTTGGACAGACATGTACAAAATGAAGAGCATCAAGATCAGCTTATCAGCATGAATTGACTAATAGTATGTTGAAAAACAGTGTTTTGTAGGTGAGAATTTGCTCTATCAATTAGTGTTATTGTGCTTTTTGTATATGTTGTTGTTTCCATGGAAATGAGGAAGATGCATTTTTTAATCTGAAAAGGGCTAAAAAATACATCTGATTTCTTTTTAGTACGAAGCAGGAGCTGTGGACTGAAGTTAGTCTCAGCCTTTCCTAGCAAAATAAATAAATAAACTCTATGAGTGAGAAGAATAATGGTGGAATGATAATTATTCTACCGGTAATTTTGTTCCACAGAAACTCAGATTTTCAGGTCTTCTTTGCATTCTAATTTTATAGAAGGAATTTCACTTTTTTTAAGCTCTCTGAACTTTTTCTGAGTAATCTTACCTTCATGTAGCATCTAATTTTTCCTGTTACAGATTGCAGCTTAAAAGTCATAACGTGAGTAATTGAAAGCCTTCTTTTAAAGCTCATCTCATTAATACCGAAATGTGAGCACTTCCAGAGTGAAATGTGACAGCTGTTAAACTGTGAGCACCAATACTGCACAAGAGCTCAGGACAGTAAAAAAGAACACTGTATCTAATTGAAACTGCAGGAGAATTGCTGGTAGACAGAATGCAATTATCCAAACTGGAAAGTTTCCAAAATACTAAGGCTGACATACTGTCACATCTCTCCGTGAATGGAGGGAGGGGTGAGCAGATACTCAAATTTCTCTCCTTCCCGCCCCCCCCCCCCCCCCCCGGATAAAGTAAAACTGACACTCAAGGTCCAAACACATTCATCAATTTTAATGAGAGTTTCTCTACTACATTTATCTTAAAAAAAATACTGGCACTCTTACAAGTATATCTAAGTTGTGTGGCTAAACTGTGACTTTATAAGAAATCAAAATAAGTGTTGCATTACGTAACTACTTTGTGAGAGAACAAGAAAGAGAAGAGAGAGACAGAGAGGGTTGGACAGTGGAAGAGATCGTCTTTCTGCGTTCCAGTGTTGTTCCAGGCAGCGGCAAAGGGAGGGAGGTTTCCTCGGTTTATGAACGCACTCTTCCCAAAGTTTTGAAAGCTCCCAGAGCTGCTCTGAGGTTCATTTTATGCCTGCAAGATTTACAGGTGTGCCGTCCCAAGGTCATGAACAAACGAGATGGCAGTAAGCAAATTTGTCAAAAGTAAATTTGCAGACAAAACTTATGCTGCAAAACAGGAATGTTTAGGAATGTTTTGAACAGAGCAAGGCCGTCCCACTGTTTTCAGGCTCTCTCCTCCATCAAGACTCCAGCCTTCAATTTGTTGTCTTGGCAACAGTCTTATCTTGCAAATGTTTGAGACAATTCCTGGTGTACCACAGATAAAGTGTGTTTTGTTGGTTTGCTGCCCATACATGCTTTTTCCTCTATGTTCAGTGATCAGAAGGGGAAAAATGACATAATTATTGTGCTACACCGATGTGTAAACCATCAGAATTTGCTACACTAATGTTTTGGGTTTTGTTTTTGTTTGAAATTTTAAAAAAATAAATAAATCCTTTTTGGAAGAAGTTTGACTACGTTTTAGAATCAGAAAAAAATGCTAGCTCTGTAGAAGGTTCATCAATATACTTCCATTAGCCCAGATCTCCTTTTGTGTGTTGTGTTCTGCAAAAACCCTAAAGAAATGGGTTTTCTGAAGTCAAAGGCTGTGTGCTGGGTCAGAAATGCAACATTCCATAAAGAACACTTTTTAAAGAATTACACCGTAATGTGAAAAGCAAGTAACAGCGGGAAGTCATTCTCCTTTCAGTATCCTGCTTACTATGTGAATGTATTGGGATGTTTTGATGTATCATTTATATCCTCAGCATTACCCATATTGCCACTTACCCATTTGCCAAAGCAAGCACTTTGCTTTGGTCATTTCCTTACTGCATGCTTTTTCAAGTAGAAAGTTTCTTAACAGATTATCTTTCATAATTCATTAACATAAAAACTGTATTATGTTATTATTTCATCTACAAGAGATTGTCCCTGTCCTTCACATATGCCAGTGTCAAGCAATACAAACTTTGTACAGCATGAGTGTTAATGGTATGCCAAGATTAATTCAGGTTGAAAAAAACATCCTTTGAAAATAAACAAATTCAATCTGCAATTCAGCAGGAAGAACAACGTTTACAATCAAGAGATGGGGCAGAAAATTCTATTTCCTTTAGACATCTGAGACATGCTGCTTCTGAACTGCTTTCACAGAGGGAATTGACACTAAAACTAGAAACACAAAAGATTACTGCAGTTATTAGCAATGTTTTGTGTTGCCAAGACTGTTAAAAATAAGTGGTGTGAACTAATAAATGTGTACGAGTTAATGATAACCTATCAAGTTGTTTGGAGTTTTTCATTAAACAGAAGTTTTAAATAAGCCACTTTGCTGCTACTACCACTTCTACTACTACTACTATTCCTAAAAATCATAATAGGATGAAGAAGAAGCAGAAGCAGAAAACCACACGTTTACAAAAAAAGGGCCATGTTTATAGAATTGAAGATTTGGCGTCATTACATAGTTGTTTAAATAAAGCTAACAGGTAGCAGAGAGACAGAAAACTTTAATAGTTAAGAATATCTGGAGAAAAGGATGAGAGGAGGACGGAAGTAAAGCTGTCAGTGAGATTTTCTTAAAAGACATCACAGTAATAATAACACAAAGACATGCTTAACAGACACATCTGAAGTAGTTTACATGTTATTTAGTATCTTTATCCTTTCATTTTGCATGTTCTAGTTTTAATAAACATTTTTAAGTAGGCCTCAATGTTTACTGAGACAGCTTTCCAGAAAGCCTGAAACTTGGGCTGGGAATGATCCCAGGTATTTATACAGACTAACTCCTTGAGACCAGCCCTGCAAAGAAGGACTTGGGGATCCTGGTGGATGAGAAGCTGGACACGAGCCAGCAGTGTAAGCCTTCAGCCCAGAAGGCCAACTATATCCTGGGCTGCGTTAAAAGAAGAGTGGCCAGCAGAAGGAGGGAGGTGATTTTCTCCCTCTACTCAGCTCTTGCGAGGCCCCATCTGGAGTACTCTGTCCAGGCCTGGGGTCACCAGCACAAGAAGGATGCAGAGCTCTCGGTGCGGGTCCAGAGGAGGGCCACTAAGATGATCAGAGGGCTGGAACACCTCTCCTATGAAGAAAGGTTAAGGGAACTGGGCTTGTTTAGCTTGGAGAAGGAAAGGCTCCAAGAAAATCTCATTGTGGCCTTCCAATATTTGAAGGGAGCATATCAACAGGAGGGGCAATGGCTGTTTACATGGGTGGGTAGTGATAGGACAAGGGGGAATGGTTTTAAACTAAGACAGCAGAGATTTAGGTTAGATATTAGGAGGGAGTTTTTCACTCAGAAGGTGGTGACACACTGGAAGATGTTGCCCAAGGAGGTTGTGGATGCCCCATCCCTGGAGGCATTCAAGGCCAGGTTGGATGTGGCTCTGGGCAACCTGGTCTATTGACTGACAACCTTGCACAGAGCATGGGGATTGAAACCAGATGGTCCTTAAAGTCCTTTTCAACCCAGGCCATTCTATGATTGTATGCTGACATGGCAACAGATAGTTCCTGCAGATATGGGACATTCTTCTGCTAAAAATTAGGGTTTTGTGGGAGATGCAGTTAAATGATATGCATAACTGAAAATAGGTATGCTTGAAGGTCTGGTGTGATGTTGAGAAGTTGGCGAAGTCACTGTACGTGTACGGAGTAGAAATAACTCTATTTGGATTTATTTTGTGGATGTTCTGTGAGTATGCCTTGTGTGCTTCTGTCAGAAATACTTCAGAAGGCTCACATCAAAAGCTAACTTAAATACTGCTACTGCAGTAGAAAAACAAGGTGAAAACAATAGATATGTATATACGGTAACAACAGAAATATTTCTGTAATAGTATTCTACTTAAGATGTCTTGAACAGACAACATTATTTTCTGGTAAATTTAAAAAAGGAATCAAACACATATATTTCATTTATAACAGCATTGTGGTGTGACGTTAATGTGAGCATTGCAGACTGATCACATGGCACAGTTACCATCTTGTCACTCACAAGTGCAATTCTGCTGCCAGAACTAATACAAGTCACTTACACAGATTCTGACCCCCTACTCCATTCAGAGATTCTGATACTTTTTTTTTTTTTTTTTTTTTTTAAAGCTAAAATGAATTTGCTTGATATAATTCTAACTCCACTGCTATTGCACATTAATATAACTATTCTCTTTGGCTGTGGCACAGTCATGCAGTGATTTTGAAAATAATAATATTAAGGTGTGCTTTTAAGAGTATGCTGTGATATGTATATGATGAAGATCTACCATATTAATTAAATCATTTTGAGTTTAAAGATGATGAATAACTCTGTATCATACATATAATAAAAAAATTGCACATAATCTTTCAAAATAACTGTTTTGGATTTTAAATACCGACTGTTGCTTAAGTGTTCTGCTTTTCTGTATGTTAGAAAATCTCCATAATCTATATACCAAAAGTATAACAAACTTGACATAAAACAAACTTGATGATTTATATTCAATCGGCATGCTTTTTCACTTCTGCATTCTTTGAGAATGACATGACACTGAAATAGAAAACAGTATTACACTTATGGGGACTATTAATAAAGGCAATGAATGAAAATATTGGTAAATAGACCTAAAAAAAAAAAAAAAAAAAAAAAAAGGATTAAGTAATGAACAATTACTTTCAATGTTGCTGAGGCAAAAGACAAGGATTAAAATCACTCCTTGGAGTTAAATGAATTAAAATTCTCGTTAAATTTCAATACCACCAAGGGGAAAAATAAAAATAAAAATAAAAATAAAAATAAACAATCAAACAAACAAACAAACAAACCTGAATACAGCTTATATTTCTTTGTTGCTATACCAGCCAATATTCACATAAGTCTTAGTTAAGTGAGTCTTATGGCTTCTTATGCATACCAACACAAAGACAAGCTTTCTCAGTGGTTTCCACTATTTATAAGATTAAAAATGGAGGAGAACAGTCAATATTTTATCCACATTTTTTACTTCTTTGTTTTGTTCTGAACATCAGATAAAAAAAACCTGAAGATGTAACTTTTTTTTTTTTTTTTTTTAACTAAAAAATAAAGGTAAAATACAAAGAAGTTTTGGAGATTAATATGTTTTCACTAGAAGAGATGAATCTCTTCAGAGTGAAAGAAGAAGATGAATCTCTTCTAGTGAAAGTTCTAATTGTGAATAATTCACTAATTATTATTGTGAAAACTTCACTAATAAGCGGAGTTCTAATTCAAAATCTAGCAAGATTATATTTAGGAAGTCAAATTCTGCTCTCCTGTGTACTATGTTATGTAAGGAAAGTTGCTTATACAGATATGAAATTGACTATGATACAGTGAGGATTTGTGGATGTTACCCCAAAATAGTCTTTTGAATGTATCTTTCCCTACTTTTCTTCCTCTTGTGTGTATTAACAATATGTTTATGCGCTCATGCCCTGGAGAATCCTTTTCTACTTATTGTTTTCTTTTCATTGCAATTTATTTTCATTATGTTGGTGTTTTTAAGCTGTGTTTATAAGCTGCAAATTTTATCTGTTTTTATCAATTTTTTTGTCTGCCAGTAGAAAGATTTTGATATTTAAAATAACTGTTCAGTTTACTGCCCCTACTCTGGATCTTCTTGCTTTTCCATTATGCGTATTTGCCTGTAATTGACAAGCCATTGCAAGGAGATACATATTCCCTAGCTAGCTGGCCTTTGCAAAGAAAATCCTTGAAGGCAATCAACAAACTCAATTACCACATTTTCTTAGCTTGTAATTCCTAATAAATCAATATCAGGCAAATATTCATATGTTAAAGGTTAAATACTTTAAGCCTTTTGACAGTAATTGAGTGTATTTTCAAGAGAGTTTTAATTTTGATAGAGATTCTTTCCGTTTCATTACCATTTGCCTCTGATAGTGAATATTTTAAGCTACTGACTGACACTTCACATTTGGCACAAGTAAATATACAACAGTCAGATCTAGTTTAAAGGCCTCCAGCTGCAACGTTCTTACAAAATACTTTTCCATAAGTATAGTTACTGTTTACTCAGTGGCTTTCTATCCGTGTTAGCAATATTCACACATGTCATCAGAACTACAATTGCTGAGATCACATATTTCCCACCAGTCCAAGTCTCAAAAGAAGGATCAGATACTCTTGATTAAGATGCCTCCATAGTAAATTTGAGAATAGCTGTTGATGCCATCAATATCTGTCTAAGCATTATGAATCTCCTTTAATTTTGAACTATGAGACAACAATCACAGGCTGTATTTCCAAAGAAATGATCACATTTAGAAAAACACCTGAATATCTAACATACACAGGTGTCTTTGGAAATGGTGTTGATGAGGGCTAGATGATTAAATATTATATCTATATTTATATTTATATTTCAAGTAGAAGTGGAATACCCTCTGAAAGACATAAGGATTAGGCTTCTTTTATAACACAAAGTTATGCCTGAAGAGAGAAATATGCTGCCCAGAATACCTTTTCCTTTTCTATATGTTTTACATCATGGACACGGGAAGATTAAGGACCACATTTTAGAGTTCGAAGCATTATGAAAATTCTATTCAATGAAAACTGATCTGGATAGGTTGGAAAGTTGAGGGAAAAGGACCTTATAAGGTTCAAGAAGGGCAAGTGCAGAGTCTTACACCTGGAGAGGAATAACTATGTGTATCAATACAGGTCAGGGGCTGACCTCCTGGAAAGGAGCCCTGCAGAGAAGGACCTAAGTGTCCTCATGAAGAACAGTTGACTATAAACCAGCAGTGGCCAAGAAGATCAATGCATTAAGAAGAGCATGACCAACAGATCAGGGGAGGTTACACTTCCTCTCTGCTTTGGTCTGGTGAAGCCATAGCAGGCACACTGTGTCTAGTCCTTGTCTCCTCTGTTCAGGAAAGACAGAAAATTTCTAGAGAGTGTCCAGTGGAGGGCCACAAAGGTTAGAGGCTTTGAGCATCTCCCTTCTGAAGAAAAGCTATTCAGTCTGTAGAAAAGAAGACTGAGAGGGGCATCTTATCAGTGCTTATAAATACCTAATGGACAAGAGTCAAGTGGACGGGACCAGGCTCTTTCCAATGGTGCCCAGTGACAGGACAAGGAATCAGTGGGCAAAAACAGGAATGCAGGAAGTTCCATTTGAACGTAAGGAAACCTTCTTTACTGTTAGAATGACAGAGCCTTGGAACAAGCTGCTCAGATTTTCTGTGGAGTTTTCTTCACCGGAGATGTTCAAAATCAGCCTGGATGCTTTGCTCTGTAGTCTTCTGTAGGCAACCTGCTTTAGCATGCTGTTGGACTCTAGACTGATCTCTAGAGTTCCCTTCCAACCCCAGTGATTCTGTGATTCTCTGAAAACATTTTTTCTTACCACCAATACACTTATCAGTGTACGCTGAGAATACTTACAGCATAAAGTTGTTTTGTTTTATTTTGTTTTGTTTTGTTTTCTGATTCCAGATAGCCTGAAAGAAGCAGAAGTGTGATGTAGCTCAATCACAGTTTAATGCTTGAGAAGATGAAGTAAGTGGGAGGATTACTTTCTGTTCACGTATGAACTGGGTGGACAGACCCTTCAGTTTTCATTCTTAAGACTCATTATAGTTAAGGAAATAACGTTGAAATTCATCAACCAGAGGTTACCTGAAACTATTGGAAACCATCCGAAAAAGGAAAGATTAAAAGACAAAAAGAAAGAAAAAAGAAAAGAAGAAAGAAAAAAAAAATCTATCTTTGTCTATTCATAGAGACTGTATTTTTGCTTTTTTATCTGTTTGCTTTTGGGGTTGTTTTTTTTTAGATCTATTATGTTTTGTCTTAATGATCTCAGAATATGTCTTTGACTTCTGTTTCTGTTCAGTATATATGTGTGTGTGTGTGTGTGTGTGTGTATACATATTTTTCCCAGTTCCTGACACTATTACTGACAATAAGCCTTTATTTCTGGACCTCTGTAAACATTAATCCTTCAAGTAAACCATAATTCATGCTCAGATCTAGAAAAATGGACAGGGAAGAGTGGAGATGGGATTTCTATTGAAAAGCAATTACGGAGCTACCTGGAAAGACTGTTTTCTAATACCTCTGACTGTAAAATGTTGGTATTTTGAAGAATGGGTTAGGGAGAGTGACAGAAGAGAGTATTTCATGAGAAAGCATGTCACGCAGAGGCCAAATTGACAACAGTTGCGTGAGAGGTCACCTCCAGGAGGTGACTACTTACTTGTATTCAGGAGTGGGTTCTTAGTGTTGGTTTTTTGTTTTTTTTTTTTCTTTTTCTGTATATTTATAACCCTAAGAAAAATAACTTGAAGTTAGGTAATTATAATGTGAAATAAGTTTTGCCTTGCTTTCTAATTAGTTGTTTTATACTGCTATTAGGCACTTTGACATAGTGCTGCGTGCTTTCATTGGTGCTTTAATCCTCTGTTTGGGTACTTAATATTCAACATTTCTGATTATTGCAGGGTTAAAACAAAATCCAAATGGTACTGGTATAGTAGATTTGAGCTTCCTAATATCTGAAGACCTGTCTGCCCTCGTAGTTTCAGACTTAAAACAATCTTAAGTTTTTATGAAGAGAAGCAGTTGGAATACTTATCTGAACATTACGTTTGTGCATATGTATCTGTATGAACAGGGGAGGAAAAGAAAAAGAGACGAAAATGGAAGAATAAAGCTCCCTAGCTTTTGAGCATTTATTCCTCCTGGATGCATGATGATCTTGATATGCACATTAGAGATTTTAGTATAGATATTAGATGTAACTAACCCACTTGTGAATAAACTGAAAAATTTCAAATCAATCATCTTGTTAAATATTCATCCCTATGAAATATTAGAGTTCTGAATGGCATAATGAAATTCTGCACACAAAATACTTTTATTGCAACACTTACAGGACACAGATTTAAGAACACTGAAGTTAATGTTGATAGCGTGTAACCTGATTTTTTGAGTCTGACATTAAAAAAAAAAGAGAGAGAGAGAAAATGTAATAGAATATTTTACAAAGCCTTGCAAACCCTTCATTTATATGTTTTGTATTCTATGTTTTTATTTGAATTGTTCCTTACATTACATTAAACACTATAGACCAATTCAAGACTAAGAAATATTTCAAGAATCACAGACATACATTTTGAAAGGATGATTAATGGCACAAATACTGAAAAGTGATTTTAGATTTTCACATGTGCCATCAATTAAATGCATAACTATGATAATTAAAATTTTAAAAAATCTCAGATATAAAATTTGTAAGAAAATTTGATAGCATTTCCTCTATGAATAGGAAACAACGACCTACAGGAGTGTAGTTACTTTTTTCCACTATCTTTTCCTTTCTGTTGTTTATCAAATACCTCACTGTTGATAAGTCTTAATTCTGACTGTTCCTATTGACAAATAGCATAAAAACATAATACTTTACAATTACCCTGTTTAACAATGATATCTAACATTATTTTTTATTATTTTAGAACTCTATCCTGAGACACAACTACAGGATGTGCCTTGGAGAAGTGTAAGTTTTTTGTTGTTTTTTATTGCTATGATAACTGTTGGATACTGTATCTTGTCTTTCAATTAAATAAATTCATTTTCCCAGAATTTTTAATATTATAAATCTCTATCACTTAGATTCCACAGTGATTATTTAGGTTTCACTGTGACAGTGGGAGATTTGCCTAACAGACATCATTGTTCTGAGTACAAACATTTAAGCATTAACAATTTTTACTAACTTAGTACCAAATATTTAAGCATCTATGTTTCATAGAATCATGGAATCATAGAATGGCCTGGGCTGAAAAGGAGCTTAAAGATCATCTAGTTTCAACTCCCATGCTTTGTGCAAGGTTGCCAGTCAACAGACCAGGCTGCCCAAAGACACAACCAGCCTGGCCTTGAATGCCTCCAGGGATGGGGCATCCACAACCTCTTTGGACAACCTCTTCCAGTGCGTCACCACCCTATGTGTGAAAAACTTTCTCCTAACATCTAACCTAAATCTCTGCTGTCTTAGTTTAAAACCATTCCCCCTTGTCCTATCACTACCCACCCATGTAAACAGCCATTGCCCCTCCTGTTGATATGCTTCCTTCAAATATTGGAAGGCCACAATGAGATCTCCCTGGAGCCTTTTCTTCTCCAAGCTAAACAACCCCTTAACCTTCCTTCATAGGAGAGGTGCTCCAGCCCTCTGATCTCTGATTTCTCATGACTTCCTAAAATTCTACAAATGGGAAAACATCCTAGATGGTTTTGTTGAGAAGTAACTTTCCTCTCCAGATAATCAGAATGGAATATGAGCTTTCCTTACAAACAAACAAGGAAACAACAAAACTTGGATAAAATGCACTTATCAGTGGCTAGTTGCTGATGTATATCTTCCACATTGTAAGATCATATGGAAAATTACCAGTATTTTTATCTTACCTGCTAACTAATGGGCATCGCCCTCACTCCTTCCCCTTTTTTTTTTTTCCTTTTGTCTGAAATGTCACTTTTCTCTAAATTATTTGGGAAGACATTGTTTTGCTTGTTTTGCCTTAAAAATTACAATTAAAAATTGTAGAAAATGACATGAAGCTAACAGACAATTTACATAACTCTTTCCAATAGCTTAATTAATGATATTTAAGACTGGAATATTCTTCTTGTTCACATTTTGCATTATTTTTGTAATCTGAGGAGAAATCCCATTTAAAAACATGTTCAAATGCTAATGACTCAATGTCATGGAGGCAGTTATGTACATGTTAATAACTGTTAACCACTGGGAACAGACTAGAAGCAAAACCATTGGTATGTCAAGTCATTTTTGCATTGAAAAATTGTCATACCATCAATAGGGATATACAGGAAAATTAATGCAATTTAAATAATACTACTTTTCAATGGATAGAATATCATATCACAATGCCAGGTGCTAATTTATGTGTTAAAAACAACACAAAATATGCTCATTCAGGAAAAGTAAAGTTACTATAATCCTTCAGTTGTAAAAGAAAACCTGTGTATGCTTGGAATTTTACAGTTGTGTTTTGACATCATTATCAGTCTATGGCTTGAATTTTAGCTAAAAGACTAAGCCCAGCCCCAAAACAAGTTCTCCATCCAGACGAATGAATTGTGCCTTACTGAACAAGAAAGGATACAATAGGTCAAATGTCAGAGTAATGATAAAAGTAGATAATCTGTGCCTATTTTCTGTGAGAGTCTTATTTTTCTTTTTTTCTTCCACTCCACCCCCTATACCCCGCCGCTCCCAAGTATAAAAATAATTTCTTACAGCCATGGAAATAACTTGAGGTATATTTTCAATTCATTTCAGTTGTCACAGTTCCATTGCGTTCAACAGAATTGTATTAATTTTCACCACCTCGCTGCTTGAACATAAATCATTATTATCTCAATTAATGAGTTTGATTTGTTCCTTTCCTTTGATGTGTTTTGTGAAAATACACTATCCTTCTAGTCACATTTTTTGGACAACCAAAGAGTCATTTTGTTGGAAATATCCAGATAATTTATCAGGTACCTCTGATAAAGCAGATTTTATTTGCAATTGCAATGGCAGGCCTTCTGCAAGCAGGAGAGTACACAGAAAACAGCATTACATCTTTTATGCCCTATTACTCGATGCTAATCTCTTTCTCCCCTGGTTCCTCATTGGCTGCGTACTTTAGGTTCACAATCTTCCCAATGCCCAACTAAACATACAGATACTGGACAAGCATAATTTTTTTTCTAGCTAAGCATGTATCGCTAATTAGTTAACTTCTCACATTTGCTCATTCAACATTTGGTCATTTTTTTCTGGACATCTGCTCATCATTGCATAGAGATAAGCTTGGAAGGAGGATAGAGGGGAGTATCTTGATGCCTGCCTCTTGCAGCTCAACCTACCCACACAGCAAGGCAATTCAGCCTTGTGTAGAGGCCCTGGCTTCCTTGATGCTTGTTAAGTCTGTTTTTCTTTTGCTGAGGGTCTCTTATCCAAACAAAATAGTCTTACAATATGCTTTCTGGTCCATAATACTATAACCATACTATTTGGAACATTTAAAAACTACTGCAGTTTTGCAAGCAAGAATTAATCACATAATTCAGCAGCTATATTTCTAAAATATGCTACTAATATATATGGTATTTCTACTTATGTTTTTCTTTTTTCTTTTTTCTTTTTTTTTTTTTTTCTTTTTCACATCAGCTATTTCTAAGGACAAGTTACAAAATACAAATACATTGTGCTCTACTTCTTCAGATCAATTTTCCCTTTTCAATTTCTAATGCAGAAACAACATTCAATTCCTATAATTCGACATAAATCCTTCAGCTTTGGAGCTATGCTTCTTTCAGGCTGTTATGGTTTTGTGAATTTTGTTGTCGATATTCCACATCAGAACATCATGTAAAACAGTGGGAGTTAAAGATTTAATGTTCTGCTTCTGTGGACTGCCTTTTTTGGGCATTTTGGGTTCTCAGGGGAGGGGAGGAGCGACATTCCCGGAGGAAGAAAGGTGGAACTCCTGGCAGCACCAGCCACTCTCCCTCACGCTCACTCGCTTTCTCTCGGTTTGCCGCAGAGAAAAGCACGTGCTTCCCCTGCAGTCTACTAGCATAAGACCTCATATTTTGAACACTCTTTCTCATTTTGTTTGATTTTGTCGGATTTAGTAAATTGCCACTCCTCTTCAGGTCGTTGCCGTTGCATTTTTTTAGACTTATCATCTGCTATCTCCCTACCATTCCCTCCCTCCCCCTCTCCTGGAGTGCATGACCTGCAAGTGCCTTGTCTCAGTCACAGGCTGGGCCAGCCGTGCTGCAAAAGGTGGGGTCGTTATTTTTCCCCTCTCTCTTGTCTCCTGGGCTTATGCCCCTTTCACAGACTCAGATCTAGAGATAGCTCTGTGAAAAAGGCTTACTAAGGAATTGGTATGTCACTTGCTTCACAATTGTCTTTTTGTTCTGAAGTTATTTTTTGCTATCATAATTGTATCCTGATAGTGCCTGAAGATATTTTGTATAGACAAGAGGAGATTAAGTTCAACTGGGAGGAAGAAAGCCAAGAAGAATAAAAGCAGTTTTATTACCTTTAAATTTTAAAGTCCAATATATGATATCATTTGTAAGTAAAGTCTGAAGAAAAAATAATAATTAAAAAAAAAAAAAAAGATACATCTAAATAAATAAATAAATAAAGAGACTATGGAAGCAGTTTACGCTGTAGCAAGTAACAGTTGAAATACACTTCTGCCGATGTAGAAGTTAAAAAGGGTAGCAAACCTGAGTATTATGTCCTAAAACCAGTATTTTGATTCAAGTTATAGAAGTGCAGACGCGTGGAATCATTTGAGTTGGAAGAGACTTTTAAATGCCAGATAGTCTAAATCCCCTGCAATGAACAGGAACATCTACAGCTAGGTAGATAGCTCATAGCTCTTTCCAGACTGACTTTGAATGTCTCCAGGAATGGGGCATTCACTGCCTCTCTGGGCAACCTGTTCAAGTACATCACTACCTGTACTATAATTTTTTTATTATTATTTTTAATTAATTAATTAATTAATTATTTTAATATCTCCCTTCTTTTAGATTGAAGGCCTTCCCACTTGTCCTGTCACGAAGACCCTGCTAATGGGTCTGTCCCTTTCTTTCCTGTAGGCTTCCTTTAGATTTTGAAAGGCTGCTATCAGGTCTCCCTGCAGTTTTCTCCTCTCCAGGTTGAACAGTCCCAGCTCTATCAGTCTGTCTTTGTTGGAGAGTTGTTCCTTGGATCATTTTTGTGGCTATCTCCAGAAGAGTTGGAGGATATGCCTCTCCCATCCTGAGAATTCCACATCTGGGCACAGCGTGCCAGGTGAGGACAGTTCAATGGAGAGTAGAGGAACAGAATCACCTCTCCGCCTGCTGGCCACACTTGTTTAGATGCAGCACAGGATATGGTTGGCTTTCTGGATTTCTAGGGCACATTGCTGACTCATGTCCAGCTTCCCATGCACCAGCACTTACAAGTTCTTTTCAACAGGGCTGTGCTCAATTCTTCCATCTCTCAGCTTGTACTGATAATGGGGTTTGCCGTGACAAACAGATTCTCCTGGGCCCACTGCTCAAGCCCGTTTAGGCCCCTCTGGATGGCATCCCATCCCTTCAGTCTGTCAACCACTCCAGATGGTTGGGACGTCATCTGAAAATTTGCTAAGGGCACACTGGTGCAGACGATACCATAGAAGGAAGGGAAAATGTATGGCAAATAAGGTGATGACAGTGCCTTCTAATAGGATACAAACACTATGGAACAATAGCAGGTAACAAAGAAAAATTGGCTCAATCCTTCCAAAAAACAGTGACGGCTCAAGAGGAGTACAACCTCTACCAGGAAAGATGCTTTCCATCACCTATCATTGCTCCTTGTTGACTGGTGAGGTCCCGGAAGACTGGAGGCTTGCCAATGTGACTCCCTTTTACAAGAATGGTTGTAAGGAGGATCCTGGAAACTACAGGCCTGTTAGCCTGACCTCGGTGCCAGGGAAGGTTATGGAGCAGATTGTCTTGAGGGAGATCACAAGGCATGTGCGGGACGACTGGGGGATCAGGCCTAGCCAGCATGAGTTTACGAAGGGCAGGTCCTGTTTGGCCAACCTGATCTCCTTCTATGATCTAGTGACCCATCTAGTGGATGAGGGAAAGGCTATTGATGTGGTCTACTTAGATTTCAGCAAAGCCTTTGACACTGTGTCCCACAGTATTCTCCTGCAGAAGCTGGCAGCCCGTGGCTTGGACGGGTACACTCTTGGCTGGGTAAAGAGCTGGCTGGAGGGCCGGGCTCAGAGAATGGTAGTGAATGGAGTTAAATCCAGCTGGTGACTGGTCACGAGTGGTGTTCCCCGGGAGTTGGTGCTGGAGCCTGTCCTCTTCAGTATCTTTATTGATGACCTGGATGAGGGCATTGAGTGCACCCTCAGTAAGTTTGCAGATGACATCAAATTGGCTGGGAGTGTGGATCTGCCTGGGGGTAGCGAGGCCCTACAGAGGGATCTGGACAGGCTGGAGAGCTGGGCTGAAGCCAATGGGATGAGGTTCAACGAGACCAAATGCTGGGTCCCACACTTTGGCTACAACAACCCCAGGTGATGCTACCAGCTTGGGGTGGAGTGGCTGGAAGACTGTGTAGAGGAAATGGACCTGGGGGTATTGATTGATGCTTGGCTGAACATGAGCCAGCAGTGTGCCCAGGGGGCCAAGAAGGCCAGTGGCACTCTGGCTTGCATCAGAAACAGTGTCGCCAGAAGGAACAGGGAAGTGATTTTCCACCTGTACTCAGCTCTGGTGAGGCCACACCTCGAGTATTGTGTCCAGTTTTGGGCCCCTCACTGCAAGAAAGACATCAAGGCCCTGGAAGGAGGGCAACCAAGCTGGTGAGGGGTCTGAAGCACAGGCCATATGAGGAGAGGCTGAAAATGTTCAGCCTGGAGAAGAGGAGGCTCAGGGGAGACCTTATTGCTCTCTATAACTTCCTGAAGGGAGGTTGTAGTGAGCTGGGATCAGCCTCTTCTCTCGTGTCATTAGTGATAGGACTAGAGGCAATGGTTTCAAGCTGCGGCAGGGGATATTCAGGCTGGACATTAGGAAATATTACTTCTCAGAAAGGGTGGTCAGGCACTGGAATGGGCTGCCCAGGGAAGTGGTGGAGTCACCGACCCTGGGGGTGTTCAAGGAACAATTGGATGTTGTGCTCAGGGACATGGTTTAGTGGAAGCTATTGGTGATAGGTGAACAGTTGGACTGGATGATCTTGTAGGTCTTTTCCAACCCTGGTGATTCTATGATTCTATGATTCTATGATGCTACTCCCTTGGCTGCTAAACCTTAAATTAGAGTGAGGATGGATGGATCCAGGCTCCACCCTTTCAGATAATTCCTTGCACCTGAGTTCCCTTGGGTTAGCCACGCCTTCTTGCCTGGTGCTCAACCATTGGTTCAGGTTCTGACCTGGCAATTTTGCTGCAGATGCCATCCAGAAAAGCCTGGATAGGCTTGAAAAGTGGGCAGACAGGAATTTAATGAGGTTTAATATGGCCAAGTACAGGGTATCACACTTGAATGGCAGCAATCCCATACATATGGACAGACTAGGAGAAGAGCTCATTGAGAGCAGTCATGTGGAAAAGGACTTGGGTGTTTTGGTGTGTGAGAAGCTAAACATGAGCAAGCAGATTGTGCTTGCAGCCTTGAAGTCCAACAGTATCCTGGGCTGATTCAAAAGAGGAATAGCTGGGAGGGTAAGGGAGTTGACTGTCCTTCTCTACTTTGCCTTCATGCAGCCCCTTCTGGAGTACTGTGTCCAGACCCCTGGGGTTCCCACCAACACATGAAAGACATGGAGTTGTTGGAGTGGTTCCAGAGAATGGCCATGAGTGTGAACTTCTTTTATGAAGAAATATAGAGGGAGTTGAGTTTGTTCAGCCTAGAGAAGAGAAAGCTCAAGAGGGAATCTCACTATTGCCTTTCAGTACTTGAGCAGAGCTTATAAACAGGAGAGAGAACTTTTTTTTTTTTTTCCACACTGTCTGAGGGAAGATTTTGTTATGCATTAGGCTGAAGTTCTTTACTCAGAGGTGATGAAGTAGTTAAATGTTGTCCATGAATGTTGTGGATGTACCATCAGTGGAGGCATTCAAAGCCAGGTTGGGTGGGGTAGCCTCATCTAGTGGCTGGCAACTCTGCCCATACTAGGAGTGTAGGAAGTAGCCTTTGACATGGTCCCATAACACATCCTTGTCTCTAAATTGGAGAGATATAGATTTGAAGAGCGGATTATTCTGTGGATGAGGAATTGTTTGGAAGTTGAAGTTGAACCACAGCTGAAGGGTTATGGTCAATAGTTCTGTATCCAGGTGGAGACTGGTAATGAGCAGTATTCCCCAGGCATCCATCTTGGGACTAATAATCATTAACATCTTTATCAGTGTCATAGATGATGGGATTGAGTGCACCCTCAGCAAGTTTGTTGAAACCAAGCTCAGCAGTGTGGCTGATACAGCAGAAGGAAGGGATGCCATCCAGAGGGCCCATAAGAAATATGAAAGGTGGGCCCTTGTGAACCTGATGAGGCTCAACAAAACAAAAGGCAAGGTTTTACACCTGGGTTGAGGTGATGTCAGATTGTTGCCTCTGTTCTGGCAACCTAGGCGCCGGCCCGCCCGGTGTGCAGTGGCCTGACAGCCCTCAGACCCAGCGCCTGACCCTACCGGTCCCGCACCCCGTCCCGGACAATTTGCACGCTATTTAAGACATCGATACGATGAGCGGCAAATGGCATTTATTGCAAGAAACACACTCTTTTTATATCTTTTCTGATATCACAAAGTTACTTTTCCTGCCCAATGGATGTGTGTCACGGACTGTCCTTTCCACATTTGGTCTTACTTCCTCCTCTTCCTTATCTTCAGAAAATGTGTTGCCATGGTCTCTCAAGGTTAAGAGACCCCCTGCAGGCCTTATCACTGTCTGATGATGGTGATAATTACTACACCCTGCAGGCCTTATCACTGTCCAATGACTAATACAGCCATCCTAGGCACTTAGTTAACAAGCTTACTACATCACATATATATACAGACTGGGTAAAGAACTCTTTTAAAGCAGCCCTGCTGAGAAGGACTTACAGATCCTAGTTGATGAAAAACTTAACATGAGCCAACAGTGTGTACTTGCATCCCGGAAGGCCAATGATATCCTGGCCTCTATCAGAAGAGAGCCAGCCAGCAGGGAGAGGGAGCTGATTTTTTCCCTTTCTTCTGCCCGCGTGAGGTCCCAGCTGGAGTACCATGTCCAAGTCTGGGGCTCCCAATGCATGAAAGATGTTGAGCTTTTGGAGAGGGTCCAGAGGAGGGCCATGAAGATGAGCAGAGGTCTGGAGCACTTCTCCTATGAAGACAGACTGAAGAAACTGTGTTCAGTCTGGAAAAGAGAAGGCTCATTGTGGCCTTACAGTATTTAATGAGAGTTTATAAGCACAAAAGAAACTTTTCACAAGGGTAGAAAGGGATAGAACAAGGGGAAATGGTTTTAAACTAAAGGAGAGAAGATTTAGATTAGATTTTGGGGAAGATTTTTTTGCTGAGAGAGCAGTGAGGTGCTGGAATGGGTTGCCTAGAGAGGTTGTGGATGCCCTGTCCCCAGAGGTGTTTATGCCAGGTTGGATGGGATCGTAGGCAATCTGATATAGCACTTGATCTAGCGGTTGGCAACTCTGCCCATAGCAAGAGGATTAGAACTTGATGATCCTTGAGGTTCCTTCCAACCCAAGCCACACTGTGATTCTTTAATTCTGTAGTCATCTCCCTGTCTTCCATGTGCCTTAGCATAGCTTCCTAGATGGTCTGTTCCATGATCTTTCCTTGCACGGGAGTGAAGCTCACAGGTCAGTCATTCCCTGGGTTGTTCTCTCTATTTTTCTTAAAAATGGGTGCAACACCTTTTTTCCATTCATCAAAGATTTCTCCTCATCTCTGTGACTTTTCAAATATTGAGTGTCTTGGCAACAACATCAGCCAATTCGCTTAGGAATTGAAAAAATGAATACACAAGCTATTTTGGTAATATCAAAAATATGTCTTACATAGTAGCCTATAAATAAATGTCTTTTTTTTTTTTCTTCTTCTTTTTCTTTTTTTCTCTTTTTTTTTTCCTCCTATAATTCTTCATTAGAAACATGAGTTGTAGAAAATACTACACAATGTGCTGTTTAGACTTTGAGGAGAGTGTGTCTGGGACTGCAAATGTGTATTCACAGCAGCACTTAACCAGTGACAGTCGCACTTTGCCAGCCTTCATCCAGTGTGCCCGGAGCAGTGGGTATCATTTTCCCTGGATGTACTAATCACCAGAACAATACCTGTATCTGTGTCTTTGTAGTATCAGAATTTGAACAAAAGCTGCTGCTACCATTCAGTTTGTATAGGATTGTATTTCATGCAGGTTTAAAAAGGTCTGTTAATTTTCATACAAATACTTCATGTCAGCAAAGGTGTTATTAACAGAAACACTGTTTTGTGCAGTATTTGGATTACAACATTATGTCACATAGTAATGTTTATAGCTCATCATTAAACCTGGACTACAGTTATGGTGTGAAGAAACAACAAAGTAAAAGCACTTCTAAGTAAACCTTTAAAACTGTTTAACTTTCAGAAAACATTTAGATGAACAGTTTTAAGATATCAGAAAACATATTTAACTTTCTTTCAAAATAATAACAGTGGGTTTTTTTGGTTGGTTTTGTGTGTGTGTGTGTGTGTGTGTGTGTGTGTGTGTGTGTGTGTGTGTTTGTAAAAAAAATGGAGGTGCAGGTGCTCAGATTTAGTTTTTCACTAGTCCTGTTCTGTCTTGTCAAATTGTAGATGCGTAACATTGATTATGAATGTTTGTGTTATCTGT
The DNA here is from genome assembly GCA_030625065.1 of Alectoris magna. NCBI lineage: Eukaryota > Metazoa > Chordata > Aves > Galliformes > Phasianidae > Alectoris > Alectoris magna. Next base: position 47,253,316 of record CM060564.1, read on the forward strand.
CAGAATAATATTAAATTCCATTAAATCTCTATTAACATGCTTTTGTAATCTGGCCACAGAGTTTTTTTTTCTTTATTATTTTAGAATTATTTCATGGCCTTTCAATGGATTCAAGCCTCTAAATTTGTAGACATTGAACAATTTCCGACAGATGGTCTATCCAAAGCCTTATCTATCTTGTTATAATGTTCTTTCTTACAGTAGTATTAGTATACCCCTCTGTCAATGGTTTATGGGCTGGTTCTGCCCAGTTCCATGACTAGTGGGACAGAAGGACCCATGGGTTCATGCCTATGGAAAGGGGAAAATAAAGGGAAAAATAAGCGGGCCCCAAAAAGAACAGTGGCGATGATTTGAGGAGAAACAAACTAATGTAGTAAATAAGATATTGGAATGCAAGATAACACACTATAATACAATATAATATAATATAATCAGAATTGGAGAAAATATAATGAGGGAAAGTGACCAAAAAAGCTGAAGGCCTAACACTAATGTGGAGGTGAATTGTGTGGTGGGGACAAGCAGCAGGAAAGAGATCCAAAAAAGGAAAAAAAGGAAAAAAGAGGAACATCAGATGACCTTGCCAAGGGTTATATCTCCTCTCTGAAAGTGAAGACCTCTGAAGTATGTAGTTCTTCTTCTCTTCTGGGACTGGTACCTGGAACAGGAGCATTAACTCTGTAACTCCCAGTGCACTACATGATGTTATGATATTGAATACCTATAGCCCAAAATCATAAAACCACGACACCCTCTGAAAATATTGTATTCAAAAGAACTGAAAATAGTCACTTCCAGTTCTACTTTTGTTTTACTATAAATATATGTTAATATTGCTCAAAGTCAGTTAGACATTTGAAGAACATCTGAGCAGAGTATAAAAGTGAAAGTACAATTATTTTAAAATAACATAGTTAACAGAAAAATATAAATGAGAATACATACAAAAGCTACATTAGATAATGTAGATAATAATGTGAAGATATGAGAAATGCTCTTTTTCAGTAGTCCAGGCTCAGGTGGAATTCTCTATGGATCACAGTTTATTTCACACTTTTGCAAGAGCGGGTGACCTTAAGAAAAGGCATGCATGACCAGAGAGACACAAGAGTTTGTATTTCTGACTTGCTGGTGTGATTTTTTTCCCCTGCTTTCTTATTGATTGAGTACACTACGGTTTACAGTCTGTTTGGCACTTCTCATTCCCTTAGTGAATGTCCTGCTCCTGCTTAGTTAACTTCTCCCTGTTCTTCTCCTATTTTCGTTTAGTTTTTATTTATTATGATATGCTGGGATAACCTCTCATAGTTGCCCTGTGGCTAGCATTCAAACCACAAAACTGCTGTGCACCAGTATATCTGCTGATGTTAGTCAAAAATGTAGATCTCCTATTCTGCAAGCAGGAATTTGTCTTGTATCAGAGCTCCATAGCACGTCTTTGGAGTCAAAACATCTTATTGTTATGTAAAAATAACATTTATTTCCCCATAAAGATGGTAGTTCTGTCTTTGTGAACACTGCCTGTTCCAGGGAAACAGAATAAAAATCATTTCATGTGGTTGAATTTCAGATTACCACTTAATACTTAAAAAAAATGTTAAAATGGATATGAAGGAAATCATGGAAAGGTCAAGAATGAAGGAAATGAATGAAGAAATGACTGAAAGAAATTTATTACATATCATTCAAATGAAATCATTTCAAATGAATCCAAACCCAAAACCTTTAAAAGTGCTCAACTGTTTGCACGTTTATTTTGACATAAGTAACTGTGAACTTTTTTAAAATGAGCAATTGAAACCAAATGAATTAAGACTGTCATGTTTGTATGATCTTCAGAAAATACTCCTTCACACCTCTACTTTAACTTCTTGGTCATTAATTTAGGTTTAGACTGTGTTACTCCTGAGCAATGAAATAGTTCGAAATTTGGTGGGCTCTTTTGGGCTCTTGAGGTAATTTATTATTATTATTATTATTTTATTTTATTTTTTTTCAGTTCTGTGTCTTTCTTTCTGCACATATCAGAAAGTTCTCCAGTTTTCTGGATTTTTATAGTTATAATTATTTTGTATTTGTAAACTGTATTATTATTCAGCATATAGCTCAAATTAATGTGGCAAAAAAAATATTTCAGCCAGAAATCTTTCTACAGCTCTTTTTGCCTGAATCATTTTTTTTTTTTCTACTTGAATATTTAACATGATTCTAAAAGCAAAACAAAACAAAACTCTACTACCTTATGTCTCATGTATCTGAGAAATGAGTGAAATGTTCTGTGTAAATGTGAGAACTTCCCTCTCTGAAAAGTGCAGAAGACTCCAGCTGCATTCACCAGTTCGTACAATTTCTGGAATACTTAACAGTGTATGGCAAACAACTTGGCACAAGATTTTAGTATTACACGACTTTTGTGAACTCAACATCCTGAGAAGCCTACAAACAGTAAGCATTACCACAAACTATGAGGTTTTATTGCTGTGATAATCATAAAATTCTTTTAAATATGATCTGCTGATGTCCAAGTGAAAACCCCAGAAACTCATTCTCAGTTTGGAAGCAAACTGAGTTCTTCATTTCCTCTGATATCTTTGTTTGAAAGGTAGCAGTAAAAGGTGGCTGTCTTCCAAAACTTAAATTTCAAATACTCCTAAGTTTGTTATAAGTGTTGATTGGTTTCTGCAATATAAAATACATCTGTTGATGTGCTTTTCTTATGTTTCTCAAATAACTCTTTTCATTTTTCAACTCTTACAGCATATGAGCTCTGAAGACAAAGCAAAGCCAGTATATTTGGGCTTGGACTCTTTGTTTCCTTACTCTGTTTTGAAACTGAGGATGTTGCAAGATTTGCTTCATGAGACCGATCTTAGCTTTTAGAATTACAAGGACTGTATGGAATTTCTTATTTGATTATTTAATATATCACTGAACAAACACTACTGAGTTCAACAGTCTGTTGACAGTAGTATGCAATTTTGATAGGTTCCAAAGGCAAACTTCTGAAAAAGCTTCACAACCTGAAAATATTGCTCCTAAAATACTGTTTTCATCTATTCAGTATGAAGAGAAAGGTAATGATCGACTGTGCCAAAATAGTTCTCTTCAGTTTCTAAGTTTAATAAATGAGGAGTGAAAAAGTAGCCTTAAATGCACATGGACAAGTATGTCTTGTCTGCAGTGAAGATTCAAGTTTTTTGTTGTTGTTGTTTTGTTTTGTTTTTTTCTCCTTTATTTTTTAATATTTAGAATGTTTTAGCCAAATATTTTCTGCCATCTTAATGCTAGGGCAAAAAATCCAAATGTGAAAATAGTTATACTAAATCTCTCTGAATTTTGGATATGAGGAGGTCAGAAAAAAATAATTTCAATATCTGGATTAAAATCTTTCCCTGAGGTACTCAATGTTTCCACTCTAATGTAGAAGCAAAGTAAAGGGAAAACAATTTTCAATTTGTCATGAGGCAAAGTAAGTCAATATAGTTTTTGCTGCTGTTCAAGCAGGAATGTTTTTTCATAGTGTATTACTGTAAGAGCAACACATGACCAAAATAATCAAGTATAAAATTTTTACTTGTCTTAATGATCATGTTTCTATAAAGCATAATAGTAGATATCTTGCATGTAACAATGTAATTAATTGCAGCATTTTTAACCTTATACATTTTGAAGCCTGAGCATTTTCACTGAATGTTATTAAAATTTTTACTTCGATATTCTTTAAAAATAAAAACATTTCTAGAATATGATACTTGAAACAATAATAACGTAAAATTAATTTTATGTAGTTATCAATAGATAATGTGTAGACATGTACAAAGGGTCATTTTGCCCCTGCTAAAGAGATAAACATTTTGCATTATGCAATTTAAACAACACTGCTCTGTAGTACTGCAGAATTTTGTCTCCTTATTCTGATATTGTGGATTAGGCTGCCAAATTATTTTCTTTTTCTGTCCCTGTGGTGCTATGTTTACTCATCTGCTTTTAAGTAGATCGCATTTATAAGACAGACATTTTTTCAAACACTTAAATCTATGTCTGATTTGAAACCCAATCCCAAAGCAAAAGAGATCTGTCACTAAACAAATATTTAAAGAAAAAAAAAATAATAATACCCTTCTCTATCATCATAAGAGTAGGAAGTTCAATATTTCTGCTCAAACAAAAAGGCTGTTAGATGTATTTACCAAAGTCCTTATAATGTTTGCAGTCGACTTTGCAGAATACAACATTTATAAAAATTTTACAGTGTCTGGCAGGTGCCAAGCATTCTCATGGGGATTAGTATTTTTAAGATACTGACTTTCATTTGAACTTCAAAGTGTTTTTTTTGTGTTTTTTTTTGTTGTTGTTGTTTTTAAGATGGCTTTTTATTAGCTTTTGGAAATTAAATAGATTTGTATCTGTGTAATAATACATTTGAGAATTTATGTGTGGGAAGGAAAGCTTGAGACTACTCTAAACGGTTGTAGTTTTCAAAAGTTAGAAATGAATAAATAAATAAGTAAATAAATATAAATGTAAAAAAAAATCCTAGTGGTATAGTGTTTAAACTGTGGTATGAACACATAGAAAGTGTGAGCTGTATCTTTTGCCCTTTCAAATTTTCCTGTTTTTTTTTTAATTTTTTTTCCCCTTTTTTCTCTTTTTTTTTTTTAATGTGAATGAAGTAGAGGTATTTTTCCAGTAGTTCCATCTTTCAATATTCAATATTCAATCCTTATCTTCGCTATGTCTGTTATATATATATATAAAACAGATATATATGTGTTATATATATATGTTATATAAGTAGACAAAATATTGTTTTTAGTATGGCTAACAGCAAGAAAATTCAAACAAGAATGTCATTTTGAATGTTGGGGTTGGGGGGGGAAGAAAAAAAAAAAAAAAGACCTAGTCAATTGTGTGGGTTTTTTTAAGTCCTACAAGTAGGTGATAACTGTTGCATTCCAGCTTTCTAGATTCTAGATTTCTAGTTTATATAAATTTGAAGATGACACAAAGAATTTAGGAAATAAAAGAAAATGCTGCTTAGATAGACAAGTATTAGGCAGTGGCTTAACTGTCTTTCAGTTTTCTGAATTTAGAGAATGTGTTTAATTCCATAAAATAAGTTAAAGTAAACTAAATGTAAAAATTGTGTCAGAGTGCATTCAATATCTTTCTGCTAAGACCACTGCTTTCACTGACTGCAAATTTTTCTGCCAAAGAAACTCTGTAGCATGTCTCTAAGGGAAAAAATAGACATACACAGTTTAATAAAAGCTGTTTTCTGATGTCACAATTTGATTTAACCCTAAGATAGCACTGAGCTGTAGAACTTGTCATTATTAGCTACCACAGAGGGAAAGGGTGGAAAATATCTGTGAGAATTTATTGAGATTCTGTGAGATTTCTGAGGAAGCGGCAACTAGCACAGGGCTTGTTGGTGCATAGAAACACATCGTATGTGCAGAGAAGAAGTTAAAAAAGAAGGAAAAAGTGATAAGTGCAATAGGGAAGCAATAGAAATATGAGAAAGAATTCAAATACGTAAAGAAATCTGGATTGTCAGATATATGCCTTCCACGGTCTGGCAAAACTCCACAATATTTACATATTTCGGTCACCAGTGAAGTTTTCTACTGAAATTTCTATGTGTGTTTTTCTGTGGAATTTTGTGTGTGTTTGTGTGTGTGTTAAAATTTGTTTATTTTACAAATTGTCTTGTTTGTTTCTATAAATTTTTAACTTACGATTAAATCTGACCTGATACTTAGAAATATGCTTTAAGACTAAGTGGGAGAGATTTAATCAACAATTTGATATGTATTTCACATCTTATTTGTTGCAAAATGTGTAATCCAGTGATATTTTGTTTACTGTTGTGTGAAAAGTATTTTGTGAATAGAAAGAAGTCTTTTACAGTGAGTATGGTGAGGTAATGGAACAGGTTGCCTAGTGATGTGGTTGATTCCCTGTCCCTGGAGATTTTAAAGATGAGGATGGATAAGGCCCTGGGCATCCTGATGCATTTGTGGTGTCTCTGTTCATTGCAGGGGTGTTGGACTAGATGGCTCACAGAGGTTCCTTCCAACACAAAGAATTCTGTAATTCTATGATCTCTGAAAACTCATGAATAGTCTTCCAGTAAAAAGTGGACAGATTCACTAAGCAGAACTTTTAAACAAAAAGGGGAAATGTTGTTGAAAGGAGAGATATCTTCTTACTTAATTGTTTCAAAAGCATTCTGTTCTACTCCTTCATAAATAAAATTGGTTTGATATTTCAAGCACTTCTACTCAAAGTGAGATGGAATGGTCTTTTCATTTTTGAATTTCTTACTAATTGATCATTATTTAAAAAAAAAAAACAAAAAAAAACAAACAAAAAAAAAACAACAGAGTAACATTAACACTATTCCCTAGATATAACTACTGTATGTTCACTCAACCCAATGACTTCCTATTCCAAATCAAATAACAAATCTTTTTTTCATTGACTTACTAGCAATATCTGACTTAAAACAAATAATTGAGTAACACCATTTTCTAAGTATGCAGAGGAATGCCCTTGACTAAATATAAAATTCATATTAAAATATTTATTCTGAAGTCTGAAACATGATTAGTCAATTAGACTATATAAGCATGATGATGCATCATGAGTTTTCTGCATTTTAGAGGGTTGTACAAATACCCAATTTCATAGAATCATAGAAATATAGAATTGCTCAGGTTGGAAGACCTTAAAGGCCATCAAGTCCAACCTCAACCTAACCGTACTACCCTAACTCTAACAACCCTCCACTAAATCATGTCCATGAGCACCACATCCAAATGTTTTTTAAACACATCCAGGGATGGTGATTCAACCACCTCCCTGGGGAGCCTATTCCAGTGCTTAACAACCCTTTCTGTAAATAAGATTTTCCTGATATCAAACCTAAACTTACCCTGGCATAACTCGAGGGGCCATTTCCCCTCGTCATGTCACCTATCACCAGTGAGAAGAGACCAACCTCGCTCTAGCTGTAAGCACCTTTCAGATATTGGAAGAGAGCGATATGGTGCCCCTCAGCCCCCTTTTTCCCAGACTAAACAGCCCCAGTTCTTTCAGTCTCTCCTCATAAGTCATACTCTCCAAGCCCTTCACAAGCCTTGTTGCCTGAGGTGCCCAAAACTGAACACAATACTTGAGGAGAGGCCTCACCAGTGCTGAGTACAGGGGCAGGATGACTTCCCTAGTCCTGCTCACCACCCCATTCCTGATACAAGCCAGGATGCCATTTGCCTTCTCGGCCACCTGGGCACACTGCTGGCTCATATTCAGTTCACTGTCCATCAGTACACTAAGGTCCCTTTCCATCAGGCTGCTTTCCAGCGACTATTCCCCAAGTCTGTAGGGTTCCCTGGGGTTGTTGTGACCAAAATGAAGGACCTGATACCTGGCCCTACTGAAACTCGTATAGTTTACCTTGGCTGATTGATCCAGTCTATTCAGTTTCCTCTGTAGTGCCTCCTACCCTCCAGCACATCAACAGTCCCTCCCAGGTTGGTGTCATCTGCAAACTTACTGAGAGTGCACTCAATCCCCTCATCAAGATGTTGGTGTTAAACGGTGTTAAACGGGAGTCCTGAGCCCTGGGGCACTCCACTCATGCCTGGCTACCAACTGGATTTAACTCCATTGACCATAAATTTCCCCAAACATACTTAGAATTTTGTTAAAAGATGAGGGTTTTTTTACTGTAATTAACAGCAAAGTTGAGATCTTTTTATACAATAAAGAGAGAATGAGGGGCATAATGTCTGTATATGATAAGACCAAATTAAAAGGTTAAGAGTTTAATTTTTCTGTTTTATAAACAGTTTGTTTGCTTGTTATTAGGTGTTTAGAAAATCAGTAACCCCTAACATGGATTGCTCATGATCTAAAACAGAATTTGGAGACTAATTTAAGAGAACATTATACAGAAACTGTTACTTCTGCAGTTCCCTCATTGTTAAGAAAGCCCATATGAAATGGAAACAGTTACAGAGTTGTTCTACTACCTTTATGGTCTACCTAAGATTATCAAACTTTGAATAAATAAATACAAGAGATGCATTTTGCCTCAGAGCTCCTTAGAAAATAAGGATATAAAAGGTGAAGTAATGGCGTGTGAACATTCAAGTCTCTTCCTTGCAGAGATAGATAATGAAATGAAAGATTTTCTTTAATTCTGGTATATGTTTTTCTTTAAGAGGGAATTTAGCTATCTCGGGGGTGGACGGGGGGGTATGGGGAGGAGAAAAAGAAAAAAAAGAAAACAACAACAACAACAACAAACAAACAAACAAACAAACAAAACCACAACACATTTCTCCTGGGAGAGTGTCTTCATTTTTATCTGTTCAACACTGGGCAGTGGCAAAAGTCACTGAGAACTGAATTTTTCATGTGTTACATACTCTTACATTAGAAAGGAGATTAAAAAAATGAAGAAGATATTTAATATCTACTACAAAATATAGTCTTTCTTGCATGAAGTAGCATTTATGATATCCAGTCATCTTTTACATTAAACTTTTTCAGATGCAATTTAATGAAGTAATTTTACAGGATATGGAGAATTTCTCTTATCTGTCATAACAGAAATATTTTCAAAGGATGCTGTGTATTTAAGCAGGAGATCCCCTGCCTGAATTGCAATCCTAAATCAAACTGTGCTTTTCCAGGTGTTTCTCTGAATGCTGTAGAAAATATCCAAGCATACTTTATTACAACTAGTGTTTCACTATTTGGTCTGCAGTCGTCTCATTTTTATTTTCTTTCTCTTTCCTTTTCTTTTAATGATACTTACGTTCTAGAAAGTCTTTTCAGATGCTTACACAAACAATAGTGGTGGAATTCAGTTGTACAAAACTGAGAGCCAGCTTAGAGAAGACTTAATAAGATTTTTTTTCCCACTTGTTTTAGTATGAAAATTTAAGGTTTTTCTGCAGTTTTTCAACACTTTCCTGAAATATCAGCATCTTGATAAAACAAAGCTTACTTTCTCTTCACATGTTTTGTGATTTAGTCATTTGAGTCTGAGTGAGGAATTATGCATAACATTTATATTCCAGAAAAATAATCTTAAAGATATCCAAGATTAACCTGAGGGGGAGGGGGAGAAAAGGTGGAGTTGCCTCTTTATGTTAATCACTTCATTAGTAGATACATGTAGTGTTTATAGGTGATAGACATTTTTTCTGTTTTCTTTCACCTGTAGCAAGCACCGAGTTGGTCTCTTCTCTCTGGTGGCAAGTGACAGGATGAGGGGAAATGGCCTCAAGTTATGCCAGGGGAAATTAAGTTTGGATATCAGAAAAAACTTCACAGAGTGGGTGGTTAAGCACTGGAATAGGCTCCCCAGGGAGGTGGTTGAGTCACCATCCCTGGATGTGTTTAAAAAACATTTGGATGTGGTGCTCATGGACATTATTTAGTGGAGGGTTGTTAGGGTAGTACGGTTAGGTTGAGGTTGGACTTGATGGTATTTAAGGTCTTTCCCAACCTGAGGAATTCTATGATTCTGTGATTCTATTTCCAGAGATGCTTAAAGACATCTGAAGTACCGAGATTTACTTTATAATTGGACAGAAGAAAATGTGGCTTACAGCAGACTAGATCCAGTTCTGGATCTAGTTAAATATTTAGTTAGATATAGATACAGAATTCATTTAGATATAGGGGGAAAAATAAAACAATAACAACAACAAAAAAAACTGCTGAATTACACTTCTCATCATTCAGTTGCTCTGCAATAAGAAATAGTATTGCTCTTCTGTAATAGATTTCATTGTTTCTGTTGTTAATTTTTAACTCTAAATAATCTCTAATTTGCTTTTAACCTTTTTTGAATGTTATGCAGACTTCCCCCTACCTACCTCATCCCCCCACAAAAAAAGGTGTTACTTGTTAGGCTGACTAACGTATTCGTAATGTAGTGTCTTTTATGTCTGTACTTTTTTTGTTTTGTTTTGTTTTGACCTGACTTCACACCCTTCTTTTTTCTCTGAATGCTCTTCTATGTATTTTCTTCCCACTCAGGCTTAAATTTTCATTTTGAATATTTCCCAGTAATTTCTAATTAGCAATTCTTCAGAACGGTATTCACTCTAAATAATTATAGTCAGGATCCACATCCAGAGCTTCCAGCTTGACAAACTCTTTGTGACCACATAAATTCTTCACCTGTATTTTTGTAGAGATGGAAGGTGTTAGACAGCATGAAAATAAAACATTTGCAGAAAAACTTGGTAGATAAATTTAGTTTTCAGAAGTTTTAAGATTATAACAAACTTCTATCACTTCTCCTTTTAGTGCTAATTGAGGAGAAAGAATGAAAAACCTGGTTTAAGAAATCAACAGTGAAGAAGGAAAAGAATAGATAAGAAAAATAAACCTTCTTTCATGGACGATTTACCATAAGTGGTGTGAAGTTGTTTTGAATTATGCAAGACTGAATCTGTTACAGGGTACTGAACATGAAAATTCCCTTAATGACTTAAAAGCCCAAGAGCTAAAATATTAGATTTCCTGGAGCAGTGAAGAAAAACTTTTGGTTGATGTAAATATATTTCTTCAAACAACCAACTGTGAATATCTTTGGGTCTTAAAAGAAGAGTGTTAGAGATAACCACATTACACAGCATTTTGATAATAGATTTAATTATAAAATTCTAAAAATAAAAAATATTTAAATGTCAGGAAAAATGTAACACATGGGACAGTTTTCACGATGGACAGATGCTGGCATTAAATGCATTGAGAATAGAGTTCATCATGATTTCATTTTTTCATTTTTTTTGTTGAGTTTTTCAATAGAAAATATCACATTTATTTTAGCTATCCAGCTTTAAATCATTAAGCAATCTTGCATTTTTTTTCTTTTTTAGAAGAAAAAAAATACAGCTTTAATAGTTTCACTATGTATTGTTATTTATTTTGATTAATTAATATTTTTCAAAGTAAATAAGTGACAGATTACATATTTTGTATTTGCATAGTTTATATCAAAAAGACTAAAGTCTCAGCAAAACTTTTGTTGAAATGAGCATTTAGGCTGTTTTGTGTTTACATATGACTGTCAGAAGCTGTTAAAGACTTTTCGTTGCTCTAAAAGGTAAAAACATGAGTAGGCAAGGAACCAGGCTTTTGGAATATACACAATAGAAAGGAAGCTCTTGATGCAAATGTTGCCTTATAAGGTATATATGTTATTCTAAAAAATCATGTCAGTGTATATTACCTCCAGTATTGTTCTGCTTTCTAATTTTTTTCTTAATTTCATCATATTTAGTGTTCTGTTATTATGATGATATAATACTACAATGTTACTTAAGTTATGTGCTGTAAACACTGGGAAAATCAGAACTGGTTACTCTCCAAGGAAATATATAATACATACAGAGTGTTGCTAGCATTTCAAACAGTTTTCAATAATTTGAAGATTACTTACTGGATTTAGCGTCATACTGGGCTTTATGTTGTATAGATTTTAAAAGGTTTATATCTTGCTAAGTAATATGCATTATATTTTTTTCACTATTTTTTTAACTCAGGTTTAGAAGCTGAAATCACTCTTCTTTATTTTCCAGTATTTTCATTTTTATGCTTATACGGGACAATCTGGTGAGGGTTCTGGAGCACAAGTCTTATGACAAGTGGCTGAGGGAGGTGGGATTGCTCCATCTGGAAAAGAGGAGGCTCGAGGGTGATGTTGTTTCTCTCTACAGCTACCTGAAGGAAGGTTGTGGTGAGGTGGGAGTCAGCCTCTTCTCCCATGTAACTAGTGATAAGACTAGAGGGAGCGATTTAAAGTTGCACCAGGGAAGACTCGGGTTGTATATTAGAACTACTTCTCCAAGATAGTGGTCAGGTGGTGGAACAGGCTGCCCAGGGAGGTAGTGGAGTCACCATTCCCAGAGGTGTTCAAGAAACATTTAAGAAACATTTAGATGTTGTACCAAGAGACATGATTTAGTGGGAAAAATTGGTGATAGGTGGTCAGTTGGACTGGATGATCATAGAGGCCTTTTCCAACCTCGCTGATTCTGTGATTCTATGATTCTATCTGTTGTAGAGCAGAAACACCAGCTCTAGATCAGATGTTCTTACTGTGGGTGAGTGCCAGAACAACATGGTAGATAAACGAAGAATGAGATCCCTGCGGGTTTGCTTTTCAGATGTTGTTTCAATATATCTTGATTTAGAAATTTAGTTTTTCTTGTTTCATTTAATGTGAGAAAAAATATTGCTATTCTACTTAAACAACAAAACAAAAAGAATACCTGCCTCTTCTTGTAAGTGCTTTGCATTTCTAATTACATGTTCATCAGTTTTGAAGTCAGAAGTCCAAGTCTTTTATCCCAATTTTCTTGTATGAAACCAACTCAAAAGGAATAGAAAGGTGCTGTAGTGGCTAATAATAATATTGCTGGTATGGACTGAGGCCCTTTTTCTCTGCTGATTTGCCACAGTTGCCACAGCCTGATGATCTATATAATCTAAAATACAAGGGATGCTCCAGAAGTAATGCCTTCTAATTTTTAAATTGTCCCATAATGTCAGAGGTAGATGGTGGTGGTATGGCAGAGTGGTTGTGAGCACAGTGACATGGTGGGTGATGCATTTCAACAGCAGTGACACAGACAGTGGCTCAGTTCTTTTGGTGTAGATTTTTAGATTCTTGTTCATCACTGGCAAAAATGCAGAGCTAACGATGGTGCCTACATTAAAAAATAGTGTTTTTCAGCCAAAAATTTGCTCCAAAAGACAGTGTTATTGGACTTTTTGTGTCTGCTGCAGCGTCTATGGAAGTAAGTAGGAACAATTACTTTATGAGCCACCTAGATACATATACCCCACTTTATATATGCTAAAATCGTAGCTACTACAGTTTTCTGCTTCTAGATAACTCAATTTGTTACTGCTAGGTTTTTGAGCTTTGAGGGTTTTTTCGACGAAGGAATTTATGTTCAAGTGAGTGAAGTATTAGGGAAGGAAAACAACAGCATCAGCCAAGCCTCTGGCAGCAAAGAGGGCTTGAAGTTTTTAATTTCCAACTTTCTGATGTCTGTTTTTGATAGGCTACGTGGAAATGAATGCCAGAGGAAAATTTCAAATTGTGTAGATGTTAATTGCTCTTTGGTTTTCTCTCAGTTTTTGTGCTTAAACAAGTGCTATTTCCTGAATAGTGGCTCAAATGTAAGGCCTTTGACTAAAACTTTTCTTCATTTACTTTTGTATTACACGTATAACTTTTCTAAATGTGTGACTGAAATTTTCCTTTTGCGTATTCTGTGGGAGCCTAATAAAACTATCCAAAATTGCATATGATGAATGTCACATATATGAACAGGTCTACAACAAATTATCGCAATTCCAGATATACCATAAGGGTAATCCAGGTACCTATTTTCAGTCACAGACCAGAAACTTAAGTCTTTTGACAGACCATCAAGTCTGTACAGTTACAGTGAAGGAAACTAATGAAGTGAGCTTTCAGCAAAGGTATTAACTCCTACTATGTGTTCTTTCCTGTTGCACAGTTCCAATCTGTCTGTCTTTTTCTTTACATTTGTATGATTTCTCCATTTCTTTCTTGAATAAGTCATTTAGTTTTAAGCCTCAAAGCATTTGTTGCTCAGATATCAGAAAGTGATTCTGCCGAGAATGAGATGAGAATACTCCTGCAGTTCAGGGCAGGAGAAGCTCTGAAATTGGAAACATTTGCTTTCATTCTGAATAGGATAATTTATACAATCCTGCTGGTTCAACTTCTTACACAGTAGAATGGGGGCACTTACAGTGTCACAGAGAAAGAAATAATTACTCCTGGATATGGATAAAAAGACATTACTTAAATCACTACTCCTGTCTGGGGGAGTGGTAGTTCAACTATGTTCTAAAGAACAAATTCTCATGCATTGACTCAGTAGGTTACGATCAGTTGTAAGCAGCCCCAACACCAAGTGTCTAACTCTTTTCATACTACTGGCTGAAAATAATGTGATTCTTTGGAGAAATAATACAGTGAGATGCTAATGAAAATGTCAAGAAATGTGTGAATTAAATGCAAGTGAAACATAACTCTATAACTTGGGGTCACTTAGGAGTTGTGATGGTTTTGATTGTTTTAATTTCCCATCATTCTCAATATCTTATTCAGAGTCAGAGTAGAAAAGGGGGTGGCCTCATATTTTTCCTTACTTCTGAGCTGCAGTTTCTGCCACCTATTTCTCCTGTGTTTGAAAATTCTGAAACTTCACAGAAATATGCAATTTCTTTCCTTTGCTCTACTTTGAAAAGAATTGCTGGTCTGTAATGCACTAATTACGTAATGGCTATTACCATTCTGCCCTTTGAAGAAAAAAAAAAAACAGATCCTCAGTGGAGGGAAATATAATTTGTGTGTATTTTATCCTCTGTTTTACACAACCCTATTTGTAGATCTAACTTGAGAGAGGAGTTAAGACTCAATTCTGTCACAACAACATTGTAGTGATGTTGCTGTACTGCTTATTCTTTACAGTGCTTAAAGTTCAGAATATAGCTACGTGGTCCTGTTCAGAGTTAACTTTTTGTATTTACATCTGATATTTTGCATTGGTGGACTCTAAGCTAGCAAACTGAGATAAAGATACTAAAGTTTGGGAGTGTCTGAAAGTTAGGTTCAAGCATTAAAGCAACATTCCAAAGGGCATATCTGCATAACAGCACAAGACCCTGACGTGTTGCCTAGACTGGCATTTCCTACTTATTAGTATGTTATATTTTACTTGAAAAATAAAATCCTAAAATGCGCTAGTAACATTTTTGATGCTTTACTCTAATTTACTTTGTGTTTTAATTCATCGTGCCATATGTACCAAAGAGTTTTGTGTCTACTGTGTTTTAACTTCCATGACAAACATAGGAAAACACTATAGATCACAGCAAGTAGCAAGTTGAACTATTAAATTAGGGGTTTTGGATTTTTAATAACTTTCACTAAACTCACCTTGTAAAGAATCTGGTTTATAACATCTCTTCCTAGTACAGTGAGGCTAACCCCTTGTCTCAGAGCGGTTTTTCAAAGTTCAGTTAATTAATTTTCATAGCTGTCTTTCCTTATCAACATCATTTTTTTACACAAGGCTCAAGATTAATATGTTTATTCAATATATTAATACCATCGAATTGCACAGTATGATGATGAATTGCACTGGACTATCAAAATTCAGAACGGATGTGAGTTTTTTCTCATTCTGTCTTCAGGAAGCTGTGATTGTGACCCCTATAACAATTGAATATTTATCTGAAGAAAATTAAAAAAAAAAAAAAAAAATTCTTGTCAGCAATGAGCTGCATTCATTATCTGTGTGTGTGTGTGTGTGTGTGTGTGTGTGTGTGTAAGTGTGTGTTTTGTTTTCTCTTTTTGTTTGTTTGTTTTTTTTTTTGTTTTTTTTTTTTGGAGGGGAAGAAAGGATGTCTCCTTCTAAATATGTTCTGTCCTGTGGGAATATTATAGATGGCATTACCAAGCACTTTGTATGTTCTTATCTCTTTCTTAGCAATGAATTGCCTAATAATACAAAAGGAATGATTTGTCATTATATGAGTGATTGCTTCCAACCACTGCAAGGCAAATAGTCTTGTTCTTTCAATCATCAACTAGATTTTCTGACATAAGAGTAAGTAATTATTATCTGTGCTTTCTGTGCAACTGAAGGAAAACTTTGCCATTAGACCTGATTGTTTGGTTGCTGCTTTCTACTACCGTCACAATCCCCCATTCCTTCTTTGATTCACAACACTGACCAAATATATAAATATGCATGTATGTATAAATATACACGTAAAAACTCGTATGAAAGGCATTGTTGCTCTGGCAATTCAATATATTGAATGTATAAATATATTGTATAGAACAACATAAAATGTAATGTTATCTTGATTCTTACAGAAATATACATATATATTATAGATTGCAATTATGATTTTATAAGTGGAGAACACATATAGCGGGAAAATAAAAACATATTTTAATAAAATAGTAATTATCCACTCTATATAGGAGAATATATATGTATATATAACGATGCATGTTTGTATGAAGTGTCTAAATTGATATAATTTTATGGATGCATATTCATACAATCAGAAAAATAGCAATTTATTTTTTGAACTTCAATGCAGATCTTATTAATGCAGGTAATTCTAAAATGATGCTGTGTCCTGTCAATATATTTGAATGTTTTATTCTTCCTTATCATAATTTATTAATTAAACCTAGTGATAATATCATAATTAAACAGTTGGTCCAGAATACCTACACTTAGATTCTTTCAGTTACCAGGTGGCAGTGGAGAGCAGCCTTTAGAAAATGAAATCTAGGAAGGTCTTTTCATGAAATCATAGAATCATTTAATTATTTATGCTGGAAAAGATTGTTAAGATTATGAAGTCAAACCATCAACCTATTCTTGCCAAATCCACTACTGATATGTCCCTAAGGGAAGCATCCACACATTTCTTAAATACCTCCAGAGATGGCAACTAGACCACTTCCTAGGGCAGCTTACTCCAATGGTTGACAAAGCTTTCCGTGAAGAAATTAATCCTGTTAGCCAAATTAAACTTCCTCTGGAGCAACCTGAGTCTGCCTCCTCACATCTTCTCACTTGTCATTTGAGAAATGAAACCGACATCCTTTTCAATGCAATTTGCTTTCAAGTTGTGATAGAGAGTGATGAGGTCTACCTTCAGTATGCTTTTCTCTAGACTAAACTAACTCAGTTCCCTCAGCTATTCCTCAACTTGTTTCCTAGTCCTTTCACCCTTTGTTGCTCTTCTCTCATGTCATGTAGTTATCTCTAGATCTGTGTCCTTGACGGGGGGACAGCAGGCCCACAGGTCCACCAGCCCACAAAAAAAGGCTGTTTGTCCTAAGTTGCTATGACCCAAGCGCTGAATCCAACATTTAGCTTTCCTGAGTGTCATGTGATTAGATTTGGAGCCTTCCTACTTTCATGCAGATCAACAATTCCACCCAACTTGATATTGTCTTATATATTATCTTATATATTGTCTTATAAGCTTACTGAGGGTGGACTTGATCCCCTTATCTAGATCATTGATAAATACATTAAATAAAACCAATCATAAGACCAAGTCCTAATGAACACTACCTGTGACCTGCTCCCAACTGAACTTAACTTACTTCACAGTGACCCTTTGGGCTCAGCCAACAAGCCAGTTTTTTACCCAGTGAAAGTACATCCATTCAAGCCATGAGTTCAAAATTTCTCAGGGAGAATGCTATAGGAAATTGTATTGAGTGTTTTGTTAAAGTCTAAGTGAACAAAACACAAAACATTTCCAACATGCATGGAGCATCTCATCTTGTCGTAGAAGGAGATCAGGTTAGTCAAGCAGCACTTGGCTTTCATAAACCCGTTGTCAGTGGTTTACAAGTTGGATTGGCTCAGTTCCCTGACTAGCAGGGCAGTGGGACCCACGGACCCACACCCCAGGAAAGGAAAATGGGGAAAGGATATGGAAGTGGGCCTAACAACAAAACAGCCTCAATGATCTGTGGAGAAACAAACTAATTTACTAAATACTAAAAATCTACTAAATCTACTAAATAAGATACTGAAATGCAAGATTACACACCATAATACAATATAATACAACACAATTTGGAAGATAATAAATCAAATAAAACGAGCGAGTGTCCGAAAACTGAAGGCCTTACTCTAAGAAAGCTGAGGCAATACAGCACCTGCAACAGGGACGAGCCAGGTGGTCAAAAAAAGGGGCATCTTGTGATCTGTGAACAGTTTTTATCTTTCCTTTTGAGTGGAAACGGTAACAGAACAGCGAACAGTCCATTGGAGATGTAATTCTTCTTCTCTTCTGGGACAGGTACCTGGAACTGAGCATAAACTCTTTAACTCTCAATAAACTGCATGATGTTATGATGTGGAATACCAATAACCAAAAATCATAAAACCATGACAGCCATGATGACTGAGTTTAGTCACTTGATTTTTCAGTATGTATTGTCTGATGGCACTCAAGATGGTTGGTTCCATGGTCTTTGCTGGCACTGAGGTCAGACTGACAGGTCTGTAATTTCCCATGTCCTTCCTGCTCTTCTTGTAGATGAGCATCACAATTGCTAATTTTGCTAACCTTTAGTCAGCTGGAATTTCCCTAGTTGGTCAGGATGGCTGGTAAATTTTTGAAAGTGTCTCAATGAGCTCTCTCATGAGTTCCTTCAGTATCATTGGGTAGAGCCTATCTGGGTACAAAACTTAGTCAAGTGGTGTACTAGGTCTATAGCCATTTACCCTTGGATTACAAAGGCTATTTTTCCTTGTTTTTCTTATGTGGATGCAGCCCGAGTATGTTAATTCTAATCTACAAGAGACAAATCTCACTTCAGTAGAGATTGTAGTTTAAGGAAGAACTCAACACAATAAACTGCATGAACAGGCCACATGTAGTTCCTACTTGAAAAACTTGAAAAACTCATTGTAGACAATGTGATAAGGAACATGGTTATTATTTACCTAGTATAAGTTACAGACATTTTTCAGCCAGTTCTGTGCCCTATGCTCTCATGATCTTGTTCTTGAACCACACCCTACTTTGTAATGAAAATCTTGGCCAATAATTTCCTAGTTTTCTATTTTGATGATACTATCTCTGTGTGCTCGGGTAAAAAGTTCCAGACTGAATTTATTTATCTGAGAACTCCCAGCCGGTAGACTACTGTTTTTGTTTGTTCATTTGTTTTTTCAAAAGATAGGCAAGGGCGATGTTCAACTGGAAAAAAAAAACAACACAAAACAGACCTTACATCATGCTTTTATTAGTATTTTATTTAAATAAATATAATCTTAGCAAAACCTTGACATAGAATTAAAAATAAGGTCTCACTTTTCTCCTACATATTTCTGTAGCCACTCTCTAGCCCTTGTCTTTGTAGCTTGTGAAATTAATGCTAAACTACAAATGAGGAATACTTATGCCTTTTTTTCAGGGACACTCAGATGAATTTTCAGAACTGACAAATGATGTCTGAATGCTATAATGGGATGAAAAATATCACAATAGTAGTGGGATGGCAAAGTCTTTGGCTGCAGCAAATGAAACTGAGTCCAAATGCAGCAGGCACAGAAGCAGAAATGAAGGAAAAGAGCTACTTACTGTTGGAAGGCTTCAGGAAGGCAGGGATCTTGAATTGAGCAAGAAAAATGACAACAACAGCAACAGCAACAGCAAATAATAATAATAATAATAATAATAATAATAATAATAATAATAATAATAATAATGCTCATATCTTTAAATTACTGCGGCAAACCCAAAACAATTCTGGCATGAATTCTGGCTATAGTTACCCCCCCCCCCCCCCCCCCCAAAAAAAAAAAAAAAATCTCACATGTTCAAAATAAAAAATTAGCTATGTATGCCTCTTCTGGAGCTATTCTTTCTAAGGCACAACTGAAAAATAAGTTGCATCTGTCACAGCTGTCGAAAAGATTTTGGAATAGGGTAGAGTAGAGCGGAATACAACAACGAATAGTTCACTTGCTAGAAACCTGTATAGATCCTCAAATCTAATTTCCTGCCCAAAAATAAAATTATCTTTTAAGAGCATTATCCATATATGTTTTGAGCACAGACAGGCTAGGAAGCCTGTTCCGGTGTTTGACAACTCACATGGTAAAGAAACCTAGTTGTAAACTTTCTTGATGTAGCTTTATGCCATTGCTGCACATACTATCATTAGTTATCATGGTTATTTATTCCCATCTATAAAGCAACATCTAATTTGATAAGACTTTTTTTTTTTTTTTCCCCTATCTTATTTCTGATATTTTAGAGAAAATACAACTAGTATTGAAAGTCTTGACAAACGGCACGTAAAGCATAGATTTTTTTAAACAAAGTTGTTCCACAGTTGTTCCCACAGTGGGTGTAAGACTTTCTAAGGAATCCCTTGTCTCTGTTATTTAGATTTGTTCTGGTGATATCGGTTAAGTGTGCCTTTTTGTGAGAAATTCTGACAGTATGTACCCAGGCTAAAAGGTGGACATGTTTTGGGCTTCTGAGTGTTGGCAAAACTGAGTACTTGAAGTATTCGTAATAAACACCGTTCTTATACTTTCTAACAAACTATCTAAAACCATGGCTTTTTAGCTGTGAGCTACTGAATGTAGAATCTCTCCAGTTCTACACTGCTTCTTTATACAGAGACTTTGTCTTCCTTGCTTGAAGTGCAAGGGGGGGGGGGGGGGGGAATGGGGAGAGGGGAAATGGGGAGGGGGGGTTGAGAAGCCTACTTTGGTCTTTATATTAAAATTATTTTCACAAACATTAAGGGATGGTTGTTTTCTGGAATGGAAATTGGATTAGTGTATTTCAGTGAGTAAGTCACTTTTTGCCATTCTTTTTCACTGTGAGGTCTATTTTATGCATGTAACACAAATTTAACAAACAAACAAAAAAAAAGTCTTGAAGAGAAAATGGAACTCTTATGTACACAGTTAACAGAGTGACAAGTCTTTGAATTGAATCACTCTGACAATTTCAATTTTAAATTCAGAAAGTAATAGTTTTATTATGGCAGGTTTATAACATTCCTTGCTATTGTTCTAGGTTAGAACATTTCAGCATCAAAACTAACACTGAAGCTGAAGTGGAACACAGAGGAAAAGCAATAGCAATATCTTTGTATCTTTGAAAGTTGTTTAAATTTCACCTTGTGCTAATCTGAAGCAAATGATCTGCTACATTACCTAAATATGTTGGTGGTGTTTTTTTTCTTTCTTCTCCATTTTAAAACCAGGGAATGTGAAATATATTACTTAATAAAGCAGAGGCCAGGCTTTGTGTTTGTATTAAGATAGATTACTTATGTGAAATAAAAATGAAGATCATAAATCAAATTAACTCATTATAATTTCCTTGAGTTAGACTAACTTATCAGTTTTTCTTTCTATTGTTTACTGTTAAGGCTGTATCACTTAGTCTTTTACTATAGCACCGATTTTTTTATATATTTTGATCAATTCTATATTGTTTAAAGAACTACTTGTAAACTAATGTATTTACTTCTCCTTTCCATGGCAGCAGAAATAAGCAGACAAAGACATTTCCCAACAATTCTAATTAGCATACTACAACCAGAAAATAAACAAACAAACAAGCAAATAAATATCTCCTTAATTTTCTAACCATTCGTAAATCAGTGACAAAGAAACAAAAACAAACATGAACAGAACAAAGCAAAAAATCAGAACAGGCAGAACAACTGAAATATCCAGGAAAAGATAGCTAGAGAAGGTTTGACAGACTCTGGGAAAACGTTAATGTTGATACTTGCTGCAGATTAAATCATTGTGTTATACAACTGACAGCAAAAATCAGGTTTCAAAAGCTCTCTTGCTTTCCCCTCTTCTATAACAATGAAAGATTGCCACACATATCCACACTTGACCATGACAATTAAAGATTGTCCACTGTGTCCAGTTCTGGGCTCCCCAGTATAAAAAAGACAGGGATCTCTTGGAAAGAGTCCAGCGGAGGGCCACAAAGATGGTGAAGGGCCTAGAGCATCTCCCCTATGAGGAACGACTAAGTGAACTGAGTCTGTTTAGCCTTGAGAAAAGAAGGCTGAGAGGGGATTTGATCCGGGGTTTATAAATACCTGAGGTGTGGGGGCCATAGTGGTGAGGCCGGACTCTTTTCAGTAGTGCGTGGGGACAGGACAAGGGGAAATGGGATGAAGCTAGGGCATAGGAAGTTCTGCACAAATGTGCGCAAGAACTTCTTTACGGTGAGGGTGACGGAGCACTGGAACAGGCTGCCCAGGGGGGTTGTGGAGTCTCCTTCTCTGGAGATATTCAAGACCCGCCTGGACGCCTACCTGTGCGACCTGCTGTAGGGAACCTGCTTTGGCAGGGGGGTTGGACTCGATGATCTCTGGAGGTCCCTTCCAACCCCTACAATTCTGTGATTCTGTGATTCTGTGAAAGATCTAGAAACTTATCTTGCAAATTTATTTATTTTTACATCTCTTACATTTAGGTTATGTAAAAATCCTTGCCCATAAACAAACACTTCAGAAAGTTAACCCCATTTCAGAGTAAGAAAACCTATGCTGGGAGTTATAACTGTTCACCCTCTACAATACTCTCATGCAAAGAGAAGCAATCATGGACTTGATTATCCGCAATTACAGAATCATGGAATCTTAAGAGTTGGAAGGGACCTTTAAAGGTCATCTGGTCCAGTTCTCCTGCATGAACATGCACAACTAGATGATCTTGCCCAAGACCTGGCCTAGCCTCACCTAGACAGACACCAGGAATGGGACATCTACCACATCTCTGGGCAACCTGTTCCAGTACCTTACCACCCTCACTGTAAAAGACTTTTTCCTTATATCTAAAATAAATCTACCCTCTTTAATCTTGAAACCATTTCCCCTTATTCTATCACCACAGACTTTGCTAAAGAGCCTGTCCCCTTCTTTCCTGTAGCTCCCCCTTACATATAGAAAGGCCAGGTCACCTTGGTGCCTTCTCTTCTCCAGGCTGAATAGCACCAGCTCTCTCAGCCTGTCTTCACAGGAGAGGCGTTCCATCCCTTGGATCATTTTTGTGGCCCTCCTCCGGTCATGCTCCAACAGATCTTTGTCTCTCCTGTACTGAAGATTCCGAATCTGGATGTAGTACTCCAGGTGAGGTCTCACCAGCACAGAATAGAGAGGCAGATTCACCTCCCTAGACCTACTGGCCACGCTTCTTTTGATGCAGCCCTGGATACGGTTGGCTTTCTAGGTTGTGAGGGCACATTGCTGGCTCGTGTCCACCTTCCCATCCACCAGGTCCTTTTCAGCAGGACTACATTCAATCCTTACATCCCCCAGATTGTATTGGTAGTGGATGTTGCCTTGACTGAGGTGCAGGACCTTGTGTTTGGATTTGTTAAATCTCATGAGGTACTCCTGGGCCCACTGCTCAAGCCTGTCTAGGTCTCTTGGGATGGTATCCCATCTCTCTGGTGTGTTGACTGCAGTCCATAGCTTGGTGTCATCTACAGGCTTGCTAAGGGTGCACTTAACTCTACTGTCAGTATAATTGATGAAGATTTTAATTAAAGAGTATCAGCCCCGGCACTGACCCCATGGGGACATTACTTATCACCGATCTCCATCCAGACATGGAGCCCCTGACCATCACCATACTGATTCTCCCATATCACTTCCCTGTCTTCCATGTTCCTTACCATAGGTTCCAGGAGGATCTGTTCCATGACCTTCCCTAGCACAGAAGTGAGACTGACAGGTCAGTAGTTCCTGGGATCACCCTTTTGACCTTTTTTAAAAATGGGTATGATATTGCCTTTTTTTCCAGTCACAAGGGACTTACCCTGATTGCTACAACTGTTCAAATATCACTGAGAGTTAACTGGTGACTACATCAGCTAATTCCCCCAAGACCCTAGGATGCATCTTATTGGGATCCATAAACATGTGGATGTCCAGGTTCCTCAGGAGGTCATGAACCTTACCTTTGCAGATACAGTGGGAGGGAAATACTGGAGCTTTTTTTCTTTTTCTGAACTAACCTCCAACATTTTTGTCTTAAGTTGAAACAATGAACTTCCAAACTTTGGCTTCTCTACTCAGTTCCCCACATAATTAAATTAATTTTGATGTTAAATGGCTAATCGCATATTTCCAAATGCAGTTGAAAATTTATTTACAGTAGTTTGGCACTAAAGAATGGATAGTAACACTGAAGAAGCCATTATAAAATATTACCTGCTGTATGCATTTGTATGAATGTTTACCGAGCAGTAATTACCTAAGGTACAGCTGAGTACATCAGATGGATTTTCAGCTTTTTTCAAAAGACTCCATATAGCTTAAAAAATAGATGTTCAAGTTGATTCCTGGGAGGAAGAGAAGTGATAAAATACTGTTATTTAGAGTTCCATCTCTCTCTTTCTCCTCCCCTCTTAGACATTATCACTCTTCTGTTTTTACACATCCCACCTGATGAGGTCTGATTTTCAAGTGATAACTGTGATTTTTAAAAGCTTTTGCTTTTGACCAACACATTTATTAAGCACATGACATAGAATGTAATTCTAGTAAATGAAATATTAATACAGCAAACCTGAAGCAATGCACTGGCTAGTGTGATTTTGCTCTTGGATTGATTATATTGAGTGTTTTTATATCTGTGATTTCTAGCAGAAATTTAGAAGATTATTCACTATCCTTTGAAAAAAAAAATAGTCTGATTTTGCTCATAGTTTGAAAGTAATCTCGTTAGTGGCAATAATCTGGCATTCTGCCATTTTTTAATACCTAACTGAAAAAAAAGAAAGCTAGTTCTGTGAATATATATAAATATAAAGAGGATTGTTTGCACTGTAATCAAATGTTTATCAGTGATTTTCTTATCGTTTATTGTCAAAGAGTATTTAAGTTCTCCTGCGCTTAAATCTTTGTTGGTATTAAATCACTTACGTGACATTAAAATTGTTAGTTGTACCACCAAGAAATTTCTAAATTCTTTCACTCCTTTCACAAACATGTTCAGTCACTCTCGCTAATAGAGCTGATCAGTAGCTGATCATTACTCTGAAGAGGTGTTACCATAGTGTGCTGCTGAGTGAAAAAAAAATATATATATATATATATATATATATATAATATATATATATAATATATAGTATTAAGTTTTTATTGTTTTATGGCAGAATACTTCTTAAAGATAATAATGCATGGTATCATGCCACACGTAACAGACATTTTCTGTTTCATCATTCTTCTGTTTTAAAGAATCAAAGGGAAGAGAAAATATTAATGAATGAGCATAAGAGTAATAGTCTGTGAGCTGGCACGTCATCTCTTTCTTTCTGCTGTAAAAACCATAGATATCAATGAGCAAGAAAACTATGCAGTATAATAATTAGCAAAATCTCTGTACAAATATGCCTGGCTTCTATTTTCTCTACTCATGGTGCAGAATGACATACTGCTCAAAGAGCCCAAAGACCAGCTCATTTCTTTGCAAGAAAATCCTATTTAACCCTGCATATTTTACTAGGAAACAGATATTTGAAAAATTCCTGGAATATTTTAAGTGTTATTTATTAGACCAAAATAAATGAATTATTTTAACATGAAGATGGGCAGGTGTTTAATGGGATAGGAGAATCTGAGTTATATCGTGAATTGTCCTTCTACGAGAGGTGTAGCATTTAAGGTAGAGTGATAAACAACGTATGTCCCTTTCTCTTTCTAGTTATTCTATTTATGTTTCTCTCCATTTAAGTGTAGAACTTTTGAAAAACTACAAAATATTTCCTTTTTTTTTTTTTTTTTCTTTTATCCTAAAGCTGTATTACATGTAGGTGGTAATTCTTTCTAATGATGATATTACATTTCATCATAACATTAAGCACTATTTTTTATTGAAACAATTTTAAGAAAGGGACTATATAAACTTATTTAACTAAAACTTACAGAAACTTACATAAGTTTTAATTTTATTCATGTAATTTTCTACTTCAAAATAGGAGTAAGAACCAACTGTATTTTTGAAGGAATAACCTTGAGGGTTGCATATCTGTTAAATTTCAACATCATCCCATACAGAGTTGTCTCCTCAGAACAGAAAACACTGGAAACTAAGATTAAATGAGCAGCTGGTAGATAGTTTCTCATTTGATCATGTTGCTTTTTTAGACAGAATAATTGTTCTGATTTATGGTTATCACCTGTATTTCATGGGTGCTTGCTTCCAGCTCTAATTAATGGATAATTTTTAACTGCTGCAACTTTAATTGATACTTGAATTTCAAAGAGTAGAGAAAACACGGCTGTTAGCAAATAAAGGCCTTGTTATGCTGACCTTTTTCTGTATTAGAAATGGAAAATCATGATTGTTATATATATTTTTTTAATCAATTTGGAATTTTATACAATCTACATTATGCTGTGTATATAATGATGTCTATGATTAAAACTATACAAAAATAATCTCAAATAATTTTAAACCCTTCTAGTATAAGGTTGTTTGATTTCACAACAATTGTTGGACTGTCATAACTGATATTTTACATCATTTAATCATTTATTCCCAGTTGCTATATAACAATAGTATGATACTGACAATCCTTCAGCAACCTTTCTTTGACTAATGACTTACCTTATGAAATACATACAATCTTGGTCTGAAGTTTTAAAGAGGTAGAAAAATTTATCAGTTTCTTTTGCTGTATTATATAAGTGAATTTGTGAACACTACGGTATGGTTATGTTAGCTTATACTCTGCTAGCCATGGTATAAACCTTGAAGAATGAGTGGATATAAACAGAATACGGAGTATAAAGATTGTTAAAGAATAACAATAGTGAAAAGAAATATGAAGTAATTAAATGATTTACACATTATGAAAGGAAAATGAGTCTTTGTAGCACATAAAAAAACTGTGTAGGACATAGCAGGTAACAGCTTTTATTAACAGAAGTAACCAAAACTTAATTCATGTTCACAAGATAAAGTAGTAAGAACAGAATTCATGTTGATGAGGCCTTATTGAAAATGCAGCTAACAACACTGAACTACAGCTAAAAAAAAATGTTAAATGTTTCATGATTTGTTTTGTATTATTTTGAACGAAGAGGATAATGTTGTTCTATCAATTTACAAAAACAAAAAACAGCAAAATACACACACATGAAGCACCTCACCTTTGGTCATTCAGAAGTCATTTCCATTCCCATTTTCTTTCTCTTTCCTTTTCCCTTCCTGTTCCCACTCAGATTCCTATTTCCTTTTTGCTTTTCACTTTTTCCTTTTCTTTTACTTTTTCCTTCCCTTTACCTAATACCAGATGTCAGTTTTCAAAGAAGCATATTCTGTGATCTACTGGAACTATTTCACTTAGCAGTTAACATGATCACCAAGCTCTCTGATTCTTAAATCCACACTATTAACCCACATACATCTTTATAAGGCTGTTCTTTCCTAATCCATAAGTAAGTGCAATCAATGACTATTGACCATTCATATAGTTGTGTATGTGTGGCTTCATAATCAGTGGAATAGTGGTAAAGAAGATTCAAATATAAAAAAGGAGCTGTTGTTTTTTGTTGGTGGTGGTGATATTTGTTGTTGTTTTTGAAGATAGTTCTTTTAAGCTTTCCTAGCTGGTGTCTGAGTTGAAAGACTACAGCGGTCCTTCATTTGTTGTCTGCTTGTTATGTACTTTTTTGTGTCCACTGCCATTTGTTCTATAGACAGGCAGGCTGACCTCCATTCATTGACAGGTAGTTGTTAAAAGTTGTTTAAAGAGTTGTTAACTCTTTAAATTAACACTAAGTCCTTACACATACATGCTATGTTTAGGTCTTCCACCACATAGCTGTGGACAAGATGTGAGACTTCAGTGAAAAGCAGGGATATTATTAATGCATCCTAGTACTTGCTACAATACCATTGCACAGATAAAAGTAGCAATAAAATTGCAGTGATGATAACATTTCAGCCAAAAGAGGAAAAAACATCACTCCAGCAGCCTAATACGACTTTGGCTCTGTATCACCCCAGAACTTACAATATGTTGTGGCTGATCAGCCTTGACTGATGTAGCTTGCATGTAAATATCACAATCAGATTGCAGTGACAATTTCCTTTTGTTGAATCAGCACATCAAGTCCAATCCTCAAACTAGAACTACCAGGTCAATTATTAAACCACATATTTAAATGTGGCTATATCCACAAAAATCTTAAAACATAGAATGGTCTAGGTTGGGAGGGCCCTTTAAGATCACCTAGTTCCAACCCCTCTCCTATAGACAGGGACACCTCCCACGAGACCAGGATGCTCAAAGCCCCATCCAGCCTGGCCTTAAATGATTCCAGGGAGGGGGCAACTGCGGCTTCCCTGGGAAATGTTCCAGTGTCTCACCACTCTCACAGTAAATAATTTCTTCCTAATATCTAGTCTAAAGATACCCACTTCCAGTTTAAAACCATTTCCCCTCATCCTGTCACTACATGCCCTTATAAAAATTCCCTGCCCAGCCTTCCTGTAGTTCCTCTTCAGGTACTGAAAGGCCACTATGAGGTCTCCCCAGAGCCTTCTCTTTTCTAGACTGTAGAGCCCCAGCTCTCTCAGATTGTCTTTGTAGTGGAGTTGCTTCAGCCCTCTGATCATCTTCATGACCTTCCTTTGGACCCACTCCAACAGCTTGATGTCCTTCTGGAGTTGGGTTCCCCAGAACTGGAAGCAGTACTTGAAGTGAGGTCTCACAAGAGCAGAGTAGGGGGGCAGAATCACATCCCTCAACCTGCTGGTCATGTATCTCTTGATGCAACCCAGGATACGGTTGTCTTTCTGGGATAGAAGTGCACATTACGAGCTCATGTTGAATCTTTCATCAACCAGCACTCCCAAATCCTTCTCCTCAAGTGTCTCTCAAGCTATTCTCCACCCAACCTGTATCTGTACTTGGGATTGTCCTGACTCAGGTGCAGGACTTTGCAATTGGCCTCCTTGAACTTCATCAGGTTGACTGGGCCCACCTCTCAAGCCTGTCTAGGTCCCCCTGGATAGCATTCCTTCCCTCTAGTGTGTCTGCGGCAGCGCTCAGCTTGGTGCCATCTGCATACTTACTGAATGTGTATTCAATCTCACTGTCCATGTTGTTAAATAAAACTGGATCCAGCAGCAACCCCTGAGGAACACCACTCATCACTGATCTCCACTTAAGCACTGAGCCATTGTCTGCAACTCTCTGACTGCAACTATCCAGTCAATTACGTATCCAGTGAGTGGTCCATCCATCAAATCAGTTTTTCTCCAATTTAGTGACTAGTGTGTCATGTGGGACAGTGTCAAACATTTCAAACAAGTCTAGGAAGATGACGTCAATTGCTCTTCCTTTATCCACTCATGCTATAACTAAATCTTAGAAGGCCACAAGTTTGTCAGGCATTACTTGTCCTTGGTGAAGCCATGTTGGTTACCACCAATCACCTCATCTTTATTTTCCATGTGCCTTAGTAGGGCTTTCAGGAGGGTCTGCTCCATTGTCTTGCCAGGCACTGAGGTGAGACTGGTTCGTAGTTTCCTGGATCTTCTATTTTTCTCTTCTTGAAAATGGTGGGTATGTTTCCCCTTTCCAATCAGTGGGAACTTCACCAGACTGCCATGACCTTTCAAATATGATGGATAGTGGCTTGGCAACTTCATCCTCCAATTCCTTCAGAACTTGTGGATGGACTGCATTGAGTCTTGTGGACTTGTGCACCTTCAGGTTCTTTAGATAGTCTCAAACCTCATCTTCACTTACAATAGGCAGATCTTCTTTCTCCAAGGTCTTATTTTTGCTTTCTGCAGCCACTGAAGACTGTAAATGAGTCTCTGAGCACCTCAGCTTTCTCCATATCCCTTGTGACCAGGCCTCCAGTTTTCTTCCAGAGAGGGCCCATATTTTCCTGGCTTTCCTTTAATCAGTAATATGCCTTCAGAAATTCATCTTGTTCCTATACACGTCCCTGGCTAGATCCAATTCTGTCTGGGTTTTAGCTTTCCTAACCTGATCCCTAGCTGCTCAGACAACTTCTTTGTTGTCCTCTCAGGGAACCTATTCCTGCTTCCACTCTTCATAGACTTTCTTTTTTGTGCTAAAGTCCAGGAACTCCTTGTTGATCCATAGAGGCCTCTTGGCATTCTTGCCTGCCTTCCTTTTTCTCAGGATGCACTGCTTCTGGGCTTGGAGAAGATGGTCCTTGAATACTGACCAACACTCTTGGACCCCTCCTCCCTGCGGGGTTTGATCCTGCGTCACCCTGCCAAGCAGTTCCCTGAAGAGTTTGAAGTCCAGAGTAGCAACTTTGCTTTCTATGCACCTTCTTTGACACCCTAAGGATCTTGGACTATACTATTTCATTGCCACTGCAGCTAAAGCAGCCCTTGACCTTTGAAGTACCCACCAACACTTCCTCATTGGTGAGGACAAGGTCCAGCGCAACACCTTCTCTCAGGTGTACCACTTGAAAGGAGAGGTTGTCATCAACACAGTCCACGAACCTCCTTAATTTCTGGTGCCCTGCTCTGTTGTCTGTCCAGCATATATCAGGGTGGTTTTAGTCTCCCATGAAGACCACATTTTGTGAATGTGAAGATGCTCCTACTTGTTTATTTTGGGCCTCACCACTGAGTCTTCCCCACTACAAAGCCCTCTGTCAACTCATCTATCCTAAGGTGGAGCTCTATGGGCTCCAGCTGGTCTTTGATGTCAGGGGCAACACTCCATCCCCTTTTCCACTGGTTATCTTTCCTACAGAGTTTATAACCCCCTATTCCTACATTCTAGTCATAAAAGCCATCCCTCCACATCTCAGTTATGCCAGTGACATCATATCCCTCTAGGCACACGCACACCTGCAACTCTTCTTGCTTGTTCCTTGTGCTCTGTGCATTAGTGTACAGGCATTTGAATTGGGCTCCCACTAAGGCAGATTTA
Organism: Alectoris magna; assembly: GCA_030625065.1. NCBI lineage: Eukaryota > Metazoa > Chordata > Aves > Galliformes > Phasianidae > Alectoris > Alectoris magna. Next base: position 47,283,892 of record CM060564.1, read on the forward strand.
GAGAATCACAGAATCACCAAGGTTGGAAAAGACCTACAAGATCATCCAGTCCAACCGTCCACCTATCACCAATACTTCTCACTAAACCATGTCCCTCAACACAACAGCCAAACTTTCCTTGAGCACCTCCAGGTTCAGTGACTGCACCACCTCCCTGGGCAGCCTATTCCACTGCCTGACCACCCTTTCTGAGAAGCAGTATTTCCTAACGTCCAGCCTAAATCTCCCCTGGTGCAGCTTGAAGCCATTCCCTTTAGTCTTATCACCAGTTACATGAGAGAAGAGGCTGAACCCCAGCTCACAACAACCTCCCTTCAGGTAGCTATACAGAGCAATAAGGTCTCCCCTGAGCCTCCTCTTCTCCAGACTGAACAATCCCAACTCCTTCAGCCGCTCCTCATAAGGCCAGTGCTCCAGACCCCTCACCAGCTTTGTTGCCCTTCTTTGAACATGCTCCAGGGCCTCAATGTCTTTCTTGCAGCAAGGGGTCCAAAACTGGACACAATACTCGAGGTGTGGCCTCACCAGAGCTGAGTACAGGTGGACAATCACTTCCCTGTTCCTGCTGGCAACACTGTTTCTAATGCAAGCCAGGATGCCACTGGCCTTCTTGGCCCCCTGGGCACACTGCTGGCTCATGTTCAGCCAAGCATCAATCAATACCCCCAGGTCTATTTCCTCTACACAGTCTTCTAGCCACTCTGCCCCAAGCTGGTAGCATTGCCTGGGGTTGTTGTGGCCAAAGTACAGGACGTGGCATTTGGTCTCGTTGAACCTCATCCCATTGGCTTCAGCCCAGCTCTCCAGCCTGTCCAGATCCCTCTGTAGGGCCTCACCACCCCCAGGCAGATCAACATTTCAGCCAACGTGGTGTCATCTGCAAACTTACTGAGGGTGCACTCAGTGACATCAAGGTCACCAATAAAGATAATGAAGAGGACAGGCCCCAGCACTGACCCCTGGGGAACACCACTCGTTACTGGTTGTAACAAGTGTAAGTTGTATTTAGCTCCATTCACCACCATTTTCTGGGCCCAGCCCTCCAGCCAGTTCATTACCCAGCCAATAGTGTACCTGTCCAAGCCACAGGCTGCCAGCTTCTGCAGGAGAATAGTGTGGAGACAGTTCCAAAGGCTTTGCTGAAGTCTAGGTAGACTACATCAACAGCCTTTCTTTCATCCACCAGATGGGTCACTAGATCATAGAAGGACCTGCCCTTTGTGAATCCATACTGGCTAGGCCTGGTCCCCCAATTGTCCCACAAAATTGGAGTTCCCTTATCCTGCACCGTAGGTGCCATCTTACTGGCCTGTGATCCAACTCCAAATCCAAGGCATCCATTAGCACCACCAGCCTCAAAGTGGGATGGTTTGAGGATCCCGTCCCTTGGCAACTCTAGATTAAATCCTTCCTGATTGATTTGGAAAGTTCATTGACAAAGACGGCCTTCCCCTTCTCTGGGAGATGAAACTCATCCCCAGAAGACCAGATTTTTCAAGACAAGTTCCATGAAATAAATAGCTGAAGCCCTGTTCACAGCACCACTCCCTTAGCTGTTTACTGATTTACTTAATTCTATCAATCAGCCCTTTCCCTCTCCATTTCCCTAACCTGGAGGACTGATGAGAAGACTACCAGTGGTCCTGTGTTTTTCACTGCTGCTCCAGCTCCTTGTAGTCTCTCTTAATATTCTTTGGGTTGCTGACAGCTGTGTTGCTGGTGCCTACATGAAACGGCAGCAGAGGGTGGTATTTTGTGGGATGCACAAGGTCTGACAGCCTCTCTGTCCCATCCTTGCTGTGGGCCCCTGGCAAGTAGGAGACCTCTCTAGATAGCGAGTTGGGGTAATAAATTGGTGCCCTGACAAATGGGTCAGAAGAGAATCACCCACCACTACCACTTATGGCTTTTTCTTCGTTGGGATAGTTGTTATGCAATGGGGAGCAGATCTGACTGCCTAACTTAGTTCTGATGAATTACCTATTGCTGTTTCTTTTCCCATCTTAGCCTGTAGAATCTCTTTACAGTTCTGCAAAGGCACCTCAGGCTTTGAGGCAGTCTTTTTCCTCTTGTTAGGCTTTCTTGTAGCAATTTGCCATTTCTCTTCACTGTTGGTTTCCCCTCCAACAGGATATGCCAGTGAGGGAGTTTGGGGGTGTTTGGCCACAGACTGTGGATTCAATTCAGGTTGCATATGAATCTGGCTGATTACTTCTGCCTCCCTGATAGCACACAGCCTTTTGTCTGTCTCCTGCAGGCCAGTCAACTGTAGCAGGAGGTCCTCTACCTGGGCAAATCTTACACAATTGAATTTCTCACTCACCTCCACTCCAGGAGAAAGGTCCATACGTTTCCTACAGACCACAGCCTGCACAGATGCTTCTTCCTTTAACAGCTCTGTCTGAGTGGAGACACTGGTCATTTCTGGGGTAGATGGTGCATAACCCCCCTGCCAGTGCTGCAGTCTTAGCTCAGCATTGAGTACTCACCATTCTGCTTTGGCAGTAAGCTGGAATGAGTGTTTCTTGCTTCTGAAGCTGAGAGAACTTTAGTGCCCTGTTGTGTGAACTACTGCTCCAGCTGCTGCAGAACACTATGAGTATACAGGTGACAGCCACACTCTGTTTGTCCATCCTGACGCTTCTTTTAGAGGGGTGGGCGTGGTCTCCATTGCCATGGCAATGACCATGCCTGTCAACCTTTCTTGTGAGAGCTGCCAGTTGCTGAAAGGTCAATCCACTTTCTTGATTATTCCCTGGAAAAGGAAGCCCTTGAAACACCCTTGTACCTTGATATTGGTTTCTCTGGCTCTTGCCAAGCTGGCTCTAAAGTAGTTGTTCTCAAAAAAATGCTTCCAGGGATGGAGACTTCTCGCCCTGATTAGCCTTTTCCAATAACTGACCACACTTTCTAAGAAGGAATTTTTGCAGTATCAAAATTAAACCTTTCCTGGCACAACTTGACTCTCTTTTCTCACATCCTAAAGCAAGTTTTCTTAGATGCTCAAGCAAGTGAAGAATTTAAGGAAACAAACAAACAAAACACACAAAAATAGGTAGTGATAAATAAACAAACAATAAATAAATAAATGGTGAATACTTAAGCTTTTTTCTTGGCACAATATTGACCTTGGTTAATTTAATCTCCTACTAACATGTCAGTGCTCATTTCATGTACTCCATTAGTGATCCTGGCCTTTTCTAATGGGCAAGAGGGAAAAATGGGCTTATAGAGGTCTATTATGTTCCCATTAACCTAAAAAGGAGAGACACTTTTTGTCACTTTAAGTGTGCACATTGAGGACACAACATCATTAAAGTCAACCACTTCTGCCCTTTCTAATATATGTCATTAGAATCAAAGGAAATGACTAAAAGTTGACATATTTCATCTATATCTTGCAGATCTGGCTTGGCTCATATTCATGGGAAACATGTCCCTATGGTTATGAATATTAATGTCTTAAAATAATAATCTTTGTGAATAGTTGTTCCCCTTGATCCCTTTGCTTCCCTTTTGATCTTCAATATCTATTTAATATTTTGTAATTGAATCCTTTCTGTCAGTAAATAGACATGGTCGTGGCCTTTTGGACAAGGTTGCATTCAGGTTCTCCAACCTTTAACTCTAAAAAGAAAAAAAAAAAAGAAAAAAAAAAAAAAGAGGTGTCCTCAAATTAATTAGGGTATGCCTTCTAAAAACAAATCAAAGTCATGCATAAAGAGAGTTGCTGGAAAAACTTAGTAATACTGTTTTTTGTAGTTGTTTGTTTGTTTGCTTGCCTGCTTGTTTGTTTTAACATACTCTATGTCTCGGTATAGTTTCAATAATTATTTTTGTTATTTTGTTGTTGTTGTTGTTGTTGTTACTGTTTTTTTTTTCCTGAAGAAGAAAATTATTTCTTATATCAGGCGAAAACCTCTCCTGGAGCATAAAATTTAGATTGTCACAAAATAAACCCATGCAACAGATTATGTTTCATTTCACACAAAATTCAGCCAGAATTCAGTTGATCATATTTTATTTTATTTTATTTTATTTTATTTTATTTTATTTGCAAAAAAGATATATAATTATCAAAGAAAAAGTCTTTATCTTTTTCCAATCCTTCTCATTCTAAAAAGGAAAAAAAAGAAAAAAGAGAGAAAAAAAAAGGTGTGTGGGGGGGAAATCTAGCACTTGCTTTTGTCGAACTTGCACATTAAATTACATGAAAAGCAGGTGGGGATTGTCCTGCACTTCAGATTGTTGAGATCTCTCTAGGAAGTTTCTCTACCCACAAGGAGATAAACATGTCCTCCCAGTTTAGTTTAATCCATCAGCTTACTTAGAATACCATCAAGTCCTGCATCCAAGTTATTTATGAGAGTAGTAGAGAGAACTGGTTCCAGAATAGAGCCCTGGGAAACCTTGCTAATTACTGCTCGCTAATCTGATGTAACCCTGCTTACTATAGCCCTTTTATTGATGAATATGACATCAGAATGCATAGAATGTCCTTTTGGTCTATTTTGATCAAATGTCCTGGCTGTACCTCCTCCTAACTCCTTGTGTAACCCCAGTCCCCTCTCTGACGGGGCAACTTGAGAAACAGAAATGTGCTTGTCTCTGTGCAAATTCTATTCAGGTACAACAAAAACTTCATGTTGTTATAACTGCTATATTCATCAGTAGTCTAAAGTATGAAACGATACATGCCATTATGAAGAAAATAATCAGCCCAAATGAGGACATATACATGACTTATCAGTTATGAATTCAATAAAATGATTATGAAATTAAACTGTTTTGTATAAGAACAAATATAAGTTCATATTGGAGCTGTTGAAGCTCCATGAATTTTGTTGTTTAACTCCACTGAAGAATCCTGGTATTGCTTGGGAGAAATGAGATATAGGTTTCATGAAGTTAATCTATTTAATTTAATTTTGTGGAACACAGAGTAGACTTTTCAGAATTTTCATTTAAGAAGTAGTTTCAATGAATGGCTAAATATGTGCATACAATCGACAAATTGCTTAAAATACAAAAAGAATCCCTCTTCCAGACAAAGATGCCAATGCCTGTTACTTCCCATTAATTTACAAGAGATTCCTTGACTTAAAACTGATCTAAAGACTAGACAGATTTTGTCTTGTATATAACTAATAATTGACTTTTATAGAAATAGTAACTTTGAGTTTAACAACTGACTTTTTGACATTAATATGCTGTGTGTACAAACTGACCTTGTGGCTTGCTGATTCTATACACAGTAATATAGAGAAGTCTGTGTGTGCATTAATTATATCATCTGTTTTGCTTTACTGACTGTTTAAAATGGGTCACAACTGGCCAGATGAGACAAAAAAGTTCTGGGTAGCAAGCTGTCTGGACTGACTAGAAGAGCTTTAAAGTGGATTCAGTAGGGGAAAGGGATGTACTTCTGAGTGACAGAGAATAGCCAGGAAACACTGCTGCTGTAAGAAGCAGCAGGGAGAAATCTCAGATTTGTCCCAGAAGAATCTGGGTAGGCTCTGGCAAAGTCCAGCTGCAGTTCTTCTACATCAGTGTAGACAGTATGGAAAATAAACAGAAAGTGATGAAAGCCATGGTGCAATTAGAAGATTATAACACAACTGCTATAATGGAAACCGGGTGGAATGATTCACACAAATTAAATACTATAATTGAGGGCTACAAGCTTATTTGAAGAGATAAGAGGTAAGAGAACTTGGCTAAGGTTGTGAAAAACGGAGGGATTCTACAGCTGCACTGGACAGAAGAGACAGGTAAATGAGAGTGCATTTTCTCATATAAATAAGGAGAGGAAACTGACAACAACAGGCATGAAGAAGGCTGAGATACTCAACAAGTTCTTGTCTCAGCCTACACAGACAGAATTCCCAGGTCTCTCACTTTCCTGAATCACTAGAAGGGAGTTGTGAGAGTAAAATATTTCTCAGGGTAAATGCAAAGTAAATTAAAGATCACCTGATGAAACTGAATATGTTCAAATCTATGGGGCTGGATGATGTGTGCCCCAGGTTCCAAAAGGAATTGGCTGACATGGTAGTGAAGGTCCATATTATCTATGTTGGAAGGTGCAATTTTGTCTGACAGGATGTTATAAAAATTTGACAATAGGTACTTAAGAAGGCACAAAATTTGAACTTTCTTCATTGATTTTCATTCCAGGATCCAGGATTTTTCATAACATATTCACTTGTGTGTGTGTGTGCGCGTGTGTGTAATTACAGTCTCATTTACAGCACTGCACAGACAGCAGAAAAGATAGAGAATTTTCATTTTTTACTATCCACAACTGTGTGCTTACATATTTGATGCCCACTGCAACATTTGGCAAGGAGCTAACAAGGAAATAACTTACCTCTTTTGTACTATTGTGCTATGTAGCAGCATTCACGTTCTGAGTGAAAAGTGGGTCACTGCTTTAGGTAGGTATTGTTTTGCAGGTGCTAACTATCATTTCTCATGAAAGCAAACAAAAAAGAGATGGTCAGAATAATGAATGTTGTAAATTCAACTAGATACATAGAGAAAATTTTCACTCAGAGTAAACTATATCAAACATTTTATATTTTACAGATAGCAAATATTTTTTTAATACCATGTTTTCCCTGAATAATCAAAGACACAGATGAAATCAGAAGCAGTAAAACTGCTTACTTCTTTCAGATTCTTACTTGCAAATTCTCAGAAGAGTAATAGTAGTTACTATTAAAAAAAAGTTACTAAAAAAAAAGAAAAAGAAAAAAAAGAAAAAAAAAATGATGCACCTGACCTACGTTCTGATTTTTAATCAATTATTGACTTAGACTGCTAGATTCTTTGACTAAGAGGCTTTAGAAAAAACAGCTTCTGCTTTTCTAATAATGTGTGTCGTTAAAGCATAAAATTTGGAAATAGCAGCTTTACTCTCGACATTTCTCTAGACAGGTTTTCCTGCTACAATTCACTTGGCAATAGTTTTGTGAGACAAACCGATCTTAGAAAAATAGATTATTTTTTTTTTCCCATAATTACAGAATATTTGCCATGCTTTCCATACTTGATAAACACACCATTAATAAATAATTTTGATTATTTTGCAATGGGATTTGCTACCACAAAGCAATATTTTAAAATAGAATCCATCTCACGTGTAGCTTCTCAAAGAACATCATTGAGATGATAGATGTTTTTCTGTTACCTTGTTTTGTCTTTACAAGACATTCCTTGATACTCATTGAATTTGGCATGTTTTTGCAAATAATATCGTTTCAAATCATTATCTGTGAAAACTGACAAAGTTTCCTTAAAAATTAAGCATAGTGCCATATTATTTTTCTCAGCAAGAACAAAAAAATACTCATCTGTGCATTCTTCACTGAATGCTCCTTCACTCACAACTTTTCTTTTAAGGGGTTTTGTCTTTTTTTGAGATGATTTCAGATAGGTTGAAATATCATTGTGGGTAACTGCTGTGTTTTACTCAGCAAGTGATGCAAGCTGGCGTAACATGTACAGTACAGGGCACTGATTTAGCTGAGTATGAGTGGCAGGCATGCGAGGTGGAGTTGTCACTGCAGTGTGCCCTCCCCTTGTCCTGGTTTCAGCTGAGGGAATGTAAATAACATACAGATGCTTTGACTGTTGCCAAATTGTTTTGATTGTTTAGATTTTGATTTTGATGTTTTGGTTGCTGCTGAGGTGACTGAATCCCACCACAGTCCAGTAGAACGTGTTGTATTTATAAATTCCTCATTCAATTAAGTCTTCCTGATTGTATCACAACTTCTCCTTGTTGTTTGTTTCTCTGTGCACTCTGGTTTTATATTTTTGTTTGGTTGGTTCATTTGGCTTGTGTTGTTTTGTTTTAAATAATAATATAAAAATACTCTGAATTCCGTTGTGCTTTTGGTAATGGTATCATGACTTCAACAGATAGGTGGCAAGTGATAATTTGCAAATTATGAAATTAAAACTTTGGCTCTAAAACTGGCTGGAAGGGAAGTAGAATGCCGGCTTACAGTGATAAAATAAAAATTGGAGTGCCACTTCCTTTTCTGTCTTTCATTTAGTATTTAAAAATAACCAATGAAATAAGTGTGCCTCTTTATAAACAATGAAACAATAAACGTTTCCAATAAATATTTATACCTGAAAGTGGGTATTTGATTAAATAATTATCTGGCTTTTATTTTTCAATAATGTATAATTTTCTAATTAATCTCGATTTGAGGAAATTATGTCAAACCCCAGTTTAAATCATAGCTCCTTCAAGAAAATCTTTTAAAATCATCAGTTTGTCAGTGATCAGGCCTCTCTATCTTCAAGAAAAAAAAGTAAAAGCAAGGATATAAACATGAGCCTTTACCTCAAATGCTATAGATCCACCAGGCATCATCCCAACAGCTTTAGTGAACTGCTTTGAACTGAGGTCTTGTTACATTTCGGATTTATTTATTTATTTATTTATTTATTTATTTATTGTGAAACTGAAACTCATACATTTATTTTTTGAAATGCACTTACTTTTGTCTTAATTTATCTGTTTTTATTATAGGATTAGGGAAAAGTTTTCAGTAGGGATATTGAGGGCTATATATACTTGTATCTGCTGCAAAATAATTAATTATATTGTGGATCAATTGCAAGCTATTGAACAGAAGTTTAAACTGATGGAAGTCATATTCATACATTAACTATTGTTCTTTGTTTATTCACAGTTCTGTTTTAATGCACACTTTTTAGAAATGAATATAATGTTGAATTGTGCATAGCAGGATGAAATATTGCAATATATTTAATCCGTATTCAAAAAAAAAAAAAAAAAAAGAAAGAAAGAAAAAAAATGTGAGAAAAAAATAAAAAGAAGGAAGGAAATGAACGAAGATGGAATAAGACTAAAAAAGAAAAGAAGAAAAGTATGACAAACAATATGTATCTATAATCCTATAAATTAGTATTAGTTTTGATAATATATTTTGCTCTTGATGGAATAAATAAGTAACTAAATGTTTGTTTCAGTATACACAGATATTAAAAAGATTTTTTTTAAAAAACAAAAGGAAGATATTAAAGAATAGTGATGAAATATATGTGTATTATTTCAAGTGCTGCTGTGATCAGTCATTTATTTATATTATCATTGTTCACTTAGGACATTTTAAACTTCACTTGTTTGACAAAAAATATAAGAAATGAATCACTGTCAAAGTCTGTAAAAAGGAATATTTGGTCAGTTCAATTTAGGATACTTCCTTTCCTTTTTGTTTAATTCCTGTTCAGATCATTTTGATCTAAAGAAGTTGCAGTTGCTCTTTCACTCAGCTCTAACAGATTCAGAAGTCTAATTTTGTTTCTTTGTGTCCTCTCTAAAAGATAAATTTATAAAATGAAATCAGGTATATAGTCCAACAAATCAATTCATATTACATTGAACAATAAGTAAATGATCTACTTAAGTGATGAATAATTCTATATAGTTCTGTACTACCGGTTTATCTGCAAAACTGGTGAAATTGGAGAGAAGAAAATAATTTTAAAAGTTTACAATCATAACTCACCTGCCTAGAAAACAGTAGTACCAAGTTATCAGTTAAACTTTTTCCTGCAGCTGCATAACATTTGTTTCTTTTTGACAGTTCAGTCTTGCAATGCCAGTTATTTTCAGTTGAATAGTTTTATCCAAGATGATGGCCTAAAGAAATATATATTTTGTATCTTTAATGCTATTTTAATTATATTCAAATAGAAAACTGTAATATTCTAGGTAGATGAAAAACAAAGTAAGAATTTATATTTAACATTGATCACTTGTAAACCGTTCAAATAATTCTCGAATTCAAATAGATTCCTACTAATCTACTACTAGATTTCATTGGAATTAATGGTATTATAAAATACAGCATGTCTTTTATCTCTAGTATTTCTCATTAGTAGTCGATTAGTAATGTCCCATTAAAAATACTATAGTATGATAAGCAGAGAAAATAGAAGGAAACCAAAATCAGGACCAAGGTAAAAAAACTGAAGATGCTGAAATACAGACATCAGTGAAGAAAGTTTGATTAAAATGATAAGGATTGCACAGTAGTAGAGTGTAATGACTATTTTACTTGTTGTATGGGAACTGTTGAGTCATGGCCTGAAACACTGATTGATCACCTGAGGAAAGGCATACAAAGCATACAACTCAATGGGCCCTCATGCCCAGCTCCCTCAGCCACTCATGTGTGCTGAGGGAGATGGCAGAGGTGGTTGCTGAACCACTCTCTATCATCTTTGAAAGATCTCGGCAAATGGGAGAGGTGTCTGAAGAATGGAGGATAGTCAATGATGTCACTCCAGTCTTCAGAAAGGGCAGCGAGTATCCTGGAAACTCCAGGCCAGTCATTCATACCTCTTTCCATGGGAAGGTGATGTAACAACTTGTTCTGTGTGCCATCTCCATTCAATTGGAAGAGAAGAAGTTATCAGAAGTAGTTAATATGAATTCATCAAGGGAAAATCATGCTTGACCAACCTGGTAGCTTTCTGCAATGAAATCACTGTCTGGTTACATGAGCAGAGAGCAGTAGATGTTGTGTGCCTTTATGTTAGCAAGGGCTTTGATGCTGTCTCCCACAACATCCTTGTTAAGAAACTTAGAAAGTGTGTAACATATGAGTGGGTGGTGTGGTAGGTTGAGAACTGACTGACTGGCAGAATTCAGAGGTCAGTTATCAGCAGTGCAAAGTCTGGTTGGAGGCCTGTAACTAGCAGTGTTCCCCAGACATCTTGTTCAGTATCTTCATCTACAACCTGCATGAAGGCAGAGTCCACCCTCAGCAAGTTTGCTGATGATACAAAGGCTGACACAGTAGAAGGCTCTGATACCATTCAAAAAGACCTGGACGGGTTGGAGAGATGTGCAGGGAGGAACCTGGTAATGTTTAACAAGAGCAAGTATAGAGCCCTACACTTGGGGAGGAATAACCACATGCATCTGTATAGGTTAGTGGATAACCTGCTGGACGAGAGCTCTGTGGAGAAAGACCTGAGTTTTTTGGTGGACAACAGGTTGTCCGTGAGCCAGTAGTGTGACCTTGTGTCTTGCTCCAATTTATAGGAGAGGGGGGAGGTTTTTTGATATATGTATACCTGGCATGAGATTGAGAAACAATGGTTCAAATGCTGGTCCAACCAGTTTATTACAAGTCCTAGCCATTTAGAGAGATGGGGAAGGGAAGATGGGTGATAGGAAAGGTAGGAAATATAAGCAAGGAGTCTCTGTAGAGAGCAAAAGAGATAGTCACCACCGTGGGTCCAGCGAGGTACGTAGTAGGTCCGTTGATCTCAGGAACCTGTCTGGTCACCGCGGGGGATGGGAGAAAGCCAGGAAGCTCCGCAGCAAGCAGGCCTCGGGGGTTCTTCCAAAGAGGTTTTCCCCTCAGGGAATTCTCTGTCAAAGGTGTCTTTTAGGAGTTTGTCTCCAAAGTCCCTAGTTTAGTGAGGGCCTTTTATCCCCCATTTCTGTGGGTTTTTTTTTCCTTCTTCTTTTGTCTCAGTTTAGTGTGACATTCCTGGGCCAACAGATAAGCCAACAGGGAGTGGTGCCTTCATTGCCATGCATAAGCGTTATCGCCGTTTGCAGTGGTCAGCTCCTTCAAGCCGTACCCCTGAAAAAGACTGCTTGTTCCGCTTCTGCTTATCTTTGCAGTCATAAGCGGAGGTACAGTGGCATGGTGACACACACGCCATTCACCCCCCTAGATAATTAGCAGTTCTCAGTTAGTGTCTTATCACCAGAAAGGCCTTACAAAGCAAGCTTTGAGACAAAGAATAAAAACAATTTTGTCCTTCACACCTTGTGGCCAAGAAGACTAATGATATCCTGGGATGGACTAAAAAGAACATGGTTGGTAGGTCAAGGGAGATGATCCTCCTCCTCTCCTCTGCTCTGATGAGGCTACATTTAGAATACTGTGCCTAGTACAGTGCTCCCCAGTTCAGAAAACACAGAGGTATCCTAAAGAGTAAAGTGAAAGACTGTAAAGATGATAAATAGCCTGAAACATCTCATGTATCAAGAAGACTAATCCGAGTCTGTCCAGCCAGAGGAAAAGAAGATTGATTTTGTTATTTTTTATAAATATATAATGGAATGTGGAAGGCAAATGGATGAGACCAGGCCATTCTTGGTAGTTTACAGTGATAGGACAAGGAGCAGTGGCCTAAAACTTAGATACAGCAAGTTCCATACAAACATACAGAAGAACCTCTTTCCAGTGAGGGTGATGGAGCACTGGAACAGGCTGTGCACAGAGGTTGTGGAGTCTCTTTTTCTGGAGATAATGAAGACCCATCTGAATGCCTACCTGTGTGACCTGCTTCAGCAAGCGGGTTGGTCTCAGTGATCTCTTGAGGTCCCTTCCAACACCTGCAATTCTGTGATTCTGTGTTTCTGTAAGATATTTTATAATTTTGAGAGTTAATTAGTATTTATTTTCTTGTCTGATATCCAGACTGGCATGGAGGCATATTCAGAATTTGTTCTTCATTATATTTCAATTGTTACTTGATCTTCACATGAGAAATTCATTTTATCCATTGCCATATAATTTCACTACTTCAGTCACACTTAATCTACACATCCTAAATATCCCTAGAAATCTTGAAATATTGGTTTTCCCAATTTATAAAGATTAACACAATAAAATACTAGCTTCATATTGTGGTATGTAGTCATTAAATAAAGCGAGCTTGTTGTATTGGAAGCTGAAATCTAAGACTTTGATAACCGTATCTCGATGTATCTTCAACGCTGAGTTGTAGCTACGTCTTGGAGAAATGTAGGTAGAAAACAATGATTTGAATGATAAAACAAAACAGTTATTTAATGTTTTTGTTTGTTTGTTTGTTTTTTACTGAGGCTTATAAATTTCTTTCTCTGAATCAACTATCAAATAAACTCTAAGATTTTTACTATTTGAAAGAGATCACTGAAAGATTACAAAAATTAGATACACATACTATACATATATATTATTTTAAAACAAGAACAAAAAAATATTCTTACAATCATTGTCTCATCATTTCTGAGTGCTCTCCTGTGTGCCTGATCCCAGTGATAACTCTATCAACTACTTAAATTTTGATGTCCTCCATGGACCAAGTTTTTTTCCAAAGTGGACCACTATTTTCCCAAATAATAGTATAAATATTAAAAACTGTGTGCAGTCACAGTTCACATAAGAAGTTCTAGTAACTGCTAGAAGCAGATCATTTTTCAGGAGCAAATTTTAGAAAAGCAATTGTTTCACTCCCATACTCTTATGAATTGAGATACTGTAAATCCCTAAACTTCTACAGAATTTCCTGAAAATACTGAAGGCTTTTTTAGGTGAAAATGTAGAACAGCATATTTGATTCTAGAAAGAAGTTTTTGGGACAAATAAACTAATAAAAAAGATAAGGAAGGAGTAGGGAAATAAATTAGAGAAACGTGGCAAATACAGATCTATATTATTTTTTTTAATTATTATTTATTTATTTATTTACCCCCTATTATTTTAAAGGATATTTTAAGGGATGAAAAGTATCTGAAGAACAATGCACTCATTCACAGCCAACATAGGATCATGAGGATCATAGTTAAGCATGATTCTGCTTAACTAAATTTCCTTTTATGACAGGGTCACCCATCTAGTTGACCAAGGGAAGATAGTTGGTGTTCTCTTTTGGATTTCAGTAAAGCTTTTGATAGTTTGTCACAATATTTTTCTAGACAAAATCTAGCATGTGGCAAGATAAAAACATTATGTGATGGGTGAGCAATTGGCTGATGGGTTGGGCCCAAAATGTTATATGTTATAAAAGATTATATACTATCAAAGGTTATGTACTATAGTATACATGGTGTTACATGAGATTAGAAGCCAGTGAATAGTAGGGTTCCCCAGGGCTGCATTTTAGGGCCAGCTCTCTTTAATATTTTCGTAAAAGGCTTGTATGTAGGACTAGAAGGTTTTTTAAGCAAGACTGCTGATGATACTAAATTGGGAGGAGCTGCTGACTCCATCCGGGGTGGAGAGGTCTTGCAGAGAGATCTAGATAAATTAGAGAGCTGGGCAATCAACAATCACATGAAGTTTCACAAGAGCAAAAGACCTACTCTATTCTCTTCTGTCCTGTTCTATTCTGTTCCCTTCCAGTAATAGTCTGAATATTTCTAATAAAACAAATTTAGTAACTGACAACTTAAGCAACTTAAAGGTCTGGATTTTAGAAATGTTGCCACCTTTTAACACTAATTCTGGAAAAGTGTCATGTATGTGCCAGCTTCTGAAATATTTCTGAAAGCGAACAATTTCCTTTTTATTGAGTATTTAGATGCACAGCCTGCTATCAAATTTGAAAGAGTATACTAGTCATTCAAGGGTTTCTTTTTGTCACAGAATTTGCTTGGTATTCACTGAAGAATTTTAATTTTTTGCCACTTTGATATTTCAGGAATGAGGGGGGAAACACAATATTATACAAAGATCTGAAGAGAAATCTTTATCCGTGTTATCACTTAGCTAGTGAGGTGAAAGTTTTAAAATATTACTTTACATATTTCCAGAAAGAGAAATAATATGCAATTATATTTATATTTATAAATTATAATTATCCCTATAAGTATTCAAAATAGTAACTTAAAAAAACAAATAATGAAAACAGTACCTTAAAAGAAAATACTGAAACCTAAGTCTACATTTGAAAAACAAGAATAAAAATAAGTTTTGAAAATTATTTCCTAGACTATGCAAATATGCCTGTAAAATTAATGATTCTTTGAATAACTGGAAAAAAACAAACACACCAAAACAACTTCTAATAACATTTACACAAAAATAACTTATTTTTTATATATTGAACTATATGATCAGCAGAGATAATTTATTTAAAAAAACTAAGAACATAACAGCTTAAAATAAACATTTTAAAAAATAAGAATAGGAAGAGTATCCATCTCTTTATTTTCAGTATGATTAAGCAATCATAGAAAACTGAAATGTGGAGTGAAACGTTTGCATGAGTAAACATATTATAATAAAATTGAAAGTGCTTTGCCAAGACTTTTAAGTTCTTCACACTGGAAGAGAGGCTTCATTTGTTTCAAAAGACGTTTTTGAAATGAATACTTGCTCTAATGTTTTGAGGAAATGAATTGACTTCCTATTTGTACAAAGAGAATGTTAGAGGAAGTAAATATGTTCCGAACTTAACATTGCTTGGAAACTGCATCCTTTGTTTGCCTATAGGGATTACAGACAAATATGCCCATGACTTTATTTTTATATGTATATTTGTATGTATTTATATAGCCTCTACTGTGCCTTTTAGCACCAAATAAAATATTATATCTCTGAGGTTTTGTGTACTGAATGAAAAAATGTGTCAACAGCACTATACTGCTACCAGTCTTATTCAGCTATTAAAATTTCACCTTTGATTTAATATTGCAGTAAACTCAGGCTAAAAATAACAATAATAATAATAATAATTAAAAAAAAAAAAAGTTTTACTTAAATATTTAATTTCCTTCAGCAGCAATGTGCATACTTTTATATGCTGTTTGTTAATATTGTAGTAGAATCACATAATTGTTTGAGATGGAAAGGACCTTTAAAAGTTATCTAGTCCAACTACCCTGCAATGAACATCATTTTTTGACCCTCTTTTCTTAATGGGATTCACAGGCTTATGATATTCAGGTTCCTCAGGTAGTCACAAACCTGATCTTCACTTACTGCAGGAGTGATTATTTTGTTTCCCCATACCCTACATTCTGATCACTGTGAAAAGAAAAGAGCTGTGAAAAGAACGGTTGCTAGTGAAGACTGACACCAGAAATTTTGCTGAGCACCTCTGCTTTCTCCTTCTCTATTGTTACCCGACTGCATATATTGCTCACTAAAGGAGGTAAGGTTTCTTGGATTTCCTTTTTGTGGTTGATGTATCTGTAGAAGCCTTTCTCGTTCTTCATTGCACCCTTTGCCTAATCCAGTTCCAGATGGGCCTTGGTCTTCTTTTCTCCATGCCTACACAACCTAGCAGCTTCCTTATACTCTTCCCATGATACCTGTCCCCATTTCTACTGCCTGTGCATTTTATTCTTGTTCTCCAGTCCAGGAGATCCTAGTTCAGCCATGACAGTCTCTTGACTTCCTCTCCTGATTTCCTACATCTGGGGATGGAGAGTTCTTGTGACCAAAGGAAAACTTCCTTAAAGATCTGCCAGATCTGCTCCACTCCCTTGCCTTTGAGGACCAGGGTTTGTTGTTGTTGTCTGTGTAATTCCCTGAACAGGTAAAGGTTGTCTTTCCTAAAATTAACATCCTGATTTTACTCTTTGTCATAGAATCATAGAATCATAGAATCATAGAATTATAGAATCATAGAATCATAGAACCATAGAACCATAGAATCATAGAATTGCTTGGGTTGGAAAAGACCTTATAGATCATTTAGTCCATCCACAACCTAACCATACTATCCTAACTAACAATCTTCCACTAAATCATGTCCCTGAGCACTACATCCAAATGGTTTTTAAACACATCCAGGAATGGTGACTCAACCAGCTTCCTAGGGAGCCTATTCCAGTGCTTAACAACCCTTTCTGTAAAGAAGTTTTTCCTGATATTCAACCTAAACTTACCCTAGCGCAACTTAAGACCATTTCCCAAAGTCAGTCTCATATCCCTCAGGAATGTCGTCTCCACCACTGCATGGTCACACAGCTCAGTTCAGTGAAGTAATTTCAGGTACTTGCCTCCTTTTCCCCAGATTTTTTTTTTATTCTGTGAAGAGCAATTTATTTTATTATTTTCTTAAAGTAATAATAAACTCTTTTTACTGAAATATCATCCTAATTTGTGCTACAAAGGTCATGATTTCATTTCTGTGATTGATTTTCACTCCTATCTCTTACTTTAGCCACCCAAGTATTTTTTTTCTGAGATTTTTTTGAGTGGATTCCACGAAGCAGCAACAACAATACTGTTGCAAAGATCTTAGTTGTTTTTTGCTCTCCCTATTCTTGTTCACTACAGGCCATCTGAAAGAGGGCAGTAGAGGTCTGGAGGAATGAGAAGGTGGTAAGGCTCAGGATTGACCCACCTGAATGATTTATTCTTCAGTGTAATAGAAAACTAGGAAATATAGTGTAGATCTTAGTTTGTAAGATCCTAAGTGTTCATCACAGTAGAATTAAAATTTAAAATCAACAACCAGGGAAAAAAAGTTCATACAATAAATTATGAACAGATGTTACTGAATCCACCACAGAGTTGTTCCCTAGATTGGGTCAGTGAAATTTAACTGTTTCTTTGCTGAAGGCAGAAGCTCCCCTTTAGTTTCTTCTGTTTTGACTTTAGCTCCCCTTTAGTCTGTTCTGTTTTGACTTTATTTGTAAACAAGTTTGTGATAGTTGGTACTAATTAGTCTCAGAATGCTTTCCAAACACTTCCTCTTTGCTGTTTCCTGTTCAACTCCTTGCTCCTTTTCTATACCACTTTTATTAATTCAAATTACTTTTGTTCACAAGTTACTGAAAAGATTCTGGTATCCAGGTATTTCTGTGCAATTCATTGTGGTCTTCATGGAGGTTTTCTGGAGATTCTATAATATAAAGATCCTCCTTTACTATAGACACTCAAAGGTTAATATATATATATATATTCAGTCGTTCGTAACCTAGTCTAAAGAAGGGTTTCTGGGATTTAAATGGTATTTTTTGCAAAGCAGCAGGAAAGATTCAAGACTATCCTGTCACTTAGACAGCTAATTATACTATTCCATGCTGCAATTACAACTAAATATTTTTAGCTGATGACAGGCATGTTCACTGTATACTCACTATCTTATATTTCCTTACCAGCGCTCAGGAGTATCATGATTTATGTGAAACAAAAACAGGTCAAAAAGATGTACTGTCTCAGTAACATCAATGGACTACCTTAAAGCCCCCAGTGGAACTCATACTCTCCATTATGTATTAACCACATTATCTGAAGTAGAAACATTCATGCTTTCTGATGAAGATATTTTGTTTAAACTGATCTTAAAACAAACAAACAAACAAACAAGCAAACAAACAAACAAACAAACCCACGTTGTTTGGCATTCATTACACCGCTACCTTTATTGTTCCAATCAGTAACATTTAGGCTTTTCTTAGGCTGCTTTCTTGGACTTGAGCCAATTGTTTTCTCCCTGTTTTACTTAGTTTCAGTAAATTGACAGAAATCTTTTACTGGGAGCTAATCATGTCAAAAAGTGGGCAGTAATTTCATATGTGATAAATACAATTATTTTCCATAATAATAAACAGCAGAATTAATCAATACCAACTTAGTAAAAAGGAAAAAGTATTGCATGCAGGTATCTGTCAATATGATTAATTGTGGTCAAATATCTGGAGTTCTAGAGTAAGTAAAAATGCAAGAAAATGTAATTAATAAAGGGGGTTTGGAGGTTATTTAGAAGTCAGGTTTGCTTCCACAGTAACATTTTCTAAATATTTGATTTCCAAGTAAGTATAGGTAAGTAATATAAATATCATATTTTCTCGTTTCTTGATCTTCTCTCATTATTCATTAAATTATACAAAAAACAAAGGTATTCTACACAAAAATGATGTGCTTCATGCTGTAACATTATTAGTCACAAGAAAACTTTCCAGTTCAGGAAGGAAAGTGATTTCTTTAATGCCTGATACTTAATTTTATTTTCATTACTGTTAGGAAAAGAGCCAAGCCCTAACAAACAATACATCTAATATCTAATCATTTCTTAAATTTTATAATATTCAATTCATTTCCTATTTTGTATAACAAACGTGTATGCAGAAGATGTTTCTCTGATGTTATCAAATATCATATACTACTCAATCTGTAGTTACACAATCATTTCCATAGCAACAGAATGATGATAGAAACACTGCATTGTTCCTTTCTGATTTGAGTAGGAGAAGCTGAGTTGTGAATCAAGAACTGATTTTCAATGATAACACAGAGAAAGATGAAGACAAACCTTAATCAGATTAAGTTACTCATCTAGTTTTCTTTCTGCCCCACTGTCAAAATCTCTAATGTTAGTAATAAAATATTATAACTCAGTTTGTAACTCGGTTTTTATTGTGTTGATGACAGAGGAAATAATCCTCTTTTACATTATATGAATATAGATATGAAACCAAATTCCACTTGTTAATAAAGATAAAAATCCCAGTATCAAATATGTCAATGCTGCTAAGTAGCCCATTTGCTGCTCAAGTGGGTAGAAGCATGGCTGCTACAGAAATGTCATTCAGGATATCCTTCTCAGGAGAAGCTTTTATTAGGTTTACTAAAATCAAGGATAATTTTGCTACTAAATGAAAATGTAATGAGGTTTTAACTATTGTTTACATTTTCTTTTACCTTCATCATTCCTGACTGGAATCGTTTTCTTTACTTTCACTCTAGTACTTGCGGAGGGACTATGCAACCAAACTTCTTACTACTCCTGAACTATGTCTTACATGTGAAGCGTGTGATAACGCCTTTATGAAATTAAATTGCCCTTTCTCAGGATATATTTATTAGAACAGAGTAGAAATAGAACAGAATAAGTATAGGACAGGAATGAAATAGGAATGGAATAAAATAGAAATAGCTAGACAAGAGGCCTTAATAAAAACCGGAAAGATTATATCCACTGCTTTCCCTTCATCCACCAAGCAGGTGGCCTTATCATAGAAGGAAATCAAATTACAAAGGCAGGGCATTCCAATGTTTAACCTATGTTAATTATGACTGATAACAACTTTGTTTTTAAAATGCCTTTCAGTAACCCTCTGGGACAATCTTCTTTATAACTTTTCCAATCACTGAGGTTAAACTAATAGATCTACAGTTTCTTCAGTCTTATCTCATGCTATTTTTGTAGACAGGTGGAAAGCTTCCAGTTATCAGAGATCTCTTCACGGTCCCAGGAACTTTGGTAAATTATTCAGTGGGTTCCAACTGTAAGATCCAGTTATTCCTTCAAGCCAATTATACGAAAAATGGGATTGCCTGCTCCTGGGCTTTGGCTCTTGAAAAATGACCAGTTCTCACAGACACCTACACCCCCTAGAGCAGATTCCTAGGGAACACTGATAACTAGCTCACTGGAAAGCTTGAAGTTAGGTCCCTTAAAAGCCAGTGTGGCCATTTTTCTCATTATGATAAACATTTTGAACTGTGGCCAAAACAGCCACTTACTGCCAGCTCTCTCACTAGGCATTCCTTTATCTCAAACAACAGATCTAGGAGAGCACCTTTTCTAGTTGGCTTACTGCATTTGACAGGAAATACTCTTCAATATGCTTTAGGAATTTCCCGGACTTGCTTTCACTACAGTATGATAAGGGTAACTGATAAGTAGTTTACCTCAAAATGCCTATAATGCCAATAATGATCTTCCATGAAGTTGTTTTAAGTAGACAGTAGATACCCACAGCACCTGCTTTGGTTTCCATGCACTCGATTCTAGGGTCTCTCTATTGCAACATTCCTAACAGCAAGGGCTGTACAGTCTAATCACATACAGCAGAACATCTCCCCTTCACCAGTCCCATTTGTCTCTTCTGAAGGCCAATAGTTTTCCATTCCAGCACTCCAGTCATAGGCGTCTTTCCATTATGTGTCCTAATAAAATCATAGAATCGTAGAATCAGACCGAAAAAGACCTCCAAAATCCTGTAGTCTAACTGTCCACCTGCCACTAGTATTTACCCCCTAAACCATGTTCCTTAGTACCACATCTAAACATTTCTTGAACATTTCCAGGGATGGTTACTCAACCAACTCACTGGGCAGCTCATTCCAGCACCTGACCAGTCATTTGGAGAAGAAATATTTCCTAATATCCAACTTGAACCTCATCTGGTGCAACTTGAGGTCATTCCCTTTTGTCCTATTTCTAGTTACATGGGAGTTACATATCTCCTTTCAAGCAGCTGTAGGGAGTAAAAAGACATCTGCTGAGCATCTTCTTCTCCAGACTAAACAATTCCAGTTCCCTCAGTCGCTCCTCATAAGACTTGTGCTCCAGAGCCCTCACTAGCTTCTTTGCCCTTCTCTAGACATGCTTCAGGGCCTCAATGTCTTTCTTACAGTGAGAGGCTCATTGTAATCATAGTTCTATAAAAGGGACAAAGCTTCCATTTGTCCCATTTGCCCCATTACTCATGTTACATGTGTAACTATAGAAGCATTTCAGATATTCTTGGTGTAAAAGCATTTCAGTTTTGTACAAATAAAGGAAAATTGTGTGGTATTGTTTTTGTACACATTAAAGTGTCTTTCAATATGAGTCCTTTGGTTCCAACATTTTGTATTTCAAATTTAAGATCCCATTTCTAATCTATTTCTTTGGTCAGGACTGACTGTTGGATGTAACTCATGCTTCAAATAGAAAATGGTTAAATTAATCTTACTATTTATTAAATTTAACCCTTTTTCCAAATTCCACAAGATATATCCCAATATATTTTTAGAGTCCTCGGGAGGAAATTTTGTCACTACTTTTAAAAAACAAATTTTCATAACTTAGATGACATAACAGACCATATACAACAAAATTGCAGGCTTCTACTGAAAAGGTTCCACAGCCATTAAGTGTAATAATGATACTGCCTTTAATGTAATGTTGAATTAGAGATTAAATTACTGCCAATCTCTTTTACATAACATCCAAATTATTAGATAGCCTGTGCTGCAGGACTTTATTCTCAAAATGCTGTTGTAAAACAAGCTCCAAGAAGTTTATCCTACTTGGAATGGCAATTGGGAGCATAGTTACGTTGAAATAATACTTCTGCACAATATATTTAAAATTTATTTTTTATGCTTATTTATATAAATAAAAATAAAATAAAATATCAGAAATTAAGATCAGTGTTCAGAATAAAAACAAAAGAAAAACCAAGTGAAGAAAATTGTTGTATCTTTTGGTTAATGTCATATACATGCGTGAAATAAATAAATAAATAAACAAATACGTAGTTTTGATTTTCTGAATGGATTCCTCAATGTTTATTAAAAAAAAAATTCATATATTGCTGGGTTTCTATAAATTCAACACCCACAGACAAAATGCACATTTAAGTACCTCAGGTAGTTCACACTGCAAAATCTGGCACAATCTGGCAGTTTAAGCTTTGTGCTTAATGTGACACATGTTGTTAACAAAATTAGATACAGATAAATTACCCTGAATTTAAGCGTGTACAGGCATGTTCTATCTGTGTCCCACGGATCACACTGAGCCAGGAACAGCCTGTCCTGCAGCTAGCTCTGCCCTGTGCTAACATTCCCCTTTATAGGAAGAACATGAGGGCAGATGTGGGGTTGTTGTCTGTGGAAACACGAGTGTGGTCATGAAGGTACCAGGGTTACTGCCACTCGCAAAGAGACCAAGCTCAGATACCTTTACACTAATGCGCGCAGCATGGGTAATAAACAAGAGGAGTTGGAGGCCATTGTGTGTTTGGAAAGTTATGACATAGTTGCCATCACGGAAACGTGTGCTCTCCCACAGCTGGAGAGCAGTGATGGAGGGCTACCAGCTTTTCAATAGAGACAGGCTGGGTAGGAAAGGCAGTGGTGTAGCTCTCTATGTTAAAAAAGACTGTGAATGTGTGGAAATTGATAATGTTGATGATAGGGTTGAGAGTGTATGGATCAGAATAAAAGCAGAGGCCAACAAGACTGATGTTATTGTGGGAGTCTGCTACAGGCCACCCACCCAGGATGAAGAGGTGGACGAGATGCTTTATAAACAGTTGGGTGAGGTCTCTAGGTCACTCCCCCTTGTTCTGGTGGGGGACTTCAACTTCCCAGACATCTGCTGGAGTTATAATACAGATGGCAGAGAACAGTCCCGGAGGTTCCTAAAGTGTGTGGGAGATAACTTCCTGACACAGCTGGTGAGGGAGCCGACGAGGGGAAGCAATATCCTGGACCTGCTGTTTGTTAACAGAGAAGGTCTGGTATGGGGTGTAAAGGTTGGAGGCCGCCTGGGTCAAAGTGACCATGAGATGCTAGATTTCTCTATCCTTGTCAAACCTCTGGGAGTCAGCAGAACTGCCACCTTGGACTTCCAGAGGGTGGACTTAAACCTCTTTAGGACCATGGTTGAGAGGGTCCCTTGGGAGGTAGTTTTGAAGAGCGTGGGAGCCCAGGAAGGCTGGGAATATTTTAAGGAAATTGTTTTAAAGGTTCAGGACCTGACCATCCCCATGTCACGGAAGACAAGCCAACGGGCAAGGAGGCCGGGCTGGCTGAACAGAGAGATCTTTGGCTGGAATTCAGGAACAAAAGGAAAGTTTATGTTCTCTGGAAGAGTGGGTAAGCTACTTATGAGGATTACAGGTATGTAGTGAAGCTGTGCAGGGAGAAAATTAGAAAAGCCAAAGCACAGCTGGAACTGAGCTTGGCCACTAACGTAAAGGAAAACAGTAAATGCTTTTATAAACACATTAATAGCAAAAGGAAGTCTAGGGAGAATCTGCATCCCTTGTTGGATGCCGAGGGCAACCTCATCACCAAGGATATGGATAAGGCTGAGGTACTTAATGCCTTCTTTGCCTCAGTCTTTAATAGTAAGTCTTGTTACTCCCTGGGAACACAGCACCCTGTGCTGATAGATGGGGATGGGGAACAGCATAAAACCTTCATGATCCATGACAAGATAGTTTTGGACCTGCTGCGAAAGCTGGATGCTTACAAGTCCATGGGGCCGGATGGACTGCACCCTAGAGTGCTGAGGGAGTTGGCAGATGTGTTTGCCAAGCCACTGTCCATCATTTTTCAGCAGTCCTGGCTAACTGGGGATGTCCCGGTGGATTGGAAACTGGCGAATATGACGCCCATCTTCAAAAAGGGCTGGAAAGATGATCCTGGTAGCTACAGACCTATCAATCTCACCTCGGTACCTGGGAAGGTTATGGAACATATAATCTTGGGAACCATCATGGACCAATTTAAGGTCAGCCAGGGGATCAGTCCCAGTTAGCATGGGTTTACGAATGGTAGATCCTGTCTGACTAACCTGATTTCATTCTACGACAAGGTGACCCGCTTAGTGGATGAGGGTCAGGCTGTCGATGTGGTCTACCTGGACTTCAGTAAGGTCTTTGACACTGTCCCCCATAACATTCTCATGAAGGAGCTGGCCACCCACGGTCTGGGTGGGTGTACGCTCTGCTGGGTGAAGCACTGGCTGGATGGCCGGGCCCAAAGAGTTGTGATCAATGGAGTTGAATCCAGTTGGCAGCTGGTCAAGAATGGTGTCCCCCAGGACTCAGTACTGGGGCCGCTTCTGTTTAAGATCTTCATTGATGATCTTGATGAGGGGATTGAGTGCACCCTCATTAAGTTCACAGATGACACCAAGCTGGCAGGGAGTGTTGATCTGCCAGAGGGGAGAAGGGCACTGCAGAGGGACCTGGATAGACTGGGTTGATGGGCCAAGGTTAACAGCATGAGCTTCAATAGGGTCAAGTGTTGGGTCCTTCATTTTAGTCACAACAACCCCAGGGAACCCTACAGCCTTGGGGAGGTGTGGCTGGAAAGCTGCCTGATGGAAAGGGACCTTGATGTACTGATGGACAGTCGTCTGAATATGAGCCAGCAGTGTGCCCTGGCGGCCAAGAAGGCCAATGCCATCCTGGCTTGTATCAGGAATGGGGTGGTGAGCAGGACTAGGGAAGTTATCCTGCCCCTGTACTCGGCATTGGTTAGGCCTCACCTTGAGTACTGTGTTCAGTTTTGGGCACCTCAGTACAGAAAGGACGTGGACATACTGGAGCAGGTCCAGAGAAGGGCAACGAGGCTAGTGAAGGGCTTGGAAAATCAGCCCTATGAGGAGAGGCTGAGGGAGCTGCAGCTGTTTAGTCTGGGGAAGAAGTGGCTGAGGGGAGACCTTACTACTCTCTTCCAATACCTGAAAGGTGCTTACAGAGAGAGCGGGGCAGGTCTCTTCTCAGTGGTGACAGGTGTCAAGACGAGGGGAAATGGCCTCAAGTTGTGCCAAGGTAGGTTTAGGTTGGACGTTAGGAAACACTTCTTTACAGAAAGGGTGGTTAAACATTGGAATAAGCTCCCCAGGGAGGTGGTTGAGTCACCGTCTGTGGATGTGTTTAAGAGCCGTTTGGATGTTGAGCTCGGAGATATGATTTAGCAGAGGGTTGTTAGGTTTAGGGTACTATGATTAGGCTACGGTTGGACTTGATGATCTTTGAGGTCCCTTCCAACCTGAGTGATTATATGATTCTATGATTCTATGATTATGGCCACAAATTATGGCCTCTGCCCCACAAAATGTCCTGTCCTCTCCCCAGGAATACACCCATCACTTAGCAATAACCAAACACCGATGTGCAATTGGAACTGTCTGAACCATGACAAGGGGAGGGTACAGAACACTGCTGACTCAAGTTATGGCAAATAATTATATGCATTTTTATACACTGGCTAAATGCACTCTTGAGACAGTGAAAAATAGGCATCCTTGCTTTCTGTTTTGATAAAGGAATCTGAGAGTAGGTTTGAAGAATTCTGGAAAATATATATATATATCATTTTTTTTTTTCTGGTATATTTGCAACCAGATTTTCAGTTGGCATAAATACATTACCTGCATATTTTCAAATAGAATGAATAGACTTGCAATCAGACATTCAGCTCAAAGAAAAATCTGATCATGTCTCTCTGCTAGACTTCTGTAAGGTCTATATTACCAAACAAAAATATCCCTTGTTTCACAGTCACACCTTATAAATGTCAGTATTGCTTGTTGGTGGCATGCACATTTGTGATCAACTTTCCAAGATGAAGCGCAGGAAGAATAAATTTCATCAAAAATTTCTGATGAACACCATGAGAACTCTCTGAAAATTGCAACCACTTTTATTGAACCAGACTGATGCATTTGTTTCATAGAAACAAGTTCAAATATTCTACTAGTTTTATGCTTTTGTTACTTATCTACAATAACTGTATTATGTATTTTATATGCAGCTCAAGACATATCCTCTTCATTCCATGTGACCAAGGAAAACCAAAATTTTGGATGCTTATAGTGTAGGGTGTGTTAGTGAGTTTTCTTCAGTATGTGAATCGAGAAGAAAGGGGTGCAAAGCCAGCATGTTTTATATGTAACATGATTGCTCTGTGACAGAAAATGAAGACACCTTTTTTTTTCTTCTTTTTTTTTTTTTTTTTTTTTTTTTTAATGAGAAGATGACAAAGGACAGTGCTACAAAGATTAAGCATCACTTATACCGAATAAGGTATATACATGTAAGAGCCTTTTATAGAAAATACTTTTTAGATATCACTTACAGTCCATTCACGTGATATACCTTGCATGTGAAATTTGCTATATCATTTATGGCAATACATGCATGATGTATGGACAAATGAAGCAGATGTCCATAAATTCTCACCTTTGATTCTTTCAGAAAAAATATATTAACATCCTTAACGTTCCTAGTATTTCATTCTAACTATGAATCGAATCCGTGTTTCAAACTCTATTTTAATTTTATTATTATTTAATTTTAAAAGCATTTCCTCCTTTTTAATTACTTATGGTGAAGATACATACACTTTAAATCTTCTATTACAAAATACATCTCACAGCTCTGAGGTTCAAAACCATGTGGTACCTTGCTAGCTTCTCAATGTCATTCTGATTTTTAATTTTTAGAAACGAAGGTACGGAAATCATACAAATCACCAAGACTGCAAACAACAGTTCTGTATGTTGGATCAGATTTCTATCCTTAACTCCCTAAAAGACTTGTGAATTACTTTATTATGTACCCATAGTACTGAATAGTGTTCTCAGTGATTTCCTGTATTGACTGTATGAGTTTACAAAGTGAGGACTGTATTCCACTTAGGAATCAATAATAGGGGGAAAAATACTAAAACTGCATTTTATTTTTCTTTTCCTCAAATTAAGTCTAAAAATACTAGCAGTTTTTCACTGGAAGGTGAAAGATTTTTATCCTTATCTCTACCAATAGTCAACTTTTTAATGGATGTCATGAATAATTCATCTTTTAACAGATTATGCCAGAAATAAAGAAAAAAAAAATCAAAATGATGGATTCAAATAACATTTTTTTTCATGTTGCTATAACTGATATAATAAATATTTACAAAGTTCCTGTATAGAAACGCATTTTAAATAGGAAGTGACTTACAAGAAGTTCTGTACTTTTTCATCAACAGATCAAGTGTTGGGAGACATTTTTTAAATTTGTGGGCTTTATTTTTTAAAATCTTCTGAAATGTCTCTCCTCTGTGTCGTGCTTTCTGAGTTTATACATTTCTAATTTTTAACTGAGAAGGTGAACAGTTACTACACAGCTGTATCATTAATGTATTCTGTGTGATTCTTCAGAATTATCTTATTAAGATAGAATCAAGTTACCATTAATTCATTCTGTATATCGAGAGATGCTGTTTGTTTGAGCTAATTAAATTAAAGAATATTTAATACAAATAGTTGATGTGAAGACAATTTTCTGCAGGAGAAACTTGATTATGGAAATTGTAATGAAAGAGAAAACTTAAGCTTTTGTAACGTGAAATACAAATTTAGAGTCTTGATTCTTGTATACCCACAGTGACACATGCTCTTTCCCTCTATTTTTCATAATTTTATCAGAAGTGAGACAGATCTAAGGAGAGAGAATAAAAAGATGAAGAGAACACGTGACTGTTATTGCTAACGAAGTGTGAATTATACCAAGCTGCTACCAAATATCTTGCCAGGAAAGCACCCTCAAGGGACAAAACAGATGAATGGATTTTATAACTACCACTGAGCAGATCTGTGTTGCTGCAAACTAAGAATTTCTGTCTGGATTCTAAGACATCTCTAGCTCCGATCTATTACACACTTTTAAACTGAAAGGACTGCTGCCCATCCTGAACATTCTATCTTCAAGCATGACTACGTAATGATATGAACATCTCGGTCTTTACTGAGACTGTACTGAAAACACTGGATATTCAATACTCCAGCTATGCCTTCTTCATCACCCTGTCTTTTACCAGTCTCAAACTGTCTTAGTTTAATATCCTTGTCTAAGCTAAAAAAGGAAGGATGCAGATCAATGTAATAGCCAAATCTAGTCAAATTTAAGGAAGAGGTAGCTATTTGTTTCTAAAATTTCTTCAAAATCAAATGTTATATGCATAACAGCTGTGCAATTTGTGGGCAAATGCAAGAGGTTCTTAGGCAACACAGAGCCACCACACCAACTAGCCTTTACTTCCCTCATGCTTTCCCACCTTTCCTTCTGTCTGCCTCTGCTAAAAGAGAGAAACCAGGGTGCATAATCTAATTCCAACCCTCCTGCTGTGGGCAGGGATGCCAACTATGAGCTCAGGTTTCCCAGGACATGTTCCAAACTCCAGGGATGAGGCATCCATAACTTCTCTGGGAAACATGTTTCAGTGCCTCATCAATTCAAGTAAATGCCTTTCCTCCTAACATCTAATATAAATTACCCTTCTTGTAGTATCAAATCATTCCTCCTTGCTCTACCACAATTATATTGTGTTAAGTCAGTCTCCTTCTTCTTGTTTATAAGCTCCTTTCAAGTACTGAAAGAGTACAATGAGGTTTCCCCAGAGCCTTCTCCTCCGTAAACTCAAGAAGTCCAGCTTCCCCAGCATTTATCCATACGACTGGTGCTCCAGGCCTTTGATCATCTTTTTGGCGCTCCTCTGAATGTGCTCTAACAGCTCTGCATCTTTCTTGTGCTGGGGACCCCAGACCTGGATGCAGTGCTTCAGATCATGTCTCACAAGGGCAAAAAGGGGCAAGCACAACCCTTGCACTTCTGGCCACTCCTCTTTTGATGCAGCCCAGAACACAATTGGTCTCCCGGGCTGCAAGCTTTTCGTCCAGCTGAGCTCCCAAGTCCTTCTTGATAGGGCTGCTCACAATGAACTCTTCTTTGGTTATGATTGCCTAGATGTGTATTAGAAAATAAGAAGGGATTCAACTGGCTGAAATGATCTTATGCTTTATTGTTGGAAGTCTAGAAGGACTACAAGGCTATACATATCTTGGCTGTGAAGGTATTTAAAACCTTAAAAATTATAAATCATACATTAACTGTTGTCTTACATTCTCAGTTTTTGAAGCCTGAAGGAGGTGAATCAGTGTAAGTAGTTTTTTGCCTCGCCTTCCCTCCCCTCTTCTCCCCTCCCCTCTCCTCCCCTCCCCTCTCCTCCCCTCCCCTCTCCTCCCCTCCCCTCTCCTCTCCTCTCCTCTCCTCTCCTCTCCTCTCCTCTCCTCTCCTCTCCTCTCCTCTCCTCTCCTCTCCTCTCCTCTCCTCTCCTCTCCTCTCCTCTCCTCTCCTCTCCTCTCCTCTCCTCTCCTCTCCTCTCCTCTCCTCTCCTCTCCTCTCCTCTCCTCTCCCAATTTTTCCCTTGTCTCTCACAAATATTTTCTAGAAGAAGAGGTGAAAAGATAACTAATATCCATAGATGTGGGCAAACCCAGAAAACAGAAGACAGAATTTCTGAAATCATCTCTATAATATTAATGTTCTAATGTTCAAACATTTACAATTCAGTGGGATTCTACTATATATATACGTGTAGTTGTTTTTTGTTTGTTTGTTTCTTCTTCCTATTTTGATATCTCTGATGAAGTTTTTTCTTGGAAATCAAGTAGGAAACATCAGTATTTAGGACCTATGAAAACTGAACTGTGGTCATCATTGAAACATAGGCATCGATAAAGACTGTAGTAAAATACAAGCATAAATACACAGATGCATTAAATTACAGAAAATCAAAAGGCTGTGTTTTGATATCTTCTATCATATGAGAAATATCTTTACTACCAGGAGCAATCTAATGTAATTATGATGCTATATTATTATTTTACTAAAATCATCTCTAGAGCTCCAGTGTCATTCCTTATGTCTTGTAAACATCTTTGTCAGACTCAGGTGACCTGTGAGATATTCTTCATGTTTTAAGTCCCATGAAAATCCCCATATGAAAATCCTTCTTCTCATCAGTTGAAACACACATTTAATTACTTCCCCTTACTTCTATCTGTCTTCATTTTCCAAAGATAAGGCCTGGTCAAGACAAATGAGGCTGATGACAACTCAAACAGTTGATACCCTGAGAAAGAAACTATCAGGTTTACCAATAACAGAAATAATACTAATAATAAATTAAATAGGTGTATGGATAGAGACATGGAATTGATTGAATTTGCAAATTTGAGGAGAGGATACATATCTGAATGGAAAAAAAAAAAATCAAAATGAATATGGAAAGGTTATGTATGAAAGAAATGAAATAAGAGTTTCCTGCATCAAAAACTGAAGCGTTTTTTTTTTTTTTTTCATATTGCATATAAAATACCATGTTAAATTTGAATTACCAAACTCAGTTTTGTATTGATTACTTATATCATTCTCAAAAACTGTTCTTACTCTTCAGCTGATAAAGCAATTTTGTAGTTTACCAGTAAAGCCATTTAGATATTTTATTTTAATGTAATTTAGAAAATCTTGTAATTGCTCTCTAGTGACAAAATAGTAATAATCTGTTGCTTTTGAATTTCAGGATTTTTTTCTTCATTCAGAGAAGCTTAGTAGGTGTCATGAAGGCATATTTGTGAAACATAAAATGGAGGTTAAAATCACTTGCCCCCTCCCCAACCTTTTGATTCCATTGTAGAAACATTCAAATGACATAACTGCAACGTCAACACAGAGCCCTCACTCAGACTGCAATGGAATTAGATTGAGACCTGTGAGGTCTAAAGCAAAAAAGATTTTAGTTTTGCACTGGTGCACATGGACAAACTTTAAAGCTTAATTCTAAAGACGCT
Source organism: Alectoris magna (assembly GCA_030625065.1). Lineage (NCBI taxonomy): Eukaryota > Metazoa > Chordata > Aves > Galliformes > Phasianidae > Alectoris > Alectoris magna. Next base: position 47,314,819 of record CM060564.1, read on the forward strand.
TGAAGCAATCACATAACTGAGATAAATAAAATGTATGGAGAGGAGAGGAGAGGAGAGGAGAGGAGAGGAGAGGAGAGGAGAGGAGAGGAGAGGAGAGGAGAGGAGAGGAGAGGAGAGGAGAGGAGAGGAGAGGAGAGGAGAGGAGAGGAGAGGAGAGGAGAGGAGAGGAGAGGAGAGGAGAGGAGAGGAGAGGAGAGGAGAGGAGAGGAGAGGAGAGGAGAGGGGTTTTGTTAAATCACATGACAACATTTTCAAGCTATATCCTTTACAGTGATTCCATAAATGCCACATCATTTACAATGAATATGCAAGCAAAAATTTAGACTCTGAAATTTTTATTTAGATTTAGGTTTACTAATCATCTCTGACAATGTGTTATTTGCAAACTATGTTCTTTTATTCTAAAAAGCTGGTTTATTATGCATTATCTGGAAGAGTCAGGGAAATATTTCCATTTTACATGTGTTTTCAGCTATTTGCACTTGAAGTCATGGCAAGCTCATTTAATTTCAAAAACACCAACCCCAACAGAGCATGTTTCTTAGAACAGCCTATAAACAAAAGTAAAGACTCAACCAATGAAGTAGAAGTCAACATCTGTAAAACTTACTACAATTCTAAAAACATTCACTGCAAGTATTCTCTTTAAGAATCACTTTTAATGAATATGTCTCCTGATAAACCAAATTCTCTTGATTGAAAATAATAATAACTGGAGATAATTTCAGTAATTCTTTATTCTTACTACTTACTGATCTTACCTAGGCTTATAGAGATACTTACAGACTTAGGTAATCTGCATACAAAGTTATACCCAGAAATTACTATTTCTTTCTGTGGTGTATATGTATCTTCTAGTGACAAAATATGAAAAGCAGAAAATGAACCCATTCATCTTAGCAGACAGTAGCTTTGAATGATGGGTTTAATGAGAGCTAAACAGGTGAAATTATACTTGAATACAGCAGACATAACAACAATAATTCAAAATTATCAAGCTCTACCTCAACTCTTACTCTCCTTTCCCACTGGACTGTCACATGATATTTTGCTTATAGCATTGCTGCTATAAGCATCAGGGTTTTGAGACACTTGTCTAAAAGGTTTTTGAAGTCTCATTTAAATGGTGCCCTCAAGAAAAAAAAAAAAAAAAAAAGAAAGAAAAGAAAAGTGTGTAGAAAAAAAATAGGAAAAATATAAGTAGAAATAAGTACTATCCAGAAAACTCTTGGCAATGCACACAGCATTTCCATCATGTCATGACAAGCTACTCTAAGCTGTCAATAGTGTCTGCTGTATAAAAAATTACCTCACTTCTAAGACACACTTCACACTGCACTTAAATTCTCAGAAAACTACAGTGTATGATGCACTTTTACCGTACCTATCCATTTTTTAAACAAGTATCTAGCTATAGAATTCTGTTTTTTTTCACATTTCCGATGAACAATGATGAGTCTTAACTGAACTATAAGTATTATTTCATTTCCACATACAGCTCTAGCAACTTCCATAGTATTTCTCCTGAATTATTAGAAAAAAATAGGATAAGAATCAGACTTCTTATTCTGACAATATTAGTTTATTTTTGTGCTTTGGTGTCCACTTGTGTTAATCAGGCTTACTAATTAATGAAATTAGGTGAGAATCTTCATCATTCCCTAAACATCCTCAATAATTATTATCTTCTTGGAAACTATACTAGACTATTGTCTCTGAGCGCTTTATAAAACCACAGTATCTTATGTTACTCCCCCCAAAAATAATAACAATAATAATAATGATAAATATATCAATTGTTAATAGTAGGTAAATGTAATCTCACACCTCCTAGGATTTGGGCATGGACAAGGAATTCATTGTGTTCAGTGACACACAGAGCACAATGAGATGGGCATCTCTGACCCCAAAATGTTTTAGTTCTTCATTGATGAAAAGACTTTCAAATATCGGAAAATAAGCCTGTTGGTATCTCTTAGGCATAGAAGGATACATTTGAGCAAGCTGACAGTAGATAATCTGTTAGATGGTTTTAGCCTAAGGTCCTACAGAAAAAAATCTTTCAAGATAGTTAGACTTTGATAACACAAATAACAAACAGAATGCCAACTAATTGTCATTTTACAAAGTACAGTGGCATTTTTTTATAATCCTGAAGCTTTCTCACCAACTTGACTGGCAACTAATGCATTTCACATCATGACTGTCATCAGGTATAAATTTTCAGTTATATTTGACCTAAAGTAGATTTGTACAACTGACTGAATATTAAAAATATCTGCATCCTATTATCAGTCTTTTAAGCTCCCCAGTCCTTTTGCATTGCTTATCTCTATAAAGAAAATTTTAAAAAGTTATTAAAAGGTAACCATTATCACATACAACATTCCTCTTAGTCTTTTGAAATGTTTGCTTTCTTCTTACACAAGAGATTTTAAATATGATGTATAAGGAATGTTTACTGGCAGGGGAAGTCATTTCTAAGAAGCAGAAAATGCACTTCTGATTTATCTTAATAATTATCTCAAATTATCTCAAATTAATTATCTCAAAAAATGTTATATTTTGTAGGCAGAAAGATCTTTTTTTTTTTCTTCCTGTTTTCAGAATATCAGCAGCATATATTTGAAAGGTACATACTAGAAAGTTATATTCTCTACTGAAAATGGTAAGAGTCAAATAGCTGTTTATTTATTTATTTATTTTATTTCTAGTAATGACATGCTCTTCCAGATTTCAGTTTTTGTTGTGCTTCTCCCCATACTGAAAGAGAATAGATTAGCAAAGGAACAGTACTATTTACGCTACCTGTAGGTGTACTGTACTTGAAGTGGTCATGGCAGCAAACTTGCTGCAGTTCAAGGAGTTTTTGGACAATACTCACAGACATATGAAGCATAGAATCAGAATAACCTGAGTTGCAAGGGCCCTGTGAGGATAATTGAGTCCAACTCCTGACTCCACACATGACTATTCATGCAGTTTGATTTTTTCAATCTTTGGTTGTATGTGGATCCAAGAGTTGTAGTCAGTTCCTTGTTAGCCCATTCCATCTCAGAAAATTTTATGATTCTTTAATTGCCTGATCATGGCTGATGGGCTGTACTTTGCCTGGAGGCTGGTAACAACTAGGGTATGGCAAAGCCTATCTTGGGACTTGTCCTGTCAGTATTTCTGTCTGTGGCCTGGAAAAGAGGGTGGAAGGCATGCACACTGGGTTTACTGATGACACCAAGGGAGGTTGAGTGAATTCAGTCTGCCTTCTGGGAGACATGGACAGGCAAAAAGAAAGGGCCAGCTGAAACCCTGTGAAATTCAGCTGAGTTCTCCAGAAAGCAGAGCCTTGCAGCAATAGAAGTCTGGATCCAGCAGGACTGGGCAACTGCTCTGTGGAGACAGCCCTTAGCCTTGCTGGGTAGTGAGCTGAGCAAGGGCCAATTGCTTAGTATCCATAACAGCCAGCAGCCCATGTGAGGGACTATGAGACCTCTCTAGCACTAAAGGACACAATGTGTAGGCACACTGCCTAGTTTCACATCTCCAGTACAAGAAATACATAGATAAACTGGAGTGAAATCATCAGGATCCACTGAACAGAGGCTGGAGGAGAGGCTGTGCTGCTGCAGCTGGTTCATCTGGAAGAAGAGACAGCTTTAGTGGCATGTAACTGCAGCCCTGACACTGGTGGGAGGGGACAGAGAGACACAGCCAAGTTCTGCATGTGGTGTGCACTGAGAGCGTAAGAGGCACCAGCACGAGCCGAGGTGAGAGAGACTCAGGCTGGAGATGAGGTGAAGTCTTTTTGCCACTGGGTCCATGAGTCTGGGACACAGGCAAGGGGGGCAGCTCTCGGTTTGTGGAGTTGCACTTCCTGGCTGTGAGAAGTTCTGAGCAGCCTGATCTGAGCGCTGACTAAGCCTCCTCCAAGCAGGGGTGGGACTGGAGATGTCACCAGGTCTCAGCCAGTCTGAATCATCCTGTGAACCTCTGAGAATGAACTTAATGAAGTAGCATATTTAAACTGAAGCTTACTTGCAGTATAGGGAGCATTTCACATAATTGAAAACTGATCTGCTAGGAAGCTGAAAAGAGCACAATCTTCAGGATAGCATCAGAAAAGTTTACACGTGAAAAAATGCAGAATATGAGAATAGAAAGTTCAGATTTTGAAGAACAAAAAACTGAAAGTGTGTCATTTAAGGTGTGAGAAATATGTGAAAGTTGCTTTCTGTGTTTGTAAATAGACTCATGGAATTGCAGTATATTCCGAGTTGGAAGAGAGCCAACAGGATCACTGAGTTCAGCTCCTTGCTCCACATGGAACTAACTAAAAATTGAACAGTAAGAACATTATCTTAAATGCTCCTTCAACTTAGCATAGAATCATAAAACATCAGAATAGAATCATAGGATCCTTAGAGTTGGAAGGGACATTCAAATGTCATCTAGACGAACTGCTGTGCAATGAACAGAGACATGGGCAGATGACAATCATGTTGCCCAGGACCTGATCTGTCCTCACCTAGAAAGACACCAGGGATGAGACATCTACCACATCTCTGGGCAACCTGTTCCAGTATCTTACCACCTTCACTGTAGAAGACTTTTTCCTTATACCTAAAAAAAATCTACCCTCTTTGATCTTGAAACTATTTCCTCTTGTTCTATCACAACAAACTTTGCTAAAGAGCCTGTCCCTTTCTTTCCTGTAGAATCATAGAATCACAGAATCACTCAGGTTGGAAGGGACCTCAAAGATCATCAAGTCCAACCGTAGCCTAATCATAGTACCCTAAACCTAACTACCCTCTGCTAAATCATATCTCTGAGCGCCACATCTTAAACACATCTTAAACACTCTTAAACACATCCAGGGACAGTGATTCAACCACTTCCCTGGGGATCCTATTTGAATGTTTTACCACCCTTTCTGTAAAGAAGTGTTTCCTAATGTCCAACCTAAACCTACCTTGGCACAACTTGAGGCCATTTCCCCTCATCCTGTCACCTGTCACCAGTGAGAAGAGACCAGCCCCACTCTCTCTGTAAGCACCTTTCAGGTACTGGAAGAGAGTAGTAAGGTCTCCCCTCAGCCACCTCTTCCCCAGACTAAACAGCTGCAGCTCCCTCAGCCTCTCCTCATAGGGCTGATTTTCCAAGCCCTTCTCTAGCCTCGTTGCCCTTCTCCCTTCTCTGGCCTTGCTCCAGTATGTCCACATCCTTTCTGTACTGAGGTGCCCAAAACCGAACACAGTACTTGAGGTGAGGCCTCACCAATGCCGAGTACAGGGGCAGGATGACTTCCCTAGTCCTGCTCACCACCTCATTCCTGATACAAGTCAGGATGGCATTGGCCTTCTTGGCCAGCAGGGCACACTTCTGGCTCATATTCAGCCAACTGTCCATCAGCACACCAAGGTCCCTTTCCTTCAGGCAGCTTTCCAGCCACACCTCCCCAAGCTTGTAGGGATCCCTGGGGTTGTTGTGGCCAAAATGCAGGACCTGACACTTGGCCCTATTGAAGCTCATGCTGTTAACCTTGGCCCATCGATCCAGTCTATCCAGGTCCCTCTGCAGTTCCCTTCTCCCCTCTGGCAGATCAACACTCCCTGCCAGCTTGGTGTCATCTGTGAACTTAATGAGGGTTCACTCAATCCCCTCATCAAGATCATCAATGAAGATCTTAAACAGAAGCGGCCCCAGTACTGAGCCTTGGGGACACCGCTCGTGACCGGGCATAACTCCCTTTTACATACTGAAAGGTCACTCTCAGGTCACCTTGGTACCTTCTCCAGGCTGAATAGCTCCAGCTCTCTCAGCCTGTTCTCACAGGAGAGGTATTCCATTCCTAGGATCACTTTTGTGACCCTCCTCTGAACATATTCCAGAAGGTCTATGTCTCTCCTGTACTGAGGGCTCCACATATGGACATAGTACTCCAAATGAGGCCTCACCAGTGCAGAGCAGAGGGACAGGATCACCTCCCTCAATCTGCTGGCCATGCTTCTTTTGATGTAGCCCAAGATATGACTGATATGATTGGCTTTCTGGGCTGCAAGGGCACATTGCTGGATCATGTCCAGTTTCCCATTCACCAGTACACCCAGGTCTTTTTCAGCAGGACTGTGCTCAATCCTTTCATCCCCCAGCTTGTATTGGTAGTGGTTGTTGCCTTGACCCAGGTGCTTTGATCCTTGGATTCGTTGAATCTCATGAGATTCTCCTGGGCCCACTGCTCAAGCCTGTCTAGATCCCTCTGAATGGCATCCCATCTCTCTGGTGTGTTGAGTGTACTCCATAGCTTGATGTCATCAGCAAACTTGCTGAGGGTGCTCTCCAACTCACTGTCAGTGTAACTGATGAAGATTTTAGAGTATTGGTCCCAGTACTGACCCCTGGAGGACACCACTGATCACCAGTTTCCATCCAGACATGGAGCCATTGACCATCACCATCTGGACTCAAACCTATAGCCAGCTCTTCATCCATCCAAACCATCCTTCCACCAAATCCAAGTCTTTCCAGTTTGGAGAGAAGGATATTATGGGGTACTGTTTATCTTACTGATGTCCAGATAGATTACATCAGTGGCTCTTCCCTTGTCCACTGATGCAATTAGACCATCATAGAAGGCCATTATGTTGGTCAAGCAGGACTTGCCCTTGGTGAAGCCAAGCTGATTCTCGCATATAACCTTCCTGTCTTCCACATGCCTTAGCATAGATTCCAGGAGGATCTGTTCTGTGATCTTTCCTGGCACAGAGATGAGACTGGAATGTTGATAGTTCCTAGGGTCATCCTTTTTACTCTTGGCAGTTGATGTCAAGTTGACATTGCCGTAAACATCTCTTTGGGGAGCCTGTTACAGTTTCTGGCTACCACTTAAGAGAACCATGTCCAGTAGTCAATCTCAACCTTCGCTGGTGTAACATCATGCCATTCCCTTTGGTCCTATTGCTGTCCCCAGACAGAATAGGTCAGCACCTCCCCACCTATTCCTCCTCATGTGGAAGATGTAGATTGCTTTTTCTTGTCTAAGATGAACAAACTGATCTCAGTTTCAATAAAAGCATAAATACAAGTACACTCCAGTGTATGCATGCTAGGAAGAAAGTAAAACCTGGAGACCAAAATGCCCTAAAACTGTTTTTTCTGTGGTTTCTAATTTCCATTAAAATTACTGAGAGATAAATATCATGTAGGAGCTGTACATTAAATATTGATATTGGGCTACCTTTGTTTTAGTATGCTACCAAGATGATGGTGGGAGTGATTTTTTTCTTGTTGAAGTATTCCAGGTTAGGTACACTTTCAAGATGACCGCAACCAAATCAAATTCTAAATGAGATTCATTTCCTTCGCCTTTCTTTCATATGGGCTATATAAAAGATGGTTCCCAAGAGTCCCATTCCAGTTTCTGACAGTGCCACTGTCAAGAAAATCATTTCCATTTCTCCTTATTACATCACTGTATTTGCAAATTAAAAATATGTGCACTTCACAGAGTGGTGTTATCATGGTAAATTAAATATGGAGATCATGATCATACTACCCCTCTATTATAATAATAGAGCAAACTGTGCCCCCCCTCTCCCCCCCAAATCAATGAGAACTCTTTTAATTGTTAAAATCAGAAAGAAATTCTTTTGTTTGTTTGTTTGTTTAAATTCACTTATAAGATTCACAAGACTTGTCTATTTGCTTAGAAATTTCTTCAAACTTAAAAAGGTGCTATTAGTGGAATAAAATTGCACACTGTATTTGTTTGTTACAATTTTTTATGTTATTTTATTTTATTTTTTTCCCTGACCTGAGTCTTAGAATCATACGCAATCTGGGATTTCCTATTTTTTTCATTAAGACAATCAATTTTCTGAAACAAACAAACAAACAAACAAACAAACAAAAGACCCAGGCATATTTAAGTCTCTCTTTTTGCAGCATATTCACCTATAGTTCATTTCTTATATAAGCAAGGCAGTCCCATATTAGGATTCTCCCGATTTTACAGGCTGGGTATATAATAATGTATAAAAGGCCTTTTCATAGTTTTCAGTCAGCAGTAATTGCACCTTGAAACTTACATACAAAGCTTGCATGGAATAAGAGACAGTGCTATCTTGTACTATTGCAAATTCCAGAAATCAAGGATTTTTTAAAATTTGTTAAAACTAAGTTGTGGCTTGGCTAGGGTGAATTGAATGAAGAGGAACGGTCATGAGCTAGAAGTAAAATACATAACATAGTTCATGTATATAAAAAATAGTTTTGTTACTTTTTTATTATTATTAAAACAATGAAAAATAGAGTTACAGAAACAAAACTAGTGTGATATTTTTTATATAGTTTTTGTTTGGTTGTGGTTTTTTTTTTTTTGTTTGTTTGTTTGTTTTTTGTTTTTTGTTTTTTTCCGTGAAAGTAATGCATCAGACTAGTTTGATGGCCATGGTTGCAATCCCTAGTGAGTTCCCAAGGTGTTTCTCAGATTATTGAAGAAATTTTACTCTCCCTGCATTTCATCCTTGAAAACAGCTTTTGTCAATTGTAAGTACTTTGAAAAAGCAATGACATGAATAAGGTGTGATTGTGAAGGAAGGGATATTTTTACTGGTGATATAAGTCTTGTAGAGCTTTAGTAAAGAAACATCTGAAAAATTTGATTTCTATATGATGCCAACTCTATACACTCCATTTGAAGATTTACCAGTAATGTACTTATGTCAACTGAAATTTTTCATTTAGGATCCTGTTCTGCTTATGAGGAAATAAAATTTCTTCTGACAGGTTCTCAATGATACCAGGCAAAGTATTCACAGTATCCATATATAAAATGGAGAGTTGAACTCAGCCAATTGGTGAAGGGGCTCTCTGGCTATCCAGCACACCATCACAGGAAGCAGTCTAGATCCAAGTGATGCTCTCCCTTCAGGGATTGGTCCTTATATGAGTCCAGGGTGGCTCCTACCCTTAGTCCATACCTTCTAGTCACATGGTGAACACAAGCACAAACATTTTTCCTATGAAAACTGACAAAATTTTCTTAAAAATTAAGCATAGTACCATATTATTTTTCTCAACAAAAACAAAGAAGTACTCATCTGTGCATTCTTCACTGAATCCTCCTCCTTCACTCACGACTTTTCTTTTAAGGGGTTCTGTCGTCTTTTGAGATGATTTCAGATAGGTTGAAATATCATTGTGGGTAACTGCTGTGTTTTACTCAGCAAGTGATGCAAGCTGGTGTAACATGTACAGTACGGGGCACTGATTTAGTTGTGTATGAGTGGCAGGCATGCGAGGTGGAGTTGTCACTGCAGTGTGCCCTCCCCTTGTCCTGGTTTCAGCTGAGGGAATGTAAATAACATACAGATGTTTTGACTGTTGCCAAATTGTTTTGATTGTTTAGATTTTGATTTTGATGTTTTGGTTGCTGCTGAGGTGACTGAATCCCACCACAGTCCAGTAGAACGTATTGTATTTATAAATTCTTCATTCAATGAAGTCTTCCTGATTGTATCACAACTTCTCCTTGTTGTTTGTTTCTCTGTGCACTCTGATTTTATATTTTTGTTTGGTTGGTTCATTTGGCTTGTGTTGTTTTGTTTTAAATAATAATATAAAAATACTCTGAATTCCGTTGTGCTTTTGGTAATGGTATCATGACTTCAACAGATAGGTGGCAAGTGATAATTTGCAAATTATGAAATTAAAACTTTGGCTCTAAAACTGGCTGGAAGGGAAGTAGAATGCCGGCTTACAGTGATAAAATAAAAATTGGAGTGCCACTTCCTTTTCTGTCTTTCATTTAGTATTTAAAAATAACCAATGAAATAAGTGTGCCTCTTTATAAACAATGAAACAATAAACGTTTCCAATAAATATTTATACCTGAAAGTGGGTTTAAATAATTATCTGGCTTTTATTTTTCAATAATGTATAATTTTCTAATTAATCTCGATTTGAGGAAATTATGTCAAACCCCAGTTTAAATCATAGCTCCTTCAAGAAAATCTTTTAAAATCATCAGTTTGTCAGTGATCAGGCCTCTCTATCTTCAAGAAAAAAAAGTAAAAGCAAGGATATAAGCATGAGCCTTTACCTCAAATGCTATAGATCCACCAGGCATCATCCCAACAGCTTTAGCGAACTGCTTTGCAATGATAGGTTTTGTTACAGTTTGGAAAATCACTTTCTATCAATCACTGCAGTTTATTTGAAGGGAAATTGCAGAGAATACTACGCATGTGCCACTATTCAGAGGGGCAAAAACAGGCAATGGTAAACTCCACCCCTGGGGAATATTAACTTCATGAGCTGGAAAGCAGCTCTGCAGAGAGCATAGGCGTTCTGGTGGACACCAAGTACATCATGTGTAAGCAACTAATTCTTTGGGAAAAGATCAACAGCCTCCTAGGCTGTGTTAAGAAGAGAACTGTCAACAGATCAAGGAAAGTGGACTTTCAAGATATACTTTGGTTCTCTGTCCAGTGCTGTGCTCCCTTCTGAGAGAGAGAGTCAGTCATAGTGGAGTGTCTTTCATATGAGGAGAATCTGAAACAGTCTAGACAAGAGAAACCTAAGGGAGATCTCATCACTATGTGTAAATAATAGAAGGGAATGAATTAAGAGTCAGACAGGTTCTGTTCAGTGGTGCTCCATTATACGAAAAGAGGCAATGGTCACAAGTTAAAATACATTGAAATTCTGCTTAAACACAAGAAAACACATTTTTGCAGTAAGAATGAGTTTAGAATAATGATACTGTCCTAAGTATGTAGTAAAATATCTTTGTCAAATGGAGTAAAAAATAAGCACATGAATCTGAAATACCATATCTAAATAGACTTTTACCCCATTCATTTTTGAAGCATTCAGTAGCTTTGGTCAATAACATGTGAAAGTGAGGGCAGACAATTAATTATATACAAGAACACACAGTTGCTTTCTACAGAAGACAAAAAAAAAAAAAAAAAAAAAAAGATAATATCAGGGAAATTATGTAGGAGGAAAAAATGTAGGACGGAAAACAAGTTTAGCAATATTAATAGATGCATTAACAAATCACAGAGCAGATTACTTAGCATGTGAGAAAATGTGGTACACTGTTTATTTGTGGACATTTCTGCACCATTACCAAAGACCAAAACCAAGTACAAAGTAGGTAACTTGAGCTAGAGGGCTGTGAAGCATACAACGTTTTTTAAACAGTGCTACTGGCCAAAGTCTGAGAAGCTCAGATTTGTCTTCATTAATCATCCTAATAACTGTGAAGAGGATGTGTTTAACTAGAAACTGAGAAAAAAATACTATTTACAGACTGAGACAAATAAATAAGCAAATATATCCATGACCTGCAAGGGTTTTGTTTGCTTCTTTCCATGTCAATAAAAATGAATGGCACATACATAAAACACATGGGTAGAGTGTTACCCATATTTGGCTGGATATTTTCACTGATGTCATGTGATAATTCTTGTTAGTAAACATTAATAATCTTGTTATGGGTTTATTATATCTAGATGATTATTCATGTTTACTGCAATAGCTGTCTAACTTCACAATTCTTACTCAGACAGCTGTTAACTCACAAAGTAGAGTAGCTGCTAAGTAAATGAGTAGTCAACAGTGCTGACATTTGACTGGCTAGAAGCACCTACTTTAGTAGTTCCATTTACTATGATATTTGTTATGCGTGACTGATATGCAAAAGAATTTTATCTTAGAATGAAAGAAATTTGAGTCCAAAAGGAAAACTGACCACCAGTATTGGACAACATTTATAATGCATAATATCTCCCAAATGCAGCTATTTCACTCTACTTCATTTGTCCTTAGGCACTTCTAAAATGAGAATGGGAAGAAAATGTGTAAGTATTTAGTTATATAAATTTAGGAGCATATGTTGGATTCCTTTAATAAGAATAGAATAGTAGAATTTTCTTATTTTGAAGGAACATTGAAAATCATCAAGTTTCAACCTCTCTGGCATGGGTTGCCAACCACTTGATTGGGCTACCCAGAGCCCCAACCAATCTGGCCTTCCTTGCCTCCAGGAATGGAGTATCCACAGCTTTTCTGGGCAACATGTTCCAGCGCCTCACCACCACTGAGTAGAGAATTTCTTCCTAATATTTTACTTAAATTTCCTCTTTTTTAATTTAAAACAATTCCTCCTTGTCCTATCACTATCAGACTGCGTATAAACCCTTCTGTTTGTAAGCATTGACTTGACTGGAAGCTTCATCAAAAGTAAAACCGAACTTGGCAGCTATGAATAATGAGCATTAATCATTATACTCCATGGTTCTGACCTTTTTTTTTTCTTTTTTTTTTTTTTTTAAAAATAAATTCCTTATACATATCATATTTCATTTATTCAAAATGTTAATCGGCAAATCAACTATCTTTAATATGTGATTTGATCACTTGTCTTCTTCAGTACAAAAACAAACAAACAGACAAGAAGCAGTGGAAGTACAAAACAAAACAAACCCAAACCTGACATTTCATAAAGTTAAATAAAGAGAAAATATGTCCTGCAGTAGTGCTTGACATTTTCTACAGTTACTCTCACCTGCTGGAATTTGGTAATGCAGTTACACTGATTTTTTAGTAGTTCTAGCGTACTTGGAACCTAAAAATAGTATTTAAGAATGCTTCTAGCTCTTTAAATTCTGTTTTCAGACTTCACAGTAAATAGGTGTTTGTTTGTTTGTTTGTTTTTATCTTCAACTCTATAAACTAACTTGCAAGAAGTAATGTTTCTTGATATAACCAGTGCAGTAGAGTAAGTGGAATTACAAAATAGATGTATTTTATCAGTTCTCTGCTCACAAGAGTGACTGATTTCACTGGGTACACTTGCAATTAATTCTAATTTTATTCCGCCCCTTCATATTTGTATTATGTTATTACTGCTTTGTCTTTTTCTTATCCTAGATGACAACAAAATACATGACATTTATGGTTCTGTATTGCCCTTTGAAAGGACATCTACTGTGTAAGAGCATACAGTTGTATCGTTTTTAGCATTAATCATGGTTTTACAAAATTAAAGAGACTTTCAACCCTTTAAAAAGTAAGCTGTCTTTTCAGTGATGCCCTTTTCACATATTTTCAGTTCTCTCGCCTCTACTTCCAACTCTGTCTCCTCTTCCCTCCCCACCACACCATGTCTCCTTATGTAGTACAAGTTTTCTATGCAAGCAATAGAAAGTAGTTGAATGGCTATGTACTGGAATAACTAGAATAATACTGCCAGATAGAACTAGTCCCTGACTGAAATAATGGAGACTTCTAATTTTTTTCTTCTGTGCTTTAAAATAATGTGCAAACAGCAAAGCTCAGTTATTAATATAAGCAATGATCCCAATACAACAACTTTTATCAATGGCAATTATAAAGGGAACTCACGCATCTAAGTGACTAAGCATCTTATAACTCATTCATCACATGATATAACTTCACCCTCCTGTGAAATTACAATTTAGGTGCTTTCAAGAGAATTTTTAGTTTGTAGTTTTTGAGTACAGTGTTACAGAGTTGATTTTTTTTTCTTCTTTCTTTCACCACCCTCCTTTCCCAATGACCCCTCCCCCATCCCTTGCCAGAAGAGAAGAGAGAATTAATTATTTTCTTGATACAAAATTGCAAAATAACACTGTTGTATATTGCTGGCTTCTATGAATTGTAGAATCATTTAGATTTTATACTATCACTTTATAGTTTTTACTAATTAGCTTATACTACTTGTTCATCATTGATTTATGCCTTGAATATCTGTCAGGCTTTTATTCTTTGCCATGGACAAACTCTGTGTAAATCACCCACTACTGTATCTGTATCTGTATCTGTAACTGTCCACATTTAATTTATTTAAAGTGCTCTTTACTTATACCCTAAATTCTTTCCATTCCTGCCCTATGTATCTTAGCCTGCTTCTAATAGTAATCATTTGAGAGGAAACTGAGATTTCAGCCTGATAAAATGTAAGTACATGGGTTAGGGCTAGGGTGTGTAAAGGTAGAGAATATATACACTAAAGTCCAGATGTAGCCCCTCCAGCCTAGATGCAGAAAAGAAAATATCAAAGGGATGCAACAAACAAAAAAACAGTATTTAATATATAACATTTAGCATTATTGCTGTATAAAATATGATCTTCTTTATGCTGTGCTAAGGAAGACTTAAGTGTCATGTTTTTTGACAACAAAGCAGGACTTTGTGTTAAAGCTAGTACTTAGAAGAAAGAGAGGAAAGAAGGAAAGAGAGAGATTTATGCAAGAGTAGATTACCTTCCAAGGCATTTATATATGGTGCTATAAAAATAATCTCCATAAAACAATTGAAACAGATACCCTTTTGAATTTTTATGCTTTGAAACATACATATAAGGGTGCATTTTACCATAAGTGGGAATATTTTCTTAAGAGATTGAGAAAGTGGGATTATAAAATTTAAGGAAACTGTTTGATTGTTTCAGCTTTGTGTGTGTGTGTGTCTGTCATTTCAAGAAAATTGATAGTATTGGTAAAAATTTAGTTTTTTTCAAGAGCAGAAGAAGATTGAAAATATTTTTTTATTGGAAAATAGTTGCAATACTTCTTCAAGTTTTTAGATTTTAAAACATACATTTGGAAAGAAATAGCGATTGTGTTTCAGAATTAAGGAAAACAAGTAAAATGACACAGAAGTAATAAAAATGTAAAAAATGTAGGTTGTGTTTGAATCTGTGGAAGAACAAGATAACAGAACTGTCTATAAAACTGTTAAGTTTCTTTTACAACATATTCTCTAAAATTCCATGTGATGTTTTAAAAAGGGAAACAAGGAGAAAGGGGTATTGTCTTCTCGAAAAGTAGCAAAATATTTTTCAACATACAAAACCTAAAGCAAAATTGTGCAAAAAAAATTAATTCCAGTTGACATAAAAAATCCTACATCAGTCACAGTCTTCTTGGAACTCTCTTAATTTGCAACCCGATTTTCTTGTGAATATCACAGGGTATTATTTGATTCACAGTTTGTAATGGCTTTGAAGCAAGTTTTTAGACAAATTTTCCCTAGAATCACAGAATCATAGAATGGCCTGGGTTGAAAAGGACCGTAACAATCATGTAGTTTCAACACCCTGCTATGCGCAGGGTTACCAACCTCTAGACAAAGCTGCCCAGAGCTACAACCAGCCTGGCCTTGAATGCCTCCAGGGACAGGGCATCCAACCTCCCTGGGCAACGTGTTCCAGTGTGTTACCACCCTCTGTGTGATACTCAAGACTTTTGTGGATACTTTCCCGTGCAGCATTCTCCACAGAGCCTGCTTTGTCAAACGGATTGGACTCAATAATCTCCAGTGGTCCCTTCAAATATCTAGAATTTTGTGATTCTGTGATTCTTATTGATTTTTATTTAAATGACAAAGTCAATGGAATGAATAAAGTAATAGATAGGTGTTTTCTTTCTAAAATTTTTGTGATATATATAATAGAGATCTTGTGAGATTTGAAGTATAACAGGAAAAAATGCTCTAAAAAGTTAATAACTGATTAAAAAAACATCCTACAAATATAGGAATTGGCTAAAATTTTAAATATTGCTGAATAGCGTCATGACTTCTTTGAGTTTATAAATCTAGAGAATAAATCACTTTTACTTAAATGAATATCAAATTACTTTCAGGAAATACACTTCCTATTTTCTCCAAATTATGATTAATTTTCTGGCAAGACAACATAATGAAATGAACTATTTTATTGATATTTTATTTTTATATGCATGGAAATAATCTTTGGTACGAAATAAAATAACTTTTTTTTTATCCCATTCCTCTCAAAGGGCATGAGAAACATTAATTAAAATTCTCAGCACTTGAGTTAAAGACGCTGAAAGATCTTAAGACTGTTCTATGGAGCAAACATATTTATGCACAGGAAAAAAAAACAAAAGTGACTTTTTCAATCAATATTCCTGTTAACAGTGCAGGACTGCATTTGAGTTTTCCCTACCTACATTAAAAGTATTTGGATATTTTCTATCTAATAATAAAAGCACTGCAAGTATGTCTTTATTCTTTGAAGGGAGGATAGTAAGATTTATGTTCTTGTCCCCAGTTTCAGTTGTACATGACTCTGGAATGACTGACATCTACCCTCCACAGATCTTTATTCTGTGAATTAATGTACTCATTTTATTTGTAATATAATTTGTAATATAATTTATTTGTAATATATTCTCTGGTTAAATATTCAGATACACTTTTTAACAGTCGCGTTAAGAAGGCTTAAATTGTTAAGTATATAAATGAAATTCATACTGTGTAATTATGCATTGCAGCATATTACAAATAATATTTGGGATTTCAGTTTTAGAATCATAGAGTCACAAAGGCTGGAAAAGACCTCCATGATCATCTACTGCAACTGCCTGCTTACAATCAATATTCCCCCACTAAGCAATATCCATTCATAGAATCATAGAATCATAGAATTTGTCAGGTTGGAAAAGACTTTGAAGATCATCAAGTCCAACCTCAACCTAATCATACTACCCTAACTCTAACAACCCTCCGCTAAATCATATCCCTGAGCACCATATCCAAACAGCTGTAAGCACATCCAGGGATGAGGACTCAATCATCTTCCTGGGGAGCCTATTCCAGTGCTTAACAACCCTTTCTATGAAGAAGTTTTTCCTGATATCCAACCTAAACTTACCCTGGTGCAACTTGAGGCCGTTTCCCCTCATCCCGTCATCTGACACCAGTGAGACCAAACCCACTCTGTCACCTTTCAGATATTGGAAGAGTGCAATTTCAGCCTCCTCTTTCCCAGACTAAGCTGCCCTAGTTCCATCTAAGCATTTCTTGAACACAAATAGTGTTAATAGTATTTTGAGATTGTTGATAACTTTTTTTCTGGAATATCTAACTCGAGCTGAAAATCCACTACTACACAGTATATGTAAATAAAAACAATGTTGTAGTATGCTGGTAAGTTTTGCTTGGTCCACTTTGATTCATGCTTGCAGTCTCAGTGTCACTTTTAAATTCTTTGTCCTATTCTTGTCAAAATGTAATATTCTTCCTGAAAGACATCTGACAAAAATGTTTCTAATCTAATTTGTTTTGTTTTGTTTTTCAGTACTGAACAAGGCTTTCTAGTTTAGGAAGGATTTTCCAATGAGTTTGTTTGGATTTTTTTTTCTTCTTTTTTTTCTTTTTTTTTTTTCTTGTTTTGTTTGTTTGTTTTTGTTGCAAAATCATTTTTTATCAATATGAACAGGAGGAAGAAACAGTAGAGCACAGCCCTGCTGAAAAGGACTTGGGAGAAATGATGGATGGCTAGCTGGACATGAGCCAGCAATGTGCCTTCACAGTTCAGAAAGCCAGCTGTATCCTGAGCTGTATCTAAAGAGGCATGGTCAACAGGTCAAGGGAGGTGATCTTGCCTCTCTGCTCTGTGCTGAGGCCTCACCTGGAGTCCTGTGTCCAGATGTGTAAGCCTCAGTACAGGAGAGATATGGACCTTTTGGAGCACATCCAAAGGAGGGCCACAGAAATGATTGAAGGGATAGAATGCCTCCTCCTATGAGAACAGGCTAAAGGAGCTGTGGCTGTTCAGTCTAGAGAAGGCTCTGGGGAGACCTGATAGAAGCCCTTCAGTATCTTGAGGGTGTATATAAAAAGGGTCTATTTTGACAGGACAAGGAAAAGACACCAAACTAAAAGAGAGGAGATTTAGACTGAATATAAGGAAGAAGCTTTTTTATGATGAGTGCGGTGAGGGACTGGAAAAGGTTGCCCAGAAAGGTAGTGGATGCCCCATCTTTGGAGACATTCAAAGTCAGGCTGGACCAGGCTCTGACCCACATGATCAATCTGTAGATGCCCCTATTCCTTGCAGGGGAGTTGGAACATGTGACTTGTAAGAGTCTGTTCCAACTCAATTGGTTCTATGGTTCATAATACATCAGTACAGTTTAGTGGATGACCTGGAGTTGAGCTCAGAGGAGAAGGACTTTTGGATCCTGGTGGATAACAGGTAGGCCATGAACCAACAGTGTGCCCTTGTGGCCAAGAAGATCAATGGCATCCTGGAATGTCTTAAAAAGAGCCTGGCCAGCAGATCAAAGGAGGTGAGCCTCCACCTCGACTGTGCTCTGGTGAGGCCACATTTGAAATACTGCATTCAGTTCTGAGCTTTCCAGTTCAAAAAATACAGGGAGAAGTCCAGTAGGTGGCTATAAGAACGATAAAGCGCCTGGAGCATCTCCTCTTTGAGGGGTGAGGGCTGGAGCACAAATCCTATGAGGAGCAGCTGAGGGAGCTGGGATTGTTTACTCTGGAGAAGAGGAGGCTCAGGGGAGATCTCATTCCACTCTGCAACTTCCTGAAGGGAGGTTGTGATGAGGAGGGGTTTGGCCTTTTCTCCCGGGCAACAAACAGGACCGGAGGAAATGGCTGCAAGTTGTACCAGAAGAGATTTAGATTAGACATAAGGAAAAACTTTTTCTCTCAGAGAGTAGTCAGGCACTGGAATGGCCTGCCCAGGGAGGTGGTGGAGTCGCTGTACCTGACAGTGTTCAAGAGGGGTCTGGATGAAGAGCTACGCATTACGGTTTAGTGGCCTGTAGTAGTAATGGTGATGGGAGGACAATAGGACTAGATGATCTTCTATCATTCTATGATTTGGGAAAAGGCTGAGTAACCTGAGTCTGTTCAGCCTTGAAAAAAAGAAGGCTGAGAGGGGATCTGATAAATGTTTATGAATATCTAAAGGGGAGATGGGAGGCAAATGGATGATGCCAGAATCTTCTCAATGGCATGTAGCTATACGACAAAAGTAATGGCATAAAACTTACATATAGGAAGTTGCATACTAACATGAAGTATTTACCACAAGAGTGATGGAGCACTGGAACAGGTTGCCCGGAGTTGTGGAGTCTCATTTTATGTAGTTATTAAAGACCTGTCTGGAAACCTACTTGTGTGACCTATTCTAGGGTACCCGCTTTAGTCGGGCAGTTGGACTCAGTGATCTCTTAAGGTCCCTTCCAATCCCTGCAATTCTGTGATTCAGTGAATTGAAGCAGTTTACATAGCAATCTCCAAAACAGTCGTCCTGAAAATCTTTCATTGATCCCATTTATGTTTTTTTATTATTTTTTACAAAAAAAAAAACAAACAACCAAACAAAAAACCTGTATAATCTTTTGTTGTTCTTAATAAATATGAAAAGAATTCAGAAAAAGTCCAGATGTAACATGTGAACATCTGAATTGTTCAACTTATCTGACACTGTTTATAACAGCAACATCTACCACTCACAGAAGGGAGAGATGCAACTAGTTTTTTTTTTTAACTGATCGACAAGAGTAGAGATTATTTCTTTGTTTTTATTATTGTTTTTAATCCAAGCTATGATGCAGAATAGGAATTAAGAAATCTTCTTAAAAAATTATCCTGCTTTTCTTAATACAGTTTAATCTTACATGCTTCTGGAAGCCAAAAATGCAGCTAGTCTAAAATTTGTGGAAGCTTATTTGACAAATTTTATTGCTGCACAATTGCAAATAAAATTTGTCTGTAACTTACTAAGAAGAGCTTCCTTTTCTTCTCAGTCCTGCATTTCATAAGTCTTGCTATGTTTAATATCTTATTGTTTCTAACATTGACTGCTTTTCATTACAATATGTAATTCATCATTTTTTTCAGTCAGCTTTGTTACTTTTATTTCAGTGCTCTTATTTTTTTTTTTTTTTTTTTTTTAAGAAATCTTGCCTGTTTTACAACTCTCACTTCCTACTGTGATAATATTAGCTCCGGGTCATGCTTCCAACTAAACAGACTCTTTCTTTCTCCCAGTGAGCTAAACATTATATATAAAAACTTTTTAGTAATATCAAAATGTTTTACAATAATAACAACATATATTCAAAATAATAGAACAAGAAAGGTTGATGTGGGCCATGAATAAATTTAGACTCTTAGATAAACAGATTGTAAAATATTATTTGATCGTGTGGCATTTTTTCATCTGTGGCAAATCTTGTTAGTGGTTCAATTCAACTACTTCTATAACAACTGAAAAAGAAAACAAAGGTACAAAATGAATGCAAAAGAATATTTTAGTAAAATTTAAAGAGAGAAAGTTAATTTAAGCTTTTACTATAGGAGGTGTTTCTGTTGTTGGTGGAGGTTTTGTTCTTTTGTTTTTTTTCTTCGTAACATAATTTCAGCATCTGCAGTGACAAAAAAAACAGTGTGCTCAGAGCCTCAAAAGACCTGTATCTGAATGCAGGCAGTGATTCAGGGTTTGTGGTGAAAATTCTGAGGACTTCAAATAGGAAAAAGTTTCTGGACCTGTGTGATTCTCAGTTTTAAGTGTTGACTCAATGCTTCATGTCAGAATCTTAAAATGTAAAAGTAACCTGAATTTATTTTTGGTGGATAAGCAACGTTCAAATAGATGTGAATATATGATTTTTTTTCCTTTTTTTGTTTTTGAATATGTCTGTAACACTGGCAAAATATCTGCACTTCCTTGAGCCATCACTAACAAAAACAAAACAAAACCTAAGCAAGGAAAAAAATGTGAGAGTTTGGCAATACCTTAAGCACTGGATGGATTATCACAGTATAGTAATAGGATCTCTAGATTACAGACATACATACCTTCTCTAAACCAAGAAGATTACTAATACAGCTTTTAATCTAATTTTGTATTAATCGCACTTAGTTTAAAAATAGATGTAACATTATGTTCATGCAGTATTTTTTCTTATTCATCCTTCTTTTCTCTTATTCAGACATATTTAGACTTGGTGTATTTTGCAATATATCTTTGCACGATTTTAAAATTTAAGTGTTAATCTTCATTAATGTAATACTATAAAGAGAAAAATGCCTATAGTGAAAAAGTTGGAGACTAATTTGCTGTAGGAAAATATTTTTCTTTTTTATTGTTCTTATTAAGCTAATGGATAAACTCAAGCCTTATTAATCGAATAACTATGGTTACAGTATTGGTAAATTTAGCAAATCTTAATAATTACAAATAATTACATCCAGTTCTATGAAATTAGTTTTAATTCAATGATGAATTATTTATATTTGATGCTTATAAAGGAGTTGTGCTGTACAAATCTTTCTTCCTCTGCTGATTCAGAAGAAACTGATTTTTCATTTTGGTATCTTCTTAGCACTGAAATAATTTGTTACCCAAAAGAACTGCTTATTCTCTACTTATTCTCAAAAAACGTCTCAAGAAACTTTGAACAGCTCTGGTGTTCAATCTGAACTCCTTGTATATATACAGTTATCCACGGCATGCACTGAGTTCCATGGAAATTCACAAATTCTCAGCTAAGAGAGAAAGTTAATTAATTAAAGAAAGTTATTAACACTGGTGAGGAGTTGTAGTGATCATGATAATGTACATGTGTTTGTGTGCTTGTGTGTACCTGAAATGAATACACACTAAAGTTTTGGTTACTTTTCTATGTACAAAATGCTTCACCCAAAGCCTCTGAATGTTTATTAATTTTCTTATAATATATGTGTATGCTAATTATTTGAAGTATTGAACTATCACTTACCTATTTTTTATCATATATCTAATATCCAGCCATTTATTGCCGATGGTGATACAAGGCTTTTGTTTTGTATTTTTCAGATCTCAGGATAGAGAAATTCTGAACGAATTCCAAATCTCTAAGCTGAGGGTGAGTGACTATTTTTGCTATTTCTTTTTCATGACTTCGAATGTTTATATGAAGAATTACATTACAACATATTACTGTGATTCCTGAATCAGAAAAATAATATAGAGAGGTAACCAGCCTGACAATATAAGCTGGTAATGTTAGTTATTAATTCCCAGTCGTTTTGTTGTTTGTTCATTTGCTTGCTTGCTTGTTTTTCCCCTTCCAAGGGAATGTGAAGACAAAGGTTTTTTCTGTATCTACATATATCTACAAGCATTTATGGTTGGTTGCCTTTTTTTTTTTTTTTTCTTGTTTGCTTATCTTTTAGCATAGTTTAGCTGAAGCTGTTGTCATACAGCTGAATTTCTTCAGTACTACACTTGGGAAACTTAGCAATGTTGCATTTTGGGACTACCAGTAATCTAGTCTGGAACAGACATAATTTTAAAGTGAAAGAGATAACATCAATCAAAAAGTTGAGTGACCATTAAAATGATAGCTTCTTCAAACATAAATGACAATTTTGTATGTTGTATCTCTTGTAAGAAACTGTAGTTTCAGAATGAATAAGTGTCAGGAACAGTAGGAATTAAAACTTTTTTATCACATGAAGGGGTTAATAAAAATATTTTCCTCTTAACAGAAGCTTAATATGACAGTCTTCAGAAATGAAAAGGAAGTTGGATAGGTTCCAGAAGGAAAATTAAGATCATTGGAAATCTGTGGTTAATTTTTTTTCTCTCTTTTCCATGCACAAAGACTTTTGAGAAAACCTATGTTTAATGTGATGTCATTTGAATGGAGTATGTTGAAATTTAGTATGTTGTTAAAAACAATTTAAATGTAATATAATAAAGCTATTAAGATAAATAAACTTAACCAAAGTACCAAAATATTCTCCTGTGCTTTAAGCTTGTTTCATAATATTAAATAGAATAAAGTCACATGCTTTTTCTGTAACAGGAGTCAATATGATTAGTGTACAATCAAAAACTCATGAGGAAACTTTATTTGCATAACACATATAGCTATCATGCACAGCATATATATGGGCAAAAAACAATGCTCCTAAATAATGTAAACCTAAACCTAGGAGAACGGTTTGACAGTTTTATTTTGTGATTTCACTGTTCACGTGCAAATAGTAGTTCAGAAAACAACACAGCAGAAATAATGTTATGTTTCACTTTCTAAAAGCGAGTTAAAACCTTTAAGCTTTAAACTGTATTTATATTTCAAAAGCTTATTGTGAAAGCCTGAACTTCCGAACTTTGTAGTATCCATTTTAAACACTCACAGAGTGTTTCTATCCCCTTTCTTTCATTTTTCTGTGAAACTCTTTCTTGCATTTAAGCTCATGATCACTGAGAAGTGGAGTACTGCTGTCTCACATGCTCCACACTGCACTTGCAGGGCCTTCTCTGCAGGTTCCTGTATACCTGCATATGATTTTGAGTTGTCAGTTGTAAGTCCATAATCTAGTTTAAATTCCAGATCCCCCAGATTTACTATTTTCTAGATATAAGTGAGTACAGGAACACATAACTTACTCAAATTCTTATGAAGATCGTCTAATTGTGAAAATTCTTGTAATAGTAAGAAATCTAGTATTTTCAAAATTCTTACCTATGTGCCTTTTGAAAGTTTGTTAACATCTAATGGTTGTGGAAACACAAAGTGTGTTTAAAATAATGCACTGAGGTCAATAAACGATTCTTATGACAATAATGTGTTAGTTGATATAGAATTTCTGTTGATCAATTTCAGCCTTATGATTCTATTAAAATAAATTGAAGTGTAAGTCTACATTTATCATATATAATAAAGCTTTATTCTTGATGAAAAAGTATGAAAAAACAATAGTAGCTTGTAATGTGGGAAGTCAAAAACAGCTTAAAGAACATTTTGTGTTTATGAACATAGGAAACAACTGGTTAATTGACAATTATAATAAATAAAAAATTATGTGAATTAAGTTAAAAAAAAAAACAGACATATTAGAAATGACATAAATTGACTGGTTTTTTGGGAAAGTCCAGTTGAAGAGAAAGTATATTTTGTTTGCATTAGAACACTTAATTTTACGTTATGTGGAACAATGAAAATCTGGTATGAGTTTCCTATAGAAAACAGTTCATTTCCAATTCCTATGATCTTTCCTAGCTGTTGAAAGTAGAAAGAAAAATAGTATAATTCATTTATTGTTCAAATTATGTAAACTAGATGTGGGATTCTACATCTACATGTGCAATGCTACTCGTGAGCTGCAGTTTTTTCTTATAGTTCTCTTGCCTTATTTATTTATTTATTTGTTTGTTTGTTTGTTTGTTTATTTATCATACATAAATGTGATGCAGATAATTGAAATAGAAACTTCAGTGATACACGCAGTTAGTGAATTGTTGATGAATGTGAATTTTGGATCCCATTCAAGTGCAGTATTTACATAATTTTTTTTTTTTTAATTTTCAGATAGAATTTCAAAAAGACTTGTAGCATGCCTGATTTACAATAAATACTTAAGAAATAATGTTCATGGATAAATCTAAGTAGTATTGACATTGTTATGACAAGAATATGTATTTTGTGCATCTTGCCATGTTTAAAAACACTAAGAATATATATTTATTAAAAGATAATAGGTTAGTACTTTCAGCTTTCTTCTTGACTGAATGATTTGATCAGTTTTTATCATTAGAAAGCCTAAAAAAATAACACCATGTAGAGCAAATGAAGGACAATGATTTTATTATTGGTAGAACAATACTTAGAACTTGCTTCAGCTTATGTCAAAGACATGTCCATGCTGTTTTTTGATGCCAAATATTTTTTTTATTCTGAAAAAAAAAAAGAAGAATAATTAAAATAAGAAAGTCTTTATTATTATCTTCCCATTCCATCTGAATTTTCTTTCCATTCCTCTCTTTCTAATTCAGATTTTGGTTTATTTTTAACTTCTTTCAGACATATATTTTCCATATATAGTGTCTCCGCATTGACTCCAATCAGCAAACCAAATTCCTCAAAAAATTCCAGTCAAACATGCAATATATATTTCTTTAGAGGTAATTGTTAAATATGTAAATACAGGAAACTGAAAATTCTGTTTTCTGTCCATTGTTTGGATGATCTTAGAAGAATCAAAGGCAATGTATGACCATAGCAGTTTCGAAGGATTTGTTTTCACCCCTGAGATACTAAGAAATTAAAAATATTTTGATAGCTGTTTAGATTTATCTTTCTTACATTTTCAGTAGTTTTATGTCAGTGAAAATAGTGTCAAGAAAGGAACTTAGCTTGCAGTGTGGACCTCAGTTTTATTGTATGTTCAGCTTGTGATTTCCAAGTACTGACACTTAAAAAAAGTGAACTTTGTGGAAGAAAATTTCCTAGAAAATAGATCAAACAGACAAGCAACCAATCAGACAATGCAGTTTTTTCCATGAATAAAATGTTCTCACACTTGCGTAAACTAAAAAGAGAAAGACTTTTGTACTGGAAACTGCCTACGTTTTTTAGTGTATGTATTCAAAACATATTGATTAAAAATTCTACAATGGGAGTCTATGGAAAATCATCATCAGAAAAATGTTATACAGTCTTGATTTGCACCTCTAAGAATGCCATTGTATCCCTTGGAAATATGATTATTTCTGAAGATAAAATGAGCTTTAAATGAAAGACAGCTTTTTCAGGTGGATGTCACAGTGAAAGTAAATTTCATTTTAAGCTAAATGCATATTAGGATCGTCAGAATTTTACAAACTGAGTATGATATATAAAAACTTTTTTGATGGTTTTCAACCAGCAATAATTGCACCATGAAACTTACCTCCAGATGTTGGGAGGAGTAAGAGACAAGACTATCTAGCAGTGTTGTAAATTCCAGAAGACAAGGATTTATTAAAACTAAATTAAGTCAATCAAGAAAGAAATGATGGTGTAATGCTACTACATAAGCATTATTTTTAAAATAAATTTATCCAGTAGTGTTATTTAAATAATTGATGTCCAATCTTTTGGCTTACCATGTCCACATTAAGTGAAAAGGGCCACGTATATAATATTTGGCCACATATTTAATATAATAGATAATGCATACAAGTAACAATACTTACAAACAAATATATATATAATTAAAACATAAAAATGGAGAGCAACAAAAACATAAGCTAGTAGAATGTTTGATATTGTTTTGCATCAGTTTGGTTTGACAGAAGTGGTTGCAATTGTTAATGAGTTCACAAATTGTCCCTCAGAGATTTCTGAAGAAATTATACTCTTTTTGCATTTCAGCCTTGCAAATAGTTATTTTCAACTTTACATACCACCAAAAAGTGGTGACATGAGTAGGTTGTGATTGTAAAGGTGACGTGCAGAAATCAAACTGTATAGCCTGAGAGATACAGAGAAGGTATGTTTATTTCAGTGGTGCAAATACGCTGGGTTCAAGGGGGATTGCTCCTCCTAACTTGCACACCGTTGGGCAAAAGCTTGGTACAGATAGAGGCAGAACTAATACGTAATCAATGATTTTCCTGGAACTCGTATACATATTCATTATATTTCCAAGAAACCTTAGCATACGGTCCCTCCCCCTAGTGCAAGTGCTGTGAGCAGTGGAAGTATCCTCCTGGTGGTCGTGGGATGAAGGCTCATCATCTTCCTCGTAAAGGCTCTTAGTCTTCCTTGCTGTAAACTTTCGACCCTGTGGGAGGGGTAGGCCCCAAACCAGTTCTAACTTGCACTTTGAACATCTTATCATTTCCTCTCCAGGTGTCCTTGAGCTGTTCCTAAACCCTTATCTTTATCTCTCCCGTTCCTTGCATTGTTCTAATCCTAGCTTGTTAATATCCCATTCTTCTAGTGGCCTCTACATATTTGCTTTTTTAAACGATCTCTAGCTCCCTTCTAGCTCTGTTTCTGTGGACTTTTTATTATCCTCCAATTTCCTAGCTTCTGTGAATCCTTTCTTACTCTTCAGAGAGAGGGATTTTTTTTATCTGGCAGATCATGTATAAGATAGATTTTATAAAAGTCTAAGAAAGATACATGAGAAAAAAACAAATGATTTGAATATCTGATTGCAACTTTATGCATCTCATTTGAAAATGTGTAGGCAATATGTTTATGTCAACTGAAAATACAGTCACAAATATATATATATTAAAAAAAAAAAAAAGGATGATTTTTTTCAGAAATCTTGAAACCTATTCTGAGACTCCTTTATCAAAACAGATAGGTAGCAAGACTATTTTCACTGTTCACAGTACAGTTTTTGGCTAATATATCAAAATCCATGCATTTATTTGCCATAATTTTATCTTGTCATAATTTAAGTTGTTCTGGAAGCTGTTAACAGTTTGAAATATAGCAAGGAGAGACTGATTTTCACCTTGAAGACATATGATAATTAATTTAAATGAATGGTCAAATGCACCAAAAATGCTAAGTCTGTGAGCCATTTTAATCTGGCATAAATTTTGCTTTTAATTCCATGAATGACTTCATTTAATTTCAGAAATCATAAAATATTTTTAGTATTTACTACCAGTTTAGCCACCTTACTTCAAAAACGTAAATGGCATCACCATAATCAGCATCCACACTCATAAGTAATTCTTGAAATTGGCAATGATTCAGTCCTTTGGACTTTATGAAATTCACAGCTTTGATTATACTTTGCATAACATTATTCCTTTTTAAAAACTTTTGCATATATATTTTCTCAGAGTGTGATTGTCATGGAGTTACCTCTAGATCTGTTTCCATGACAGGGGGACAGCAGGCCCACAGGCCCACTGGCCCAGAAAGGAAGGAAAGTGAGAGAAAAAAAAAATGTCAGTGGTTTACAGGCTGCTCTGGTCTGGTCCCATTACTAACAAGGCAGGGGACTCGTGGACCCGTACCCTGGGAAAGGGAAAAAGAGGAGATGATGGGTCTAAAAACAGAATAGAAGCAATGATAGGAGGAGGAATGTTAATTTAATAAATATTATATCAGAATGCAAGATAACACAATACAACACAATACAATTGGAACTGAGGCCAACAAATCAAACAAAATGACAGTGTCCAAACCAAAGGCCTTACTCTAACGTTGCAGGTAAAAAGCATGGCAGGGGACCATGTGATCCTTGGCAGTGAACAAAGAGAGAGTCTCCTGACCCAGTAGGAGCTCCACCTCTCATCCTCTGGGTACAAAGTCCTTTGGGGAATGCAACGCCCCCCCACCCCTTCTAAGAACCAAGTACTCAGAAACAGTGGTCCAATTAACCAGAACATTAACTTTTTTACTCCCAGTGCTTTACATGGCATTATGGTATAGAATGCTAACAACAAAAGAGTCACAAAACCACAGCAGTGATATGGTGATATTTCATGAAAATTGAGGTTCGGGCATTAATTCCATCATCTTCTATTAATTTTCACTCAGAGAGTGGTGATGCACTGGAACAGGTTGCCCAGAGATGCTCATCCCTGGAGACATTGAAGGCCAGGGTGGATGTGGCTCTGGGCAGCCTGGTTTAGTGTCTGGCAACCCTGCCCACAGCAGGGGGATTGAACCTAGATGATCTCTGAGGTCCTTTTCAACCCAGGCCATTCTATGTTTTTGGGTTTTTTTGTTGTTTTTTTTTTTAATCAACCATCAATCACCAGAGCACCATCAGTAGCTATACCAGATATGTTGACAGAGATTAAAGAAAACTGCTTGAATGTAGTTCTTTATGCTTCATACAAGTCAAGAGATTTAGTTGTGTCTTTTAATGGCACCAAAGAAGCGATTTCTTCAATGACACTATAATAATTATCGTTTTACATCTACTAAAAATGATGAGTTGAGCCATACCTTTAACATCAGTACTTTCATTTAGCACCAAACCATGAAATTTGAAATTAACAGCTTTACTCTCCAAATTTCTGCTGATAGATTTTCCTGTTTCTTCAGTTTGCCTGGCTATAGTCCGTTGAGACAGACTAACCTTAGAAAAGACATTTTTTTTATCATTACAAATTATTCTTGCCGTACTTTCTATATGTTACTTGATAATATACTCACCACTAGTAAATCTTTCTCCTTTTTTTTTAAAAAAAAAATCAGATTTACTACCACTAAACTATCTTTTAAAATAAAGTCCATTTGACCTGTAGCTTTAAAAATAAATAAATAAATAAATAAATAAAATTATAGGCTTGACAGATTTTTTCTCATTTCTGCTACTTTGTCTTTACAAAACTTTCCATGTTACACATTGAATTTGGCAGCATGTTTTTGCATACAATGGCCCCAGGAAGGCAGCACGCTTCCCAATGGCTCGGGTCTAGGCTGCATATGGGGCCCTCTGAGAAGGGTGTTCCCCACCACAATCACCCTTCTTTCTTTCATGACAGAGGAAGTCTCAAGGCATGGGGGTGACCGCATCACCTTAGGATCCCTCCTAGGCAGATCCTCCATCGCCTCACCACTCACCTCCCCTTCAATTTCCAGCATCTGAATCCTGTTGCTTAGAGGGAGCTGCAGAAGCGGGCTAGGCAGGCAGAGGGGGCTCCTGTGACACCGAGTTGGGACTCTCTTCCAACCCTCCTCATCAGTCAGGTCTGTCCAACTGTGACAGGGCAAGGGGTCAACCACTTTTTGGGGGGTTTCTCTCTGGCACCCTTCCCCCCAGCATGCCATCAAGCCACACCACCAGTCGATCTTCTGCTCACACTCCCTGATGATCCTTAGTCTCTGCCCCTCCTCCTTGAGTTTCCCAACCAGTATCAATGATTTACCACAAAGTAAGAATGTAAACTCTGAGACTCTAAGTCAGGTCTAAGTTACTTGTTGCTCAGCAAGAATTTTCTACTGGTGATTTTCTGTAAAGGTTTAGGCCATTTTTTTCTTCTAAAAAAGCCTTCAGTTTCTGTTAATCAGACTGTCACTTCCACTCAGTTCATTTTTGTTACACTGATGTAGAAAGGTGAAAAGGAGAATGGGCTAATCTAAAATAATTTGATTTTTTTTGTACAGTTCAGACTTTATCTTATAACCCGAGTAATTTACTCATTAGACTAACATTTCTCATGTTTTGTTATGTATCAAATTCAACTTCTTTTAGAGAATTCTAAAGTAATGTTGCAGCTCTGAATCAAATTAATTTAGAACCTGAATGAAATTAATTTTAATTAATTAAGTTGTATCAAGAGAAGTGTGGCCAGCAGATGATTCTGCCCCTCTACTCTGCTCTTTCGAGACCTCACCTGGAGTACTGCATCCAGTTCTGGAGCCTCCAACACAAGAAGGACATATAGATTTGTTGGAGCAGGTCCAGAGAAGAGCCACAAAGATGATCAGAGGGCTGGAGCACCTCTCCTTTGAGGACAGTCTGAAAGAGCAGGGGCTTTTCAGTCTAGTGACGAGAAGGCTCCAAGGAGACCTTAAGGTCTACAGGAAAGCTGTGGAGAGACGTTTTGTAAGGGCAGGTAGTGACAGGACAGAGGGAAGTGGTTTTAAACTGGAACAGGGTAGATTTAAACTAGATATTGGGAAGAAATTACTGTGAGGGTGGTGAAACACTGCAACAGCTTGCCCAGTGAAGTTGTAAATACCCCCTCCCTGGAAGCATTCAAGAACAGGCTGGATATAGCTTTGAGCACATGGTGTAGAGGGAGGTGACCCTGACGACAGCGGGGGCGTTGGAACTAGGTGATCTTAAATGTCCCTTTCAATACAAACTAATTCTATGATTCTACAATATGTTAAATCTAATTTCAAAATTAAAAAGAGCTGAAGGGGAAGAAGAGGAAACATTACTTGCTAGAACAGATACTACTGCATATGCGGAAAACAGAAATTCTATTATTTCTGTAGTCTTAGCAATTTTTTTCACATACAGCCTCATTCTTCCATCTCTTTCTAGTTCTGTCATGTTTGTGCACTAGTAAATTACAGAGGGCTTTGCTTACAAAATGTTTGAATGCATACTTCTTTGGAGTATACAACTTTGTGATATAATTTTCTCTTTGATTTTTTTCTCTCGTACCATATCAAGACTAAGTACTTTTTGTACTGTGATTTATCCTTTGACTATTGATAACCCTATCAGTCCTTCTCAGTGTGTATCTGATATTAAATGTGTTATTTATTTGGTGTGATTGGAGATCAAGTTTAGGCTTTTGTTGAATCATTCCATCCATAATGAGGAAATGGGGGGAAAATAGAAGTAACTTGCACTGAGATAAAAGCTTCAAAGCCTATTTAAATCTGCAAATGCTTTCATCAGAATGTAGATAATTCTTGTAGTAACAAAATGGATAAGATTTCATTGTGTTACTGAACGGAAATCAACATCCAGCATGTCAGTGTTACATGACAAATGATTAATAAACTGCTACTCTCATCAGTAGATACCAACCTTCAGTGGCTGTTATTTCTAAATTTCAGAGTAGAATTTTATTCTCAGATATTCTTACACTGTAAACCACTTTCTTCCTTTCAGTATAAATCACCCTATTCTCTACACAGAGAATATATGTGGCCACATTATCTATATATTAAAATATATGCTACCTATTTTATGTTCTTCTGTTTATCAAACTAATATATACCAGAACACCAGCAGAAAATAAATACATAAATGAAAAAACAAACAAACAAACAAACAAAAAAACATAGTTACAAATAAATTATAATCAAGGTGTAGTGCCAAAAGGGAGGTCTGGACTGGAAATCTGTGAAGGTTCATGGAAAAATTCCGGTAAGTAGTGGATAGTGGATATCACCTTTCTCTAAACAGTGATGCAGAGGCATATTCTTGATCAGAAATGTTTTGTTTCATATTGTAACTTATTCTTCTTGCTTACAAAACACATAAAACTTTTTCAGACAATTTCCAGTAATGTCAAAAAAGCATAAGATCTTAACATTTGCATTAATTTTAGAGGTAGTTTTTATATGGAAAATGATTAAATATCAAACAATCTTTTTTAGGTGACCAGTTGTTTGTGAAGTTGAAGCACTGTGTAAAAGGAACAAGATTTTATGATGGTTACACAGCCTACTTTTTTGTGTATTTGTGCACTTTCAGAAGGTTTTCTTGTATTGGATGTATCTTTTCTCTCTTTAAATATCAAGATAGGTTTAGGCAGTATGATGAGCAAACAGTGGTTATTTTGTTCAAGATAAACTTCTTCAAGTGGCTTCATCTTGAAAGAAAGTTAGGAAAAACTTCTTCATGTAATGAAGCCCTTCATGTAATGAAACAGTATATTGCAATTATGAATGAATTCATGTTAATCTAAGACAGAGCCAGAGGGGCAAGTGGATATGTTATACTCTTTGCCTTTCTTTCTTTTTTCCCGTTGTTTGTTTGTTTGTTTGTTTGTTTGTTTTTTAAGAAAAATATACATTTTTCTGCATTTTTAAGGTTCTTGTCAGTTCTGTATTTATGTAAGAAGATACGCTGCAGTGACTTTCATTATTTAAATGGGAGCATACAGAAAAGTTGTGGAGAGACTCTTCTTTAGGGAATGTAGAATCATAGAATCACAGGCTGACTCAGGTTGGAAAAGATCTTAAATGCCATTTAGTCCAACCATGACCTAACCATACTACCCTAACTAATAACCCTCTGCTAAATCATGTCCCTGAGCACGACATCCAAACAGTTTTCAAACATATCCAAGGATGGGGACTCAAACACCTCCCTGGAGAACCTATTCCACTGCTTAACAACCCTTTCTATAAAGAAGTTTTTCCTGATATCCAACCTAAACTTACCCTGGTGCAACCTGAGGCCATTTCCCTTTGTCCTGTCACCTGTCACCAGTGAGAAGAGACCAACCTTGCTCTCGCTGCAACCATCTTTCAGATATTGGAAGAGAGCAATAGGGTCTCCCCTCAGCCTCCTCTTCCCCAGGCTAAACAGTCCCAGTTCCTTCAGTCTCTCTTTGTAGGGCATATTCTCCAAGCTCTTCACAAGCCTTGTTACCTTTCTTTGGACCTGCTCCAGTACCTCCATGTTCTTTCTGTACTGAGGTGCCCAAAACTGAACACAGTACTTGAGGTAAGGCCTCACCAGTGCTAAGTACAGGGGCAGGATTACTTCCCTAGTCCTGCTCACCACACCACTCATGATCCAAACCAGGAAGCCATTTGCCTTCTTGGCCCCCTGGGCACACTGCTGGCTCGTATTCAGTCAACTGTCCATCAGTACCCCAAGACAAGATGAAACAGCCTTAGACTAAAAGAGGATAGATATAAGAAGGAAACTTTTCACTTATGAGCATGCTGAGGCACTGTAACAGGCTGCCAGTAGAAACTATGGGTATCACCTCTCCCAAAGTGTTCATGGCAGGGCCAGATTAAGCTTTTGGCAATCTGATCTAATGAAAGAAATCTGTATCTTTGGCAAAGTGATTAGAAGATGATCTTCTTGGTCCCATCCAAGCTGAAGAATTCTGTGATTCTGACTTCATCTGCCCATATCTCTTTGTAAAATATATGAAGATTAACAAGTGCAAGGATCTGAGAATATTTGTTGAAATTCACAGGCAGGAGTCTGGTGAAGACAGGCATTCTTTATGGAAGACTTTTTGCTGTTTGTACTAATTACTTTTCAAAGAAGTTTAGAAGAGAGGGAACACAAAGTGAACCAAGGCAATGTGAAGCTGCCATGTCATTGTCTCTAGTATGTTCTGCTGTCTGAAGGCTGCTTCTGGGATGCATTTGTGCTACATCAGTGTCTGATACCTTGTCTATATCTGTCAGCATGAAAGCCATAACATAACGAGAATCACTGGCAGGACTTTCTGTCTCCCCACGATTACTTCATTACTCTGCTTGTGCTTATAATTTTTTATAGAAAATCTTGTTAGAATACTAAGTACACAGAAAAACAGAAGGCTACAGTAATGTGCATCATCTTCAGTAATCTGCAATAAATGTCTACAAAATTTAGAAAATTAGTTTGAAATGTTACCTTTGGTAGTGGGATGCAATTCTCTCTAAAATTCTGCCAATTGATTTTGACGTTCTTGGAAAGGATTAATTCATTATTTATTTTTTCAGTTTATTTGAAGTTTTCTTTCTTTCTTTCTTTGTTTTTGTCATAGATCTCCAAATTCTACAAAGTTTTCTTTTTGTCATTCCTCCAAATCATATTTCTTCTGAGTTCTTCATAAATCTTAAACTTAAAGATATGTTTTCTGTTCCCACACATCTGAAAGCATGCTCATTTTCTAAAGTAAAATTGATTAAGAAACTAGGAAACATTTTGCTTCTTTTTACATATATGTATATTTTTACTAAATCACTGAAGACCCCTTTTTATTTATCCACATCTAGACACTTCAAACATAATCCATAATATCTTCAAGACATATGGACTAATATCACTGTAATTTAGCTTTCAATTGTTCCTCTGGTTGCTTTCAATATGGTAAATATAATTCTGTATTCCTGGTAAATTTGCTCCCTTTGCTACACCAGCTTCTCTGGATGAAATTGGACATATTTGTTCATCTATATTAAATATAGATAGATAGATAGATAGATCTGCACATTTCAGACTTAATTTGAATTGTTTTCTGCTAAATATATAGGTAATGTGGAATGAAACTCACTGATTTAAGTACACTCTTCATCTTTCTTCGTGTTTTAATATGAATCATGATCACAGAAAATTCTGAGCCTGAAGGTACCCATAAGGGTCATCAAGTCTAAATCTTGGTCCCACACACAGCCACCCACATACCAGACCAGTCTGAGAGCTTTGTCCAGGTGCTTCTTGAACTCTGGTAAGTCGGTACCTTGACCACAGCCCTGGGGAATCTGTCCCAGTACCTGACCACCTCAGCAGATCTCACTAAAGAACCTCTTCTTAATATCCAGCTTGTACCTCCCCTGTTGCAGCTTTATGCTGCTTTGCAAGTTCCATCCCTGATTTACATCTGTGTTTTTGTGGAATAATCCTGTAGGTTTTCCTGCTGACAGGGAAACACACCATAAAAGTCTTCAAGTACTGCTGAATATAGAATATATATTTAAGCTTATAATACTTCATGTATACAGAAGACCATAAGCTGACCATGGAACAGATTTAAGGTGAATCACCAGACCTCTGTGACCTGTGAGTTTAGGGATGGGCAGACAACCTGAGACACCTGAAAAAAAGTTAAGTTTCCCTCCTAATTTCCTATTTTCTGCTTTCTGGAAGCAGAAGAGATTAAACCAGAGGAAACATTCAGTGACACAATGCATTTCCACACAAAGTTCTTGTTTTTTGATGGGATTTTAGGGTTTGCAGCTTGGCTTTTCCTTCCTCATCCACCAGATACATGAAGCCGAATCTACATCAGTGTGCAGACATGTCTTAAAGGCTTCTTCATGATCTCCTTCACCTCCAGGTGGATGAATACTATGTTTTATTAACTCCTTTTTATTAGATTTATATAAACACAGCACTTCTTTTTCCATGCTATTTCTGATCCAGTTAGTGTTGGGGAAAAAATAACCCTAACAAAGTGTAAATAAAGATTGTGATAAATATTGTTTACAGTTTTTCACTGGTATGTCCTTTTGCTCATGAGACAGGTTATCCAACAACCATCCATATACTAAATCTGTGCTTTTTCTTGCATTTCTGTTAGAGCATTTTTTCTTCTTTGGGGCAGATAAGCTTGTTCTCTCAAATGAAAAACAAAGTCTGAAGAATTATTTATGTAAAAAATATATCAGATCATGATGAAGTCATGCCATTCATTCCTCCTATTGCTCTCCAACCAAGGCAACATAGTCATTAGTAGAGGAAATGGAACTAACATTGATAACAAGTAATTTTGAGTTATGTTCTTTCTTCGTTTGTTCAATCTTTCATGATCAATTTTTAATAGTCTTAGGCAGTTCTATTTCATTTTGAAAAGAACTAATACATTGGTGGTGTAATGCTGAGTCTCAAGAAGTGTC
This sequence comes from Alectoris magna, assembly GCA_030625065.1. Taxonomy (NCBI): domain Eukaryota; kingdom Metazoa; phylum Chordata; class Aves; order Galliformes; family Phasianidae; genus Alectoris; species Alectoris magna. The sequence continues at coordinate 47,350,467 of CM060564.1, forward strand.
TTGCAGGAGAAGAAACTGCTTCCTTACTTTGTTTTAACCTGGCATGCTTATTTAAACAGAAAATAAATGCTTAAAAATATAACATATTAATGCAGGAGTGAAGCCATGCCAGTTACTAGATTAAATGTCATTGAAGGCAATTCAGTGGTGAGGCAACACAATAACTCACAGTTTACTAAGTACAGGTCTGACTTTGTCATACCTGATGTGCTGCAGGACTGCTGCTATTAATCAGTGCAAAAATGATGGCACAGGATTTGGCATGATGCCTTGTGCACAGTGTTGGTTAAGCAGGGTAAGCATGGGTTAAAAGACGATAGAACAACCCTTTCAGTCCAGTAACAACTGAGAAATTATATTGTCCAGAGAGCATGAGTACTGTGCTGATTTATGTGAAGCATAACAGAATTACTATCACATCTATATGTACTGTGAGTGGTAGATTGTGTTTTTGCAGTGGAAATTTCCAGTATTTCTGTATGTAGCATTGGATAAGTTGCCTTTCACAAAGAAAGCTTATGAACAGTGTAAAGTTGAGACTGGGGCGTTCTGACCCAGGTAAAATTGGCACAGGCACCAGGTAAGGTAATTATGTAGGGTAGGGGAGAGTCCCATACAGGACAGAACTAGTGTGCAGATTGTTGAAAATATTGTCCTCCTATCACCGTAAAAAGTACAGAACATTCCCAAAGACAATGGGTTGGTAGCAGACATTGTATGGAAGTATAACATAGCTATGGAAGTGTAACGTAGCTATGGAAGTGTAACGTAGTGAAAGTATCGGAAGACTGTGAGCCTAAGACACTCAACAAATGAGTGCCAGGAGAGGATTTACCTGCATCGAACCCAGAGTATATAATGGAAAGGATTTCACTGACTAGTTGTGCAGTTTCTCCCTTGTCGGTAGGGGTGTGCAACCATTATTGCAATAATGAATAAACTCCTCTTCACAGAGATATTTGCCTGTATAGAAATTTTTGATCTTGAGCGTGTTTCTCACAATATATATATATTCTTGAAGACACACAGTTATTTCTACCATCCATTTTCCAAGGAACAAAATAAATACTTTTTCACTCCTCTATCTTTACTCATGTCTTTAAGCACATGAAGCAGAGCTGCAGTTAATTCCATACTGTGTTTTTTTTTTCCACTCTTTCTTATTTGTATGAAGTGCCACCCTATTTCTTAACAAAAATATTGGCATCATTGACATGAAAGAAATTCTGTGTGCCACAAGAAGAAGGAAATACTGTGTCACAGTAGTTATGATAAATTTGAGATAAACTAAAATGTTCTTCGTCTTTTCTAAAGATAGGAGACTGACAAATTTTATATCTTTGAAGCACACTGAGAATAATGCTGAAATTGCTGTTAATTAGAAGTCTGGTATTTCCCTTGCATAGCTCTCATAACGGTCCCAGTTCATTCAGTAATCTATTTCTTTCAAGATATACAGTCCTGAACTGTAAATATTTCTTATGCAGCGTTCTAGTTTCCCACTTTTGTATATTATTTTAAATATGTCACCAGATAAACACTACAGCAAAAGATGCCTCTGTTTTTCAAGTTTTCCTATTCCTGTGTGTAAGTGTCTGTGTTGATCTTTGGAACCGCATGAGTATTACAATACACCTAGCAAGGTTAGAGAGATTCCATTAAAGAATAAAGAATAAGCTTAGGTGGTATTATTTTTGCATTTGTGTTTTCATCTTCTTTGCTGTTGTATGTTTTGAATGGCTTTTCTTTTATTTTCTGTGCAGTGATGTTGTATATTAGAGATGGCTTCAGGACTACATGATGATTCAAGACTACATGTGCATTTATTTTCTTATTGAAACAATGGGTATTGTTTCAAGAATTTCTTCTTAGCAGTAATTGTGTTTTTTTCAGTTTGGCTATTTTTGCTCATAGATAGTACCCGATAGTGGTTATAAATATTAAGTAAAGCTTTGGTTAGACTTAGAATTTTAATTCTTAAACTGCTTCTTCAATTTCTAATGAAGATGTGATTGCTTTTCGATCTAGATTGTATTTGTTGATTTATTTTAGAATGTGGAAAAGTATGGTAGTGACAGGAAGGATTTCAGGAACAACTATTTCATAGAATAAATGGATAGTTAGCCAGGAAGGCACCATTCCTCTTAATTAAATTACTCTGTTTGGAGAGCTCAGAATTCTAATCAGAGTTGATAGGAAAGATTGTGGAGTTCAGATTAGCCTTAGTATACTAGCTTACACCTGCAGTTCATAATTATTTTCTTCAAGTAACAAAATATGACAGATCTAGTACTAGATCAGATTACCCAGGGCCTCCATCCAACCTGGCCTTAAACATCCCAGGCCACAACATCTGTGGGCAGCCTGTTTCAGCACCTCACCACTCTCTCAGTAAAAAACTTCCCTCTGACATCTAATCTAAATCTCCCTTCCTTTACTTTAAAACCTTTCCCTTTTCTCCTATCTATCTATTTCCTTCCTGTTTATAAACACACACTTCTGCCCAGTTTTAATTCAACAAAGAATATTCTAGGCAATCTTTTTTTTAATTGATGAGTGACATTTCACTAGGTGAACACTGTTATTATCACATATACAATGATGCAGATTTAAAACTTTTTTTTATATAAACAACACTGAATGTACATCTGGATATACTGAACGCTCTTCACAAAAAAAAAAAAAAAAAAAGTGATGAAATAGCTGTTATTTCTATAATTTTAAGAGTATTTGTACTTTTTTTCTGAGATATTCACACTCTTGCAGTAGTTTATCAAGACTACATGTACCTTTATTCTCTTAATATTTATGTATTCTCCTCAGTTAGAGAATTGCAATTCAAGATCACTCCAGATTTGAAGCTGTTAAAGATGGGTTGGCACACTGGAGAGTTGACCACTGCTGTGGACAAAACCAGTTAGAATGTGCATCAAACTCCAGTAGATAAAAGCATCAACATTAGACTTTATCATGTCCCACTTCCTCTAGGAGTTATTCTGTGTGTTTTGATTGACTGACAGCATGGAAAATGACCTCCAGATAGAAAAATACTCTTTTTTTAAAACAGGATTTAATTCAGTGCAGTTTGTCACATGCAAATAATTTATTTTCATCCTTATATGTTTTTAAATCCTTTGCAGTGTTGATGAGATTAAGTGCATTCATTGACAATATGATCTGTTTAATGTTCTGTCTACCTGTCTTATGGAAGTCGTAGTGGGACAACAGTATTCTCTTTTTTTCCTCAGAAAGAGAGAAAAAGATTGAGGAAGTGTGTTTACATGTGTGTATATCTTCCGATCTCTGATATAAGAACTGAAATATCTCATTTCAGAAGTAAAAATACATCTAGAAATAGCTTGTTTGTTGTACAAAAAACTTATCTCTGATCAAAGATTCTATTTTCCTGTACTGCTCTTTTTGGTGGCTTGACTAAAAAATTTTGTGAAGAGAAATAAAGAGGGTGGGAGGGGGACTTTGGTGGTGTAGAGCAAGATTACAGATAACAGAAAATTAAGGGAATTGTTGATATATCAGCGAATCATGCTGCCATCCAGATGGACCTTTACAGGCTGGAGAAACTAGCTGGCATGAGCCTCATGAGGTCCACTGATGAGAAATGAAGAGTCCTGTACCAGGGGAGGAAAAATCCTGTGCAACAGTACATACTGGGAACCACCCAATTTGAAAGAAGTGTAGAAGAAAAGGACCTAGAAGTTCTGGTAGACAAGAAGATGAACTTAGATTAGCAATGTGCACTTGCTGCTAAGAAGGCTAATCTTACTTTTGGCTGCACCAGGCAAAATATTGCCAGCAGGTCAAGAGAGGGGCTCCTTCATCTTCACTTGGCTTTGATGAGGCCAAAACTAGAGGACTGTGTCTACAACTGGCCTCCCAAATACGAGACGTGGACATACTGGAAAGAGTCCAGTGGAAGGCCACCTAAGTCATCAAAGGACTTAAGCACTTCTACTGTGAGGAGAGGCTGAAAGAACTGGGGCTTGTTCAGTTTGGAGAAAATGAGGCTCAAGGAGGCTCTTGTCAATGAGTATTAGTGCCTGAAAGGAGGTTTCAAGAAGGACCAAGCCAGGCTCTTTTCAGGGATGCCTAGTACCAGGACAAGAGACAATGGGCACAAACTAGAACACAGGAAGTTCCATTTGGACACCAGGTAGCACTTCTGTTCTGTGTTCATGACAAAGCACTCAAACAGGTTGCTCGGAGAGGCTGGGCAGTCTCTGTCCTTGAAGGCTTTCTAAAGTTATCTGGACATGGTCATGAGCATCCTGCTGCGGCTGTCCCCCCCCTGAGCAAGGGCTCTGAAACGTATGACTTCTAGATATCTTTTCCAACATCAGCCATTCTCTTGTTCTGTTTGTGTGTAGTGATTTTGCACTAGGGATTTCCTACTCTTATTAAAATAACGACAATGAAATTTGTAGCATGTAAAAAATAAAATAAAATTCTTATGCTTTTAATATTTGTTTTATTTGGGGTTATCTGGTGTTTAATTTTCTTCTTCTGAATGAAGGCAACATATACCAGAACGTATTCAGATCCTATCGCTTCAGGTTCTGTTCTAATGAAAGACAGTTTTTTATATTAGTTTTTCATTTCTTAATAGAATTTCTGGGCACTGTGTGAGGAAATACATACTTTAACCTAGTGGTACTTCACAGAACAGTTCCTACTGAATATATAAAATTTATCTATTATACATATGTATGTATTTTAGTTAGGCATACTGGATTTTTCAGATAATTTTTTAAGGAGTTATTCATGTGCTAATTTGAACTGTGTACCATAATACTATTTTTCCTTTATTTTTTGAAATGAAAATGGACAATCCATCTGAATTAGCTCTTGAAATCTGATCAAATGTTCCAGATGTTCTAGTATGAACACTACAGTTTGTCTGTGATCCATGTCAAAAATGCAGCTGTCAACACTAAAGAACACCTGCCACCAGTTTGCTCTCAGCAAATAATTTTTCAGTTTTATTAGGGAGTGCAGTAAACTGCCAGAACAAAGCTTTGGTCTCATGTCGAAACCTACAACGCATTCCAAATTCACAAGGGGTAAATAAACAAGTTTAAGGAAGTTTATGTGGAAATAACCTTGAATATACTAAGTTACATACAAAAATGTTTTGCTTCTAAATAATTTTGTGAATTCAGAATGGTGTTCCATGGAAGAACACAAGCTATTAAGAACTGTGCGGTTCACTTCTGGACTGTTGAGATTGTATGTGTAGAGCGTGTAATTGAGAAAGGAGTATGAGTCACAACACCTTCAAATAATTAATTTTCCACTTTGCTACTAGGAAGAGAAAATCACGGGCCATTATCATTTCATTTAGGTTGTGTATTTGTATTGGATTTAGAATAAAGCCAGACTGACATTTCGAAGAGAAATGTATTTACATATGACAAAATGCATTCAACAAATCTGTTTACTTTTCAAATATTCTTTCACTGTCTGTCTCACATATAAACCATGGCTTCTGGTGCAAGGCTTTATCTTATCCCCTCTACAGAGAATGTGGTCCATAAATTATATGACAACTTTTTTTTTTACTTGAGATTGTGAGATGAAGATGAGTTATAGAACGTTTCATACAGGATCGCAAATTCTAAGACTGAACTATATTCGCCTAAATGAATGATTATGTCTTTATCTGCTCTACCACCTTATTGGAGGTTTATGGTTTTGTTCTGCATTTATCACTGATAGAAAGCTGCACAATCAGCCAGATAGCTATTGCTTTTATCATCTCATGTTTTAAAAAAAGGTTTTATTCTGGGTTTTACTTATTTATTTGTTTGTTTATTTATTTATTTGTTGGCCTTCTCATTTTAGATTTTTTTTTCCTTTCACATGTGAAATAGCTATTAGAAGCATGTGACAAATATGCATTTGAGATCATATATTTGAGATCATATTTCTAAAACACAACTTTGTAATTGAATGTTTGTTCAGGAGCGCAAAAGCCCTCGGTTCTTTTCTATTCATCTTCTGTTTAGGTGCCTATTATGTTACTCATTGGATTTTCCCCTTCTTGCTTTCAAGTGGCTTACCACAGAGATTTTTAATTATGTAAAAAAAATTGTCTCTATTTCTATGTGAATGGAAGTACACACTGAAAATGCACTAACTGGTAGAACTTGAATTTTGATTTGGAGAGAGCTTGCTAACTTTCCCCCTGAGACATCAACTCAATGCTTTATATATTTTTGGATATCTGGAAACTCATTAATTATTAGTAATATTAGTAGTTAAAATAACAGCAGTAGGAATGGTAGACAGCTTAATTTGCTTAATTGCAACTGATTATGAAAAATTTAATTATTAGTCAAAGCAAAAAAATACATTAAACACCCTTGTGTTTTACTAAAACCAGAAAATCTGTCAATTAGTCAACCTTTTAATACTGAAGAGTAAAGAAACAGATTTTCAGCTTTTCCATTAATACAATCTGGTGAGAAAATGTCAACAGTAATAAATTTATATATTAATAAATTTATTCTAAATTTGGGTAAAATACAACAAATTATAAGCAAGAAAAATAAGTAAATATGTAGATGGATAAGCAAAAAGACTGATTTAATGGACACTTTCAGTTAAGTTTGCCTTCAGCTGTTGTTATTTATCCTTAATTAACTGCAAATAATCTTACAGACCAATATTAATCAGGAATGGAATAGTAAAGAGAATATGTAGAAATAAGGAAGAAATAAATTATTTGAACAGAAGCCTCAGATTTTATTTCCAAAAATTTTGAAGGATTAAATTTTCTTTTTTAATTCAGAACTTCAAAATCGTGTTGACATTATTTTTCTTTTTTTTTTTCTCTTTTCTTCCTTTCTGCTTGCCTTTTTTTGCTTTCTTTCCTTCCTTTTTTTATTTTTTCACTCGTTTTCTCCCTTATTTTTCTTTCCTTCGTTCTCTACTTCCTTCTTTCTTTCTCTTTTAAGTATTCCATCTATAGAATGATTCCTAGCTATGTTCATTTGGCCATTAAAAATAATAATAATAATCATATGTTCGTTGCTTTTGAAGTAATAACAAAATCACAGGGCACAGAATCACAGGGGTTGGAAGGAACTTCAAGAGACAGTGGAGTCCAACTGCCCTGCTAAATCAGATACCACAAGTAGGCATCTAGACAGGTCTTGAATATCTCCATAGGAGAAGACTCCTCAGCTTCTCTGGGTAATCTGTTCCAGTGCTCCATCACTCTTACTGTGAAGAAGTTACTTCGCATGTTAGTATGGAACTTCCTGTGTACAAGTTTTAGGCCATTACTTCTTGTCCTATCACTACACACTACTGAGAAGACCCTGGCCTCATTCACTTGTCTCCCACCTCCCTTTAGATATTTATAAACATTTATCAGATTCCCTCTCAGATTTCTTTTTTCAAGACTGAACAGACTCAGGTCACCCAGCCTTTCATCTGGGTAGATGCTCCAGTCCCTTTATCATCTCTGTAGCCCTCTGCTGAATTCTTTCTAGGAGATTCTGGTATGTTTTGAACTGGAGAGCCCAGAACTGAATGCAGTAGTCTAAATGTGGCCTCACCAGGACACAGTTGAGGCAGAGGATCACCTCCTTTGACATGTTGGCCTCTTTTTAATGCATCCCAGGATACCACTGATCTTCTTGCATACAACAAGGATTGTATCATGGGTGTTAATGGGTGGACATAATAAAATAGAAGGTGTTACTTTCATCTCAGCTTCACAATAATGAGAAAATATCCTATGAATAACTGAAAATGAGAAAAAAAGACTCTATTTAAGTCATCTGGAAAACTGTCATTTATAATGAAGATTAACCAAGAAAAAAAAATCACACTTACTTATTGATATGAAGGTGGTCTTCCATCTGATTTGGATTTTTCACAAAAAATTTCACCCTCCTGGATCAGAGAGGCCACGTAGAATATGAAATCCAGACAGCTTCTGAGATACGATTCACAAATGAAGCATTTTATAGATAACATCAAAGTAAATAAACCTCTGCATGTCTGAAAACATGCAGACTAACATCATGCAGTTAGAACAAGAGAGTATGTAGATCTAAGACTTTTATGAGCATGAATTACTTAGGTTCCACAATTTAGCGTGATCTAGACACAGTACCAGCTTAGTTGGTTTGTGGAAAATAAGAATTTAATGCAGTTTTCCACTAGCACAAAATCGCTACAGGCACTCTTACAGTGGTGGACTTCCTCATCACTTGTGCAGCATAAATTAAAAACTTTGTGGACAGGGTACATAAGTGTAGCCTGGGGAGAGTGAGCATGCAGCTGTGTGGTACTTAGCTGGCTGCCAGGGTTAAACCATAATAATGTGGTAAGACCACAAATGAGCTAATCTATCAACACATTTTCAGCTCTTCATACACTTGAGTAAACTTAATGTGTGTTGGAATATACAAGGGTATTCTTGTGTATTGCAAAGGGTCTATTGCAAAGAATACACAGGATCTGAGGAATTAGGCCTTAATTCAAAAGGAATTTACAATTCTCTCTTTTCTCGAATATTCTGTGCACTTCAGGATATTTTCTCATGTCCGTTTTTCATCTCCTATATAATCAATAAATAGACTTTATCGGGTTTGGAAGGGACCTCTGGAGATCACTGAGTCCAACCCATCTGCTAAAAACATGTTCCCTACAAAAGATCACACAAGAATGTGTCCAGATGGACCGAATCACAGAACCGTAAGGGTTAAAATGGACCTCTAGAGATCAAGTCCAGCCTCCCTTTTAAAGCAGACCCCCTGCAGCAGGCTGCACAGGTAGATGTCCAGGTGGGTAGTGAATATCTCCAGAGAAGGAGAATCTATGACCTTCCTGGGCAGCCTGTTCCAATGCTCTGTTAACCTCACAGTAATTAAGTTCTTCATCCTATTTTTATGGAACTTGCTGTGCTGTAGTTTTTACCTCTTGCCCCTTGTCCTGACCCTACACAACACTGAAAAGAGCCAGGCCCCATCCATTTGACTTTCGGTATTTATAAAGAGTGATGAGATCTCCTGCCTTTCTTCTCTTCTCTCAGGACTCTCAGCCTTTCCTTGTATGGAGATGCTTCTGGCCCTTAATCATCTTTGTGGCCCTCCGCTAGACTCTCTCTAGAAGATCTCTCTTTTTTGAATTGAGAAGTCCACAACTGTACACAGTCTTCCAGATGTGGGCCTCATTAGGGTAAAGTAGAGTAGAAGGAAGGATCACCTCCTGCTGGCCATGGGCTTCTTGAGTCACCCCTGAATACCATTAGCCTTTGCGACCACAAAGGCGTACTTCTTGCTCATGGCCAGCCTGTTATCCACAAGAACTCCAAAGTCCTTCTCCTCTGAGCTCATTTCCATCAGATCATTCCCAAGCTTGTATTGGTGCATGAAGTTCATGTTGTTCTCTGCCCAACTCACTAGTCTATTGCCATCTTGCTGAATGGCAGTACAGCCTTCTGATGTGTCATCCACTTCTCCCAGATTTGTATTGTCAGCTGAGGTCAGACTCTATCCCTTCAAATAGATTGTTCATGAAGATATTGAACAAGGCCATACCCCTGGGGTGCACTGCTACTTACAGCTCCAACTAGACTTTGCACTGTTGATCCGCGTTGACCACCATCTGAGCTCTACCAGTCAGCCAGTTCTGAAGTTACCTCACAGTCCCCTCATCTATCCCACACTTCCTTAATTTCATTACAAGAATGTTATGGGAGACTCTGTAAAATGCCTTGTTGAAGTCAAAGTAGACAGCCTCCACTGCTGTCTCCCCATCTATCCAGCCAGTGATGACACCATAGATGGATACCAGATTGACTGAGCATGATTTCACCTTAGTGAATCCATGCTGACAACTCCAAATAACCTTTTTCTTCAAATTGCTTGCAGATGACATGAAGAACAAGTTGTTCCATCACCTTCACAGGAATGGAGGTGAGGCTGACTGGCCTATAGTTGCCTGGATCTTCCTTCTTGTACTTTTTGAAGACTGGGGTGACATTGACTATCCTCCAGCCTTCAGGTACCTCTCCCATTCTCCAAGATAATAAGAGAGCAGCTTGAGAATCACTTCTGCTATCTCCCTCAACATTTGTGGGAATCTGTTGAGGCCCATGGATTTGTGTGCATCAATTTTGTGTAAACAATCTTAGACCATAACTGATTTATCTGTTGTTAATCTGATGGTTTTAAAATGTTTTCTTAGTTTATCCTATTATTTATGCGTTCATATGTGTTTAAACACATAAAGAAAAGAAAAATACAGTTAATAAATATATAATAAACACCTCAGAAACTTCCAAGCACTGCTAAATAAAGATATACTTTCTTCTGAAGCGTTAGAGAAATAGTAATTACATCTTGAGAAGAAAGAAAAGAGAGATTCTCTGTAGAATCAAGGAAAATACTGCATAAAATACTGCCTGTTAAGGTTTTTGCATATATCTATGGTTTCCTTTCCTACATAAACCTAAACAAACAACATTATTTTATGTCATGTGTGTGAAACAATAGCTAATATAAATTTAATCCCAGAGAGCAAATTAAAACCTATTTAACAAAACTGAAGTAGCTGATGGTGCTGAGTTCAGAATCTAGCATTTGCCTGATAAACCTTCCCTGAGATGCTATATACAATAAAAATATTACTCATGAAATGACAGTGTCTACTTAGTTCTCTATGTACAAATTATATCCAAAAATTTTGAGCAAAGTAATTCATTAATTAAACATTTTTTTCTTGTCTCTAAGACTGATGAATTTATATATCCAAACAGAATTTCACAAAAAGTGTAATACTGAGATTAGCATAAGACATTGAAAAAATAGTTCTAAATAATTCATAAATTACTAACTGCAGCATTTTTTATACATTTTAAAATTAAATGTGAGTAAGAATATTTTCACAGGGAAAATAAATGCAGTGCATTTTATGTTACTGTATTGTCACAGCTATTGCAAGAGCTGAAGATATTTTATGTTAGGTAAAAATCTGGTAGGCACATGTTTACATATATAAATAGTTCCTTTTTATTTGCCTCTAAATAATAAATATATTGAAAAAATGTTTTGTCTATAAGGAAGCACTGATTCTAAATAATATTGCATAATAATAAACTTGAAAGTACTCTCACTCCATTACAGTCACTTAAATTAAAAAATATTATCTGGTTCTAACATCTGTTAATTCTAAATTTACATTTATCCCCATAATTTTGTTTGGATAAAGGCCATATGTTATATTTGTCATTCGTCCAGATCTTGATCAATCAAGTAGTGACAGACTCAGTCATGTGATTTCATAGAGGATGGTATTTGACACATAGTCAATCCAATGAAGCAGCTTTCTAAAGAAAAATGTGTTGAAGGAAACCAAGAGAAGTAGAAGGTATTTGGGAGGGGGGGAATAAAAAAAAATAAATAAAAATAATCACTTTTACTTAATAGCTGTCCAAGGACAAATTGCCAGAAAATTGCTGTCTGCCTAAAGGAAAATGTTCTTTCTAAATATTTGAACAGTTTTATATGGATATTGATGTGAATATTTTCCAAAACTGCAGCACTATTTTTTCATCCTCTGATATAGTTAACTATTCTTTTAAAAATATTGATCTAAAAAAACCTAATACTGTATAGAAATTCAGAAAACAGCAGTGAAAGAAATATTTAAAATCATAAACTGATTACTTGCCTGTATGTCATTAAACACATATTGTACCTTCTCTTGCTGCTGAAAGTACTGAACGCTTTAATATTTGTCTTAAACTTTTTTTTAGTACATCACTTAATGATTATAGATCTGAACATTACGAAGAATAAGAGATTTTTTTTTCCAGTGTAAGTATATTAATAATTGTGTAGCTTACTTCAGGGAATTCCATTTTGAAAGCAAACCAGTCAGTATCCTACAAACCATTTTCAGGATGTGCAAACATGTTCCATGCAATTTTTCCCTGGCAAAAAAACCTTAGCATTTAGTAGTGTGAAAAATATTCTGTATTCTACACTTTTCCATAAATTGTTGACTCCCTGCCTGCAACCTGAAAATGCATCAGCATTTACCAAACTTTTTTCCAGCCATAAGAAAGTTTTAATTGAAAACAAGAGTTCTGGGTTTGAACATGGCTTCAGCAGATTATCGATTAAATTAGAAGGGGCTTTTCATTTAAGTTCCAGTCTTGATATGTCACTATGCCCTGTCACTTTGAAAAGTGATAGTGCTTTGTTATCAGTGCAGAGTGCAGGCAGCCTCCTGATCTAGAGGTAAACTAAAATAGGCTGCCAATGTGATGAAAGCATTGTGCACATGTTGCATTCTCCTCCACTTGGAGGTGTGGAGGGGCAGTGCTGACACACTGTTTTGTTCAGACAAGCAGGTTGATTATATCCCAGTGCCTGATTTTCTGACATTAAAAGAAAACAAACAAACAAACAAACAAACAAACAAACAAACAAACTTATAGCAGAAAAATTTAATAACAGTTCAGCTCAAGGAATAGATTAAGACTCCGCAGTAGTATTTCACTTTAATAAATGATTCCTTGTATGTTTGCTTATCATCTCTTTTGGAAGGATGAAGCTTTGTGGGATTAGTCATTACTGGGAGCTCTGTATGCACAGGAGTTACTAGAGTTGAGGGATACATTTCAGTTCTTATTTCAGAGATAGGAAGGCATACACACATGTAAACACACTTCCTCAATCTTTTTTCTCTGTTTCTGAGGAAAAAAAAAAGAATACTGTTGTCCCACTAGGACTTCTACAAGATAGGTAGACAGAACATGCAGCAGATCATATTTCCAGCGAATGCACTTAGATAATGTTATTAACACTGCAAAGGATTTGGAAACATTTAAGAACCAAAAGAAATTTAGTTGCATGTGACAATCTGCACTGAATTACATCCTGGTGGGTTTTTTTTGTTTGTTTGTTTGTTTTACATATTTTTCTATCTGGAGGTCATTTTGCATGCTGTCAGTCAATCAAAACACACAGAATAACTACTAGAGAAAGCAGGACATAGTAATACTGCAATGCTGCAATACAATGAAAAATGGAATAAGACTCTGTGACAAGGCTAGCAGGGTATATACATCTGCAGCAGAACGGTAACAATTTTACTTGTTTGTTTGCTTTCTTACTGATTGAAAAAGTGACCACAAGAGGGACTATAATTGAAATTCTTGTACTTTCTTGGAGCTGACAGAAGAGTCAAAAATCAAAATAATGACAATATCTTGTTTCTTTTGGTGGTAAGGGGAGATTTTTTTTGCTATTCCCTTTACATTTGTAATGCCTTTTCTCTATGCTTGACATTTCTGTACAATCCATTTAGCAACATTTTAAAAATGGGATTTATAGTTGAAGTACTTTACAGCTCTGGCATGAAAAACACATACAATATTAAATGCCTGTCTATCAGAATTTCTGAGTTATCCAACTAGTTCTTGTAAACACAAACTTTAATTTATTGTTTAGGTAAGTCACTGTTTTACTTAATTTTTTCTGAACGCATATGAATATCAAGCAATTTAGTAGAAGATAATTTATTGGATATCAGGGAGAAAATCTCCATGATGTTTGCTTTGTTCAGATTATTTCTTACAGAATATGTGGAGCTACCTAGAAGAACTGCAGAGTGGTTGAACTTGGTATATATGGAGACTGTCTAGTCCAACAACTTGCTTATGCAGAATGAGCTACAGCAGGTTGTTAAAGATGCATCCAGACAGATTAATACTTTCAGGGATGGAATTTCACAACCTCTCTGAGCAACCCATTCCAGGTTATTACCCTACCACCACATTAATAAAAAATTTTGCTCTCATATTATCTGAATTTCCTCTATTTTTGTTAGTGCCCATTGCCTCTTGTCCTCTTATTGGACATCACTAGGAATTTCTGGCCCCACTTTCTTTACTACTCATCATATATGCATATTTATATGCATGAGTAAGTTGTTCCATGAGACATCTCTAGGCTAAACACTGCCAGTTCTAGACCTCTTCTCATATAACAGATACTCCAGTTCTTTCATTATTTTTATGGACCTTTACGGGACTCATTCCAGTAGATTCATGACTCTCTTATACTGAGCAGCCCATCATTGGACATGGCACCCAAATGTGTCTCATCAGTACGAGGTAAGGAGAAAGGTTCACCTCATTTGGTTTTCCGTTAAGAATCTTTGTTAGTATGTCCAGAGTGCTGTTAGCCTTCTATGCTAGAAAGGTGCATTGCTGGCTTTGCAACCAAATCCTTTTCTCTCAAACTGTTTTCTAGCAACCTGAACTGAAGCTGTGTGCATATATTTCCTCCCCATTGGCAGTTTAGCATTTCACGTTGTTATACATAGTGAGATTCCTGTTGGACATTTCTCTGTCCTGCCAAATTATCCCTAAACTCTGGGGTGATGAACCTACCTGGTGTACACCTTTACTTCCACTTTAGTAGCTGCTGAAAACATGTACATTGTTCAAGTAATTAATAAAGTTGTTCATCATTTGTGGACCCAGATAGGTAATATTGACCCCTGTGGTACATCAGAGTAGCTGACTTTCAATAAGACTTCATGAATCTCGTCATTCCTTACAGTCTTGTAATTCACCAGTTTTCAGTCCATCTCATTGATCATAATTCTGTTTGTCTATGAGAATGTTACACGAGTCATTGTCAAAAGCTTTGCTAAATTCAAGACAAACAGTATTCACTTGTCCATCACTCTAGTAACCTCACAATTGAAGGCTATGAAGTTTGTTAAGTAAGATTCCATATGCTTCCCATATCTATACTGCCTATATCCAGTTGCCTTTTTCTCCCTCATCTGTTTGGAATTCATTTGCAGAAGAATTTCTCTATTGCCTTCTTAGAAATTAAGGCAAAGCTGACTACCTGTAGTTCCCCAAATCTTTCTTCTTTCTGATCTTGAGCAAAGGAGTGATCTTTATTTCCCATAGTCACCATAGCAACTCTAAGATAAATCCAAAGTAGTCTTGCAATTAAATGAACCAACTCTTCAGCAGTGGTGGGTGCAATCCATCAGGTCCCAGGAATTTAGATAAATCTAGTTTCTTTAAATGATTCCTATTCTTGTCCTTTCTTCTCTACTGAGTGTGTAGATCTTTTTCTTCCAGACTTTCCCTCTCATCTCAAGGGATCAAAATATGAAAGTCTTTCTATCAGTCTTTTCAGTGTTCTTTGTCACCAGGTTCCTTGTTTCATTGAGCAGTGGGCCCATATTTTCCTTTGTTTTTCTTCTGATGTACCTGTAGAAACAATTTTATAGATTATCATATTTCTTACCTGTTGCCCTCCAGGTGAGCTTTGGCTTTTCTTACCCCATTTCTGCATGTTTGGATAGTATGTCTATGTCCTTACTGTGTCATCTGTTCTTCAGTATGTTGCAATTTCTAGCCTTAGTTTTCCTAGGATCTCCATGTGCATCCATTGAAGATTACTTCTTTTGTAAGAATGACATTTTGTCAGAAGATGAAGAAAAAAAGATCATGGAAAATAGCATAATGCATGCAAAATGTGTAAGATCCAGTAAATGGGGAATCAGCAAAAACAGTAGCAGTGTCCTCGGAAACATGGAAAACAAACACATAAGCTGCTCAGTTGGTGGATGACAAGTGAAATTTCCTATGCAAAATGGTTTTCATGGAAATTTTCAGTTCAGAAAGTCACTGTAAAACAGTAATGTAGAAAGCGAGTATAAAGGAAAAGGCCAATGCTGATATTACCAAGGAGATAGAGCAGATTTGTTTCTAAATCCTTTTTTCTTTTTTTCTTCTTAATTTTCTATTTGTTATCTTGTTGAAAAGCTAAGATTTTATTTAATTTACTTTTTTTTTTTTTCTGATAGAGTTACTTATTCTGTTTACAAGGTTTATATTCTAATTAAAAGATCATTTTAGAGATGAAATATCCTTTTAGCAGATTTCTCTGTATGAAAACACAGATAGCTCTCCTTTAAACCCCTGCTCATCAAGTTTCTGCAATTCTTTCAGTTTCATCAGATCTTAACACTTCACTGAGTTTACTGATCTTCAGCAGAAGCTGCAAAGTGCAAAACTGACTATAAACACTATGTTTGGTTTATTCCGTGCTTTCCTTTTCTCTGGAAGACTTAGATGTTATGAAATGACTGTGCTAATGCAATGATATACATTATTAACATTTCCAAACTGGATCATAAGCAAAATACATTATTTTTTTCTTCTGTGTTCATTTGAGGCAAAATTCTTTTTAAAAGAATATGTTGTTTTGTTTTCATTTATTTAGCAAATGTGACTACATTTAATCTTTTAGCGTTTATCATTATGTGTATCTAGTCATTTTTGTATCTGAAAGCATTCAACAATAAAACTAATAAAAATAATTTAGGCTAGTCAAATTATTTAACAGTTACTGTGTAAAAAACAATGTACCTAACACTTCCAGATAATGCTGATTAAAATGAGATAAAATTCTGAATTCAGTTCTGTACTTTTTTTAAGGATTGCACTTTTCTTGAACTGTTCAATATCAAACTTCATTTTGACCACAGTAGGAAAAATCCCTTATCTGCACTGAAATGAGAGAACTTTACTTTTTTTTTTTTTTCCTGGTATTTATAAAAGGCTGATAAGTCAAAATATCTTACAGACTGCAGAAACTGTGGCAAAATCTTCAGTTTTCACAGTAGAAAAAAAAAGAAATAATTGCTCCGCAGTTTTGGCTTTCAGTGCTGATCCCAGAATCCTAGATTCTGTATAGGTGCACCTTAAAGATACGTTTATTTTTTTAACAAAATATTTGTATTGCATTCTCCATTCATCAGTTATTGGCATTGAAGCCCACCTCACTGCACCGTGTGTACTATTTATAGCTTTCACCATACTAGAACTACAGATTTGACTTGCAGTGGAAAGGATGGGGAAAAAAAATAAAGGTTTATTAGCTTTTGTGTTACACTGACATGCTGTCTTACTGTTCGCAAAAACTCAGATTACAACAGCACTGAAAAGCATAAAGCGGATGTCAACAGCTGCTTGCTGACTCAATTGCATAAAGAACAGATGTTCCTATATCCATCAAATAATAATGAATAAACAACTGAAAACTCATGTAAAGCAATAGATACACTTGCTCATGTGGTGTTCCAGACCAAAGAAATGTCCTACCTCCGGTCTACTTTTTTTCCTAAAGTTTATTCATAACAATAATTGGCTGCTTTTGTTACAAGCCTTCTTTTTGATTTGTGTGGAAAAATGCCCGATACAATAACTAGAACAATAACTACACTTTGAAAGTCATGTAGGTCACAAAATAATGTTCTGAATAACCAAGCTAAACAAATTATTCCATAATAGGTCTGACTAGAAAACAAAATAAAAGACTAAGTGGGGAGTAATACTGTTGTTGTTTTGTTTTTGTTTTTCTCTTTGCTTTTGTTTTTGTTTTTCTTCTGCTAAAATTGAAGTAATCTTTGATTATGAGATAACTTTTTGTTCAAGAATTAGTATCTATCCAAACTTGGATAGTTTCTCAAGACCAAGCCTTTGAACTCTGTCTTTGATTCCTTTCTGCAGTGGTTTCACTATACTCCAGTATATTCAGGGTAGACCCTATCGCTCTCTACCGTTATGTGAAGGGAGATTGTGGTGAGGTGAAGGTATGTACTCTTCTCCTGTGTTACTAGTAATAGGATTATAAGCAATGGATGCGTGTTGCACCAGGTGAGATTCAGGTTGGACGTCAGGAAAAATTTATTCTCCAAAAGAATGATTAGGTGCTGGAATGGGCTTCCCAGAGGGGTGGTTGGTTCATTGTCTTTTGAGAAATGTTTATATGTTGTACTAAGTGAAATGCTTTAGTGGGGAAATATTGGTGATATGTTGGAGTAGATTTTCTTGGAGGTCTTTTCCACCTTGGTGTTTCTATGATTCTACGTGGCTGGGGGCGTTCAGACTAGAAGAGAGAAGTCTTTCAGGAGATCATATGTACAAATATCTGATTCATGACACATATCCATATGTTTAAACACCTTAAAGCATTATGTGGAGAAGATGGAATCAGACTGCTCTCAGTGATGCAGTGTAGCAGGAGAAGTGGAAATGCAGAAAATGAGAAAGATTAAAAATTACATCTGAATATAAGAAAAATATATTTTCCATTGAAGGTGATAAAAATTTACGCAGATTGTCCAGAGAGGTTGTGGAGTATCCATTCTTAGAGATAATCAAATATCTGGGCATAGGCTTCAGAAACATGTTCTAGCTAATGCTACTCTAAGCAGACGGTTGGAATCGTTCTCCTAATATGCTGAACAATATTTTGCCATTCTGTGATTCTGTGAAGTGCTAGTAGAATGACATAATCAGATCTGTTATAACCTAGGGAATACAACCAAGAGTAGTTTGTCTTCAGTGTGTTCAGAATTATACAGGAAACTTATCACTAGTGATGGAAAACTTCCAGGGCATGTAAGATAGATATACTGTCAATAAGCTAACTCCAAACATGCATTTTCCTCAAACCACTTTTCTGTTTCTCTCTCTCTCACACATGGAGAGTGTTTTGCTGTTGTAATTCATCAGTTCCGGTCCTGTATTTTTTGCTGAGTGCTACCCAGAATAGAAGTATGTTTTCCTGCATCTATTAAGAAGTTTTGAGGGTTTTAAATTCCCAGTTCATAGTGTTATTAACAAAGCCAACAGTCAAAGTGGCAATGAATAACACCATCAAGACTGTTTCCCTAGAATTCCAGGGGGCAATGTACATTCAAAAATGATCATCAGCTGAATTGTGGGGCCCAAATTGTGTGATCATACCCAAATTAATGATACTGAGTGATGTGTGTTTGACATGCATGGAAAATTATACTCCTTGACCCAGAAATTATTGTGTTTAAAAGAATGTTAATGACTGAAATAGGTCCTAGAATACCTGTCTCATTTTATAGACATATACAGTGTTATTTGCAACAGAACCCTAAGGCATAATGATGTATAATTTACATTATCATGGACTGAATAAGCAACTGAGTAAAAACTGTCCAATTATATTGTTGTTTTTAATATGGTTTCACGTCCCATTCTCTCAGCAAGACGTGAATTGTAATTTCATGCTGTAAAACTTCACAATAGAGAGGACTGATCATTAGATTTCCATTTGTTAAAGCAGAAATATAAGGAGAATACAGTCAGATCCATAGTAATTTATCATTTTGTATGTCCTAGACTATGGCAACAACCTTAAAAACATGGTTTTAAGAACAATAAAGCAATTATATAAAATACTTCATAGAAATACTGTTAAAGAAAACACTTTCTAAAGTGATAATTATATATTCAAACATAACTTGTATATCTCAATATATCATCCTGTGTATTTTTCTAAGCTCCAGTTTTTTTCTTAAGTTTGCTCTGCTTTGAAGTAAATTGTTCTCAGAATCACTTCAATTGCATTTTAGTAAGTAGAGCTAAACATTTGCACTTAATTTTACTCAACTTTCTTTTTTTTTTAAAAATAAAGTGTGAAAACAATCAAATTCACTGAGCATTATCTGTTGATAATTTTTGTGTTTAGCAAAATAATTTTCTAGATGAGTAGAATCTTTCCTTTTACAGCAAGTTGTTAGAGAAGTAAGCTAGTGTGGAATTAAGGTGAGCAGTAATTAATTATTCCTTATTTATTATGATTTCAACTTTAATGTTACAGGATTTTGACTTATTTTCTCAAATTTACATTAAGAAGCATGGATTTCTTTCAAAAATCTCTAGATCTAGATATAGATCTAGAAACCATGTAACAAACTTTGTGTTAAATATTAGGATCCCTAGAGAAGAATAACCATCAGTAAGACATATTTTTACTATTGAAAGTACAGCAGAAGATTATCTATGCTGTAGTCAGAAACCAGAACTGATTTGTAAAATAGATTGCTTAAAAGCAAATGCATTAATTACTGTATCTAGTACAGTAAATCTGTAATGGCCTTTTCCTTTATAAGCAGCTTTGTTAGAGGATTATAGCACTCATACCATTAAAAAAAAAAAACAACAAAAAAACCAACAAAAACATATTAATTTTAGTATTGTATTATAAATCAAGAAAAAATAAAGTATAATTCATCTGGGGATTTTTCTTTGCTTTCATTTCCCACCATTCACCTTTTTACTTTGTTTGTTTACTTGTTTGTTTTATAGTCTAGATTTAATCAGTACTTTGGTCTACAGCACTTACATATTTATTATATTTGTATATATTTACAAATGCTGTGCTATATACATAAATAAATGCTTTTATATTATATATGTAATAAATAATTTATTTATAAATTGATAATTAAATCACAGTTTTGCAGTTGAATAGCAAATAGCAGTAATAGTATATATAACATATAAATGTATAGATATTACATATACTATTATATATATACATAAATGATGCTATTTTATTGTTTGCTATTTGATTGCAAAATTTTTATTATGGCAAATTAAAGTAAGCAGTATTTATGTTAGTAACCACAAAAATTAAGCTAGCTTCTTTCCATTCTTTTCAAGTAGATACTGGCAGTACGTCTTTTTTTTTTTTTTTTTTTTAACTAATATTATTGTCATTTTTCTTCAGTGTTTTCTGATTTCTCTGGCTTAGATTCATTTGTTAGTTTTATTCTACCACCATTATTTTTTCAAGTGATATTTTTATTTTTATATATATAAAATATATATTATTTATTTATTTATTTATTTATTTATTTATTTATTTAAGTTTGAACAGCTTATTTCAAGCATTGAATGGCTTCTTCAAAAGCGGTCACTTTGAAAATGCATGTGTGTATGCTTCAAGGTGTGTGTTTTTGGAGAATGATAAAAAAGACATAATTACCTTTTGAATCACTTCCAGACATACATATGTTCGCCAATAATAAAACAATATATCTATGCAAAAATATATCTCTACTACATTATATATGCATAACAGTAATTAAGTATTATAAATGTATATAATAATGTAATGATAACATAGTATAGTATATAGCAAGATAATAACATTAAAACAGTATAGAGTTTACACAAGCAGATAGTGATAGTACAAGAATGACTAGTTTTAAACTAAAAGAGAGGAGATTTAGATTAGATACTAAGAAGAAATTATTTGCAGAGAAGTTGATGAGGCTCTGGAACGTTACCCAGATAAACTGCAGATATTCCACTCCCAGGAAGTGTTCAATGCCAGGATGGATGTCAACCTGGGCAGCCTAATCTAGTACTGACAAGTCTGCCCTCAGCAGAGTGGTTGGCACTATGTGATTTTCATGGTCCCTTCCAACACTATGAAGGGTTGAAGTATGAAGTATGATCCTATAATATTTATATCTTATCCAGAGTATGATCCTGTGGTATTTTCTGGTAATTTGTAGAAGTCGTATAATAGATAATCATTTATTCATTGCAGCTGAATTTACATGCTCTTATGTAGTTAAAATCATGATTAACAATTTAAGTAAGGTTCCTGAGGAGAGTTCTTAAGTATGCCGGATGCTCCTGATTGAAGAAAAGTGAAGTTTAATAATTCTGCATTTTCTTTTGATTCATATTTTTACCTACTAAGAGACTGTCTTACTTACTGCTTCTTCTGTTTATGACTTCTCAATTTCATGCAGCAAAATTTCTTTTCTGCTGCTTCTCCTGCACCTCTCTGGAATGTGCTTTGGAGCTTTTGAATACAAGGTCTATTTCCTTATACGTTAGTGTAAATTCTTAACTTGTGATGGGCTGACTGCAACCAAGGACTTTAATAGTATTGCATATAGGATATTGCAGTAGGATTCAGAATCGTGGACCAAATCAGTAGGAGTTGCTAAACATTTTATATCATTTTATTTCCATCTCATTGTAGATTATCTAAGGCAAACCAGAACTAAATCAAAACTAGAAGCCTCTGTGAAGTCATGTGCCCTACTTGTTTAAATTAAATGTGAATAGTATATTTTATTCATAGGAATATGGTTTTGGTTTCTTTCTTGTTTCATTCATTCATTACTGACAACTCACTCCTTCACCTTCTCTCTTCCTTGTGGGTCTGAAAAAGCCTCTCACTGTACTTTGTTTATGGGTGCACATTTGTTTTTTTCTTTTTTTTTTTTTCCAAATGAGGCACACTTCAGTGTGCCTGAGTTCTCATATTGTCAGATACTTCAGCGAGAATCTATATCTTTAGCTAGAATCTATCTAATAGATTTTCAGTTATACATGTTCTAAGAGAAGTTACATGGGTGTGTTCTTTAATTTTGTCATGAATAAGTAAGGCTAGGTTTCTGATCAACAAATTCTTTCCTAGTCTAATTTTCAATGTAGAATTTTTCTCCTGATTAAAAGGAAAGCAAGCAAACAAACAAACAAAAACAACAAATGCAAGTACATTTTTTATATATATATATAATATTTTTATTCCTATATTGTAACATAATACGAGTTGTCAATTTCCATCAAGTCGTATTTACAGACCATATCCTCACATCACAACTGTGATAACATATTGACTCAGGAAGAAGTACTTCCTTTTTTTTTTTAATCTCCATTACCTCTGTTGAGCACTTCTTGACTGTGTCATCACTCATCTCTGACTTACTGTTTCTAAGATGTTGTGCTCATATACAACAAATATATCACAGGCTGCAGTTTGTACCCTATGATGCAGAGACATGTTTTCTACTGAATTCTTTAGAGTTTTTGGTCAATAAGTTATCAAGGGAAGAATTCCTTCCCAGTTGTTCAGGTCACAAGTTACTATCTTGGGTAACTAACTAACTTGGCTGGGGGATAACCTGCTGGAGAGGAGCTCTGCAGAGAGGGACCTGGGCGTCCTGGTGGATGACAGGTTGGCCATGAGCCAGCAGTGTGCCCTCGTGGCCAAAAGGGCCAATGGCATACTGGTGTGTATAAAAAAGAGCATTGCCAGCAGGTCAAGGGAGGTGATCCTCCCCCTCTACTCTGCCCTGGTAAGGCCTCATCTGGAGTACTGTGTCCAGTTCTGGGCTCCCCAGTATAAAAAAAGACAGGGATCTCTTGGAAAGAGTCCAGCGGAGGGCCACAAAGATGGTGAAGGGCCTGGAGCATCTCCCCTATGAGGAATGACTAAGTGAACTGGGTCTGTTTAGCCTTGAGAAAAGAAGGCTGAGAGGGGATTTGATCCAGGTTTATAAATACCTGAGGTGTGGGGGCCATAGTGGTGAAGCTGGACTCTTTTCAGTAGTGTGTGGGGACAGGACAAGGGGAAATGGGATGAAGCTAGGGCATAGGAAGTTCCGCACGAATGTGCACAAGAACTTCTTTACGGTGAGGGTGACGGAGCACTGGAACAGGCTGCCCAGGGGGGTTGTGGAGTCTCCTTCTCTGGAGATATTCAAGACCCGCCTGGACGCCTACCTGTGCGACCTGGTGTAGGGAACCTGCTTTGGCAGGGGGGTTGGACTCAATGATCTCTGGAGGTCCCTTCCAACCCCTACAATTCTGTGTGTGATCTTCTCAATCAGAAATCATTAGAGGAATCTATCCCGCTTTCTCTTGGAATCAGAATTCCCTGAGTTGCTTTACAAATTTTGTGTGCGTAAAGAATATGCTGCTGATATTTGAGGTAACCTTTGTAGACCAGAATTATTTTGTTAAAAGTGTGTGTTACTTTTATCATGAGCCTTATAACTTTTGAAAAGGCAAAAGAAAACCTGGACAAATAGGTAGCTGTAACATTGGTGTATACATGTTTCATATTGATACTGAGATACAAACAAATCAGAATAAGCCAGATACTTAGTACAGTCTCCTTGTACTGCTGTCACACAAGCAAACAGGAAACCTGACACTGGGCTTGGCTAGTAAGGAATAAGTGGGCTGAAAACATTCCCTGTTTTTTTGTTGATGGTTTATTTCCATCATAATCTGTCATTACTCTCAGTTGATATCTCATTGAAATATATGATACAACTGAAAGATAGAAGGAATCTAAGTAAAAGGTAATTGAGAAAAACAGAAAATTATGACAATCCTCTGATTTCAGAGATACAGAACATGAAAAAAAAAAGATTATAATTTGATGGGATAGGGAAAATCAGAGTGTGTAGCATAATCTGGAGCAGGAGGTAGAGTGGCAAATAATTCATTAAACAAGGATGGGACCAGGATGAAAAAACAAACAAACAAACAAACAAAGAAAAAACACAACAAAACAACAACAATAACAACAACAACAACAACAACAAAAAGCCAGAATGAAGACAAGCAAGAATTAGCAATCACGAATAGTTTTGCATGTCCTGAAATTTGAAGATTTTTCCCATATTCACATATTTTTTTCTGCTGCAGAATATAGCATAAGACTACATGTATCCCCTTCACCATCAAAATGACAGAGAAACATCAGAAGGATAGGGAAAGGTAGATTTTTGAGAGGAGTATGAGGAAAAAGATAGGAGGATAAAAACAAAAGGGAATTGAGGCTGGGGACTTTAGCTGCAAAGAAGTCATAAAGAAGCAGACAAGGATGTTGTTTTGGAGTGGAGAAAGATCTTTTAAAAGCATAAATGAGCAACAGAGAGAACACAGAAATTGTTACAAGAAAAGTAATTCAAAAAAGTAGTAAGAAAAGAGATCTCTAGAATGGAAATAGAAGTGATGATGTGCCAGTATGGAATAAAACATAATAGTGAAAAATCTCATAAATTTTTAGAATGTGTTTTCACTTTTAGAGATCCTGAGGCTGTTGGCAGTTCTAAATCTGTACTTGTTTCAACCTATAAACAAAGTCAGCAACAAAAAACAATTAAAGAATTTAATTTCACACTTTGGAAAAACAGTGTTGAGGGATAAGGAGGGGAAGATGTAGTGTAGTAACAAGTTTTTCAGTCTTTTAATATGATAGTGAAATTTTGTTGAATGTGTTTAGCATGTTCTCTCTATTCTTTAACATGGTTCAAAACCACTGCAAAGTATCTGTATTCAGCATGCTTTCTGATAGCAATTATTTCTTTATTCTTATCTTTCACTAAAAATCTTAATGTCAGTTATGATTAGGAATCTATTGCTTATTGATAATGTTGATATCCACATAGCAAGCTATTTATGTGCTTAATTTATTTTTATTTGTAGAGGTAAAACAGATATTGTGGAGTTGTGAATTCCCCGGCAATTCAACGAAGTGTCACTTAATTGAGGCCTTTTCTTTCCAGGAACTTTCTTTCTCTTTAACCATATGTATCTGGTCCTACACGAGAAAATCACTTTCATAGCTAATCCAAACACTGTCAGTGACTAAAGTCACTGGAAGTCTTTCTGTCTTGTCTCTGATTGTTTTCTTTTTTCATTCATTTAGAAACTGACAGAGGATTACATCACATTATTGTCATGGATGCTGCGTGTATGTGTGTGCGCATGAAAATAATATGTGCCAGCTACTCAAAGAATCATTGAACTGCAGGGTTTGGAAATGACTGGTAACAGTTTATAGGTCTGAGCTATGATTATTCTTAAAATCTTTCTGTAGATAACCATTCTCTTTAAAGTCTTCTAGTGGTTGTTGATGAGTCAGGTTCGTGATTGGATGTGACGATCTTGAAGGTCATTTCCAATGTAAATGATTCTTTAATTCTGTATGGACTTCTCCTTTCTCTTTCTGTGGTCATACTTTGTTTTCTGTCATGCTTTCTTCCATTAGAGAAAGTTAAAACAATCCAAAACCATTCATGAACAAAAGCTTGCAAGAACTGTCAATCCTTCAAAATCTTAGTGTCCATATTGCTGATACTCCTTTGTCTTGCCTAATATATCGAATCTCCTTTGGATTCCTACGTGTGGAATAAGAGACTGAAATAGTGTATGGAAAAATTATATCATAATTAAACATGCAAAGCCTGTTTTACCTAGATTCCTGGCATTGTGACAACATTTAGATCCTTACGTTCTCTCTTACATTTATTGTCTTCTCACTTACAGCTGACCTTACTGGTAATGATGCTAACTGTATTGTTAACCTGAAAATGCAGTTGCCTGGAAATGACTAAATTTTAATTCATTCATTTATTTGTTTGTTTATTATTTGAATAGAACAACATTTATTAAACGTATTTTCTAGTGAATTTTCTAAATAATAGTTTTATTTAGCATTGCCTAATTCATGGATCTGCCAATTTATTTATTTATTTATCTATTTATCTATTTATTTGTTTATTTTGCAAATCTGTAGTATATTCTACAATATACATAATCTGCAAGATGTTTAAGAAGACATTTATCTAGGTCTTGTGCAGGGAGGTGAAAATAGAAATGCCTGATAAATATGTTAATTTTATTGTCTCCATTCCTCTGAATAAGAAAGTGGGGAGGCAAGGTAGGAAACCGGCATGGCTCAGCAAGGACCTGCTGAGAGAACTGAGGGCGAAGAAAGGGGTGTACAAGCTCTGGAAACAAGGCTGTGTCACCTGGGAAGAATACAGGAATGCCGTCCAGACTTGGAGACGTGGGATCAGGGAAGCCAAGGTGCAGGCAGAACTGAACTTGGCAAGGGACGTGAAAAACAATAAGAAAACCTTCTACAGGTACATTGGCCAGAAGAGACAGGCCAAAACGGGCGTACCTACTTTGGTAAATTTAAAAGGAGAACTGGCTTCAACAGATGAAGAGAAAGCTGAGGTGCTAAATGAGTTCTTCACCTCGGCCTTCACTGGTGGCCAGGATTCTAGCCTTTTTCATGTCCCTAAGCCCTGCATCCCCAAACCTCTATGTAGGGACCAAGGAGGTAAATCCCTCCCCACTGTAAGGGCAGAGCAAGTCCAAGAGTGCCTACTTAGACTGAATGAGTACAAGTCTATGGGGCCAGATGGCGTGCATCCCAGGGTCCTGAAGGAGCTGGCTGAGGTGGTTGCTGAGCTGCTCTCCATCATATTTGAGAAGTCATGGCTGTCAGGTGAGGTCCTGGATGACTGGAGGAAAGGTCATGTCACTCCCATATACCAGAAGGGGAGCAGGGAGGACCCAGGGAACTACAGGCCAGTGAGTCTCACCTCTGCGCCTGGGAAGATCATGGAACAGATCCTCCTGGACAACATGCTCGATCACATAAAGAATGAGCATGTGATCCGAGACAGCCAGCACGGCTTCACCAGGGGAAGGTCATGCTTAACTAATCTTGCGGTTGATACGGTAGAAGGAAGGGATGCCATTCAGAGGGACCTTGACAGGCTGGAAAGCTGGGCTCAGGTGAACCTAATGAGGTTCAACACAGCATAGTGCAAGGTTTTGCACTTGGGCTGGAAGAACCCCAGGCACCTGTACAGGCTGGGAGGAGTGGTCCTTGAGATCAGCTTGGCAGAGAAGGACCTGGGGGTCCTGATGGACGAGAGACTTAATATGAGCCAGCAGTGCGCTCTGGCAGCTCGGAAAGCAAATGGGATCCTGGGCTCCATCAGGAGAGGGGTGGTCAGCAGGGATAGGGAGGTGATTGTCCCTCTCTACTCGGCTCTTGTGAGGCCCCATCTGGAGTACTGTGTCCAGGTGTGGAGCCCTCTGTACAAGAAGGACATGGAGATTTTGGAAACGGTCCAGAGGAGGGCCATGAAGATGATCAGGGGGCTGGAGCACCTCCCCTATGAGGACAGGCTGAGGGAGTTGGGCTTGTTCAGCCTGGAGAAGAGAAGGCTGCGGGGTGACCTCATTGCAGCCTTTCAATACCTGAAGGGAACCTACACCCAGGAGGGGAATAAACTGTTTGAAAGGGCTGACAATAGCAGGACTAGGGGAAATGGATCCAAGTTGAAGGAGGGAAGATTAAGGTTGGATGTTAGGGGGAAGTTCTTTACTAGGAGAATGGTTAGGCCCTGGAACAGGCTGCCCAGGGAGGTTGTGGATGCCCCGTCCTTGGAGGTGTTCAAGGCCAGGTTGGACGGGGCCCTGGGCAATCTGATCTAGTAAATGTGTATGTTTGGTGGCCGTGCTAGGCAGGGGGGTTGGAACTACATGATCCTCGAGGTCCCTTCCAACCCGGGTCATTCTGTGTGATTCTGTGTGATTCTGTATTGCACAAAGACAGATCCCAACACTTACACAGAATCACAGAATCACAGAATTATCAAGGTTGGAAAAGACCTAGAAGATCATCTCTTTTTTTTTCTATACTAATCTGAATTCCTTGCAGATTTTTATATTTTGGTCTTGAAAGAGCTTGAGCCATTCTTTGTGTCACTATGTAATGACAAAAAAAATCAGGGACATTGCATCTTATTTTAGATCATGATATGTGAGTCTCCTATGTAAGCAATATGTGATCACAAAGAACCTGCAGTGAGGCAATTCAGTTTCCATAAGTAAAGACTGTTTTTTATTTTTGTTGCTAATAGGTTCAGAAAAATTCTTCTTGTTGTTTTTTAATACAAGTGCTGCCATCATTAAAATTGAAAAGGGGAAATTAAGAAGTCTAGTGCTTTGAAAGGTACTGATGTGAACACATAGTTTCCAGTGTTATAGTACTTTTCATATTTTATTGAAATTTTTAAAGTTTAATTTCTTATACATAGAATGAACTTGTATGTGATTTGATTCAACATTTTGAAAGCTATCTGAAAAAATTACACAAGTCTTTTTAGTGAAAGATGAAAATGAAATGTGAACTCTCTGTGGTACAGAAAATGGGTTTTCCTCATTTTTTTAGGATTTTGTTTGTTTTATTCTGTTTTCTCAGAACCCATTGTAGAGTAGTTTTGGTCTGTGATTAAAACTTGTCTAGGCAACAATAATAATGAAAGAATATAATCACTATAGATATGACACCTTGTTGATACCTTTTTTTGGAGGGGAGGACAATTTTTTTCTCCCTGTTTAATATGCATACAACTCAAGACATTTACATAATACACTAATCTTTCAAACTTAATGCAAAATGAAAACTAAAGCTACTTGGCTGCTAAAACATTCACCAACTCTCAGAGGGGTTGTTTACTGCCAGACTCCATGTAGTTAGCTAATTGAAAATAGGTAACTAATGTCAGCAAATTATTTGCTATACTTTGTGAATGTTTTTCAGATCATGAAGATGGAAATATGTAATGGATGAGTTGATACCTGCCTGTGTAGGAGGGCTGCCCTGAAAGTAGTGCCTCCTATTTTATTATGTTGGACCATTAGGTCAGAGTTGGATGTTGGTAGTGTAGCGCTAGGAGATGAAACTTCCCACAAATATTTCATTAAATTTCATTGCCATGAAACATACAGCAGCAGAGGGGCAGTCTGACAAAATGGTATCTGACATGGACGTGTGTATAAAGCTAAGGTGTGCCACTGAATTCCTCCAAGCAGAAATAAATGACACCCATTGATATTCATTGACACTTAACAAATATTTATGGTGACAAAACAATGGACATTAGCATAGTGAGGTGGGAGGTGCATTTCAGGAGTGACAACAGTGATGTGAAAGACAAGCTAAGTTCCAAATGTCCAAATACAGCAATTATTCTCATCTTTCTAATGCTAGTGATTTTTTAGATCATGTGCTGCCAAGTTCCCATTTATTGAGACAGTAATTATTATAGATTATGGATCAGCTGTAGCAATTATATGTGTGCAAAGCATGCTCCACCAGCTCAGACAATGGGATTCACTCCAGAGGGTCTACCTTTCATACCATGGTATTTATACAATACTATGGTACTTCTATCCATATCACTAGAATTATCTTGATGAAATGAAGATGTATGAAAATGTAACAGAAAAAGGATAAAGATTGTCTGTGTTGTCGTAATATCTGTTTTAAATGGCTGTCAAAATATGCTTCTAAATTTTTAATAACAATACTTTTAATTTATAGTCTTCTGCATTTATTTGTGAAGCTGAGAGGTTTATCATGACAGACTGGAAATGTCTTGAACTTGAGATATGGCAGAAAAGTGAGTTGTTGATAGATTGACTTGTTTCAACCTGTTGAAGAAATATTTTCCAATTGCTATCGAGAAAAAAAAGCTATGCAAATTGAAATTAATATTCAAATAATCAGCATAACAATTGATATTATCATACGGTACCTTCCTAGATATTTATTGCTGCAGTAAAACTTCTAGCTAGTATGAATCAGCTTTCATTGCAGTTTATTAGCAATCAATGATTATTTGGCTCTCATGTTTACAAAATATAATTCATTCTCATCTCATCTTTTATTTATGAGACTGTATCAAATGAAAGAAACAAATTATGCATAGTTTTGGTTGGAAGAACTCTGCACTCTATAGCTTATTAACTTTGCCACGAAGTAGCAGTTAGATGTTCTACCCTAACTGCCATCTGCATTCAAACTGCCTTCATCTTACACTAAAGGAGAAAGCAGATTCTTTAATGTATTCTCACACTCTGGCAGATGTGGTTTTAACCATCATTTTAGAAAAGTCCTGACCTTTTAAAGAAACATAGAGATTTGCTATTTACTTTAGGGAAGCCAAGATTTTATCCCTTCTATTTACTGTGTTGATACTTTGATTCACACCTGTGCCAAGCAAATAAGAAGCAGAAGAGGGTAGATTACTTGTGTTCATTCTTCTTCGACTGGAAATAAATTCCAGTACATCAAAAATATATGGATATTCTGAAACATAACTTAACAAGATGTGCTGTTCTCAGTTTTATATCTCCCAGTTTAAAGTAATACATTTTAAGAAAGGAAAAATTACGCTAAAATGTTATCTATCTCTGATGTTGTTATATCTGCTGCTGAGGACTGTGTGTAACTACAAGGAGAGAGAATCATTCTAGTTACTTTTCTTACAGATTTTTTTAAGTTAGGAGAATGACAATCATATCAAATCACTGGATTAATATTGTGCTTGTGTGTGTATTGCATGTATTTCCAAAAACAACAGAAAAAAAAAAAAAAAGGTTAAAAACAAAATTAATGAAGTAAAAGGAGTAAATGAAAGTACAAATTAGCACCTGAAGTAGCACATACCATAACAGCACATTTTAACATCTGAAGCTCTAATTTTGGTTTAGATTGTAATGACCCCGGAGTGAAATTACTGAACTAAATATCATTGTACTTATTACTAAACAGTAGAACTTTGGTTATTTTATTCTAATTGTCACTCATCTAGTAAAAATCCACTTCCAATTAGAAATTCATTGCAGGCTTCTACATACTCCATATCAGTTTTTCTCCTGATTCACAAACTAAAACAATACTCAAACTCACCAGTAAATTTTAGTTTGACAATACCCTGCAATACTAAAACATATTTCTCTTTTTTCCTTTTCCATCCATTTGTCAATTTCCTTTGCCTTCCTTCTCATTCTGTCTCCCTCTTCCTCTCCCAGTTAGAAAATTATTTCAAAACTTCCTTTCATTATTACTGGGAAAGCATTCTCGTATTAATGAAAAGAGGAATAGTGTGCTATTATAAATGTTAGTATCAAAGTTATGACAGGTGTTTATGAAGTATTGTTTAAGTTAGTGGTGAAGATACAAACTTTTCCATAGGAAATGAACCTTCAAATAACCCTAATCACTTCTGATTTAAATAGAATGCAGTGGAGAAGCTCATTCAGCAGACCTTATCAATGGACTCAGCCAAAATAAGTAATTTAACTTTGTTTGTAGTGTTTGTTTTTAAACAATCCATGTATACCACAGTTTTAGTTTTGGGAAAAAAAATAATCTAAATTTATTCCTCAATACATTTTTTTCCTCAGAGCTACTGAATAAAGTAGTGTGGCTAGCTGCAGGAAATATGAGGGTCTCCTGGAATGCATTGAGGGTAACTTCCTGAGTCAAATAATAGGTGGCTCCACCAGGGGGGATACAATACTGGGGGGATACAATACTGGTTCACAGATGCAAATGAACTGATCAATGATATTAGGATTGGAGACTGCCTAGGCGGTAGTGACCATGCTGTGGTTAACACTCCTAAATGATATGAGACAGTAAAAGATCAATTAAATTTTAAGAAAGCTGGCTTCCAGCTTTTCAGGGAGTTAGTCAACAAAGCACTCTGGGAAACTGTCCTCATGGACAACAATGCAGATCAGAGCTGGCAGATCTTTAAGAAAACTTTCCCCAGGGCATAAGAGATCTCAATCCCCAGGTGTAGATATTTAGGGAAGGAAGGCAAGAGACAAGGTGCATGACTGAACCGGGACATGCTGGTCAAACTGAACAGAACGAAGAAAAGGCATAGACAGTGGAAACAGGGACAGATATCATGGGGAGCGTATAACAAAGCTGCTTGGCTGTGTAGGAATGAGATCAGGAAAACCAAGTCCCAACTTGAACTAAACTTGGCAAAGGGTGACAAGAAGAACAAGAAAGGTATCTACAGGTACCTCAGTCAGAAAGAGAAAGTCCAGGAAGGTGCACATGCCTTAGCAGCTGACATAGACAAACTGCTAACAATAGACAGGGAGAAGGCTGAGGTACTTAATGACCTTTTTTTTTGCCTTGGTCTTCTGTTAACTGCTCATCACACAGCCTTGAACAATTTGTTTGGAAGGAGGGGACTAGGGAAGAAATGTCCCTCCTGCTATAAGCAAAGGTAAAGTTCATGACCACCTGAGGAACCCGAACATCCACAAGTCAGTGGGTCCTGATGAGATACATCCCAGAGTCTCAGGGAATTAGCTGATGTAGTCACCAAGCCACTGTCAATGATATTTGAAAAGTTATGACAATCAGATGAAGTCCTTGGTGACTGGAAAAAAAGGCAATATCACACCAATTTTTAAGAAGGATAAAAAGGATGACCCTGGGAAATATCAACCTGTCAGTTTCACATCTGCCCCCGGAAAGATCATGGAGCAGATCCTCCTGGAAGGTATGCTAAGGCACATGGAAGACAGAGAAGTGATGCAGGAGAACCAGCATGGCTTCACCAAGGGCAAATCCTGCTTGACCATCATAGTGGCATTTTATTATGATATAATTGAGTCAATGGATAAGGGAAGAGCCATGGATGTCATCTATCTGGACTTCAGTAAGGCCTTTGACACAGTACTGCACAGCATCCTTCTCTCCGAATTGGAAAGGAATGGATTTGATGGGTGGATTCTATAATGGAGTGACATTATTGTTGGACATCTTCATCCAGTGATGAGCTTGAGTTCACCCTGAGCAAGTTTGTCAATGACACCAAGCTGAATGTTGAGGTTGAAACATTAGAAGGAAGGGACACCATCTAAAGAGGCCTCATCAAACTCTAAAAATGGGCCTGTCTGAACCTAATGAGGATCAGCATAGCAAAGTGCAAGGTTTTGTACCTGGGTTGGAGTAATCGCAGATATGTATACAAATTAGAAGAAATGCTCCTTGAGTAGCCCTCAAGTAGTAGTGTAGAAGAAAGTGGGGGTCCTGGTGGATGAAGAACTGAACGTGAGCCAGCAGTTTGCTCTTCCGGCTCAGAAGGGTAATGGTATCCTGTGCTCCACCAGACAACGGATGGCCAGCTGGGGCAGGGAGGTGACCGTTCCTTTCTATTCTGCCCTTGTGAAGCTCCCACAGGAGTACTGCATCCAGGTCTTAGGCCCCCAGTATAGAAAAGACATGGAGCTGTTGGAGAGGGTCCTGAGGAGGGCCACAAAGATTATCAGTGGGCTGGAGCACCTTTGAAAAACTGGGCTTGTTTGAACTGGAAAAGAGAAGGCTGTGGGGATACATCATTGCAGCCTTCCAGTATTAAAAGGGAGTTTGTAATAATGAGGTATATCAATTTTTTTCATGGGAAGATAGTGATCGGAGAAGGGGGAATGAATTTAAACTAAAGGTGGGGAGATTTACATTAGATGTCAGGGGAAGTTTTTTACTGAGGGAGTGGTGAAACAGGCTGCTCAGAGAGTTTGTGGATGTTCTGTCCCTGGAAGTGATCAAGACCAGGTTGGTTGGGGTGAGAGTATTGGTCAATGATTCAATGTCTGGTCGTAGATCAGTGATCAGTAGTGTCCCCAGGGGATCAGTGTTAGGACTGATACTCTTTAACATCTTCATTAATGACATTGACAGTGGATCAAGCACACTTTCAGCAAGTTTGCAGATGATATCAAGCTGTGGGGTGCAGCTGATGCACCAGAAGAATGGGATGCCATCCAGAGGGACTTAGGCTTGAGAAGTGGGCCCAGGAGAACATCATGATATTCAACAAATCCAAATGCCAGGTCTTGCACCTGAGTCAAGGCAACATCCACCATCAGTACAAACTGGGGGATTAAATGATTGAGCACAGCCCTGCCAAAAAGGACTTGGGAGAGCTGGTTGATGGGAAGCTGGACATAAGCCAGCACTGTGTACCCTCGCAGCCCAGAAAGCCAACTGTACTCCTCGCAGGTGGAGGAGTGATCCTGCCCCTTTATTCTGCTCTGGTGAGGTGTCATCTGGAGTACTGTCTCCAGATGTGAAGTCCTCAGTACAGGAGAGACATAGACCTGTTGGAGTGCATCCAGGGGAGGGTCACAAAAATGATCCAAGGGATGGAACACCTCTCCTATGAGGAGAAGCTGAAAGATCTGGGTCTGTTCAACCTGGAGAAGAAAGGGCACCGAGGTGACCTGAGAATGGCCTTTCTATATGTAAATGGGAGCTACAGGAAGGTCTCCACTGACTCTCTGCTGTCATGTACCATGCACAATTTCCATGGTAATGAAGCATTTACACTGCTTATGCTAGACTTAGATAATATGTTCCCCTCAGGTGTACTTTTTTCATCATCATCCATATTACTGTACGAATGCTGATGGGGTGGGTGACTGCACATGTGTCATAATCCTTGGTTCCTACAAATAATCACTCTCACTTCTCCCTCTCACTAAATAGGTACTTATAGTTCTGCCACAAAGTCATTGATTGAATGTTCTGTTTTCAGACTTTCTTTGAAAAGGCTTAGTAGATGAATTGATACAGGAAAGGGATAATATGACAGATTTATCTAGTGTAATACATTCACTCCTAAACCTCAATTCCATATAACAAATACATTTCCATCTTCATGAAATTTAAATTGTTACTTCTGTTGGAACTCAGTAAAAAGACAATATTTTAAAAACAATACTTTATTCTCCCC
Source organism: Alectoris magna (assembly GCA_030625065.1). Classification (NCBI taxonomy): domain Eukaryota; kingdom Metazoa; phylum Chordata; class Aves; order Galliformes; family Phasianidae; genus Alectoris; species Alectoris magna. The sequence goes on from CM060564.1 coordinate 47,385,546, forward strand.
CCCCCCCCCACATGTAGATCCACATAGCTTGGAGAACACTCTATAGCTGTACTGAAATGTTTGATTAAACTGTTAAGTCCACTTTGAGAGTCTACAGTTTAACAGTTTGAGCTGCAATTGTGTCAGTCTTCTTAGCTTGCAACAGCTTTTATTCTATGGACAATTCACCTCTCACAGTAAAAAACAGCTAAAAATTTTGCTTGGAGATTTTGTCCTTTGGGTTTCTTGCTTGTTTATGCTTGTGTGTTTGTGTGTATGTTTTCTTCTAATAAAGATAAATGCATAGAACTCATTAAATTTAACAACAGGATTTCCCGGTCAAAACTATTCTTCACTTTAGGTTAAGTTTCCACTTTAAAACTCTTCTACCTTTCTTTATTTTTACAAATATCAACTGCCTGTATCAGAAAATTTTGCAGTCTCGAAATATTACACTTTTATAAGATTGTAGCCTCCATCTTACTATAAAAGGATCTTATTAAATTACTAATCTTTTCTGAAACAGAAATAATGTACTTGAATTTAGTATTTAATAACCTAAAACTGTAACAGATATTTACAAATGGTATTTAACATAACATTTACATTTAGAAGTCTAATTTCATCTAAAATAATACATGATGCACAATCACAAAATAAAATACATCACTGATAATCAATCCTCCATCCTCTACAATTAAACTGTTTCTGCTTACAGTTATAAACAGAACATAATTTGAGAAATGTGTTTCGCCACATTAGCGAAGCAACTATTTCCTATGCCTTTAAATAAGGTCCTGACTTTACTCAGTTTGAGAGGTTGAAGGTTTGACATGTGGACTTTTGTCTCAAACTTTGTATGGAAAATAAATAAACAAACAAACAAACAAACAAATAAATAATAGGCAATTGGTCTAAAAAGATGCTTGCATAGAAGAATTCATCAGGAAGAATTTCTTAATTGTTGGTCCTGATTTAAATTGTTAATTATTTTTTCAATAAAGTTTAAGAAGAGTGGTGCACTCATCTGAGCAACCTGGTAATTTGGACTTAATTGTACGTATGTACAATTAATTAAGTGTATGTACAATTAATTAAGGGTTAACATGTAATATAATTCCTTGAAGTAGAAATGAATTAAATTCAGAGACATGGGAGTTCTCTGATAATGTGGGCATATTTTGACTGTTACTTCTTCTTTCCTTTGCACTGATACTAGGCCCCCAAATTCTATCATTTTATATGCGTACCAATTGGAATACTGAGTATTCAACAAGCTTTTCTTTCTTTTTGGGAAATACTGCTTCCTCTCTTATCTCTTTTCAAATTAATAATGCTGTTTTAGATTTTCTCTCTCATGCATCTCTTTCTTGAATCCTGAGTAATCATTTCTTTGCTGATTACACTCTAGATATTTTTAAATCTCTTATTTATTTCCTGCTCTGTTTTCGATTACAGCAAACCTTTGAATTTTCTTGCAGGGTGTTCCATCTTTCATCTTGGGTGTATATACAAGATTTGCTAAATGATAAGCTGTTTTATCTTCTCCTCTAATTCTGTTCACCATTCTGTCTGGTTTCCCAAAATCTAATAGCTGGCAGTGTAACATTGTTTCTCATGCTTTTCTTTCTATTCCCCTTTCAAGTTCCCTAATAAACTAAACACGTCTCCTCTCCCCCCTGCCCCTGCCCCCCCCTCCCAACCCAGTGAAAATAATACTTAGCTGTTTCTTCTCTTCAGAATTAAATAGGGCTTCCCCCCCCCCAATCCTTTCTTTGTCCTATCTCTATTCCCTTACTACTACTTTTAAATCAGAAAACTTTAAGTAAGAAAACTCTTCCTCTCTATTATGTACAGATCTCTTTCTTTTCAATAGACAGCAAGTTGATTCCTCCTGGTGCTTTGAAACTGTATCTATGGGCTGTTTTTTTGGTCTCCATGGTGTTGACCATCTTTACTAGTGCTTATTCCAATTAATGGGAGTAATCGAATTACAACTTCTCTTTTCTTGGAAGAATCTTCTGTCTTGCTTAGAACACTGTGGTTATAGAATTCATATACTCTTTGGCACTATACTGATGTTTCTTAATATACATGAGATCTCTTATTCCTCTGTAAGTTTCAGGAGATACAGATGAATGTTTTAACACATGTAGAAAATTTAGAACTTTTTTGTCTTTATTGAGTCTTAATAGCAAGAGGATAAATAGCTGTTTCATTAATGTCTCCCTCCAATATATAGGAAGGAGAGGAGGTTATTTGATATAAGTATGGCTGGCGTGAGATTAAGAAACAATGTTTCAAATGTTGGTCCAACCAGTTTATTACAAATCGTAATCAGGGAGATGGGGAAGGGGAGAACAGGCACTATTACAAATTTGGGTGATGGGGAAGGGCAGAAGGGTGATAGAAAAGATAGGAAATGGAAGCAAGGAGTCTTTGTATGAAGCAAAAGTGAGATAGTCACCAATATGGGGCCAGCGTGGTTTGTAGTTCAGTCACTGATCTTCAGTAATGGTGGGTTGTCAGGTGTTGTTGTTCTGTTGATGATGACGGTGACCACAGCAATGATTTCCAATGGCAGTACAAACATTTACAAGACCAAAGTGGTCGAGTCAGCTTTCTTTGGAGTGACAGCTCAAATCCAAAGCGATTGAGTCAGCTCTCCTTGAAATGGCAGCTTCTAGCTCTGGATCTCAGCAGAAACTCCTTCGTTTCCATCTCCTGGACCTTGTCTGCAGACAAGAGTGAGCAGGGATGCCCACCTGCATCCTGTTTTTTCCCAGGACATGATGGTATAATTCCCCAGTTTTTCCATCCCAAGTTGGAGCTATTTAGTCACAGGCCAGATCTTCTGCCAGTAAACTCTCCTAAGCACTCTCTTCCAGAGGCAAATAGCTCTTAAGGAAGGTGCTTTCCAGTGTCCACAAAGCGATGTTGATTGTCACATGGTAGCAGCCATCACTTGCCTCTTCAATAAATCAGTTACAGTCTTGTCACAAGAAATACCTCAGGAAGCAAGCTTTGACCCAGAAAAAAAGAAGGGTCCTCAAAATTAACAGTCTCAAAAAATATGCTGTTGTCAGTTCTAATAAATAATAATCCTGTGCACATTCAATTCACAGTGATGTGTTCATTCTGATTTTTTAAGACTCAGTCAAAAAAAAGAAGAAAAATTGCTTGTAATCACTAACCTGTCTACTCAGTAAAAGATTAAGATTTAGTCACTGTATGAAGAATCATATGTAGTAAGATTATTTTATTGAGCTACTTTTCATGATGGTAAACCACACAATTTTCCATAGTGAAGATGCAAATGTAGCATAAAAGATTACTGTCATCACTAAGAAACAATTAAACATTAAATTTCTATTTTAGAATGGTAGATCATCTTCATAATGGACTTGGACTTGGAAAACGAAATTCATTCCTATGTCGAAAAAGGACTTTTTTTTTGCTTGGTGATACAGATATTTCTTTTCTCTTAAAAACAATGTAAGAGTTACTAGCTTCTCTTTTCTTCTCACCAGTGCAGAGGAGAGCCTTTTCAAAAATATGTATTTTTATTGTCTACCATTTATATTGTTTCCACACCACTAGTCATCATTACATATGCAATAGTTTGAACAATTCATACGATGTAGAAACAATGGGAATTATAGCTAGAAAGACTTGAATCACTTTACTTATCAGTAGTCTAACATGCACTTTTATCCTGTAATTCACATTGATGAACTGTGAATATCTGTTTCCTGAACAGGCTGTGAAACCACTTCTGAGAAGTGCATCATCTACATTTAAATAAGTGAATCACAATACATTTATGTATGATAAATCCTTCATAAATTCATAAAATCATATAATGCCTTAGGTTGGAAGGGACCTCAAAGTTCATCCAGTTCCAGTCTTTGCTGTGGGCTTGGTTACCAGCCCCTAGATCAAGTTGCCTACATGGCCCAATCCAGTTTAGCACTGAACACCTCCAGGGATGGGAATGCACAGCTTCTCTGGACAACCTGTCCAGTGCTCACCACCCTCTAAGAAGTTCTTGTAATGTCTAACCTAAATCTCAGAATTACAAAGTTTCAGGTGTAGGAAGGGACCTCAAGGGATCACCAAGCCCCAAACCCCTGCTAAAGCAGCTACCCTACAATAGATTGCACAGGTAGATATCCAGAAAGATCTTGAATATGTCTAAAGGAGGAGACTCCACAGCATCACTGGGCAACATGTTACAGTACTCTTTCACTGTAAAGAACGTATTCTAAGTGCTTGTACAAAACTTCCTATGTACAAATTTTAGGCCCTTACTCCTTGACCCATTTCTACACATCACTGTAAAGAGTCTGACCTCGTTCTTTTGCCTCCCACCTCCCTTTAGATATTAATAAACGTTTATCAGCTCACCCTCTTTTAGTTTAAATTCATTTGCCATTGTGCTACCACTGTCAGCCCACGTTAGAAGTTTGTCTCCCTCCTTCTTATAAGCTCTCCTCAAGTATTGGAAGCCATAATGAGATCTCCCTGGGTCCTTTTTTTTCCAATCTTAATAAGCCACCTCCCATAAAACTTGCACCAAAACAGAGTAGCACGAGAAACTTTGTAAAAGAAACATGAAGAAATGTGATTATCTGAGTCACCGATTAAACAAATATTGTTGTAAATTTTGATAGATTCAGGTATGTTTTTACAAATGCTATACATATATGTATGTAATTATACATATATTTTTATATGTTATAAAAAATAGATGATTCTATAAAATCCTTATGAATCAATATCCACATGCTGTTTTAGTATATGTAAAATGTGCTACAGATACAGAAGTAGACATGATCTTGATATTATGAAGAACATATATCTTTTCAAATGATGTTATGTAACCATCAAAATGTTTCAGCCTTGAAATATTTTGTTTTTTCTTTAAGAATTTTTTTTCCCCCAGCATAGACATGGATATAAAAATAATGAAAGGAAAGGGAATAGAAGGGAAGGGAGGAAAAGAAGGGAAGGGAAGGGAAGGGAAGGGAAGGGAAGGGAAGGGAAGGGAAGGGAAGGGAAGGGAAGGGAAGGGAAGGGAAGGGAAGGGAAGGGAAGGGAAGGGAAGGGAAGGGAAGGGAAGGGAAGGGAAGGGAAGGGAAGGGAAGGAAGGGAAGGGAAGGGAAGGGAAGGGAAGGGAAGGGAAGGGAGGGGAAGGGAAGGGAAGGGAGGGGAAGGGAAGGGAAGGGAAGGGAAGGGAAGGGAAGGGAAGGGAAGGGAAGGGAAGGGAAGGGAAGGGAAGGGAAGGGAAGGGAAGGGAAGGGAAGGGAAGGGAAGGGAAGGGAAGGGAAGGGAAGGGAAGGGAAGGGAAGGGAAGGGAAGGGAAGGGAAGGGAAGGGAAGGGAAGGGAAGGGAAGGGAAGGGAAGGGAAGGGAAGGGAAGGGAAGGGAAGGGAGGGGAAGGGAAGGGAGGGGAAGGGAAGGGAAGGGAAGGAAGGGAAGGGAAGGGAAGGGAAGGGAAGGGAAGGGAAGGGAAGGGAAGGGAAGGGAAGGGAAGGGAAGGGAAGGGAAGGGAGGGGAAGGGAAGGGAGGGGAAGGGAAGGGAAGGGAAGGGAAGGGAAGGGAAGGGAAAAGGAATAGGTGTCTTGAAACTCCATTGGAATTAAAACGTTTTGCTTCATAAAATTTATTGATCTCTCTGGTGAGAAAAGGGCCAATGGAATGACATGAAGCTTCTTCATGGTGTATTTTTGTTTTTAAATTTTCTGCAGTCATCCTGATCTATTGCCATCCCAGCTCTTCTTTACTACCTTCCTTGTGTCCCTTACTTTCAATGAGCATCCTGTCTGATCATCAACTGATATGGCTTTGTGCCATTGCTGTGCATCCTGTCATTGCTTACGAGGGAGAACACTTTCCATTATGACTCTTCTCAGGATGCTGTAGAAGTAATCTCTTGGCCTCCTTTACTTCAGACAAAACATAACTGTCCTCAACATCTCCTCATAAAACATGTCTTCCAACACTTTTACCATCTTTGTTGCTCTCAGTAATGCTTTCAAAGACCTTAACAGTATTTAATAGATATTTGTGCAATGCCTTGATGAATTTGCTTTATCTTTTGTCTAGCCCCGAAGTGGTCAGGTAGTTGGACTTGATGATCTTAGAAGGTTCCTTCCAACTGAATTATTCTAATCTTAAAGCTTAGTAATAAATAAACCCATCCTGTAATTTCATTATTTTTTCTTCCTTGTTTTATGTTAAGAAATGTTTGATCATTCAACTAAACAATATTCTGAAATACCCAGCAAATGAATAGAAATATTATGTAGTTTTGAAGACACCATGGTAAAAACCAAGTGTTGATCATGAGTGTCAATCAGCATATTAAAATCAAACATCATATTTGTCTCAATAAATTGTTAAGACATATTCTTAACTCTGTTGATTTGATATACTCAATTTCTTGTAAAAAGAAATCATATACAGTGCCAAAATCAATTGTTAAGATATAAAACAAGTTTTTCTATTCTGGTTAGTTAATAGGGAATCTCACCTTCCAGTATAATTCAGGGACAGTAATAGTACTGCCAACCATAGTGGATAGAATCACATAGGAATTTGAGTGCAACATGGGAATGTCAAAGACAATTTAAAAGTTTTATATGAAGTCAAATATATATAAATTTTCTGATATTTACGGACATAACTTAACCTAAGTTTCCTTACTTTGAAATTGTTTTGTTTCATGTAGTGTGTTTTTCATACAATATTTGTAGGAAATGTGACTACAAGAGCAGCACATTATATGTCCAATTTCCTATGGACTGATGATGTGCCTGAATTTCTCTACAAATCCCAAAAGTTATCATACAGCTATCCCAAAAGTTCTTGCAGTTGCATTTATGAAAATCTTGGCATTTTTAGAATGAGTTTGAGATATTTATCAACACCTGTAATTTTTCCTTTTCTGATAAATGTGCAGATTCCATTCGCTATTAAGGCATGCTTAATATTCAGGTGCATTCGAGGACTGAGGAAAAAAAGGAAAAAAAAAGAAAAAAAAAGATTATTTTTGTATTTCTTTTTAAACAGAAGTAAGAACAGTTGTATGCATCAAAAGTGTTTCTTCACATAAGTCAAACAAACAGCAGCTGTGTTTCATTTTGCAGCTTTATTATTGACAATATAAGCTCTTGACTCACACTTTATTTTAGAGAAAAATCATAAAACCATGAAAAAGAAAAAAGTTCTAATACAAGTTCCTCTATAATAATATAACTTTACAAGGCTATTTTACAAGAATATTTTGTTTAGTTATTATGAAAGGAATGTTGTATAACAGCAAAATATAAACACTTATAAGCAAAGGGAGTTTATATAGAAGGCCTGTATAGAAATGTTCAGAAAAGAATTCTGCATTTATTTGTTGTTTTAAGGCACTTATCTGAAGAATACTTCCATCAAACTTGTTTACTTATCAATAGACCTATAGGGAAATCATACTTTGAAATATCTTAATAAGAAATTGGGCACAGTGCATCAGACACTAGCCTTTCAGCTGTGGGGGTTGTAAAAAAAAAAAAAAAAAAAAAAAAAGGAAATTTCTAC